>JAOPSE010000006.1:111231478-111933872 GCA_029449295.1 Zea luxurians
AGGAAATTCAATTTTTGGGGCACGTGTTATCAGCCAAAGGAATTGCGGTAGATCCTAGCAAGGTCAAAGATATTCTGGAGTGGAAACCCCCAACCACTGTTCACCAAGTCCGGAGTTTTCTTGGACTAGCTGGATATTATCGCAGATTCATACCCGATTTTTCTAAGCTTGTGAAGCCAATCACAAGTTTATTGAAGAATATTAAGTTCAATTGGTCTTCTAAGTGTAATGAAGCCTTTGAGCAATTAAAGACATTATTAACCACTGCTCCGGTATTGGCTCAACCGGACATCACTAGCCTTTTGATGTATATTGTGATGCATCTGGCAGTGGGCTCGGCTGTGTACTGATGCAAGAAGGCCGAGTAATTGCGTATGCTTCAAGGCAGTTGCGCCGACATGAGGAGCATTATCCAACTCATGATCTGGAGCTAGCTGCTGTGGTTCATGCCCTGAAATATGGCGTCACTATCTGCTGGGAAATATCTGTCACATATATACAGATCATAAAAGTTTGAAGTACATCTTCACCCAGTCAGAGTTAAATATGAGTCAAAGACGATGGCTTGAGCTCATTAAAGACTATGAACTGGAGATCCATTATCACCCAGGCAAGGCCAATGTGTGGCAGATGCATTGAGTCGTAAGACTTCCTGCCACTGTCTTATGGCGAAGACCTCCGAGAACACTTTATGTCAAGAAATGGAGAAGCTAAACCTGGGGATAATCCAACAAGGGACTCTGAATCAGCTAAAGCTTGAGTCAACCATTTTGCAAAGGATAATTGATGCTCAAAAGGATAATCTGGGTATGAAGCACATACGAGAGAAGATAAGGGCTGGAACAGCCAAATGTTTCAAGGAAGACGATCAAGGTGTGATATGGTTTAAAAACCGCATAGTAGTGCCAAAGAATGAAGAACTCCGCCAGCAAATCTTAGATGAAGCGCATCTTAGTCGCTATTCTATTCATCCGGGAAGCACTAAGATGTATCATGATCTAAACAGCACTACTGGTGGACGAAGATGAAAATTGAAATTGCACGCTATGTGGCTAAGTGTGACACTTGCAGACGTGTCAAGGCCATACACATGAAAACTGCCGGTCCATTGCAGTCATTACCAATACCAACATGGAAATGGGAAGACATAAGCATGGACTTCATTGTGGGATTGCCCAGGACCGCAAAGGGTATGACTCTATCTGGGTGATTGTTGATCGACTTACAAAGGTTGCTCATTTTCTGCCGGTCAAGACATATACCCGGTACTTACCTATGCGGAATTATATATTGCTCGTATTCTCAGTTTGCATGGTGTTCCAAAGACTATAGTGTCGGATCGTGGACCACAATTTGTATCCAAATTTTGGGAAGAACTTCATAAATCCCTGGGTACTAAGTTACTCCACAGTTCGGCCTATCATCCTCAAACCAGTGGACAAACTGAGAGAGTGAACCAAATACTTGAAGATATGTTGCGAGCATGTGTCCTGGATTTCTCACCAAAATGGATGAATGTTTACCTTTGGCGGAGTTTTCATACAATAATAATTATCAAGAAAGTATCAAGATGGCACCCTTTGAAGCTTTATATGGACGACGGTGTCGGACTCCGCTAATTGGTCTGAACCTGGTGAAAGGTGCTTCTTTAGACCTGATCTGGTGAAAGAAGCCGAGAATAAGGTTCAGAAAATTATTCATAATATGAAGAAAGACAAGCTCGTCAGAAGAGTTATGCAGACACACGGCGAATGCCCTTATATTTCCTGGAAGGAGACTATGTTTACCTGAAAGTCTCACCAATGAAAGGAGTATCGCGTTTTGGGGTTAAAGGGAAACTTGCACCCAGGTACATTGGTCCATTCCTGGTGCTTGAGCAATGTGGACCAGTGGCATACCGACTCCAACTACCCGAAACCTTGTCTGCTGTACATAATGTGTTCCATGTATCGCAATTGAAAAAGTGTCTTCGGGTTCCCGATCGAACCATTGAAGTGACAGATGTTGTCCTGGAACCAGACTTAACGTACTCGGAACATCCTATTCGAGTTCTGGATCAAAAGGACAGGGTTACCCGGAGAAGATTCTCAAATTCTACAAGGTACAATGGAACCAGCATGAAGAAGAGGCTACGGGAAACTCAAGATTTCTTGAATAAGAATTTCCCAGGCTTTCTAGCCTCATGTTTTGTAAAGTGTATATAGTTATTGCAATAAAGAAGTGAACCCCCACACCACCCTGCCTTGTACCAGAAATAAGGAAATAAAAATGTGACACATTTCCTTTTCCATTACTCACCCTAGGACTTTTAATCTCGGGACGAGATTCTTTTATGGGGGGAAGGATGTAACACTCCTGGTGTTACTATGACTAAAACTTGAGCATGGCATCATAAGCATTGACATTGCATATGTGTGACACACCTAGAGTGCATTCACTAGGCAAAAATTTCAAACAAGTTGTATTGTTTTCAGGTTTTGCAAATAGGACCCTGGAAGGAAGCTTTACCCTAAACAAGGATTAAAGGGGTAAGACTTAACCCAACTTGAGAAAATCTAAATACTTTAGGATAATAGTTATAAAATATCCCCAAAAACAAAGTTGAATCACAATTATACCCCTAGGATACTAAAAACTCTAAATAGAACCCTGGAAGACCCAAAACTAAACCCTAGGGGCTTATGTGCAAAATTAGTTCACTTTTGGACTAAAGTGCAAAATCAAGTCAAATAAGTATCTTAAGTTATTTGGGTCACTCATATGTGAATTTGCAATCCAAAACTTAAGATTTGGACTTAAGTGCAAAAGTGCCACACTTAACCCTTTTGGGTTAAGTCTGGATTTCAGTGTGGTTCATCCAACTTGAAGCCCTTGTAACTTTTAAATCAGAGGGTTTTTGCCTAGGTCATCACATCAAAATTGTAGTCCAATTATAGGAGAACAACTTTGTTTAAGGGTTCAAGCCATGATCCTATGAGAAATTTGGAGAAAAACCCAAGCAAAGATGAACTGTCAGACTGCCTGAAGTCTGAAATACAGACTAACAGTGTTGTGAGATAAACTTTGAGCTCGATTTTGAAGGGGATCCAGTGACTTTTTGTGGGAGCACATTGTAGCAAAATGATAGATGGATTATAGCTCTATAACTTTGCTGCAGAAAGATGGCTTAGGTTTCACACAAAACCGGGAGTAAATTGAGTTCCAATTTGCTCGTCAGTCGAGCTCTTTATTGAATTCAGAGCACTGTTCACCATCATCAGAAATATCGCACCGTGGATCAGGATCGCCCCCTCCGCCGTCGATAAGCACGCCACCGCGGCATGACCGGTCGCCGGCGTGTGCGGTAAAGGATTCCTAGCGACGTGGCCAAAAGTTACTGAGGTGGCGAACTCTGGTTAAACGGCGACCCCGTGCCCTCACCGGAAACCGCCGCGCGGAAAGCTTGCCAGCGCATCCGTAGCTCGCGTTTCTTCTCCAACTCCGGTCGACGACCTATAAATTGAGCCCCCCCTCAGCTTCGCCATGTATTCTACCAGCTATTGCACCCACCTGCATCTCAAACCCCCCACCAGAGAACTTGAATTTGGGATTTCCCCCAAACCGGTTGAAGAACACCGTGAACCCAAGTTCACCGTGGGAAGCTCTCCTCAGGTCCGATCCTGTTGTCTTTAGTCTTGTTCTAGCATCCTCATGTGCCTTGATACTCACCAAACCGTCCAATTAAACTAAGAGCCCACCAATCAATTGGAACTTGATCACCCTTTTTACAAAAGATTTTGATGCTTAGCCTTGCTTTAGAAAACAAAATGTTTGTTTTTACAAAAGATGATGTGGCAAAGGGGTGGGATGTTTTTGAAATAAAATTTGATGGTGGATCCATCAGGGCCTTGATGGATTCAACATCTGGAAAAGATGTACCTCTGCCAGGTACCAAACTTTGGGTTTGAAATAATTAAGATGAGACCGGCGGGTGACTTGCACGAGAAAGGAGTCTCGGTGTAGTGTCTCCGTCTGAGTCGATTAAGGACCTTGTCGATGTAGGCTTGATGATCGAGGACCCTTTAACTGGTCACATGCCTCGTCATGGGTAAGCCTTGCCTCGAGCAGACTAAGGCCGGAATAAGATAACACGAAATGGGCGTGGAGCGGTGGCGAGAGTAGCGTGTACCTCCGTGGCAAGAGGCTGGACGGTGGTGTATCTGTGCTCTCGGTTTGCGTGAACCTGATCTGGTCTTAAGAACCCCAGTGGCGGGTTGACATATGCAAGGGTTAGTGCTACATATGTCGTGTGATTGGAGATCCTCAGCTGAGTATAATCGATTCGGATCGCCGTACCTTCGCGGTTATGAAGACTTGGTCACTGACCTACACGTAGCATTCCAAAGATGATGGGTTTTTGTTAAGAAATTGGCTAGTGTAGGACCAGTGATTGAAGGGTAGGAAGAACTCTAGTTGTAGGTAATTGTACTTAACTTGACAAATAAAATTGGATTTTTAAGGATCCATTTTAGTAAGCATTTCTGCAAAACAGAGTCTTTGATTATTGAGAAGCCTTACCTTGACTCCCTAAAAGCCAGCATACCCTTGAGAGTCTTTTCTTTAGTCGGATAAGTCTTGTAATTCCATACTCAGGGTTTATCCCTTCGTTGTTTTTAGGTGAGGAAGTAGCAGATTCTGCTGCTTCTGTGCCAAGGTGGTTCCCAAAGAAGAAACACAAGACTGAAGTGCGGGAGGACTTGGTCCTCCATATAGATCTTTTACTTAAATCTTCTCGGGAGGAGTTTTTGCCTCCCTTGGTTTGTATAATTATTACTCTGCACTCGTTTTTAGTTCTGGTCTGTAATAAAAACAACTTGAGCTTGCTTTTAAAATAAATGTAAGTTATGTAAATCGCTTCCGCATTTCTTTATCTCTGATGTTCTGTAATGTCTGCAAGACGGGTGAATCGTTCCTGGTAAGGTAAGGAAAGATACCGAACTTGTCAAGTAATTTAGAGGCACATACAGGGTTGTCTGAAGTCCGTTGGACAAGGACAACTGTAGGTGGGCCTAATTACTTGGGAGGTTCCGTCACACTGGAGAGGCCTAGCTCCGATACCAATTGAAAGTTCCCTCTGCCTGGGAATAGGATCTGGATGTCGCCTAGAGGGGGGTGAATAGGCGAATAATAATTATCACTTTAAAACTTAAATTCTTACTCTACTCGAAGGCTGGATCGCAGTGGAATGAAGGATCCTTCGAGTAGGTTGCAGTGGAATAGAAGATCCTGTCTTAAAATGCCCTGCACTTCAAATATAACTTGTACCACAAATAAGTATTGAAGTGCAGATATAAAGAGTAAGTAAGACAGAGAATCAGCACACAGCATAGAGCAGAGCACACAGACGCAGGGATTTATCCCGAGGTTCAGCCAAGCCTGAAATGCTTGCCTAGTCCTCGTTGGAGTTAGCCACACCTGGGCTTGGAGTCTATTTCAACTCCTTCCTCCGTTTGCTCAGATCTGTCAGTATGATAGATAGAGCCTTCCACTATGTTGATATTGGTTACAACAACGATGTGGCTGCTTATAGTCTTCTTGACAGCACCCGGCAGAGTAACAATGCACTCAAGATTTGCTCTAGCTCTCAGCAGCACTTCTCCACTCTCTAAAGGCTTATAGCTTTGCCTCCACACAAACTAGAGATATACAAGAGAGGGAGAGAGAGAGAGAATTGATCCAAATGATGTATACAATTGTTGGCTGCACTTATGTTGCTGTTGGAGGCACCTAGGGGTCCCTTTTATAGACCTAGGGCCTAGGAGCCGTTGGAATTCCTTTTGGAAGGCAATATTTGCTTTCTGTCGGATGGCGCACCGGACAGTCCGGTGCACCACCAGACATGTCCTATAGCTTGTCCGGTGCGCGATCTCCTTCCATATCGGGCTCAGCTGACCGTTGGAGCAATGATCCTCTTGGCTCACCGGACACTGTCCGGTGCGCCAACTAACCGTTGGCTCAGGCCACGCGTCGCTCGTTGATTGCGCTGCCGACCGTTGGGTGGGCGCCGTTGGCTCACCGGACAGTCCGGTGAATTATAGCCACGCCGCCCATCTCTTTTCCTGAGAGTGCCTAGTTGACGCCGAGCCAGCCTAGGGCACCGGACACTGTCCGGTGTGCCAGGCCAGAGCTGATGTTGGCTGTACACAGCCAACTCTTCTTCAATTCAAATCTTATCTGCTTGGCTCTGTTTCTAGCATTTAGATAAAACATGTTAGTACTCAAAAACAATTCACTAAGTCTAGAAACACACCTCGTTCTTGTTTTGCCCTTCTTTAGCATTTGGCATGATTGAGATTGATGTTGGACTCATAAACTATCAAGTCAACTTGACTTGATCTAGTTTGACATTTTTGAGCTCCAACATCCTGCAAAGGTCACATAGAATATCTCCAAACATAGGAACAACCCAAACTAAAGATCAAGGTGCACTTAGCTCTTTTGGGCTGCTTTCAGTTCTGGTTTTGACACTGCTTCTTCTTCCAGTGACCTTGTTCACTTCTTGAGCTTGATCTTTGAGCCTTATGACTTACACCACATAATTGTAGATGTTACCTCATTGGTTGTAAGTCATGTCCTTATGTACTGTTCCTTGATGCACCATAACTCTTCTTGACACGATCAACCTTGACTTTGCAAGTCTTCTTCTTCACCCTAGGCTTTCGGTTCCTGGTCTCCTTGACCTTCTCCCATGCACTCGGTGCCTCTAAGCTTCTTGCCTCCATCCTTAGCTTGATCGGTTGTCTCTGAGTTACGCACATCGAGTCACTTAAGCAATGTCCATCTTGCTTGTGATGTCCATTATCCATAGATAATCTAGTCTTTAGACCATCACACTTGTTCACTTGTGTTGAACCCTATTAGCTTTGCATTAAGCACCTATTCAACACTTAGCACACTTGTTAGTCCTTTAATTAGGTTTTCATCTAAACCCAGAGAGCTTTCAAGCATATGCAAGCGCTTTAAAGAGGCCAAGGGGGTGACCATCCACTTCCTACCCCCCTCACCGAACAGTCGCATAATTCAATAAGCAATTTAGGCCGCCTGAAAATGAGTAACGCAAATTCGCCTAACCGGCATCGGTTGGACTCAAGTCAACTGCTCTGGCAAATGATTACACCCCTCCGTCACATCAAATTACTACTTCAGGACAACGCGATAAACACCTTTCACGGGGCAGACACCTTTGGGCACCCCTTGGCTGTATTGCCCGGAATCCTCAAGATTTTCTGAAGTGATGATACATGCAAAATATACGCAGTGAATGTACCGCGAAAAAGAGGAGATCGGCTGAAATGGTAGGAAGTCCAAATGTGTTACTGTAGCCCAAGTCCAATCAACAGAAGCATTTAAGTATAGGGCGGAGTGGTGTCCAGCCGAAGGCCCTCTATTTCAACCAGCCAGATGTCCAACTTATCACCGATCAAATTGATTCCAGACCTAACAAGGCATGGACAGATGGCACACCAGGTTATTCTAAAAATTTTGAAATGGCACAAGATGAAGACCTTTGAATGTATTCTAAAATCCACTCAAAGCTCGGGGGGCTACACTCATTGGGTGCACCTTCGGTGCACCCAACAGATTCAATACCTTGAAGCCAAATGCTGATTTCAAAAGCATAAGATTGAATGGATTACTTCTAAAATCCACTAAAAGCTCGGGGGCTACACCCAATGGGTGCACCTTCGGTGCACCCAATAGCAGTACAAGAAGAACAAGTCATGCTACAAACCCATAGGCTGGACCAGGAACCTTTGAGTCGATTATTTAAAAATCAACTCAAAGATTAGGGGCTTGTGGGGGACAGATATACCCTGGATCCACTAGGAGCCGAAAACCCTTGCGTGGGCCACAAACCAGTTGCCCTGCAAATTCATCTCATTGTGGGTCGGGTAAAGACTACAATTGAAATGGGCCAACCCAAGAAGGAAATGAGCTCGCGCCTGGATCGTTCACGAATTATGCGTAATCTTGAGGGAGTCGTCTGTCTTTCCTGCGCTCGACGCCCTCACACGCCAGAGATAGATCGGGATGAAGCCATCGGGTTTTCCCTAAGATAAGTAAAGTTAGTTCGCTATTTGCTAGGAGATAAGCCAGAAGAATGTGATCAATGTGTGCGTAGGGAGTGCCCCACGGTCATGTATATAAGGCCTAGGGGGAACCCCATAATTTTCATCTCATTAGCACCTCTCCATTCGGGAAACACCACTTGTAAACACACCATACATACAAAGCCACCCCAGGAAGTAGGTGTATTATGCCTCTCAAAGCGGCCTGAACCTGTAGAAAATTGTCCGACTCTCTCTCTCTCTCTCTCTCTCTCTCTCGTGCTTCTGGCATGAACCATCGAGCTGCGATCAGCAACACTGTCCTACCCAAAAGCACCACGAGGGTACCCCGGGTGTGCGGTCGGACACTAAACACCGACATGACCGACTTCCCCGCCGTGGCTCGCCACCAAAGGTATTTAATGTGGTCAACCATTTACGATGGGTAGTCCCGTGCCAGGTGCGGAATCCACTTGAGTAGCTTCCTCTCGGCTCGCTCGACCCCTTTTTGGCTTTTCCCTCGCCCGCCAACGGGCTCGGTGCCTCGGGGTTACTTGGGAACGGGTCCTTCCGAAACGGACTTGTCGGGGACCATAATTAGGGGTACCCCCAAGACTCCTAAAACTCGGCTGGTAAACACCATCAGCACAAAACTGCAAAGGCCTGATAGGTGCAATATAGGTCAAAGCTCCGTCCGCTCAAGGAACGCCATCTCGCCTCGCCCGAGCCCAGCCTCGGGTAGGAATGGTAGACCCAGGCAGATTCACGCCTCGCCCGAGGGCCTCCTCAAGCAACGGACGCACCTTCGACTCGCCCGAGGCCCAGTTTGGGCAGGCTTCGCGGAGAAGCAACCTTGGCCAGATCGCCTCGCCAGCCGACCGGATCGCAGGAGCATTCAATGCAAGGATCGCCTGACACCTTATCCTGACGCGCGCTCCTCAGTCGACAAGGCCGAAGTGACCGCAGTCACTTCGCCCCTCCACTGACTGACCTGACAGGAAAACAGCGCCGCCTGTACTACTCCGACTGCTGTGCCATCCGCCAGGGTGAGGCTGACAGTAGCCAAGTCCAGCCTCAAGCGCCATAGGAAGCTCCACCTCGCCCGACCCCAGGGCTCGGACTCAACCTCGACCTCGGACGATGGTCTCCGCCTCGCCCGACCCCAGGGCTCGGACTCAGCCTCGACCCCAGACGACGGTCTCCGCCTCGCCCGACCCCAGGGCTCGGACTCAGCCTTGACCGCGGACGATGGTCTCCGCCTCGCCCGACCCCAGGGCTCGGACTCAAACCTCGACCCCAGACGACGGTCTCCGCCTCGCCCGACCCCAGGGCTCGGACTCAACCTCAACCTCAGACGATGGTCTCTCCGCCTCGCCGACCCCAGGGCTCAGACTCAGCCTCGACCCCGACCGATGGTCTCCGCCTCGCCCGGACCCTAGGGCTCGGACTCAAACCTCGACCTCGGACGACGGTCTCCCGCCTCGCCCGACCCCAGGCTCGGACTCAACCTCGACCTCGGACGCGGTCCTCCTCCGCCTCGTCCGACCCCAGGGCTCGGACTCAGCCTCGACCTCAGAGGAGCCTCCGCCTCGCTCGACCTTAGGCTGGGGCCAACCACGTCGCAGGGGGTACATCATTACCCTACCCCTAGCTAGCTCAGGCTACGTGTAAACAAGACCGGCGTCCCCATCTGGCTCGCCCCGGTAAACAAGTAATGATGACACCCCGCGTGCTCCATGACGACGGCGGTCCTCAGCCCCCTACGGAAGCAAGGAGACAGTCAGCAAGGTCCCCGACAGCCCCGACAGTTGTGCTTCTATAGGGTTTAAAGCGCTCCTCCGATGGCCACGACATCACATGAACAAGGCACCAACACCTCTCCGATAGCCACGTCGTCATGTACATAGGACTCTGGCTCCTCTCTGCTGAACACGTTAGCACACTTCTACACCCCCCATTGTACACCTGGACCCTCTCCTTACGTCTATAAAAGGAAGGTCCAGGGTCCTCGTACGAAAAGGGTGGCCGCGCGGGAGGACGGGGCTGACGAGCAGGCTCTCTCTCTCTCTCTCTCTCGCAAACGCTTGTAACCCCCTACTGCAAGCGCATACCGCCCTGGGTGCAGGACAACACGAGCTGCGGTTCCCCTTATTGCTTTTCCCCCTTGTGTTCCGTCTCGCGCCTACCCATCTGCGCTGGGACAACGCAGCGACATTTTACTCATCGGTCCAGGGACCCCCGGGGTCGAAACGCCGACAGTTGGCGCGCCAGGTAGGGGCCTGCTGCGTGTTGACGAACAGCTTCCCATCAAGCTCCAGATGGGTAGTCTCCAGCAACCTCTCTAGCCCGGGAACGCTGCTGCTCCGTTTCGGGAGTCCTCGAGTTCATGTCCCTCGACGGCAGCTACGACAGGGTACTCCTTCCTCCGCCGCGCGACAACGACAATGGCGGCCGTCAGCCCGCCCGCCGCGACGGAATCAACGACGTCTTCCCGCGTGGGCGTAAGAACAGCATCCGAGGCCTGTCCTGTCACCTTCCCCCGTCGACAGAGGAGGAGGCGGGGCAACCATGGCCAAGCAGGAGGCGGCACCTCGTCGGCTGTCGAGCGAGTCGACAACGCCGGTGCCCCAGCGGGGGGACACGTCAGGCATCGACCTCGCGTCTGAGACGAAGACGGGCGTCGTTTCCCCGCAACACGCCAACCTCAAGCGACGAATGGCGCCAACACGCTCGCGAAGGACCTGCTGGGCGTTAGCCTCATACCTGAGATAACAGTGCAGTCCGTCCCCGACGTGACTCCATCACCATCCATCGATCAAGAGGTACCGTCCGTTTTCAACCCTTTGCCTTTTAGATTCAGCTTCGACCCACCAAGTGACCCCGCTTCGGTGGACGCTTTCATAAAGGCATATCCGAACCTTCCGGGGTATCATATGTGGTCAACCTGGGACCGATTGACGGCCGTCTCGACCTACGGGCCCCCGGGTTTCGAGGAAGATGACGAGCCCGACTATGGTTGGGATTCTCTGGGCTCGGGAACCCAAGTGTCATGCGGGACTTCATGACCGCATGTGACTACTGCCTCTCCGATTGCTCCAATGATAGCCACAAGCCTCGGTGATGAGGACTGTGGCCCAAGTCCGTGAATGTTTCCACGTCGATCTAGGGGGTCTCGACGAAGGCAACCACCTTGGTATGCCGGAGGACGGCGATCCCCTAGGCCTGCCCTCGCGTTGACATCCTTCAGGAGCTAGCTATGGTCCCAGTCCCTGTGGGGGGTCAGGACGCACAGCTCGAGCAAAATCTGCGAGGTGCAGGCCAGGCTCGACGAGGAAGCAGGGCAACTTGTGTAGCTCCGGCAGAACATCGGGCAGGAGTGGGCAGGCCGAGCACCAGCTGGAGAAGCGCGTTATCTGCCCCAGGACGTCCAACACCCGCGTCGCTAACGATGTCAGGGCAAGGCTGCCCCCCGGCTTCCAGTGGGGTCAGCCAGAACCTGGCTGCAGCAGCAATACTACTCCGAGCGATGCCGGAAACCATCCACCACCGAGGGACGGCGTATCCAGGGAGAACTCAAGAATCTTTTGGAGGATGCCGCGGTCCGACGGGCCGAAAGCTCTGCCTCCCGAAGGCAGGGGTACCCCCCAGAGCATCGCACCGTGACTTCCCGATTCATGCGGGAAGCCTCGGTCCACACCGGGCGCACGCGGGACACAGCGCCTGCGGCCCCGGATCGCCTCGGCAACGAGCACCATCGCTGCGACCGTCGAGCCCGCCTCGACGAGAAGGTGCGCCGAGGCTACCACCCCAGGCGTGGAGGACGCTACGACAGCGAGGAGGATTGGAGTCCCTCGCCCGAACCACCCGGTCCGCAAGCTTTCAGCCGGGCCATACGACGGGCGTCGTTCTCGACCTGGTTCCGGACCTCGACTACCATCACCAACTACTCGGGGGAGACGAGGCCGGAACTGTGGCTCGCGGACTACCGGCTGGCCTGCCAGCTGGGTGGAGCGGACGATGACAACCTCATCATCTGCAATCTCCCCCTGTTCCTCTCCGACGCCGCCCGAGCCTGGCTAGAGCATCTGCCTCCTACGCAGATCTCCAACTGGGACGACCTAGTCAAAGCTTTTGCCGGCAACTTCCAGGGTACATACGTTCGCCCTGGGAACTCCTGGGATCTCCGAAGCTGCCACCAGCAGCCGGGAGAATCCCTACGGGACTACATCCTGCGATTTTCGAAGCAGCGCAACGAGCTGCCCAACATCACCGACTCAGATGTCACCGGCGCGTTCCACGCCGGCACCACTTGCCGCGACCTGGTGAGCAAGCTGGGTCGCAAGACTCCCACCAGGGCGAGCGAGCTGATGGACATCGCCACCAAGTTCGCCTCTGGCCAGGAGGCGGTCGAGGCCATCTTTCGGAAGGACAAGCAGCCTCAGGGGCACCCGAAGGAAGATGTCCCCGAGGCGTCCGCTCAGCGCAGCACGAAGAAGAAGGGCAAGAAGAAGTCGCAAAACGAAATGCGACGCCGCCGATGCAGATCTTGTCGCCGCTGCCGAACACAGTAACCCCCGGAAGCCTCCCGGAGGGGCCAACCTGTTCGACAAAATGCTCAAGGAGTCGTGCCCCTATCATCAGGGTCCCATCAAGCACACCCTTGAGGAGTGCGTCATGCTTCGGCGCTACTTCCACAAGGCCGGGCCACCGGCAGAAAGGTGGCAAAACCCACGACAACGACAAGAAGGAAGGCCACAAGGCAGAGGAGTTCCCCGAGGTCCATGACTGCTTCATGATCTACGGTGGGCTGGTGGCGAAACGCCTCGGCTCGGCACCGCAAGCAGGAGCGCCGGGAGGTCTGCTCGGTGAAGGTGGCGGCGCCAGTCTACCTAGACTGGTCCGACAAGCCCATCACATTCGACTAAGGCGACCACCCCGACCGCGTGCTGAGCCCGGGGAAGTACCCGCTCATTGTTGATCCCGTCATCGGCAACGTCAGGCTTACCAAGGTCCTCATGGACGGAGGCAGCAGCCTCAACATCATCTACGCCGAGACCCTCGGGCTCTTGCAGATCGATTTGTCCACGATCCGGGCCGGTGCGGCGCCCTTTCATGGGATCCTCCCCGGGAAGCACGTCCAACCCCTTAGGAAACTCGATCTACCCATCTGCTTCGGGACTCCCTCCAACTTCCGAAAGGAAACCCTCACGTTCGAGGTGGTCAGGTTCCGAGGAACCTACCACGCAGTGCTGGGGAGACCATGCTACGCCAAGTTCATGGCCGTCCCCAACTACACCTACCTCAAGCTCAAGATGTTGGGCCCCAACGGGGTCATCACCGTTGGATCCACATATCGACACACGTACGAATGCGACGTGGAGTGTGTGGAGTACGCTGAGGCCCTCGCCGAGTCCGAGGGCCCTCATCGCCGACCTGGAGAGCCTCTCCAAGGAGGTGCCAGATGCGAAACGCCACACCAGCAACTTCGAGCCAGCAGAGGCGGTTAAGTCCGTCCCTCTCGACCCCCAGCAACGACGCCTCCAAGCAAGTCCGGATCGGCTCCGAACTCGACCCCAAATAGGAAGCAGTGCTCGTGCGACTTTCTCCACGCAAACAACCGAGGTTTTTGCGTGGAGTCCCTCGGACATGCCTGGCATACCGAGGGATGTCGCCGAGCACTCGCTGGATATCCGAGCTGGAGCCCGACCCGTGAAGCAGCCTCTGCGCCGATTCGACGAAGAAAAGCGCAGAGCCGTAGGCGAGGAGATCCACAAGCTGATGGTTGCAGGGTTCATCAAAGAGGTATTCCATCCCGAATGGCTAGCCAACCCTGTGCTTGTGAAAAAGAAAGGTGGGAAATGGCGGATGTGTGTTATAGACTACACTGGTCTGAACAAAGCATGTCCGAAAGGTTCCCTACCCTCTGCCTCGCATCGATCAAATCGTGGATTCCACTGCTGGGTGCGAAACCCTGTCATTCCTTGATGCCTACTCAGGGTATCACCAAATCAGGATGAAAGAGTCCGACTAGCTCACGACTTCTTTCATCACACCCTTTGGCATGTACTGCTATATTACTATGCCATTCGGTTTAAGGAATGCAGGCGCGACATACCAAAGATGCATGAACCACGTGTTCGGACAGCACATTGGCCGAACGGTCGAGGCTTATGTCAATGACATCGTAGTCAAGATGAGGAAAGCCTCTGACCTCCTCTCCGACCTTGAAACGACATTCAAGTGTCTCAAAGCGAAAGACGTAAAACTCAATCCCGAGAAGTGTGTCTTTGGAGTCCCCCGAGGCATGCTCCTGGGGTTCATCGTCTCCAAGCGGGGCATCGAGGTCAACCCGGAGAAAATCGTGGCCATCACCAACATGGGGCCTATCAAGGACTTGAAAGGAGTACAGAGGGTCATGGGATTGCCTTGCGGCTCTGAGTCGCTTCATCTCGCGCCTCGGCGAAAGAGGTCTGCCCCTGTACCGCCTCTTAAGGAAGACCGAGCGCTTCACTTGGACCCCTGAGGCCGAGGAAGCCCTCGGGAACTTGAAGGCACTCCTTACAAGTGTGCCCATCCTGGTGCCCCCGCTGCCGGAGAAGCTCTCCTGATCTACGTAGCCGCGACCACTCAGGTGGTCAGCGCCGCGATCGTAGTCGAGAGACGAGAAGAAGGGCATGCATTGCTCGTCCAGAGGCCCATCTACTTCATCAGTGAGGTACTGTCCGAGACCAAAATCCGCTACCCGCAAATTCAGAAGCTACTGTACGCGGTAATTCTGACACGGCGAAAGTTGCGACACTACTTCGAGTCTCATCCGGTGACTGTGGTGTCATCCTTCCCCCTGGGGGAGATCATCCAGTGCCGAGAGGCCTTGGGTAGGATTGCAAAGTGGGCGGTGGAGATCATGGGCGAGACAATCTCGTTCGCCCCTCGGAAGGCCATCAAATCCCAAGTCTTGGTGGATTTCGTGGCAGAATGGGTCGACACCCACCTTCCAGCAGCTCCGATCCAACCGAAACTCTGGACCATGTTTTTCGACGGGGTCGCTGATGAAAACAGGAGCGGGCGTGGGCCTGCTCTTCATCTCACCCCTCGGGAAGCACCTCCGCTACGTGTTGCGCCTCCATTTCCTGGCGTCCAACAACATGGCTGAGTACGAGGCTCTGGTTAACGGGTTGCGCATCGTCATCGAGCTAGGGGTTCAGCGCCTCGACGCTCGTGGCGACTCGCAGCTTGTCATCGACCAAGTCATAAAGAACTCCCACTTCCGCGACCCGAAGATGGAAGCCTACTGCGACGAGGTTCGGCGCCTGGAAGACAAGTTCTACGGGCTCGAGCTCAACCACGTCGCCCGACGCTACAACGAGACTGCGGACGAGCTGGCTAAAATAGCCTCGGGGCGGACAACGGACTCCCTGGACGTCTTCTCCCAAGACCTACATCAACCCTCCGTCAAGACCGACGACACGCCCGAGCCCAAGAAGGCCTTGGCTCAGCCCGAGGCACCCTCGGCCCTGCCCGAGGCACCCTCAGCTCAGCCCGAGGCACCCTCGGCTCAACCCGAGGCAATCCTCGGCCACCGAGGGTGAGCCACTGCCTGTCGAGGAGGAGCGAAATGGGGTCCCGCCTAATCAAAACTGGCAGACCCCGTACCTACAATATCTCCACCGAGGAGAGCTACCCCTCGACGGAACCGAGGCTCGGCGATTGGCGCGGCGCGCCAAATCGTTCGTCTTGCTGGGTGGCGGAAAGGAGCTCTACCACCACAGCCCCTCAGGCATCCTCCAGCGATGCATATCCATCACCGAAGGTCAGGAGTTATTGTGAGAAATACACTCGGGGGCTTGTGGTCACCACGCAGTGCCTCGAGCGCTCGTTGGAAACGCCTTCCGACAAGGTTTCTACTGGCCAACCGCGGTGGCCGACGCCACTAGGATTGTACGCACCTGCCAAGGGTGTCAGTTCTACGCAAGGCAGACCCACCTGCCCGCTCAGGCTCTACAAACAATACCCATCACCTGGCCGTTTGCCGTGTGGGGTTTGGACCTCGTCGGTCCCTTGCAAAAGGCACCCGGGGGCTTCACGCACCTGCTGGTCGCTATCGACGAATTCTCCAAGTGGATTGAGGTCTGACCCCTAAACAACATCAGGTCCGAACAGGCGGTGGCGTTCTTCACCAACATCATCCATCGCTTTGGAGTCCCGAACTCCATCATCACCGACAACGGCACCCAGTTCACCGGTAGGAAGTTCCTGGACTTCTGCGAGGACCACCACATCCGGGTGGACTAGGCCGCCGTAGCTCACCCCATGACGAATGGGCAGGTAGAGCATGCCAATGGCATGATTCTACAGGGACTCAAGCCAAGGATCTACAACGACCTCAACAAGTTCGGCATGCGATGGATGAACTCCCCTCGGTGGTCTGGAGTCTGAGGACGACGCCAAGCCGAGCCACGGGCTTCACGCTGTTTTTTTCTAGTCTATGGGACCGAGGCTATCTTGCCCACAGACTTAGAATATGGCTCCCCGAGGACGAGGGCATACGACGCCCGAAGCAACCAGACCAACCGAGAAGACTCACTGGACTAGCTGGAAGAGGCTCGAGACATGGCCTTACTACACTCAGCACGATATCAGCAGTCCCTGCGACGCTACCACGCCCGAGGGGTTTGGTCCCGAGACCTCCAGGTGGGCGACTTGGTGCTTTTGCTACGACAAGACGCCCGAGGGCGCCACAAGCTCACGTCTCCCTGGGAAGGGCCATTCATCATCGCCAAGACTTTGAAGCCCGGAACATACAAGCTGGCCAACAGTCAAGGCGAGGTCTACGGCAACGCTTGGAACATCCGACAGCTACGTCGCTTCTACCCTTAAGATGTTTTCAAGTCGTTCATATACCTCGTTTACATACACAAGTAAAGTCTAACCATCAAGGAAGGGTCAGCCTTGCCTCGGCAAAGCCCGACCCTCCCTCGGGGGCTAGAAGGGGGGAACCCCCTCTGCGTCAAAATTTTCCTAAAAAAAGTCTTTCGGCCAGAACATCTTTCACGATTTTCGACTACGTCGATAGTGGGATCCTGAAAACGACGGAGTACACGTAAGCGGCAAGGCCGACCGAGCCGAGGGACTCCTACGCCTCCGGGATACGGATACCTCACTCATCACCTTCTACGATAAGTAACTCACGCTTGGATGAACGATCCTGCTAACCGAACAAGTCTTAACGCTCGAAAACTTTTCTGCCGAAACGATTTTTCGTGCCTTCTCGACTATATCGATAATAGAATCCTGCGGACGAGTAAGAGTACACGTAAGCGGCGAGCCGAGGGACTCCTACGCCTCCGGGATACGGATACCTCACTCATCACCTTCCGCGATAAGTAACTCTCGCTCGCACAAGTAATTCTGCTACCGACAAACAAGTCCTGATACTCGAAACAAAGGGAAAAGAAACGCAGCTTTATAACACGACAATGATATGTTTGGGCCTCGGCGGCCGCAAAAAACATACGCACACTACAGACAAACTGCTCCTGCAGGTTCAGACATCAATAGGGGGAGCAGCAGCAACCTCGGCATCGTCTCCGCCTTCGGCGGAATCTAACCCGGCCTCGGACGGCAACACGGGCGAAGGATCTCCACCTCGAAGGAAGATGTCAGCACTGTGCCTAGGCCATCACCGCCAGGGTCTCCTCCAGGAACTCGGCCCAAGCAGACGGCTTGTCCGGTCGCTCCGTGGCCTCAGCCAGCTGTCCCCCGAGGACACCAGCCCGGCTCATGGCCTCGGCAGCCCGACTCCGGGGTTGATCCCGCCAGTGGACGACCCAGCCAGGCTCCGGCCACCGCTGCTACGCCTCCTCGGCCTGGGCCGACGAAGCCCCCCTTTTCGAGCCAACTCTGCCTCTGTCCATGCTGACACCGCTGCCTCCGGCTCCGGCTCATCGCAGAGCGGCCGAGGGTTTCTTTAACTGGGCAAGAGAAGCCTTGAGTGGCAAGGCCGACCGACCGAGGGACTCCTACGCCTCCGGGATACGGATACCTCACTCGTCACCTTCCGCGCAGGGCAACTCACACTTGGTTAAGTGGTTCAGCTAGCCGACAGGCGAGACCTGGTGCTCGAAATAGGGCAGAAACACGGCTCTACGCCCAAGTACACAGATGTTCAGGCTCCGACAGCCGCAATGAACATACGCCGGCACTCAAGATGCCATTACAAACGGAACTCCGGTTCCACTCCCGCGGGTATGAACAACCTCCACATCGGAGGGCCTGCGGGACGACAACTTCCAGGTGGCTCGCCGCCGCCCACTCCTGCAGCAGCGACAACGACCTCCGTCCCGGGCGGCAAGACAGCTGCAGCAGCGGCTTCAGGGCGAACGCTGCGGCAGAAAAGCCCTGACCCACGAAGGACGAGAGCCAGCCATTCAAGCCAGGGAGACGGAGGTCCAAGGGTGCGGGCGGAGTTGGCGATCTCGTCGGCGGAGAAACCTTCTCTGGCTGCTGCCACCACAGCACCGACGGCGGCGTCCACCTGTCCACCAACACTACACCAGCAAGCGTCGGCCGCCCCAAAGCGCACCGGCAGGTCCTCACTCCTGCCCTCGCCGAGGCCGCCCCAGAACACGAGCACCGCCCTCGCGGCGTATGACGTGCTAGGCAACCCTCTGGCACGGCTGTCGGTGCAAGGAAGACCTGGACGCGGTCGGCCTGTACGTGGCGCGACCACCGCCCGGGCGAAGGACGGAACGCTGCGCCCTATCCAGGAAGCAGTGGTTCGCCTTCCCCCGCATGGCTGAAGGAAGCCTCCGTAGGGCTAGAGGATGCCTTTCTCCCCCAAACGCTGGGAGAAGAAAAGGGTTACCGGCCCACGCGGAGGCAACCCCCCACTCGGTGCGCTCCTCCGCCTCAGCCCGGATGACAAAAATCCTTGAAGCTGAGGGCGGGGCGGAGGCCGCAGCCCGGCTCGCTTCTCCCCACCAAACCGCCCATTGGTGGGGGAATGCAGCCGGGCTGCACGACGAAAATCCTTGAAGCCGAACGATGGCTGAAAGGTACCAATCTCCACGAGATCGCGCTCCTCCAACAGCAGTAAGAGCAAGACGACGCTGGGGCACCCCATCCGGGGGCTCGGAAGGTGGAAGGGCGCGATGCATGGAGAGAATGCAGAGGCGTGACTGCCACCCAGGGAGCCTTTCCCTTTTTAAAGGCAACTCACCCCACCCGCGTCTTCAGGCGTCGCGGGCCAAGTCTTCACCAACGCGCTCAAAGATCCTCCCCCTATGACACGGGGGCTGGGTCTCACACGACATGCAAGATGGCCCAGGACAGAAGAAGCTAAACCGCCGCGCGCGGAGCGTGTAACCGCCCAGCGGTTACAAGCATTCCTCCGTCTTCGCCTAAACCAGCGGGTGAAAGGGCGGACCGCCATGCAGGCAGCATGCAACCGCGCCATGGAGATGCACCCTTTTGACTTCGACGCGTCCAACATGGAGTCCTAGGCCCACACGTCATGTAACCGGCACGCCGGTTACTACGTGCGAGAAACTGTAGCGCCACTTGCGCCAGCGCCGCGCCTTCTCGACTGTGGAACCGGTGCCGCAATTCGAGGCAACCCTACGCGTGGACCAGCAGTGCTAGCCAAACACGCCGGTCACGGGTCAGTCAGTCGCGGGAGAAGACGCGACGGTCGATATGGCCAGAAGTGGGCCGACAGTAATGGCGGCAGCAGGCGGGCAGAAGCGGCGGCCAAATCGTCTGCAGGCTCACGTCCCCTCCTGGAGCAGCAGGAGAGCCCTCTCCCACGGCGTGAAGACGATGCGCCCATGTTCCGTTCCTCGAACGGCTCGCGCATGCACAACGGCTGCCCCACAAACCACTCGTCCCGTCGCACTAACTCCGCGGCAGGGCAGGCGATACCTTTGGCAGGTGAAGCGGGCGACGCTTCACCTCCGCCATAATGACCGTGTCAAAAAAAGGTGTGCCACGTCGTTCAATTTCGTATCCTTTTTCTCTTCCCCTTTCTCTCTCTTGCTACAGGGACCGGGAAAGGGGATACTCCGAAAGGGATCCTTCTCCGCGAAGGAAGCGGGCCCCGAGCCCTCCTACTGATCAGAGGTTCGAAGGCTGACCCCTCGGAAGGGTTCGACAGCCGCCTCAGAGCACTCGGGCTCCACGCCCACTACTGATCAGGGGTTCGTAGGCTGGCCCCCCCGAAGGGTTCGACAGTCGCCCCAGAACATGCAGAGTGAGGGATGACTATGGGTACGTTCGATACATAACCAAGGCTCGGGCTACGCTCCCGAGGTACCCTAGGACATTTCCGAGACCAGCAGGAGCGATTCTGTAACGGAATCCCATCAGAGGGAGGCATCAAGCCCTCGGACCCTATCGAACAGGACCGGGTCCGGCAAATCACCTACAGGTACTTTTGGGGTGCGCCTCTGGGCCACTAGCCGACCCTTATCGAACGGGGCACGGGCGTCCACTCGGATCACCCGTTAGCAACTCACTGGAGACACCATGTTCGGCGCCTTCCGAGGGCAACATGGCGCTTTCCCCCCTTCCTCCTTGCGAAAAGGCGACGAAGGGGCGTATGAAAAAAGCCGAGTCAGCCCCTGACCATCCTCTCGCCCTGTGCAGAGGCTCGGGAGCTGCTCTCGCAAACCCGACTCCGACCAAACTGTTGATAGTGTCAATATACTAGCCCGAGAACTCGGAACCTGACTATGCACCCGGGCAACGACCAGTTCGCATGAGGGAACAACTAGACCGGCCGAGGCATCACGAAAGGCACTAAGACCTCGAAGGAGTCAAACCACTCCTTCGAGGCCTCGGGGGCTACACCCGGCGGGTGCGCTCGCGCGCACCCACCGGAACAAAATGCAACCGAGAAAGGTCGGTCCCCTTGCAAAAAAGTGCGACAAAGCCTCCAAGCAAATACCAACACTCCCTTTGAGGCTCGGGGGCTACTGTCGGGGACCATAATTAGGGGTACCCCCAAGACTCCTAAAACTCGGCTGGTAAACACCATCAGCACAAAGCTGCAAAGGCCTGATGGGCGCAATACAGGTCAAAGCTTCGTCCGCTCAAGGAACGCCATCTCGCCTCGCCCGAGCCCAGCCTCGGGCAGGAACGGTAGACCCAGGCAGATTCACACCTCACCCGAGGGCCTCCTCAAGCAACGGACGCACCTTCGACTCGCCCGAGGCCCAGTTCGGGCAGGCTTCACGGAGAAGCAACCTTGGCCAGATCGCCTCGCCAGCCGACCGGATCGCAGGAGCATTCAATGCAAGAATCGCCTGACACCTTATCCTGACGCGAGCTCCTCAGTCGACAAGGCCGAAGTGACCGCAGTCACTTCGCCCCTCCACTGACTGACCTGACAGGAAAACAGCGACGCCTGCACTACTCCGACTGTTGTGCCATCCGCCAGGGTGAGGCTGACAGCAGCCAAGTCCAGCCTCGGGCGCCATAGGAAGCTCCGCCTCGCCCGACCCTAGGGCTCGGACTCAACCTCGACCTTGGACGATGGTCTCCGCCTCGCCCGACCCTAGGGCTCGGACTCAGCCTCGACCCCAGACGACGATCTCTGCCTTGCCCGACCCTAGGGCTCGGACTCAGCCTCGACCTCGGACGACGGTCTCCGCCTCGCCCGACCCTAGGGCTCGGACTCAACCTCAACCTCAGACGACGGTCTCCGCCTCGCCCGACCCCAGGGCTGGGACTCAGCCTCGACCCCAGACGACGGTCTCCGCCTCGCCCGACCCCAGGGCTCGGACTCAACCTCGACCTCGGACGATGGTCTCCGCCTCGCCCGACCCCAGGGCTCGGACTCAGCCTCGACCTCGGAGGAGCCTCCGCCTCGCCCGACCTTGGGCTCGGGCTGACCACGTCGCAGGGGGGTACATCATTACCCTACCCCTAGCTAGCTCAGGCTACGGGGAACAAGACCGGCATCCCATCTGGCTCGCCCCAGTAAAACAAGTAATGATGACACCCCGCGTGCTCCATGATGACGGCGGTCCTTAGCCCCCTGCAGAAGCAAGGAGATGTCAGCAAGGTCCCGACAGCCCCGACAGCTGTGCTTCTACAGGGTTTAAGCGCTCCTCCGACGGCCACGACATTACATGAACAGGGCACCAACACCTCTCCGACTGAAAGTAGCCTAGAGGGGGGGTGAATAGGCTACACCTGAAAATTTTCACTAAAAACTTCGAGATAGGTTAAATTAAAGTTGCACTGGTGCAAACCGGTTCAGTCGATTTTAATTACAACTGAACAAGTTTGAACCTGTTCAACTTAAATTAGGTAATCTGTTAAACAAATACGAAGTAGTGAAGAATATAACTAAAGACTTGCCCTACACAAAATCTACTCGAATGAATGATATGAACCAACCAATGAATTTAAAGCGCTTAACAAGAACACACAAGAACACGCGATATAACCCGAGGTTCGGCAACCACCACAAAGGTGTCCTACTCCTCGTTGAGGAACCCACAAAGGGCTGGGTCTTTTCCAACCCTAATCCTCTACAAGCCGACCACAAAGGTCAAGGCAATCTCTTCTCAAATCAGCTCAAAGAGCGGGTGATACAAACTTCTTGGGGTCATCCACAAATTTGGAGACTCCCAAGCAACCTCTAACCGTCAAGGAACACGAGGTTCCAAGAGTAACAAAATCGCACAAGGTTAAGTTTGCAACGAGCTCAAGAACAAAGAGAATGGGAGAATCGAGATGAAATTGACAGCGTGTTCGATCGAGTTCACCTCACACCAAGGGTCCTTCAAATGATTGAAGGAGATGCGATTGCGGGTGTGAAAGGTGAAATGAATGCGCTTGTTTGAAGGTTGGTCAGCCAAGAATTCGTGAGAGAGGCAGAAGTAAATGAGAGAGAGAGTGTGAGGGGGTATATAAAGGATCCCCCAAAAGCTGGCAGCCGTTGGGAGAAAAGAAGTAAAAACCGGTTTGAACCGGTTTCTACCAGGGGGATCCCGGTCCACTGAGCTACTCAGCCGGAGACTCAACCGGTTTCAAAACCGGCTGAGTAAGGAAAAATTTCGGCTGAACCGGTTTTCAAAAAATATCTGCAGCGACTTTTCTGACAGCTCTAACTGTCAGACAGGTCAGAGCAGAGATGGCAGGGGAACAGTCCCAAAACCGGTTGAACCGGTTTCAGGACCGGTTGAACCGGTTTTCAGGGCTGAAACCAAATTTTGAGTATTTTGAAGAGAACAAAAGTGGAGTCTTTGTGGGAAGTAAAATTGTTTTTTCACAAGGGCATTAATGATCTGGAAAAATGTTCTCCAAGATGTTTTCAAAGGGTTTTGAACTTAGCTCATTGCATAACTTACTTAACCATTGCGGATCCCTCTTAATTGTACGGCGATTCCTATAACTCAAGAACTGTAAAATGAGTACCGCCGTTGTTTCAAAGCACTTGGAGCATGCCATTTGATGTGGAATTTTAAATCTGCGGTGCTTTTTATTTTTATGCTTCGTAAGATCTGTGCTTCTCCTGTCTGTAGAATTACTGCGTACATGCTAGGAGCAAACTTGTTAGAATCTCTGTTTGTTTTGTCATTTAATCACCAAAACCCTCAATTAGGGTTGATTGCACTTACAATCTCCCCCTTTTTGGTGATTGATGCCAAAACAAACTAGAGTAGAGATAAACATTAAAAATTACGAGTACTTGCGAGATAAGAGCATTTGTGTATGTGTTGCTCCCCCTAAATATGTGCATGATTTTTATGATATTTACATTGACTTGATATGTCAATTTGCAACATTTTTAGAGAGAGTGAACAATCAACACCAAACACAAACCAATGAGGGATGAAACATAATTGTAGACTGTGATGATAGAAAGAGTAAAATTACACATACAAACTCATTATTGCATAGCATATGATATGAAAGGTTACTACTGCTATTACAATAATGATATCATATCGCATCACATCATAAAAAGTTTATGGCTACAGAGCCATGCAAGCATCACAAATTATTACAAACCAATGTTCGTTACATAAATAGGAGGAACTGCCATGATGATAAGAAACCTTCTCCCCCTTTTTGGCAACAAGAACCAAAAGAGGAGAGAGCCATCAACACAAGATCACCAGTTTGGAGGAGGCTGATGAGGAGCAAAGAAGTGGTGCGCCAGGTGAGATGCGAAGTGTTCTTCCCCAGACTGATCCGGGGGAGGAGCACTTCTAGAAGGATCCTGGGGCGGAGGGTGAGAGGATGATTGACCCGGATCCCCATAGTAGGGAGGCGGGGCAAACTGCTCGCGGTCATCGAAGTAGGTTTCTTCTTCTTCTTTGTCTTCTGTTGACATGAAGGGCACCCCATAGGTCTGCTGGTGCCACTCATTTATCTCCGGGGGAGGAGGATGGAGAGGCACGTCAGGCGAGCGAGGGGCAAAAGGCATACCCATGGAAGAAGCTTGACGACGAAGATTGTCGTCCGTCTCCCGCTGACGCCTTGCCAGCTCATGAACATCCATAGAAATGTTCCGACACATGGAGAAAAATGTCGCAATCCCGTGGGCCAAGCGGGCACCCATCCCTCGGCCACGACCTCGACCACGACCACGACCATGTGGCGTGGGAGATCCGCGGCCAGGGGAGGGACGCGAGGCACCGGCAGGAGCAGCAACAGTAGGACCAGCAGACGGACCAGCAGAGGTATGAGCACGAGAGCTGGAAGGGGCTTTCCTTAATCACCCTGCTGGATTGTTGGGGTCAATCCAGAAAGGGGTATATGATTGATGTCTTGTACTTTTATCATATCGAAACTGGGTCACAACTTCAATCATCTTCATGATAAAAGGAGCATGAAGACATCCCTTCAATGGAAAGCAGGCAGCATGAATGATTTCCTGCCAGATCATATCAAAGACGTTGATACTCTCTGAGCTGCTGGGCTTCATGAAAGAGAGCAAAACCTTGCTCTCGCCAAGAATGTTCATCTGATTTCCCCCTTTTGGAATGAGGGTCATCCGGCTGAGGGAGTTGATGTATCTGTAATACTTGTGTACATTGGTGGACTCCCAAAATTTCCCAGACTCAGAAAGATGAAGGTCTCTGGCTTCATCTCTAGTAGGTTGGCGGAAATCATGAATCTTTATCTTATCCCCAGAAATATCATTGTCAGTGAATCCAAGAATGTGAGCAAACCGACGGTAGCTCACCTTGTACCAGCTTCCCTCAATGTAGAAGTTAAGATAAGGATAGTTATATGGACTATCCTCATCTGCCAGCTTAACCCACAGAGTTGAGTAAAACTGGGCAATCACTTCATCATTCCAATCATATTGGAATGCCATTATCTCCTTCATTTTCTTTCTTTCACAGGCCCTCAATGCCTGTGTCATCTCTGGGTCCCCAATTGCCTCACATCCTTCCCAGTTGATATAGCGTTGATGTAGGATGGGTTGATGTTTCTTGGGGAGGATCACAGTGTTGTAAAAATCCACATGATGAAGCGTCCAAAACGGTTTCCATCAATCCTGGCATCGCGAATGCGCAATACAGGATTCTGGAAACAGAGATCCTGAAGGAGAGCAGAACCTCCACTGGCAGTGAAATCAGTTACTGGCTCATTGCCAGCACGCCGAGCCTCCGCCCGGTGGAGGACCAACCCACGAATCACAGGGGCGTGGGCCGGGGGAAGATCAATTTCATCATCCTTCCCGCCTTCATCATCACTCGTAGCCTCCCACGCCTGCGGATTTGTCGCGGGTCGGGACCGACCGGAAGGATTCCGGGTTGTCCGACCGCAAGCACTTTGAGACCCAGAGGCCTCAGCACCTTGCATGACATTTTCGCTTCCTCGCCCACGCTTGGATCTAGAGCGTGGGGGAGTATCTCCATGTATTTCTTGGTCATCAGAGGAGTCGGATTCAACTACGGACGGGTTCCTCCGACGCACCATTCTAAGAAAAAAATAGAACCTATGATGAGCAAGGATCAAACACGTTTGAGTAGAGACGCATAAGATATTGAGCATGCACTTCAACCGTTCATATGAGCGGTTCAACTACAACGAACAATATCAAATCGCTAAACTCTAACAATGTTTGTGACAAATGAAGATAATCTAAGTGTTGCAAGCACTTAAACTAAAATGTACCCAACGAATGATACATTAGATAATCAAGAACGCGTAGGATCGAGTAAAAAGAAATGAAATAGGGCAATACCTCGATTCGGAGATTTAGTCAAGAAATCCCAACGAGATTGAGGAAGATGATGGAGAACGCCGGAATGAACGGATCTCCAACAAATCTTCCAAAGATGAGAGGGCACAAGTGGGTTTTTGAAGTGGAGAAGGTATGAAGGTCAGAGAGGAAGAAGAGTGGGCGGCGGCGGCTGGAAAGTAAGACTGAGAAGAAGAGAAGAGGAGAGAGGGAGAGAAATAAGGGGGAGTCAGCCGGTCAGAACACAGAAAACCGGTTCAACCGGTTCTAAAACCGGTTCAACTGGTTTCTGGTCAAACTGCGCAGTAAAAGCGCGCAGAAAAAGGTATTGACTGCGCGAAATTTCTGGCAGTCTGACAGCGCAGACTGCGAAACTGACAGCACAGACTGTGGCGCGGAGGCGGAGGAGGTCAAAACCGGTTCAACCGGTTTTTATACCGGTTCAACCGGTTTCCACCAGGGGAAAACCGGTTGAGTGGCCTACTCAGCCGGTTTACTCAACCAGTTTCCAGATATTGCCCAGAAGGGCTATAATAGCACTTAGCAAATATGACA
Organism: Zea luxurians; assembly: GCA_029449295.1. Classification (NCBI taxonomy): domain Eukaryota; kingdom Viridiplantae; phylum Streptophyta; class Magnoliopsida; order Poales; family Poaceae; genus Zea; species Zea luxurians. The sequence continues at coordinate 111,258,329 of JAOPSE010000006.1, forward strand.
TGAGTGTTTTTAATGATAAAAATGTTATTTCTCATTTCATATTGCTCAAACAATCAATTTACATCCATCAAATTTGATCAAAATTTTAGTTATTAAGACACGTTTCGAGAATCCAAGATATTTAGCTCACTCCTAAGAAAGCAAAACCTAGTTTCATCAAGGGGTTTTGTGAAGATATCGGCTAGTTGATTTTCGGTGCTCACATGAAACAATTCGATATCTCCTTTGGCTTTGTGGTCTCTCAAGAAATGGTGTCTGATGTCAATATGTTTAGTTCTAGAGTGTTGCACCAAATTGTTTGCAAGTTTTATGGCACTTTCATTGTCACACAAAAGTGGAATTTTGTTAAACTCACAACCTAAATCTCTAAGGGTTTGCTTCATCCATAACAACTGTGCACAACATGCCCCAGCTGCTATGTACTCAGCTTCTGCAGTGGAAAGTGCAACACAATTTTGTTTCTTGGAACTCCATGACACTAAGGACCGCCCAAGAAATTGGCAAGTCCCAGTAGTGCTTTTTCGATCTACTTTGCAACCGGCATAATCTGAGTCAGAATAGCCAAGCAAATCGAAAAGGGAGCCTTTGGGATACCATAATCCTAGGTTTTGGGTGTGGACTAAGTATCTTAGAATTCTCTTAACGGCTACAAGATGGCAATCTTTAGGGTTTGCTTGAAAACGTGCACACATGCAAACACTCAACATTTTATGAGGTCTAGATGCACATAAGTAAAGCAGTGATCCTATCATTGATCTATATAATTTTTGATCTACAGGTTTACCTTCCTCATTTAGGTCGAGATGTCCATTTGATGACATTGGAGTCTTGGCGTGTTTTGCTTTTTCCATGCCAAACTTCTTGAGCATATCTTGTGTATATTTGGTTTGGCATAGAAAAGTACCTTCCTTGAGTTGTTTGACTTGAAATCCCAGGAAGTATTTAAGCTCGCCCATCATAGACATCTCAAACCTGTTCGTCATTACTTTGCTAAACTCTTCACAAAATTTTTCATTAGTACTACCAAATATAATGTCATCAACATATATTTGGCACACAAATAATTCATTGTCAACTTTGCGAGTAAATAATGTAGAGTCAGCTTTTCCTATTGTAAACCCATTCTTAATTAAAAAATCTTTAAGACAGTCATACCAAGCTCTAGGGGCTTGTTTAAGCCCGTAGAGTGCCTTGTGAAGTAGATAAACATGATTTGGCTTCCTTGGGTCTTCAAAGCCCGGCGGTTGCTCCACATAGACCCTCTCTTGTAGTGGACCATTTAGAAACGCGCTCTTGACGTCCATTTGATATAACTTGAAATCATGGTTAGTAGCATCGGCAATTAATATTCTTATTGACTCTAACCTTGCTACCGGCGCATATGTTTCACAAAAATCAAGTCCTTCCACTTGAGTGTAGCCTTGAGCAACCAACCGTGCTTTATTTCTTGTAACCACGCCATGCTCATCTTGTTTGTTCCTAAAGACCCATTTTGTCCCAATCACATTTTGCTTGGGTCTTGGAACCAAGGACCAGACTTCATTCCGGGTGAAGTTGTTCAACTCCTCTTGCATGGCGATTATCCAATCTGGATCACCCAATGCTTCTTCAACCTTAAGTGGCTCAAGAGAGGAAACAAACGAGTAAAATTCACAAAAATTTGCTAAACGAGATCGAGTTGTTACCCCTCTCCTGATGCTACCCAGGATGTTGTCCACCGGATGATCTCTTTGAATAGTGTGATGAGCTCGAGGATGAGGCACTGATGGTTGTCTTTGAATTTGTTCCTCCTCATCATCTACTTGATCAAGAGCCACTTCACCATCAATACTTTCATGTTCATCTTCTACCACCGTTGGCATCCTTTGGGGTTGATGATTTTCTTCAAAATTTGGATGACTTGAGGTTGATGGGTTTGCTTGGGTGGAGGATTTGTCACCCACCACCTTTGCACCCACATCAAAAACCTCATTGGTCATCCATAAAGTTCCTTCATCATCATCCTTCTCTTGAGGTCTCACCTCACCTATTGCAAGTCTCTTTATAGCCTCGCAAGGTGGTTCTTCATTTCCTGCAGTGCCATTAGAAACGTGCCCTTGCGAGCCATTAGACTCATCAAATGTCACGTCTATCGCTATTTCAACAAGACCAGTGGTATTGTTGAAAACGCGATATCCATGCGCATTTGATGCATATCCAAGCAAGAACCCCTCGTCCACTCTAGGAGCAAACTTTGAACTCTTGACTTTCTTGTTAAGAATAAAACATTTACAACCAAATACTCTAAAATAATCAACTTTAGGTTTGTTACCAGTGAGAAGTTCATAAGCTGTCTTCTTGTAGATCTTATGAAGATAGAGACGGTTGATTGCATGACTGGCGGTGTTGACCGCTTCTGCCCAAAAGTTGTCAGGTGTCTTGTACTCATCTAACATGGTTCTAGCTGCTTCAATTAGAGTTCGGTTCTTTCTTTCCACAACACCATTTTGTTGTGGAGTATAAGGAACCGAGAACTCATGTTTGATTCCTTCTTCACCTAAGAATTCTTCAACACCTGTGTTCTTGAATTCCGTCCCATTATCACTCCTCACTTTTTTTATTTTGAGCTCAAACTCATTTTGAGTCCTTCTCATGAATTTCTTCAAAGTTTCTTGAGTTTCACCTTTATCACTTAAAAAGAAAACCCAGGTGAAACGAGAATAATCATCAACAATGACTAAACCATACTTACTACCACCAATGCTGATGTAAGCCACAGTTCCGAAGAGGTCCATGTGAAGAAGCTCCAGTGGCCTTTTTGTTGTAACCACATTCTTTGATTGATGTGGGACTCCATGTTGCTTTCCTGCTTGGCATGCGCCACAAACCCTATCTTTCTCAAACACAACATTTGTTAGTCCAATAATGTGACCATCCTTTTGAAGTTTGGCCAAGTTCCTCATGCCAACATGAGCTAGCCGGCGATGCCAAAGCCAACCCCTGTCAGATTTGCCACTAAACAAGTCTCAGGCGTCACTCTACTTGTTGTGAAATCAACAAGATAGAGTTTGCCCTTCAAGCGACCTGTAAAGGCAACAGAGGAATCCTCCCTTCTAAGGATCTTCACATCCACATCAGAAAATAAGCAATTATAACCCATTCCACAAAGTTGTGAAACGGACATCAAATTGTAGCTTAAAGAATCTACCAATAAAACATTTGAAAGTGATTGTTGGTCAGAGATAGGAATTTACCAATACCAATCACCTTACTCTTGCCACTATCTCCAAACACAATTTCTTGTGCTTCTTGAGTTAGTTGCAAGGAATGAAACATGTCTTCCTCCCCGGTCATGTGATTTGTGCATCCACTGTTAAGCACCCAACTTGACCCACCAGAGGAGTAGACCTGCAAAACAAATTTAGGCTATGCTTTTAGGTACCCAAATTGAATTGGGTCCTGCAGTGTTAGTTATAGCCTTGGGTACCCACACACTTCTTTTCATGACTTTTCTTTTAGTGTAGGCACCCACATATTTAACAACCAATTTCCCTAAATCACAAGTCAACATGTAATCACAAAGATAAGAGTGAGAAATGGGAGCATTAAATTTTTCTCCACTTGTTGATGCCGCTTCCTTCATCTTACTCTTTGTGGAACTCAAGTTTACCTTTACTTGAGTTGACTTGTCATTTGAGGAGTGAATCCTCCCCAAGGCATCATATAGGGTGGTTCCCTTTATGAACTTGGGGGACCTCCACCCCTTATGCACTGTGCTAGGGTTTTCCTTGGATGAGTTGAACCCAAGCCCCCTTCTTCCATTGTTGGGCTTTAGGGACTTGTACTTGGGTTCAATTTTCTTTAACCCATCACTGCTAGAGCATCTTTTCAATATTTCTTTGACCTTCACCTGTGGGCTCTTTTTCCTTGCATGGTTAGTTAGACAACAAGAAGCATGATATTTGGCACAATGTTTGCAAAAGGTATTATTTGAGGAGCTAGACTTAGATTCAATCAATAAAGATGAAGCATTGATGTTCTTGCAATTTTCAAGTTGCACTTGAAGTTCTTGATTTTGGACATTCAAGCTTAATATGCTTGATTCAAGTGCATCCTTTTCATTTGCAAGACTAGCTATAGAGGTTTTCATATTGATTACTTCCTTTTCTTTATCCTCTATAGTTATCTTGACTAAAGATACTTCCTTAGTCAAGGCATCTAGCATTTCATCTTTATTGAGTAGCAATCCTTGAAGCTCTAGGTTTCTTTCCTTTTCAAGGATAAGCAAGTCTTCTTGAGCATCAAGAGTTGCTTTTCTTTTATCTAGCTTCTCCATCAATTTTATGATAACATTATATCCATTCAAGCCAAATTCCTTAATCATTTTATTTTTCATAGCAATTTGTTCATCATCATTATCATTTTGAAAATCATTACTAAATAAAGTTACCTTATCTCCTTTTGCCATGAGGCAAGTTGGAGTGTAGGAGTCGTCTTGTAGGTTGGTGAAGAGTTGCAGGCTTGAAGTAGATTGGATGGCAACATTTGCCACCACTTCTTCTTCTTCGGAGCTAGAACTCTCTTCATCGGAGTTCCATTCTTCACCAATATGGGCTTGACCATATTTCTTCTTCTTGAAATGTCCCTTGGTCTTGCCTCCCTTTTTGAACTTGTCCTTCTTGTATTCCTTCTTGGCTTCTTGTTCCTTTTTGTTAGGACAATCCGCTATGAAATGACCAGTTTGGCCACATTCGTAGCATGCCCTCTTCTTTCCTTTCCTTTGAAACTTGTCATTTTTCCTTACAAATTTCTTGAATGTTTTGATGAACATAGCTGTGTCTTCATCACTTGAGCTATCTTCATCACTTGACGTCTCGACCACTTTCTTTGCCTTGTGGTCTTTGTTCTTCTTGGGGGTGTCTTGTTCATTTGTGATCAAGGCATGAGAGTCTCTTGTCTTGATGGGGGCTTCTTCGGACTCGTGTTGTTGAATTTTTGCAAATAATTGATGAGGCGTCATATCCTCATAGTCATCACGATCCCTTATCATCCTTGCTAGACTCTTATCCTTTTCTTTGTATGCTCTCATGAATAGTCTTGTGACCTTGGAGTCACTCCAATCTTCACTTCCAAGTACTCTTATCTTGTTTACTAATCCCATCAATCGATCAAAGAGTGATTGAAGCGACTCACCCTTGATCCAATCATATCTAGCAAGCTCACTCTCCAAAGCTTCAACTCTATGTCTCTTAGCTTTGGGATCTCCTTCATGTGACATTTTAAGAATGTTCCAAATGTCACGGGCATCTTCTCTTCCTTGAACTTTTCGGTATTCTTCCGGACAAAGACTCCCTTTAATTATGCTCACTGCTTGAGCATTGCGATGAATCTCTTGCATCATTTCTGGACTCATCTCTTCTCCTTGGGCAGGCTTATGCATACCTACATTAACAATCTCCCAAAGACTAGGATGTACACCGATTAAATGCAACTTCATCTTATCGGCCCACTCATCATAGTTCAACTCATTAAGAGTTGGTAACTTTCCAAGTGGGGCGGAAGAGAAGTTGGGAATAAAATTTCTAGAGTAATCGAATTGAACTTTACTAAACTCGTTACCTTTGCTTTTGGTAGATGATTCTTCGGTGTTGAGACTTACCTTGCTCAACACCTTCGACACCAAAAGATCTACTAGGTCGTCATTGTAATCAAATTTTCCTTTACCTTTGTCTTCTTCGGCCTTTCTTCTTGATTCTTCTTCTTCGGCCTTTTTTTAGCATCTTCCTCTTTCATCTTGAGGAACATCCTCTCGGCGATCTTCATGGCGAGGTCGAGGACCTTGGCGTCCACTTCCTCACCGGAGGATGTGACGGGAATATCCTCGAGGATAGGATCCACATGGTCCCGTTGAGTAGACATGATCGTTTCCTCACGCGGTTAAGCATAAAACAAGGTACGAGGCTCCGATACCAATTGAAAGTAGCCTAGAGGGGGGTGAATAGACTACACCTGAAAATTTTCACTAAAAACTTCGAGATAGGTTAAATTAAAGTTGCACTGGTGCAAACCGGTTCAATCGATTTTAATTACAACTGAACAAGTTTGAACCTGCTCAACTTAAATTAGGTAATCTGTTAAACAAATACGAAGTAGTGAAGAATATAGCTAAAGACTTGCCCTACACAAAATCTACTCAAATGAATGATATGAACCAACCAATGAATTTAAAGCGCTTAACAAGAACACACAAGAACACGCGATATAACCCGAGGTTCGGCAACCACCACAAAGGTGTCCTACTCCTCGTTGAGGAACCCACAAAGGGCCGGGTCTTTTCCAACCCTAATCCTCCACAAGCCGACCACAAAGGTCAAGGCAATCTCTTCTCAAATCAGCTCAAAGAGCGGGTGATACAAACTTCTTGGGGTCATCCACAAATTTGGAGACTCCCAAGCAACCTCTAACCGTCAAGGAACACGAGGTTCCAAGAGTAACAAATCCGCATAAGGTTAAGTTTGCAACGAGCTCAAGAACAAAGAGAATGGGAGAATCGAGATGAAATTGACAGCGTGTTCGATCGAGTTCACCTCACAACAAGGGTCCTTCAAATGATTGAAGGAGATGCGATTGCGGGTGTGAAAGGTGAAATGAATGCGCTTTTTTGAAGGTTGGTCAGCCAAGAATTCGTGGGAGAGGCAAAAGTAGATGAGAGAGAGAGTGTGAGGGGGTATATAAAGGATCCCCCAAAAGCTGGCAGCCGTTGGGAGAAAAGAAGTAAAAACCGGTTGAACCGGTTTCTACCAGGGGGATCCCGGTCCACTGAGCTACTCAGCCGGAGACTCAACCGGTTTCAAAACCGGCTGAGTAAGGAAAAATTTCGGCTGAACCGGTTTTCAAAAATATCTGCAGCGACTTTTCTGACAGCTCTGACTGTCAGACAGGTCAGAGCAGAGATGGCAGGGGAACAGTCCCAAAACCGGTTGAACCGGATTCAGGACCGGTTGAACCGGTTTTCAGGGCTGAAACCAAATTTTGAGTATTTTGAAGAGAACAAAAGTGGAGTCTTTGTGGGAAGTAAAATTGTTTTTTCACAAGGGCATTCATGATCTGGAAAAATGTTCTCCAAGATGTTTTCAAAGGGTTTTGAACTTAGCTCATTGCATAACTTACTTAACCATTGCGGATCCCTCTTAATTGTACGGCGATTCCTATAACTCAAGAACTGTAAAATGAGTACCGCCGTTGTTTCAAAGCACTTGGAGCATGCCATTTGATGTGGAATTTTAAATCTGCGGTGCTTTTTATTTTTATGCTTCGTAAGATCTGTGCTTCTCCTGTCTGTAGAATTACTGCGTACATGCTAGGAGCAAACTTGTTAGAATCTCTGTTTGTTTTGTCATTTAATCACCAAAACCCTCAATTAGGGTTGATTGCACTTACACCGACAGCCACGTCGGCATGTACATAGGAATCTGGCTCCTCTCTGCCGGACACGTTAGCACACTGCTACACCCCCCATTGTACACCTGGACCCTCTCCTTACGTCTATAAAAGGAAGGTTCAGGGTCCTCGTACGAAAAGGTGGCCGCGCGGGAGGACAGGCTGACGAGCAGGCTCTCTCTCTCTCTCTCTCGCGAACGCTTGTAACCCCCTACTGCAAGCGCATCCGCCCTGGACGCAGGACAACACGAGCCGTGGTTCCCCTTATTGCTTTTCCCCCTTGTGTTCCGTCTTGCGCCGACCCATCTGGGCTGGGACACGCAGCGACAATTTACTCGTCGGTCCAAGGACCCCCCGGGGTCGAAACGCCGACAGGACTCTTCTTCTATCCTTCCTCAGACTGGTATCAAAGCCGTGTTGACTGTAGGACCGCTAACCTAGAGTAGAATGGTCGTTCTAAGGATTATAGACCTCTGTCCCTGCCTTGACTTTGACATCCCTTCAAAAGTTGGTCATACTGACCTATATTATACCTTGCTGAAAATTATGTTTATTTCTAATCCTTCATTTATTTATGGTTCATTATTTGTCGGTCATATTAATTCTGTTCTCACTCTTTTGCTTGCGGTGTCTTTTGTAGATGGCTCGACTTAGACACACTGCACGAAAGTCCGTCATCCCCTTCTTACCCTCCCGCCTTGCTGAGCGTCCGCTTCGCCGTCCCGTGGCCGGACAGTCCAGCCACTTGGAGAGACTACACCACCGCCTGCATGAGGAGCAGGAACGTCGACGACAGGAGCAGCAGAGCTCTTCTTTCTCGCTCCAGCAGGAGATAGAGTATGTGAGGAGCTGCTCTCCTGTGCTTCCCCTGGAGGCGCCCCCTGCACCACCACTGGGCGCGCCCGCCTCGGCCCCGCGAGCTCGGCCGCTCCGGCGAGCTCGGCCCCGGCCCCGGCCGCCCCGGCCTCGCCCGCGCCCGGCCGGCCCCGCGCCCGATCGCCCTCGGCCGCCCCGCGCTCGGCCACCCGCTCGGCCGCCCTCCCCGCGCCGCCCCCGACCGTCCCCGGCCCGGCCGCCCCCGGCTCGGCGAGCTCGGCCCCGGCCCCGGCCACCCCCGACTCGGCCGCCCTCGGCCCCTCGCGCCCGGCCGCCCGCTTGGCCACCCGCCCCTCGCCGCCGCTCGGCCGCCCCGCCTCGGCCACCCCCGGCCCCGGCGCGCCTCGCTCCGGCGAGCCCGCCCCTCGCCGCGCCCCGGCTGCCCCGGCTCAGCCGCCCCCGCGCGAGCCCCGCTCAGCCCCTCGCGTCCGGTCGCCCCGTCCGCCCCGCCCTCGGCCACCTCGCCTCCGGCGAGCCCCGCGCCCGCTCGGCCCCGCCCCGTGCCCCAGCTCGGCCACCCGCCCCCGCGCCCGGCCTCGCCCGGCCGCGTCCTCGCTCGCCCGTGCTCGCTTGCCCCGGCGCGCTTGCCCGCTCGCCCCGCCGTGCCTTGCTCGCGTCGTGACGGCCCCGGCGTGGCCTCGGGCTCGGCCCAACGTGCCTTTAGCGCGTGGTTTTGAGCTCGGCTAGCGCTCAGCCCCGACGTGCGCACGGCTAGTTCGTGGCGTGTGTGTGCGGTCTCGCGCGCGTGCTCGCGTAGTGCGCGTGCCTTGGCACGACCCGTCGTGCCCCGTCTACCCCCCCCCCCCCCCCCCGACGCCCCGTCTACCCCCCCCCCCCCGTGTCCTATGCGCGCTAATCACGTGTTTATATTAATAAGATAGGAGTCTCAATCTAAAAATTGGTTACGTTAGTTAATTTGTATAGCTAATTGCCTAACTCATTTAATGTTAATCTACTAAAAGTGGTCACGTTTACATTAGTGCATGTAGCTAATTCTTTTGTTAAGACCAATTGGAATTAGAACACGTGACGCTAGTTATTCATCAACCCATAGTGCGTCTCGGGCATAAGCTTTAACTCACGCGAGACCTTTTCTCATTTCTTTCTAACCATGGTAAGTTCATTATCGTATGTGATATTCTATGCATATTTACTTCGTTTGTTCTCTTGTATGGTGTACTATTTGTTCCCTAATTTGAATGGATGGATGTATGTATGCTTGCAATCGCATAGAGAACGATCCGGTCGAAGAGCCCGAGGAACTCGCAGGAGAAGCCCCTGAGCAGCAGTCGGTTGGTGGAGGCAAGTGTCCTTTGACCTATCTCTGTCCTATTTATTCTTTAATTCACCTCCCGCATTACACATTTATACTTAAGGATTGACTAGCTTTTGTTATCCATATCCTTGTTTACCTATTTGGGTTAGATTATTATTGTTTAGCTTTATGCTATTGCTCCACTCTAATCAATGAACATGATGAGATTATCTATGATACGCTGTTTTCCCTTCTCTTATTATGATGTTATACTTGTGGCCTTTAAGGGGGCTCGAGCGGTTTCTCGAGTGCCTCTCCGTAAGGACCTGTTCTATGGATGACCGCCCGGGAAAACAGTGCAACCATGAGGGTGGAGTGGGACGCCCTTAGCTGAGTAATTAGAGGATCCGGGGTGTAGTTCACTTCGCCGTCGTGCCGTCAATGGGACTCGGTGTATGCGGCTCGCTCTGCCAAGGTTGATTTGTCCCTTGGGGAGGAGTGCGGTACATTTAGGAAACCTAACGGGTGGCTACAGTCCCGGGGAATCTTTGTAAAGGCTACGTAGTGATACTCTGCTAGACCACCTAGGTAGTGGTTAATGGGGAGTAGCTCTCTCCGGGCAGAATGGGAATCACGGCTTGTGGGTAAAGTGCACAACCTCTGCAGAGTGTTTGAAACTGATATATCAGCCGTGCTCGCGGTTATGAGCGGCCAAGGGAGCTCCATTGATTAGAGATACTTGATCAGAGATGGTTGGTTTATAGGTGGTGATGAGGATGACAGTTTTGACTATGGTAATGGTAAGTGGTATTCTTTCCGTTTGGAAAGGGTACTTTGGGTTAATAACTTGGGTTAATGCTAAAACCTGGCTTTGTACTAGTAACAATAACCTGACTAACTAAAAGCAACTGCTTAACCTTAGTCCCACATAAAGCTAGTCCACTTCAGCCAAACGGGACATTTGCTGAGTACGTTGATGTGTACTCGCCCTTGCTTTCACAAAACACCAGGTTGCCTTTGGTGCAATCTATGCTCAGGTAAAGAAGAAGGTGTCGAGGCGGATCTCCAGGAGTTCCAGGACTTCGACGAGTTCGAGGATTAGGCTAGCGACCTCCCCCAGTCAGCTGCCTGTGGTGGGTTGTTTACGTTGGCTATGTTTCGATTCTGTGTACTTTGATTTATATTATGTAAATGGCTCTAGTCTGTAATATTATTACTTACTCTTTATTGTAATTCGAAGCATTGTGCTATGATGAGTCATTTATGTAATCGCTGTGTACGTGAATTTCTGATCCTGGCACGTACATGGTTCGCATTCGGTTTACCTTCAAAACCGGGTGTGACACCAAAGCTACCTCAACACTGCCAGCACCCCGGTGAAGTGAAAGGGAAATGGGCTTAACCATTTCCTATAATCAATTTTGCTGTTTGACGTCCATCACAAACCACGTGGACTAACTAGTTTGCCTAGTTGTCATTTATCTCAGGTGCATAAAGTTCAACATAAACCAAACAAAGAAAATGAGTTGGAGAACTCTACAAAGTTTGGAGCAAAAACAAGTATAGGTGCAGCCAGTGGTGCACCAGACACTGTCCGGTGTGCACCGGACCGAGGTACCTCGTGAACTGGCCGCTCTTGGGTTTCTCAGAGCCACTCCACTAAAAATCACCAGACTGTCCGGTATGCCACTGGACTGTCCGGTGAGCCAACAGAGCAATGGTCAACTGCACCCAACGATCGACTGCGCAGACGACGCTACAGTGAACAGTGCAGAAGTCAGAAGTCAGAATTGCTAAGTCAGAACACACCAGACTGTCCGGTGCCTCAAGAGGACGAAGAACTTCAACGGTCAACCGTTCCAAACCCCAACGGTCGGCTGACGTGACACGCATCGGACAGTGAACAGTGCCATGTCCGGTGCACCACCGGACTGTCCGGTGTGCCCATCGACAGCAACGGCTAGAATAGTGGTTGGAGCTATAAATACCTCTTCCAACCACCACCATTCATGAAATCCAAGTTTTTAGACCTTCACATTCAATACTATAGCAAAGACATACACTCCAAGACACAATCAAAGGATCAAATCCTCTCCAAGTTCCAAAATCAACTCAAGTGCTTAGTGACTTGAGAGAGGGTCATTTGTGTTTCTTTTGTTGCTCTTGTTGATTGGACTGCTCTCTTCTTCTCACTTTAATCGTTCTAAGTGCTTTGTAAAGCTAGCAAGAGACATCTAATTGTGTGGTGATCCTTGCGGGGTCTTAGTGACCCATGTGATTAAGGAGAAGCACTCAACTGGTCTAAGTGATCGATTGAGAGAGGGAAAGGGTTGGAATAGACCCGGCCTTTGTGGCCTCCTCAACGGGACTAGATTCTTTGGAACCGAACCTTGATAAACAAATCGTTGTGTTCACTTGTGTTGATCTTCACTCAATTTGTTTCTCCCATCTCCTCTCTCTAAAGTTCCCTTGCTCATATTGATTTGAGTTTGCTCCCAAGGTTATCCGCATTGATTGAGCAACTCATAGCAAGAGGAACAATCTTCCGCACTCTGAATTATTTCTAACACTAACCTCGGGTAAAGTGCATGTTCAAAGTTTATATTTTTTTAAGGTTTTGCCTATTCACCCCCCTCTAGGCAACTTTCATGAAGCTTGTGCGCCCCTTCTCGAGACCAGACAATGTCGGTAACGGTGTGACACCGCACGACTATGAGCTCCACCCTCCTATGCGTGATGCCAGCTCATCTCCAACCGCCTCCGCATGATATGAGCCCACCATCGTGTTCACCAAGCGCTACCACACCTACCCCCAAACCCTCAACGAGCCGACATTGCCACCGGTGAGCCCGCACCCACACCTCTCTTCTTCTATGTGTTTTTCCGGTGAGAAGGACTTGCAGATCAGAACAGAGAAAAATAGAAGGACTTCTTTGCAAACGCCCAGACTCAGTTGAATAGTAGAACCAGGGCCTGGTTTAATAGATTTAGAAAGGAATAAGGCGAGAGGCCTCGGTGTAAACATATTTTCCTTTTCTTTATCGGTTTTGTTTTCAAAAAACTATAGGAATACTCCAATAATGCCTAGAAAAGGATTTATTGGCCCAACAAATTTTGTAATGTGCTATGTTGATAGTTCTACAGTCTAAAAATCATGCATACCAGTTTTGAGATACTTTTATACGGAGTTTGTATTTAAATAAGAAACTGTATTTGCTGGAGAAATAAGAGAGAAATAGGAAACCACTGAGCTAATGTCTGGATTTTTTTGTAAAATTCTTAAGTGATTCCTCATTAGTGAAAATATATATTAGGCACTAGCCTTATAAAATAAATAAAGGTTATGAATTAAAAACTAGAACTAATTCTTTTAGAAAATCATAATAAATAGGACATGACTCAGAAAAGAATGAAACTTATTTTTGCTAGCACACTTAGACGATTTGCCACATAAGAAAATTAAGTCTAGCTCTAGTTACATGGAAATATTAGGAGTTACAAAATAAAACCTAAAATTGATGTTTTCTTTAGAAACATATAGAAAATAAAATGTGATAGATTTAACCCCTTACCTTATGATGATTGCTCTTGTGCTAAGAAGGACAACAAAAAGGAAATTTGTTGTTTGACACTTTTCAAAAGACAAGTTAGTTCATAGTGTTTTTTGCTATAATCTTTAGAAAATCATAGAAAAGGAAGTAAAGTGAATCTACCTAAGCCACTCCTTGTAGATTGCTATTGTGCTAAAAAATTGTAGAAAAGAAACCAAATTTGTTGTTAGACACTTCTCATGGTACAAAGTAGAAATTAGTGCATCTTTGTCTAATTACTTACTCTTTTTTACATTAAATACTAGCATTCCAATAAAGTGAAAATTTTGTGGTAGAACCTACCAAGGAACAATATCCACTTGTCAGGTATCATAATTAGGGGTATCCAGGTTATGCCCCTAAACATGCTTAATACCTAAGTGCCAAAAAATCATAAGTTACATTCCCCAAGGTCAAGCAGGGTTGAATCACTATTTGCCCAAGACCCCGCTCAATGGTCGCTCAAAACTCTGCCTCGCTCGAGCACATCCTCGGGCGAAGGCATCGCCCGAGACGCCGCTCAATGGTCGCTCAAAACTCCGCCTCGCTCGAGCACATCCTCGGGTGAAGGCATCGTTTGGGAGAAATGCTCGTCTTGACTGAGGGCCCCTCTTCACGGAATGGCAAGACTCCGCCTCGCTCGAGCCCGTCTCGGGCAAGAGGACAACCCTAAGCCTAGCCTCAGTCAAACGTCGCTTGAACCGTGGGGACATGCACATTAAATGCGATGATTCAGATATCTACCCCACGTGACACAACAATCAAACAGGGAACGGTGGGACCATGGTCCCATCTACTTTCGACAACTATGATGATGCACGCACGAGAAAAACGACCACTGCTCCCCCCACGCTGGCTACTATACTCAAACAACTCCGGATGGGATGTGCACACGTCTGGGCATGGCCTCACCCTCGGGAGGGAACTCCGCCTCGCCCAAATACGGCCTCAGCCTCGGGAGAAGATTCCACCTCGCCTAAGCTCGGCTTCGGCCGACTGTCCTCGCAACAACTCCTCGCGAATTCTATAGGAGGCCACTCCGGCGACGGTTCTAACCACTCACTACATGATTGCATGCCTCGACGCAGGTCTGACCATGGCTTCGGGGGAACTTCCACCTCGCTCGAGCATGGCCTCAGCCTAGATAACATCGACGAAAGGACATCCAATGCCACCAACTCCTCCGCAGAGACTGTTGACAACGGGATGACTACAGAAACCCGTTGGACCAATCAAGTCTGCTTTTCGCCATACGATGGGAACTTTTCACCATACTCATCACTATTTCAACAACTATGACTCGGACAACACATCCACAAGACAGGCTCGGGTATGCGTCCGAGCCCCTGATCTAGGCATCGGCTCTCTGTTTGGTCAAGATGCGAGATACAGGGCTGGATGTCCTCCCCCTAATCCAAGTCAACTACCAGTACAAAGGCCATTTCGTCGGCCATGCTGACTACAGGGGTTCGGGCTCGCCTCCTCTCCTCTCCTCAACATGACAAACCATGACACCCTTGGGATCCCTGCTTAAGGCTATAAAAGGAGTCCAGGGATTCCAAGGGGGAGGAGAAGACTTCACAGGGTTTTCGCCTCCACACCGATATTGGCACTCGCCTTAATCATCACCAGAGACTTGGGATCCACTCTCTCTACCGATCAGCTTGTACCCCCTACTACAAGCACTTAGGTGCAATATAATATAAGTCTCATCCCCCTCTACTAGAAGTAGGGCCTTCTCTTGCCTATACCAGGATAAAACTTGTGTCTTCTAGCATCACCCATCTAGATCAGAGCACACAACACTAATTCACTAGTTGGTTAGGACCCTCGGGTCAAAAACAATGACACCACTGTAATTTTTATAAAATTTTTAGAAACCTCGAGCTATCGGTTGCTGTTCAATCCTAAGTAATAAAATAATTGGGAAGGCAAGGGTTAGGGTAAAGTCCATAACCCTAAAAAGGCATTAGGGCACTTTTAAAGAATAAAGTTTCTTGTTGTTATGATTAAAATGGGTTAATGGTGAACTCATCGCACTTACAACAAGATACTTAAAATAAAGTTAAGTGTTACTACAAGAAATGATCAACCCTAATTATAAAGCAAAGTACACCCAACCTCTAAATTACCATCCCATAAGTCCTTACAACTTGGTCTCCTCTAAGTCTATAAAAGGTAAGCATCATGTCACACGTCACTTTTCTTAAGCACTTGCCTCAAGAACCTTGCATACTAAGTGTTGATGTTCTAAATATCATGAAGAAGTAACTCATGCATATGCATTCATATAGATTACAATCTTGCGGACGGAGAGTGCATGCTGATTCCAGAGCCTAAGGGAGGACAACAGGAGGGTGACCAGACCCTGACTAAGGAGCCAGTTCCTGTTGACCCTACTCAAGGAGGCAAGCCCTAGTTTTTATGCATATCCTATTATATATTATTTCATTGCAACTCTACTGTAGGATTGTATTGTGCACTTATTTAATAGGAGTTGCTTGAAAACCCTATATGCATGACAATATACCGCAATATGTTGAATCACTAGTATGATAAGTTGTTTAGTCACAATGCTAATTAAGGATTTCGTTAGAAGTCAAGATTTTTATAGCACTTGCATGAGGCCAGGAAAGTCGTTTGTTATCCTTTGAAAATGGGATTATGAAATGTCTGTGGACATAGATCCCCGTTGATAATTTATATCAAGCGTTTAAACATAGTAAACACATGCTGAGAAATATGGTAATTAATAAGCCTATTACCTGATTGAACATGGGCGTGGACTTTATCCCCCGCTTGCTCTGAAATGAGGTTTCCCATGCTAATGATGGTGTGTACAAGCACAGTCACTGCACGGCTAGGTCCGGGGCATTGGGGCCTTGTATCCAAGGGAAGTGGGCCCTAACCACGAATGTGGAATTTATGGGGATGGTTGATGTGTATGGGGTCAGAGTGCCACCTACATATCGTGTGTTTAGGTTTTCCCTTGCAAGGTTAATAACTCGATTCGAATCGTCTACTTCTCACAGCTAATGAGATTGCTTGATCAACGTACTATATTGAGTAAGAAGTGAAATGAGGTTGATGATTAAGTTGATATTTGACTTAATTGATTGCTACCATGAATGCTTAGAAGGACAAAACATAGATTAAACATTCAACTAGAATCTACAGCTAAAATTTTGGTTACAACTAGTGCTTGTTTTTGGCAACCAAACCCCTTAACCAACTCATGTGTCTAGAGGTAGTGAGGAAGTTTCCACACACCAGGTAAGTCTCGCTGAGTATTAGTATACTCAGACTTGCTTGTGTCACCATCTTTTTTAGGTACCAACATTGAGGATATGATTGTTGGTGTGAATTGGCCAACCACTCTACCACCGGACTGAACTGTTGAGTGGGACACGCCCTTCCGCAGGAGAGGATCGTGAGGAGTGGACCATGGTCGGCTTCACCATACTTCATATGTTAGCAATATGCTTGATAACATATGAAGATATTAGCATCAAATTTCATATATATCTATTTTAAAGATATATGAATCGATAGATCATGTAATCAATGGCACGATGAGTAATTTTTATGCAACTTTATATTGAGGTATGAAAACAGTGTTTTTGAAGCACTTTTTGAGGAGCTTCGAAAATTAAAATTTAATGAAACTAGCCTCTAGTTTAATTTTTTTAAACAGAGCTCGTAGAGCTGGACCAGTTTGGATAGAAAAGGCTGAAATAGATTTAAAATTCTTGAAGTATCTCCCAAACAGGACATAAGATGCTCTAAACATGAGCAACAATTAATATGCGATCAGTCCTTACGTGTAAGTGTGCAAACAAGGTTTTTGGTCCATCAGATCATGATCTAACCATATATCATATTTCACACTTAAACTCTTTCGCTACCATCTTGTGTAGATTTAGCAAACCATCTAATAAACCACGATTATGTCTACAATTGATTCATAATTTAACCGATCAATATAAGTACTGATTGCATAAACGTGATGGATGAGTAGAATATAAAGTCCGTTGGGGTTACGTAAGTATGAGGACATATCCTGTGCAATCACTTATTTTGGTGCAAGCGTGCAATCAAACTATCCAGAGCATCCAATCTAGATCCAACGGTTTCATATGGAAGGGGTTAAAAGTAAAATAGGAAATATGTTTTAGGTGGAAGGGGTTAAATATAAAATAACAGTCATCATTAGATCTAGATTAGATGCACCAAACCGCTTGATTGCACGCTTGTACCAATATAAGTGATTGCATAAGATATTTTCCCCGTAAAGGCTTGTTTGGTTATTTTCAATCCATATGGATTGGAGGGGATTGATACGGATTGGAGGAGATTTTAAATTACTAGGGATTGAAACCCCCTCAATCCCCCTCAATCCATATGGATTGGGCTAGAACCGAACAAGCCCTAAGTATTTTATCGTTCCACCCCCAAACCTCCGACGTTTTGCATCTCCAAGCAGCAGCATCTCCTCCCCAGATCCATCAATTCGTTCGGACCGCCCTTCTCGTGTCCCCGTTCCAAAGCGCGGCAGGCTGAGCGGTTCCGTCAGATTTGAGTCGTCATGAATCCCGAGTAGTAAGGCCTCCGATTATCCTTCCCTTCTCTTCCGAGCCCGTCACCGTGATCTATTCGGTCGGATTTTCGGTTGCTGCTTTGGGCCTGTGGTTGCGTGGTTATCTGATGGAACTTACAGGGATCTGATCAGGCGCGTGCTAGTGGCTCTCATTAGCTTCCGATCTGGAACTCGGAATTTGTGGTTTCTATTGGGATTTCGTGAATGGAAGGGCCTCCTGCGGCCGGCGGTGCTTTGGTCCTACTTGTATGAAGAAATTCATGTTGTACAGTGTACAGCTTGATGCATCTCCGTGTTTGCTCGGTTTAGATTATGCTTTGTTTGCAGGACGTGGCGAGAATGCTCTCTGTGTAGAGGTATAGGCTTTCTAGTGGGGAAAAAAAAACTGGACACGAATGAAGTTTTCTCGAACAATTTAATTTTGTTTTCTCAAACAAGTTTTATTGGGGAATTTATGATGATAAATTATTATCGCGTTATCTGTTTATATTTTGCAGTGAACTGTTTCCTCTGCATGAACATTGTACTGTAGAATGCTGTATTTGTTGACTAATTTGCATACGTTGCGGTTATGTAAATAACATAAGAAAAGTTGCTCTGTGTTAGTGACAGTCGTGGCTGAACATCTATTATATACGTTCCATATTATAACAAGTGTATACTATGCTGAAAGTGTTGTATAGCCAAGTATTTGTCTTGTTTATAATATCATTGTGGTAGCATAACTGAACCATCCTAGGGACTATGATAACTAAAGGAGTCTGACCTGGAATTAGATGAAATCTTATAACACAAACGTTATATTGGCTTATTCTGACATTCAACATGTCCAGTTCAAATCTTTGTGTTATGCATTAGATGGCTAGATAGGTAATGAAATATAAAAAAAGAACTTAGAGAACAAAACAATTTGAATAGGACCGCATGAGCACATTTATGTTGCACTTCTCCTATATTTTAGCTGCCCAAATTTTAAGATAATATCAGACAACACTATTGTACCATCAACTAGTGTAAGTATATTATTACTTCTATCATTTGTCATTTGTTTTTTTTGTTATAACATATCATTTTTTGTCCATGTCCTACTATACAAATAATTGTAAATTGTCGTTGTGCTTGTGCCGACATAAATCAAATTTTGTCGGATTTGTGGTTTTGTTTAAAGGGATTTTTATTTTTGAGACTGAAAATTACAGATTGTCTACAAAAATTGCAACAAACTAAAACTGAATGTTTAATATAAAAATGCAATAACCATTGCCTGAAAGAAAACTAAAATTCAGGCACCTGAATTTTAGCAAATCCCTTTATGTTGTGCTAATGGAAATTCAAAGTTGGTGTCTCGGCGAAGTAATAGAAGCCAACATGATCTTCCAGTAGAGTACTCAATACTCATCCACCCTCTCAATGTAATGTGCTACTTACCCTAGTTTTTGTCTTCAATTTCAGTGATTACCTTTTCAAACTTCTGCTTATCGGTGATTCTGGTGTTGGAAAATCATGCTTGCTTCTCAGATTTGCAGTAAGAACTATTTCTTCTCATAATCATTCATTGGTACTTTCTATGCTGAAGTGTTGTATTTCTTTAGTGTAGCTGTTGCAATTTAAATAAATGTACTCCCTCTATTCCAAATTATAAGTCATTTAAACTTTCTTGGAGAATTAAAGATTCTTACAAAGATTTATGACATCAAATAGATATACTATACAAGAACAACAACAAAGCCTTTTGTCCCAAGCAATTTGGGGTAGGCTAAAGTTAAAACCCAATATAACCTACAATCATGGTTCGGGCACATCAATAACTGTTTTTCATTCACTTCTATTAAAGGCTAAATCTTTAGGTATATTCCATCCTTTCAAGTCTCTTTTTACTGTTTTCCCATGTTAACTTCAGTCTTCCTCTCTTTCTTTTCATTGCTATCGCGCTTTAGGATCCTACCATGCACTGACATCAAATAGGTATACTATGAAAATATAATTAATAAAAAAACTGATGATACTTATTTGGTGTCATAAATGTTATTATTTTATCATACAAATTTGGTCAAATTCGAGATGTTTTGACTCTTCAAGAAAGTTAGAATGACTTATAATTTGGGATGAAAGGAGTACATTGAAGAAACATGTATTGTGACTTAACCTTCCAAGTTACAACACCTGGTGCGGTCATTTTGATGTTTTTATTTCATCATGTTGCAGGGCATTACTTTACTTATATCAAAGCATCATCCTTAAAGCTTAATGTGAAATCTTTCTTGCATAGACTGACGACGTTACTAATAACTGTCCTTGTGTGATTAGGATGATTCATATCTGGACAGCTACATCAGCACAATTGGAGTTGACTTCGTAAGTGCATTACAATCATTTCTTACTCCTGGAAATAATTAATATCTTTATTAATTCAAGTTCTCTTTGTGGCCCATAATAAGTTAATCTGTTTTGCCATTTTTTTTGCAGAAAATTAGGACAGTAGAGCAAGACGGGAAGACCATAAAACTTCAAATTGTGAGATTACTGTGCTATATATATATTTTTTCTGTTACTAGGTTTATGCCTCTGCACTGCAACGGGAGAAAAATTTCAACACCAACAAATAACACTCATTCAGCACCAGAAGCACCTTGGGAGCTTCATATTGCATTCAAGAAGAAACAAGCATGTTCTGAGAAATGTTTATATTTTTTTAGGAGAGGCCATGAGATCTTTGGTTCATTACACTTGTCATATCTGGTAGCTGAGCAGATAACTGAAATATGTAGACAGAAAATATCACGGCATACACTTTTACAAGAATAAAACTAATCAATTTGTAGGGAAACACTCGTTGGAAAGTAGTCAAACAAATACTAAAATCTACATAACCTTAGGTCCTTAGCAACATGTTGTTTTGAACCACATTGATGACAACGACAATTTAATTTGATTGATAACTGTTGGTGATAAAGCAATGCAAGAACTGGGCATTGTTCTCGTGAATGAAAGATATGGCATGTGAAAAATGACTTTGCATTTAGCAGTGTTTTTTTGAGGGTTTAGCTATCTAGAATGCCATATCAATACTGAAGTTAACAGCCCAACAAGATTTTTTTTTTCTATCGAACACGCAGGAGAGCTGCACATCATTATATTAAGAAGAAGAGTATACATAATTCATACAACCCTTGAAGGGACAAACACCGCACTAGAACTTGCCACACACCAGTACATGATCGACACCAAGGAGCATCATGGCCATAAACTACGGATTTGTTTTGCTCCCGCCATACACCAAAGTGTAGCTTCTTCTTTTACATTTCTCACGATGCTATCAACAAGAAATGAAAGGCACACCTCCCATAATGCCTGCTATGATGGTTCCTTTCCGATTTTGATTTCCCTATTAGCAATCATTGAGAAATCTGCGCAATAATAAATTGAATTCGACAAGCTACAAGCTAATTTGTAGCAAAAAAAACAACCACTGGATCCTAACTTCTTGAAAATGACAAAAAAACTTGAAAATCAGATTTTATGAAATGTACACAGATATGACAAAAAAAAATTAGGCACATAAATAGAAATATTTGTTTGAGCATTATAGTATTGGTGATGAAATCTGTCAACAGATATATAGATAGTCCCATCAAAATTGAAACATTCATTCAATTCATCAAACTATTATTATGAGTAAAAACCATCATACCCACAGTAATGTAAATGAAACACATGGGCTGAAAATCCGGAATCAGTAATAATGTTGTCGAAAGACATAATTTTTTTTAATTAACTCAGCAACCAGGCAACCCGCAACAGAACATGGTTTATACTTTTCATAAAATCATTATTGGTTAAAATAAAACTGCATTGCAGTGCCGAAAGAGAGAAACTGGGAGAAGCATTATTGGACAAGAACAGTTGGTCATCCAACTGAAAATCGGTAGTATGAAGTTGGAGCTTTCTCATAGTTTTCTACAATATGCCTCGTAGTGACTCATATTTATAAATTTCTTTAGGAACAAAGTTAGAGCCTCCTTTTAGTCATCTTAGTAATGATTAATTTATCATATTCAGGAAATGTTTTTATTGGAACAGTCGCCTCATCACATTTATTATATTCAGGAAGATGTTAGAGGGTTAATTTTTTGTGTTCTCGAGTAACCTATGCCATTGTACTACAAAGTTAGCAATTGTATGGTTGATTTGGGGTTCTAGGTTTCAATGAAGTATCAGAATGCTCCCATGCAACTGCATTAGACAGAAGTACTACATAGGTATTAACCAATTAAGAATGGTACATTGCTCCTGAAACTCTGAAATTTACCAAGTAGATGCTCATTTAAAAGGATTTGAACTTCAATGAATTTATTCAGTGCTTTTTGTCTGAGGTGGCACACTCCTTGGTAAGTCTTGACCTGGCAGCAGTGTCCAGTGTTCAGCCCAGGTCTACTGCATAATTCATAACATCCCAGAGCATAATCAGGAGCTTAGGACCAATCCACGACACATGCGAGGAGGGGGCACTGGAATTGAGCAAGGATATTAAAACGATAAAACGTTAGAACGCTCATGAGTAAAATTTTGACTTTTAAACGTTTAAACAAAGTTTAAACGTAGTTTTAAACAACATAGGAAAAATACCAATACATCATAATTTCAGACAATAATATGAGGTTATATACCAAAACAGAGAGGTTAGTGGCTTACCAAAACTTTACCCATGAGCTGGACTAAACCCCAAAAGTAACTAATAGACTGGGCCCAAAAGTAGCTAATGGTCTAAAATGCATAAAGCATTGCGTTTTACAGTTTAGAACGCCAAAACGCTAAAACATGGTTTCAACTTCTAATTAGAGTTTTGACGTTTAAACGTAGTTTAAACATCGTTTAAACGTAGTTTTAATAACACTGGAATTGAGACCTCATTGGTGCAATCAAGGATCACAGCATCACTGTGGCAAACACTGACAATATACCATACCATCTGCATAAGAGTTTCTGAGCCATCAGATAAGCACACAAATCGTTGCCCATTCAGCGGGTCTGAGATGATCTCGTTGTAGTGTTGTACACCTTGACTTCCTTGAGGTCATCTGAACTCATGTGGCCATTGTCACCTGTCCTGAATCATGTAAACACAATACACAGCAGCAATTCAGTTGCTTCTTTTGTAGTTGTTTCAATTCTGAGTGGCTTGGCTACTGAAACAAAATTTGTGGCTTGGCTACTGAAACGAAATTTCTAAATACAATGAAGAAGGAACATAACTGAATGCATGTACTGTTGTCAGAGGTAGATTCCCTGCCCTTTGTGGTCCTGAAAGCCGGCACAGTAACACCCTGCAGCTGATAACACGACGCCCTCTCAACCTTTGGACTTCAATGAGAAGAAAGGTGACACCCTTGCTAGCCATGGAAGAGGAGTTGAGAGTAGGATAAACCAGATTGTGAGAGGAATGGCTGGACAATGGTCGTCCTTGCTGCCTCGCTCATTTCTGCTCCCCAGCCCCCAGGTACACGGAGTTGCAGACAGAAGCGATGCACATGGGAGAGGAGCGCGCACAACTCTGTTGCCATTGTCGCAGCCAAAACCCTAGCAGCAGATGAGGCGACAAAGACGAGCGAGGGCATGGGATGGGGTGGTTGAGGGGAGCTGACTCAACTCTCAAGTACACAGGACTCACATGTCAGTGCGGTAAAAACGTTGTAGGAGAGATGAATCTTAGCAGAGGCTTCACCACAATTGGGTACACTGTTCGTTTGAGGCTTTTTAATTGCATCCTTTGGTGTCTTTGTGATGTCATGCTTGACATATGTTTCCCTATATATAACTTGGAAAGTAAGAAAAATAAAAGTTGATAGCTAGTAGAGAAACTGGTACATAGATATCTGTTGATTGATCATACAGGAAATAAGTTTAAACATCATATAGCTTCAGTTTCCACTAGTTAGCAGCCTGTTTGGTTCAGCTTTTTTCTGACCAGCTTTTCCGAGAATCTAGCTGTGGAAAGAATCTGGCTGTGTAGAGAATCTGAGTATCATTATGATTACGTGCGGAGAAAGATAAAGTTGTCCATGGGGCTCAGGATCTATAAAGTGACGGATTACTACTATTGTGACGACTCAACCGATTATATGTTTATGTTGATTTTGAATGGATTTTATCCAAATGAATTTTATAGAAGCTGACTGAAAAGCTGAGTGTTTGGCAGTCCGCAGCAGCTTTTGGTGGCCAGAAGCTGCGAAAAGCCGAAACAAACAGGGGCAACTGCTGGACAATGTATTCCACTGTGGAAATGTGGAAATGTATTCCACTGTTCAGTTTTTATATATTGCTATAACGTTTAACCTGTTGTTGACTTTGGTCGGTCTAGTTCTCTTGTCATATTTATTGGTGACAATGCATTTTTCAATAAGCGACTTCTATTAAAAACATGTAATCTAGAAGTAGAAGTGCATTTCAGCATCAAGTATTTGAATTATAGCTACTTCTGGAGCATATTATGATTAGTGAACTAAGGGAAATGCATTCCGTGAAAATAAACTGCAGACCAGATCTGTCTGAAAATTACCAATATGTTTATGATATAACTATTGTGTAGTTCTTCAACTGACATTGTTTTGTAATTGCTGCAGTGGGATACTGCTGGACAAGAGCGCTTCAGGACAATCACTAGCAGCTACTACCGCGGAGCTCACGGAATCATTGTAAGTTGGCCACCTGAACTAGCAACTTCTGAAACTTGTCAACCATATTGATCATGTTACTATACTGGCTGGGTTCTGTTGTTGGCTTGCAGATTGTATATGACGTGACAGACCAAGAAAGCTTCAATAATGTGAAGCAATGGTTAAACGAGATTGACCGTTATGCAAGTGACAATGTTAATAAGCTCCTTGTTGGGAACAAGAGCGATCTAACTTCTAACAAAGTTGTGGCAACCGAGACAGCAAAGGTAAGTTATCCAGTTTCATGAATAGATCATGACAAGGTCAGCGATACTTTATTTTTCACCACGACTTGATGAATTTTTTGAGCATTTATAATTGCCTTAAAACACCATCCAGGCGTTTGCTGATGAGATGGGCATCCCATTCATGGAGACGAGTGCCAAAAACGCCATCAATGTGGAGCAGGCCTTCATGGCTATGGCTGCATCCATCAAGGACAGGTATACAGATAACGTGCTAACTGGTAAATATCCTATTGGTGTCACGAAGTTCTACTGGGTTTAACGAAATTCTACCTGTTGCTGTTCTCAGGATGGCCAGCCAACCAGCTGCGGCTAACGCAAGGCCAGCGACCGTGCAGATCCGCGGTCAACCCGTCAACCAGAAGACGTCTTGCTGCTCATCCTAAGGTTGCCTGATTTTTTTTGTACTTTGTGTAAACTCAAACACACAACTACTACCTTTTGTGTGCGCTTGCAAATGTATTTGCTTATTTTCAGAAGACGCTGCTGATAGCATCTATTCATTGATCGGACGATTAGGGCTAGCTTGTCGAACTCCATTTTTTTCTAAAGGATTTCTATTTTTCTAAGAGAAATTATTTTATTTTCTCTTGAAGAAATAAGAATTTTTTGGAAAAATGGAGTTACCAAACTAGCTATTAGAGAGCTGCAAATATGTAAGCAGGTCCTTTTGTGCACTCTCGACTTTCCATTCCTTTCTACCCTATCATACAGCTTCACCGTTTATAAGCCACGAATTGCATTTGTGAACAACCCTCTGATTTGGTTTTGGTGATTCAGGATAATATGATGTGACTTTTGCAGAAGCAATCTAAAGTCTGTTTGTTTGGCTTTAATCGGTACTGGTTTTTTTTTTGTTTTTGTCTCTATGAAATGTAGCTATAACAGTTCGATCAACTGGCTTTAATCCGAAACAAATAGCCTATAAAGCTTTGTTTTTTTGTTCGAAAAGCTAGAAGACCAAAAAACGTAGTTTATATGAAAAGATGTAAAGTTTGATTTTGTGGGTTTTCTGTAGCTTTCTGTGTTTAACTAACAACATCAACGAAAATCTATCATTGGCTTCTCAGGATTAAAAGCCTAACAACTTTTCAAAAGAGCTCCAAAATGTGTAGCTCAAAGTACCAGGTGAGGGCCTGTTTTGGGGTAAAGTTTTTTTTCCTAGTTCGAATGCAATACCTTGGTATTTGATAGGATGTTTGGTAAAGGTTCCAAAAACTTTGTATTAAAAAACACACTATTACACACAATGTGAAAAACTTTAGTCTTCCTTGTGGCACATGCGAAACTATGATATTAAAATACTTTGATTATGCTATAACGTTTAAAAACTATAGTATTGAAAATTTTTGCTCTCAAACAGGCTCTGAGATGTAAGATGAGTAATGACAGCCTCTATGGTATGCTGGTTTCAATTATGGTTTTCATAAATAGAAATTATGTTCGAAGTCTAGACTCTAGACTGGCTAGTTCTAAGTGCAATTGGAGTTGAAAAACAATATTTTAGGGTTAGTTTGGGAACTCTATTTTTCTAAAGGATCTCTATTTTTTCAAAAGTAATTAATTTATTTTCACCTCAGAAAATAGGAATCCTTTGGAAAAATGGAGTTTTCAAACTAGTTTAGGATATGTTTTTCCCCTTTGGTGATACTATCAGGTGAAATGTAATGCGTTTTGATCTGTTCCAGGCTTCTAGCCTTAAATGTACAATGTACTCCATCGGTTATGAATAAGGAAGTTTGGAACCTCAAATCTCCTAAGTGTATATCTTAGATTGCGATAAATCGATGAATCTTAAATTTCACTAATGAATTAATTTAATGATGTTTATTTCATATTATAAGTATTAATATTTGTATAGTTAAACTTATCAATTGAGTCCTTAAAATGTGAAATATCTATATTCTTGTAGAAACACACGATTTTAAACAAACGATTCTATACAGAAACGTACGATTTTAGACACAAACTTAAGGTCATGAGAAATGGTGTATGAATTACATATGGACTAGTGGGGGAAAAAATCCCACGCTCCAAAATGAATCTAATTTTTTTTGCCGATACCGTGTCTGTTTGTTTCAGTTTATAGATTATATATATGGATTATATATAAGATTAAATAATCTAGGTGTAGCTGATTTACAACTCAATTTATTGGAACTTTGATTATTGATTTTAGTCATATGTTACGTGGCGGGAGTAAGAAAAAAATAGATAAAACATTTTTTTATGTAAGTAGTGGTAATAGTGGGTAACTTTTTCTAAAGTTGGCATGGGTTTTACCAAATAAGTTGAAATAAGTATGTGTTGAGTACCTTATGAGATTTTGATAATTTAGCCTTCAAATTATATAATTTGGTCTAATAATTTGTCTCTTTGCTTCCCATCTATTTAAGCTGGATTATATAATCTCTTTTATGCTAATAAATTATAAGCAGATTTTACAGATTATAAACTGAACAAATAGACGTGTGGACGATCAGAGCTGCTGCGGCCATCGTCGCGCCAATGCTCTCGCTCGCCTCGTCTCCACCGTCGTGAACACATCCTCGTTCGACTGTCACAGTTATAGATGGTCAATAGTGCCCCTGTAAACGGGCCAGCACGAGGCACGACACGGCCCACCGTGCCCAAGCACGGCACGACACGACTGGTGGCGGGCCCGTGCCGGCACAGCCCAACCTCTAGTACCGTGCTTGGGCCGAGTATGGGGCACGGTGGGCCAGCACGGGCACGGCACAATTAGGGTTTAGGCACGGTTAGGCACGACTCCTAATAACCCATACCCCCTCCCCCGCGTCAATCTCTCTCTCACTCTCACAGCTCACTCTCTCTCGAACGCTCCGCGACTCCTGGGCTCCTGGCGACCTCTGGCGATTTGGAAAGCGACGCCTCCATCCTCTCCCTCACGACCTCACCGCCTCTCCGCCGCCTCATCTGGTCCTCTCCCTCTCTGGCGCCTCTGCTGGTAACACAATCCTCTGGTCAGGTGGTGCTCTCTTGCTCGTGTCGCCTCTGGATCTAGTTCGAAACCCTAAGTTTGGTGCTCTGATCTCGAACTTCTGTTCTTCTTTTGGTCTCTCTCCTCTCCAACTTCGGTTGCGTTGATCCTCTACGGCTCCCTCTCCCTGTAACGTTGCGTCGGTGCGTAACCCTAACTGTGCTTTAACCCTAATCATCGTGATGTCGGGGTTGGATCTGGTGCTCCGGCTTTGGTAAGTTGCTAATCACGTGCTTATGCTTCTGATTTGTGTTTTTCGTGTCGAGATCTGTGGACTGTTCTGTGACGAACCCTAACCGTGCTTTAACCCTACCCGAATTGAAGGTTGGAGCCGTGAGGGATCGATCTGGTGCTCCGGTCCGGCTTTGGTAAGTTGATAATCATTTGCGGTTTGCTTGTGCTTCTACTTTGTGTTTGTCGCCTCTGGATCTTATTCAAACCGACGAACCCTAATCTATTATATCGCCTTGTTCTATGATTGAAGGTTGGATCCGTGAGGGACCGATCTGGTGCTCCGACTTTGGACCTTTGGTAAGTTATTAATCTGATGCTTGTGATCTGTGCTTGTGATCTGTGAGCTGTGTTCGAACCCTAATCTATTATACTGCCTGCATGTTCTATGATTGGAGCCGTGAGGGACCGATCTGGTGCTCCGGCTTTGGACCTTTGGTAAGTTATTAATCTGATGCTTGTGATCTGTGCTTGTGATCTGTGAGTTGTGTTTGAACCCTAATCTATTATACTGCCTGCATGTTCTGTGATTGGAGCCGTGAGGGACCAATCTGGTGCTCTGGTCTGGCTTTGGTAAGTTGCTAATCTTTTGCTTGTGCTTCTGATTTGTGTTTGTCGCCTCTGGATCTCTGGTCAAACCGATGAACCCTACTCTATTCTAGTTCCTTGCTCTGTGATTGGAGGTTGTAGTCGTGAGGGATCGATCTGGTGCTCCGGCTTTGGTAAGTTATTAACCTGATGCTTGTTTGTGTGATCTGTTCTTGTTAGTTGTGACCTGTGTTCGAACCCTAATCTAGTATATTGCCTTTTTGTTATGTGATTGTAGCCGTGAGGGGCTGATCTGGTGCTCTGGCTTTGGTAAGTTATTAATCTGGTGCTCTGTGCCTCTGTGCTTGTGATCTGTGCTTGATGGCCGACGACGACACCGTGCCTGCACAAACTGGCGGCAGTGAGGCTGCAGTTCCTTCAACGGAGCCCATCAATATAGATCCTGACCCTACTGTGGAAGAGGCTAGGGGGACAGACACACCTACAAGTTCTCGAGTAAGAAATAGAGCTTCCACATCTGATGTTTGGAATGATTTTGACAAGATATATAAGGTTGTTGATGGTGTGAGGGTAAGGTGTCAAGCTAAGTGCAAAGTTTGCAAGTGTGTTTTGTCTGCTAAATCAACTGGTGGCACTGGCCGTCTTAATCGCCATAGAAATGCATGCAAACTGAAGCATGGCAGAAATGCCTTTGCCCAGTCCCTGCTCTAGTTTAATCCTGATGGTAGTGCTAGATTGTGGGAGTACAATGCTGATGTTGCTAGGTCTGAGATGTGTCGTTTGATATGTAGGCTTGATCTACCTATTTGCTTGGCTGAATCATCTGCTTTTGAAGAGTACATTAAAAAGGCTCATAATCCTAGATTTTCTGTTGTCTCTAGGCAAACAACCACTAGAGATATTAAAAAGTATTACAATGATTCACGTGCTAAGCTTGTTGACACATTTAAAAATTTTGTTTCTTCTGTTGCTGTGACATCTGATATATGGTCTGGGAATGCTAAAGAGGATTACTTGAATGTTGTTGTACATTATGTTAATTCTGCATGGGAATTGGAAAAAAGGATAATAGGACTAAGGCTAATTGATGTCTCACATAGTGGTGAAAACATATCTGAGAGAATATTTGAGGTGTTAAAAGAATATGGTCTTAATGATAAAACCTTTTCTGTAACCCTGGACAATGCTTCTGCTAATACCTCTACTATGGGGAGACTTACTCCTCTACTTAGTGGTTATGTTGGGGATGTTTGTTTGCATCAAAGGTGTGCATGTCATATTCTGAATTTGATAGTTAAGTCTGGTTTAAAAAGGATTCAACCTTATCTAGAATCATTTAGAATTGTTATATCATTTTTGAACTCTTCTAATCAACGCATTGCTTTATACAAATCATATTGCATTGCTATGAATACACGTCCTCGTAAGTTTGGATTGGATATGGAGGTAAGGTGGAACTCCACTTAACTTATGCTTAAGCATCTACTGCCTTACAGGAACACATTTGATGTGTTCATTCAAACTCACTACCCTAGAGTTGTAGGTGAACCTTTGCTTTTGTCTGATGATCACTGGTATGTTGCTGAAAAAATCCTGGTATTCCTTGAAGTATTTTATGACTCAACATGTGTTCTATCTGGTGTTGTCAGCGTTTCGACCCCGGGGGGTCCCTGGACTGACGAGTAAATTGTCGCTATGTGTCCCAGCCTAGATGGGTCGGCGCGAGACGGAACACAAGGGGAAAAAGCAATAAGGGGAACCACAGCTCGTGTTGTCCTGTGCCCAGGGCGGATGCGCTTGCAGTAGGGGGTTACAAGCGTTCACGAGGGAGAGAGAGAGAGAGCCTGCTCGTCAGCCCGTCCTCCCGCGCGGCCCCCTTTTCGTACGAGGACCCTGGACCTTCCTTTTATAGACGTAAGGAGAGGGTCCAGGTGTACAATGGGGGGTGTAGCAGTGTGCTAACGTGTCCGACAGAGAGGAGCCAGAGTCCTATGTACATGCCGACGTGGCTGTCGGAGAGGTGTTGGTGCCCTGTTCATGTGATGTCGTGGCCATCGGAGGAGCACTTAAACCCTGTAGAAGCACAGCTGTCAGGGCTGTCAGGACCTTGCTGACGTCTCCTTGCTTCCGTAGGGGGCTGAGGACCACCGTCGTCATGGAGCACGCGGGGTGTCATCATTACTTGTTTTACCGGGGCGAGCCAGATGGGACGCCGGTCTTGTTCCCCGTAGCCTGAGCTAGCTAGGGGTAGGGTAATGATGTACCCCCCTGCGACGTGGTCGGCCCGAGCCCAAGGTCGGGCGAGGCGGAGGCTCCTCCGAGGTCGAGGCTGAGTCCGAGCCCTGGGGTCGGGCGAGGTGGAGACCGTCGTCCGAGGTCGAGGTTGAGTCCGAGCCCTAGGGTCGGGCGAGGCGGAGACTGTCGTCTGGGGTCGAGACTGAGTCCGAGCCCTGGGGTCGGGCGAGGCGGAGACCATCGTCTGAGGTTGAGGTTGAGTCCGAGCCCTAGGGTCGGGCGAGGCGGAGACCGACGTCTGGGGTCGAGGTTGAGTCCGAGCCCTGGGGTCGGGCGAGGCGGAGACCATCGTCCGAGGTCGAGGCTGAGTCCGAGCCCTAGGGTCGGGCGAGGCGGAGACCGTCGTCTGGGGTCGAGGCTGAGTCTGAGCCCTGGGGTCGGACGAGGCGGAGACCGTCGTCCGAGGTCGAGGTTGAGTCCGAGCCCTAGGGTCGGGCGAGGCGGAGCTTCCTATGGCGCCTGAGGCTGGACTTGGCTGCTGTCAGCCTCACCCTGGCGGATGGCACAACAGTCGGAGTAGTGCAGGCGACGCTGTTTTCCTATCAGGTCAGTCAGTGGAGGGGCAAAGTGACTGCGGTCACTTCGGCCTTGTCGACTGAGGAGCGCGCGTCAGGATAAGGTGTCAGGCGATCCTTGCATTGAATGCTCCTGCGATCCGGTCGGCTGGCGAGGTGATCTGGCTAAGGTTGCTTCTCCGCGAAGCCTGCCCGAACTGGGCCTCGGGCGAGTCGAAGGTGCGTCCATTGCTTGAGGAGGCCCTCGGGCGAGGCGTGAATCTGCCTGGGTCTACCGTTCCTGCCCGAGGCTGGGCTCGGGCGACGCGAGATGGCGTTCCTTGAGCGGACGGAGCTTTGACCTGTATTGCGCCCATCAGGCCTTTGCAGCTTTATGCTGATGGTGTTTACCAGCCGAGTTTTAGGAGTCTTGGGGGTACCCCTAATTATGGTCCCCGACAGTAGCCCCCGAGCCTCGAAGGGAGTGTTGGTACTCGCTTGGAGGCTTTGTCGCACTTTTTTGCAAGGGGACCGGCCTTTCTCGGTTGCATTTTGTTCCGGTGGGTGCGCGCGAGCGCACCCGCCGGGTGTAGCCCCCGAGGCCTCGGAGGAGTGGTTTGACTCCTTCGAGGTCTTAGTGCCTTTCGTGATGCCTCGGTCGGTCTAGTTGTTCCCTCATGCGAACTGGTCGTTGCCCGGGTGCATAGTCAGGTTCCGAGTTCTCGGGCTGGTATGTTGACGCTGTCAACGGTTTGGCCGGAGCCGGGTTTGCGAGAGCAGCTCCCGAGCCTCTGCACAGGGCGAGAGGATGGTCAGGGGCTGACTCGGCTTTTTTCATACGCCCCTTCGTCGCCTTTCCGCAAGGAGGAGGGGGGAAAGCGCCATGTTGCCCTCGGAGGGCGCCGAACATGGTGTCTCCAGTGAGTTGCTAACGGGTGATCCGAGAGGACGCCCGTGCCCTGTTCGATAAGGGTCGGCTAGTGGCCCAGAGGCGCGCTCCAAAAGTACCTGCAGGTGATTTGCTAGACCCGGTCCCGTTTGATAGGGTCCGAGGGCTCGATGCCTCCCTCTGATGGGATTCCGTTACAGAATCACTCCTGCTGGTCTCGGAAATGTCCTAGGGTACCTCGGGAGCGTAGCCCGAGCCTTGGTTATGTATCGAACGTACCCAGAGTCATCCCTCACTCTGCATGTTCTAGGGCGACTGTCGAACCCTTCGGGGGGCCAGCCTACGAACCCCTAATCAGTAGTGGGCGCGGAGCCCGAGTGCTCTGAGGCGGCTGTCGAACCCTTCCGATGGGTCAGCCTTCGAACCTCTGATCAGTAGGAGGGCTCGGGGCCCGCTTCCTTCGCGGAGAAGGATCCCTTTCGGAGTATCCCCTTTCCCGGTCCCTGTAGCAAGAGAGAGAAAGGGGAAGAGAAAAAGGATACGAAATTGAACAATGTGGCGCACCTTTTTTTGACGCGGTCATTATGGCGGAGGTGAAGCGTCGCCCACTTCGCCTGCCAAAGGTATAGCCTGCCCTGCCGCGGAGTTAGTGCGACGGGACGAGTGGTTCGCGGGGCAGCCGTTGTGCATGCGCAAGCCGTTCGAGGAACGGAACACGGGCGCGTCGTCTCTACGCCGTGGGAGAGGGCTCTCCTGCTGCTCCAGGAGGGGACGTGAGCCTACAGACGATTTGACCGCCGCTTCCGCCCGCCTGCTGCCGCCATTACTGTCGGGCCACTTCTAGCCATATCGACCGTCGCGTATTCTCCCGCGGCTGACTGACCCGTGACGGCGTGTTTGGCTGGCACTGCTGGTCCACGCGCAGGGTTGCCTCGAATTACGGTACCGGTTCCGCAGTCGAGAAGGCGCGGCGCTGGCGCAAGTGGCGCTGCAGTTTCTCGCACGTAGTAACCGGCACGCCGGTTACATGACGTGTGGGTCTGTGACTCCATGTTGGACGCGTCGAAGTCGAAAGGGTGCATCTCCATGGCGCGGTTGCATGCTGCCTGCATGGCGATCCGCCCTTTCACCCGCTGGTTTAGGCGAAGACGGAGGAATGCTTGTAACCGCTGGGCGGTTACACGCTCCGCGCACGGCGGTTTGGCTTCTTCTGTCCTGGGCCATCTTGCATGTCGTGTGGGACCCAGCCCCCGTGTCGTAGGGGGAGGATCTTTGAGCGCGTTGGTGAAGACTTGGCCCGCGACGCCTGAAGACACGGGTGGGGTGAGTTGCCTTTAAAAAGGGAAAGGTTCCCTGGGTGGCAGTCACGCCTCCGCATTCTCTCCATGCATCGCGCCCTTCCACCTTCCGAGCCCCCAAATGGGGTGCCCCAGCGTCGCCTTGCTCTTGCTGCCGTTGGAGGAGCGCGATCTCGTGGAGATCGGTACCTTTCAGCCATTGTTCGGCTTCAAGGATTTTCATCGTGCAGCCCGGCTGCATTCCCCCACCAATGGGCAGTTTGGTGGGGAGAAGTGAGTCGGGCTGCGGCCTCCGCCCCGCCCTCAGCTTCAAGGATTTTTGTCATCCGGGCTGAGGCAGAGGAGCGCACCGAGTGGGGGGTTGCCTCCGCGTGGGTCAGTAACCCTTTTCTTCCCCCAGCGTTTGGGGGAGAAAGGCATCCTCCAGCCCTGCGGAGGCTTCCTTCAGCCATGCGGGGGAAGGCGAACCGCTGCTTCCTGGACAGGGCGCAGCGTTTCGTCCTTCGCCCGGGCGGTGGTCGCGCCGCGTACGGGCCGGCTGCGTCCAGGTCTTCCTCGCGCCGACAGACGTGCCGGAGGGTTGCCCAGCACGTCGTACGCCGCGAGGGCGGTGCTCGTGTTCTGGGGCGGCCTCAGCGAGGGCAAGAGTGAGGACCTGCCAATGCGCTTTGGGGCAGCCGGCGCTTGCTGGTGCAGTGTTGGTGGACAGGTGGACGCCGTCGTCGGTGCTGTGGTGGCAGCAGCCGGAGAAGGTTTCTCCGTCGACGAGATCGCCAACTGCGCCTGCACCCTTGGACCTCCGTCTCCCTGGCTTGAATGGCTGGTTCTCGTCCTTCGTGGGCGAGGGCTTTTCTGCCGCAGCGTTCGCCCTGAAGCCGCTGCCGCAGCTGTCTTGCCGCCCGGGACGGAGGTCGTTGTCGCTGCTGTCGGAGCTGTTGCTAGTGAGCCGCTTGGAGGTTGTCGTCCTGCAGGCCCTCCGATGTGGAGGTTGTTCATACCCGCGGGAGTGGAACCGGAGTTCTGTTTGTAATGGCATCTTGAGTGCCGGCGTATGTTCATTGCGGCTGTCGGGGCCTTAACATCTGTGTACTTGGGCGTAGAGCCGTGTTTCTGCCCTATTTCGAGCACCAGGTCTCGCCTGTCGGCTAGCTGAACCGCTTAACCAAGTGTGAGTTTGAAAGGGAATTAGGCTTACACCTATTTCCTAATTGATTTTGGTGGTTGAATTGCCCAACACAAATAATTGGACTAACTAGTTTGCTCTAGTCTATAAGTTCTACAGGTGCCAAAGGTTCACAAAAAGTCAATAAAAAGACCAAGAATGGGTTCAAACAAAGAGAGAAAGGGGCAACCAAAGGCTGCCATGGTCTGGCGCATCGGACAGTGTCCGGTGCACCACCGGACAGTGTCTGGTGCACCAGGGGACTTAAAGCTGAACTCTTCACCTTCGGGAAATCTCAGAGGCGCTTCGCTATAATTCACCGGACTGTCCGGTGCACCACCGGACAGTGTCTGGTGCCCCAGGGGAGAGCGACTCTGAACTCGCCAGCTTCAGAAATCCGCTCCGCTAAAATTCACCGGACTGTCCGGTGTAACACCGGACTGTCTGGTGAGCCAGCAGAGCAACGACTACTTCACGTGCAACGGTCGACTACAATGCATTAAATGCGCGCCAGCGCGCGCAGAGGAGCAGAGCATGCGCGGGTGGTACACCGGACAGCCTACAGGGCCTGTCCGGTGCGCCACCGGACAGCCAGGCGGGCCCACAAGACAGAGCTCCAACGGTCGGAATCCAATGGCCAGGTGACGTGGCTGGCGCACCGGACAGTGTCCGGTGGCGCACCGGACTGTCCGGTGGCGCACCGGACTGTCCGGTGCGCCATGCGACAGACAGTCTCCCAACGGCCACTTTTGGTGGTTGGGGTTATAAATACCCCCAACCACCCCACATTCAATATCATCTAAGTTTTCACCTTCCAACTACTTACAAGACCTCTAGCATTCAATTCTAAACACACCAAAGAGATCAAATCCTCTCCCAATTCCACTCAAAGCTTTAGTGATTAGAGAGAGTGATTGTTGTGTTCATTTGAGCTCTTGCGCTTGGATTGCTTCTTTTTCTCATTCTTCTTGTGATCAAACTCAATTGTAACCAAAGCAAGAGACACCAATTGTGTGGTGGTCCTTGCAGGGACTTTGTGTCCCGTGTGATTGAGAAGAGAAGCTCACTCGGTCCAAGGGACCGTTTGAGAGAGGGAAAGGGTTGAAAGAGACCCGGTCTTTGTGACCACCTCAACGGGGAGTAGGTTTGAGAGAACCGAACCTCGGTAAAACAAATCCTTGTGTCTCACTTCTTTATTCGCTTGCGATTTATTTTTACGCCCTCTCTCAGACTCGTTTATATTTCTAACACTAACCCGGCTTGTAGTTGTGATTAACTTTGTAAATTTCAGTTTCGCCCTATTCACCCCCCCTCTAGGCGACTTTCAATTGGTATCAAAGCCCAGTGCTTCATTAGAGCCTAACCGCTCGAAGTGATGTCGGGAGATCACGCCAAGAGGGAGATGGAGACCGGCGACAAGCCCACTACAAGCCACGGGAAGGCTTCATCGGAAGAGTCCCGCAACAAGGGGAAGGGGAAGGAGAAGAAATCCTCTTCCCACAAGTCGCATCGGAGTGGCGACAAGAAAAAGAAGATGAGGAAAGTGGTCTACTACGAGACCGATTCTTCATCGCCTTCCACCTCCGGCTCCGACGCGCCGTCCATTATTTCTAAGTGCCATGAGCGCAAGAAGTATAGTAAGATTCCCCTACGCTACCCCCGTATTTCAAAGCGTACTCCTTTACTCTCCGTTCCATTAGGCAAACCACCGGTTTTTACGGTGAAGATTATAATATGTGGAGTGACAAAATGAGGCATCATCTAACCTCACTCCACACAAGCATTTGGAATGTTGTTGAGTTTGGTGTACAGGTACCATCCGTAGGGGATGAAGACTACGACTCCGACGAAGTAGCCCACATCCACCACTTTAACTCCCAAGCCACCACTATACTCCTCGCCTCTCTAAGTCGAGAGGAGTATAATAAGGTGCAAGGGTTAAAGAGTGCGAAGGAAATTTGGGACGTACTCAAGACCGCGCATGAAAGAGACGAGGTGACCAAAATCACCAAGCGGGAGACGATCGAGGGGGAGCTCGGTCGGTTCCGACTCAACCAAGGCGAGGACCCTCAAGCTATGTACAACCGCTTGAAGACCTTGGTGAACCAAGTGCGCAACCTCGGGAGCACCAAATGGGATGACCATGAGATGGTCAAGGTTATTCTAAGATCCCTCGTTTTTCTTAACCCTACGCAAGTTCAATTAATTCGAGGAAATCCTAGATATACACAAATGACTCCTGAGGAAGTAATAGGTAATTTTGTGAGCTTTGAGTTGATGATCAAAGGCTCAAAGAAAATTATCGAGCTTGATGGCCCCTCCACGTCCGAAGCACAACTGGTCGCATTCAAGGCAACGGAGGAGAAAAAGGAGGAGTCTACATCAAGTAGACAACCCATCGATGCCTCCAAGCTCGACAACGAGGAAATGGCGCTCATCATCAAGAGTTTCCGCCAAATCCTCAAGCAAAGGAGGGGGAAGGATTACAAGCCCCGCTCCAAGAAGGTTTGCTACAAGTGTGGTAAGCCCGGTCACTTTATTGCAAAATGTCCTATTTCTAGTGACAGGGGCGACGACAAGAAGGGGAGAAGAAAGGAAAAGAAGAGGTACCACAGGAAGAAGGGCGGCGATGCCCATGTATGCCGCGAGTGGGATTCCGACGAGAACTCCACCGACTCCTCCTCCGACGAGGACGCCGCCAACATCGCCGTCACCAAGGGACTCCTCTTCCCCAACGTCGGCCACAAGTGCCTCATGGCAAAGGACGGCAAAAAGAAGAAGTTTAAATCCAAATCCTTCACTAAATATGAGTCCTCTAGTGATGATAATGCTAGTGATGAGGAGGATAATTTGCGTACCCTTTTTGCCAACCTAAACATGCAACAAAAAGAAAAATTAAATGAATTAATTAGTGCCATCCATGAAAAGGATGAACTCTTGGACACCCAAGAGGACTTCCTAATCAAGGAAAACAAAAAGCATGTTAAGGTTAAAAATGCTTACGCTCTAGAAGTTGAAAAATGTGAAAAATTAACTAGTAAGCTAAGCACATCACATGATTTAATTGCTAACCTTAGAAATGAGAATGCTAGATTAATTGCTAAGGTTGATTCAAATGTATGTGATGATTCAAATTCCAATCTTAGAGATGATAATGCTAATTTGCTTGCTAAGATTGAAAAATTGAATGATTCTCTTGCTAGCCTTAGAAATGAAAATGAAAATTTGATTGCTAAGGCTAAAGAATTAGATGTTTACAATGCTTCCATTTCCGATCTTAGAGGTGAAAATGATATTTTACATTCTAAGATTGTTGAACTAAAAACTTGCAAACCCTCTACATCTACCGTTGAGCATGTTTCTATTTGCACTAGATGTAGAGATGTTGATATTGATGCTATTCATGATCATATGGCTTTAATTAAACAACAAAATGATCATATAGCAAAATTAGATGCTAAAATTGCCGAGCACGAGCTTGAAAATGAAAAATTTAAATTTGCTCGTAGTATGCTTTATAGTGGGAGACGCCCTGGCATCAAGGATGGCATTGGCTTCCAAAAGGGAGACAATGTCAAACTTAATTCCCCTCCTAAGAAATTATCTAACTTTGTTAAGGGCAAGGATCCCATGCCTCAGGATAACGAGGGTTACATTTTGTACCCTGCCGGTTATCCCGAGAGCAAAATTAGGAGAATTCATTCTAGGAAGTCTCACTCTGGCCCTAATCATGCTTTCATATATAAGGGTGAGACATCTAGCTCTAGGCAATCAACCCGTGATAAATTGCCTAAGAGGAAAGCCCCTATTGCATCAAATGATCACAATGTTTCATTTAAAACTTTTGATGCATCTTATGTTCTGACTAACAAATCTGGCAAAGTAGTTGCCAAATATGCTGCGGGCAAACACAAGGGAGCAAAGACTTGTGTTTGGGTACCCAAAGTTCTTGTTTCTAATGTCAAAAGACCCAAAACTGTTTGGGTACCTAAAATCAAGAACTAAACTTGTTTTGTAGGTTTATGCATCCGGAGGCTCAAGTTGGATCATCGATAGCGGGTGCACAAACCACATGACAGGGGAGAAGAAAATGTTCTCCTCCTATGAGAAAAACCAAGATCCCCAACGAGCTATCACATTCGGGGATGGAAACCAAGGTTTGGTCAAAGGTTTGGGTAAAATAGCTATATCTCCTGACCATTCCATTTCCAATGTTTTTCTTGTTGATTCATTAGATTACAACTTGCTTTCCGTATCTCAATTATGCAAAATAGGCTACAACTGTCTATTTACTGATGTAGGTGTCACTGTCTTTAGAAGAAGTGATGATTCAATAGCATTTAAGGGAGTGTTAGAGGGTCAGTTATACTTAGTTGATTTCAATAGAGCTGAACTCGACACTTGCTTAATTGCTAAGACTAACATGGGCTGGCTCTAGCATCGCTGACTAGCACATGTTGGAATGAAGAATCTTCACAAGCTTCTAAAAGGTGAACACATTTTAGGACTAACCAATGTTCATTTTGAGAAAGACAGGATTTGTAGCGCATGCCAAGCCGGGAAGCAAGTTGGTGCCCATCATCCACACAAGAACATCTTGACGACTGACAGGCCTCTCGAGCTCCTCCACATGGACCTATTCGGCCCGATCGCTTACATAAGCATCGACGGGAGTAAGTACTGTCTTGTTATTGTGGATGACTATTCTCGCTTCACTTGGGTGTTCTTTTTGCAGGAAAAATCTCAAACCCAAGAGACCTTAAAGGGATTCTTGAGACGGGCTTAAAATGAGTTCGGCTTAAGGATCAAGAAAATAAGAAGCGATAATGGGACGGAGTTCAAGAATTCACAAATTGAAGGCTTCCTTGAGGAGGAGGGCATCAAGCATGAGTTCTCTTCTCCCTACACGTCACAACAAAATAGTGTAGTGGAGAGGAAGAATAGAACTCTATTGGACATGGCAAGGACCATGCTTGATGAGTACAAGACTTCGGATCAGTTTTGGGCCGAGGCGGTCAACACCGCTTGCTACGCCATCAATCGGTTGTATCTACACCGAATCCTCAAGAAGACATCTTACGAACTCCTCACCGGTAAAAAGCCTAATGTTTCATATTTTAGAGTCTTTGGTAGCAAATGTTTTATTCTTGTTAAAAGAGGTAGAAAATCTAAATTTGCTCCTAAGACTGTAGAAGGCTTTTTACTAGGGTATGATTCAAACACAAGGGCGTATAGAGTCTTTAACAAGTCCACTGGACTAGTTGAAGTTTCTTGTGACATTGTGTTTGATGAGACTAACGGCTCTCAAGTAGAGCAAGTTGATCTTGATGAATTAGATGATGAAGAGACTCCGTGCGTCGCACTAAGGAACATGTCCATTGGGGATGTGTGTCCTAAGGAATCCGAAGAGCCCATTCAAGCACAAGATCAACCATCCTCCTCCACGCAAGCATCTCCAACAACTCAAAATAAGGATGAGGCTCAAGTAGATGAAGGAGAAGATCAAAAAGATGAGCCACCTCAAGATGACGGCAATGATCAAGGGGGAGATGCAAATGATCAAGTCAAGGAGGATGAAGAACCAAGACCGCCACACCCAAGAGTCCACCAAGCAATCCAACGAGATCACCCCGTCGACACCATCCTCGGCGACATTCATAAGGGGGTAACCACTAGATCTCGTGTTGCACATTTTTGTGAGCATTACTCTTTTGTTTCCTCTATTGAGCCACACAGGGTAGAGGAAGCACTTCAAGATTCGGATTGGGTGGTGGCAATGCAAGAGGAGCTCAACAACTTCACTAGGAACGAGGTATGGCATTTAGTTCCACGTCCTAATCAAAATGTTGTAGGAACCAAATGGGTCTTCCGCAACAAGCAAGATGAGCATGGTGTGGTGACAAGGAACAAAGCTCGACTTGCGGCCAAGGGATACTCCCAAGTCGAAGGTTTGGATTTTGGTGAAACCTATGCACCCGTAGCTAGGCTTGAGTCAATTCGTATATTATTAGCCTATGCCACTTACCATGGCTTCAAGCTTTACCAAATGGACGTGAAGAGTGCCTTCCTCAATGGACCAATCAAGGAAGAGGTCTATGTTGAGCAACCTCCCGGCTTTGAAGACAGTGAGTACCCTAACCATGTCTATAGGCTCTCTATGGCGCTTTATGGGCTCAAGCAAGCCCCAAGAGCATGGTATGAATGTCTAAGAGATTTCCTTATTGCTAATGGCTCCAAAGTCGAAAAGGCCGATCCTACTCTATTCACTAAAACTCTTGACAATGATTTGTTTGTATGCCAAATATATGTTGATGATATTATATTTGGGTCTACTAACGAATCTACATGTGAAGAATTTAGTAGGATCATGACACAGAAATTCGAGATGTCAATGATGGGGGAGTTGAAGTATTTCTTAGGATTTCAAGTGAAGTAACTCCAAGAGGGCACCTTCATTAGCCAAACGAAGTATACTCAAGACATTCTAAACAAGTTTGGGATGAAGGATGCCAAGCCCATCAAGACACTCATGGGAACCAATGGGCATCTCAACCTCGACATGGAAGGTAAATCTGTAGATCAAAAGGTATACCGGTCGATGATAGGTTCATTACTCTATTTATGTGCATCTCGACCGGACATTATGCTTTCCGTATGCATGTGTGCAAGATTCCAAGCCGACCCTAAGGAAGCTCACCTTACGGCCGTAAAACGAATCTTGAGATATTTGGCTTATACTCCTAAGTTTGGGCTTTGGTATCCTAAGGGATCCACATTTGATTTAATTGGTTATTCGGATGCCGATTGGGCAGGGTGTAAAATTAATAGAAAGAGCACATCGGGGACTTGCCAGTTCTTGGGAAGATCTCTGGTGTCTTGGGCTTCAAAGAAGCAAAATTTCGTAGCTCTTTCTACCGCCGAAGCCGAGTATATTGCCGCAGGCCATTGTTGCGCGCAACTACTTTGGATGAGGCAAACCCTTAGGGACTATGGTTACAAATTAACCAAAGTTCCTCTTCTATGTGATAATGAGAATGCAATCCGCATGGCGGATAATCCCGTTGAGCATAACCGCACTAAACACATAGCATTCGGTATCACTTCTTAAGGGATCACCAACAAAAGGGAGATATTGAGATTGCATACATTAATACTAAAGATCAATTAGCCGATATCTTTACTAAGCCATTAGATGAACAAACTTTTAACAAACTTAGGCATGAGCTAAATATTCTTGATTCTAGGAATTTTTATTGATGTCTTGCATACATAGCTCATATATATACCTTTGTTCATCTCTTTCATGTGCTATGACTAATGTGTTCTTTCAAGTCCATTTTATGATAAGTCATAGATTGAAAGGGAAAAGGAGTCTTCGGCGAAGACAAAGGCTTCCACTCCACTCCATCACTCATCCTTCGCCGTCCCTCTGAGCATCTCTCCGTCTTTTGGTATAATTTTCACTCATATTATTTGTTTGCCAAAGGGGGAGAAAGTAGTTCATACAAGGGCTTATATTTCACTCAAACATCCATTTTTGGCGATTCATGCCAAAGGGGGAGAGAGTATTAAGCCCAAAGCAAAAGGGACCGCACCACCACCAAATTTTAAAACTTATGATTTTCAAATTGGTATCTCATTGTGTTCAAAAGGGGGAGAAAGCAGTATTTTCAAAATTGATGTCTTAAAACCCTCTTGAACACTAAGAGGAAGTTTTTATTGAGGGGGAGTTTTGTTTAGTCAAAGGAAAAGCATTTGAAACAGGGGAGAAATTTTCAAATCTTATAAATGCTTCTCAAAAATCTTATTCATTTACCTTTGACTAGTTGCAAAATGTCTTTGAAAAGATTTTACAAAAGAATTTGCAAAAACAAAACATGTGGTGCAAGCGTGGTCCAAAATGTTAAAATTATAAAGAAACAATCCATGCATATCTTATGAATTTCTATTGGCTCAATTCTAAGTAACCTTTGCACTTACAAATATGCAAACTAGTTCAATTATGCACTTCTATACTTGCTTTGGTTTGTGTTGGCATCAATCACCAAAAAGGGGGAGATTGAAAGGGAATTAGGCTTACACCTATTTCCTAATTGATTTTGGTGGTTGAATTGCCCAACACAAATAATTGGACTAACTAGTTTGCTCTAGTCTATAAGTTCTACAGGTGCCGAAGGTTCACAAAAAGTCAATAAAAAGACCAAGAATGGGTTCAAACAAAGAGAGCAAGGGGCAACCAAAGGTTGCCCTGGTCTGGCGCATCGGACTGTCCGGTGTGCCACCAGACAGTTTCCGGTGCACCAGGGGACTTAAAGCTGAACTCTTCACCTTCGAGAAATCTCAGAGGCGCTTCGCTATAATTCACCGGACTGTCCGGTGCCCCAGGGGAGAGCGACTCTGAACTCGCCAACTTCAGGAATCCGCTCCGCTAAAATTCACCGGACTGTCCGGTGAGCCAGCGGAGCAACGGCTACTTCACGTGCAACTGTCGACTGCAACGCATTAAATGCGCGCCAGCGCGCGCAGAGGAGCAGAGCACGCGTGGGTGGTACACCGGACAGCCTACAGGGCCTGTCCGGTGCGCCACCGGACAGCTAGGCGGGCCCACAAGACAGAGCTCCAACGGTCGGAACCCAACGGCCAGGTGACGTGGCTGGCGCACCGGACAGTGTCCGGTGCGCCATGCGACAGACAGTCTCCCAACGGCCACTTTTGGTGGCCCCCAACCACCCCACATTCAATATCATCCAAGTTTTCACCTTCCAACTACTTACAAGAGCTCTAGCATTCAATTCTAGACACACCAAAGAGATCAAATCCTCTCCCAATTCCACTCAAAGCTTTAGTGATTAGAGAGAGTGATTGTTGTGTTCATTTGAGCTCTTGCGCTTGGATTGCTTCTTTTTCTCATTCTTCTTGTGATCAAACTCAATTGTAACCAAAGCAAGAGACACCAATTGTGCGGTGGTCCTTGCAGGGACTTTGTGTCCCGTGTGATTGAGAAGAGAAGCTCACTCGGTCCAAGGGACCGTTTGAGAGAGGGAAAGGGTTGAAAGAGACCCGGTCTTTGTGACCACCTCAACGGGGAGTAGGTTTGAGAGAATCGAACCTCGGTAAAACAAATCCTTGTGTCTCACTTCTTTATTCGCTTGCGATTTGTTTTTACGCCCTGTCTCGGACTCGTTTATATTTCTAACGCTAAGCGGCTTGTAGTTGTGATTAACTTTGTAAATTTCAGTTTCGCCCTATTCACCCCCCCCTCTAGGCGACTTTCAGAGTTGCCCTGCGCGGAAGGTGACGAGTGAGGTATCCGTATCCCGGAGGCGTAGGAGTCCCTCGGCTCGGTCGGCCTTGCCACTCAAGGCTTCTCTTGCCCAGTTAAAGAAACCCTCGGCCGCTCTGCGATGAGCCGAAGCTGGAGGCAGCAGTGTCAGCATGGACAGAGGCGGAGTTGGCTCGAAAAGGGGGCTTCGTCGGGCCAGGCCGAGGAGGCATAGCAGCGGTGGCCGGAGCCTGGCCGGGTCGTCCACTGGCAGGACCAACCCTGGAGTCGGGCTGCCGAGGCCATGAGCCGGGCTGGTGTCCTCGGGGGACAGCTGGCTGAGGCCACGGAGCGGCCGGACAAGCCGTCTGCTTGGGCCGAGTTCCTGGAGGAGACCCTAGCG
Organism: Zea luxurians; assembly: GCA_029449295.1. Lineage (NCBI taxonomy): Eukaryota > Viridiplantae > Streptophyta > Magnoliopsida > Poales > Poaceae > Zea > Zea luxurians. The sequence goes on from JAOPSE010000006.1 coordinate 111,302,608, forward strand.
GCGATGGCCCAGGCGCAGTGCTGACATCTTCCTTCGAGGTGGAGATCCTTCGCCCGTGTTGCCGTCCGAGGCCGAGTTAGATTCCGCCGAAGGCGGAGACGATGCTGAGGTTGCTGCTGCTCCCCCTATTGATGTCTGAACCTGCAGGAGCAGTTTGTCTGTAGTGTGCGTATGTTTTTTGCGGCCGCCGAGGCCCAAACATATCATTGCGTGTTATAAAGCTGAGTTTCTTTTCCCTTTGTTTCGAGTATCAGGACTTGTTTGTCGGTAGCAGAATTACTTGTGCGAGCGAGAGTTACTTATCGCGGAAGGTGATGAGTGAGGTATCCGTATCCCAGAGGCGTAGGAGTCCCTCGGCTCGGTCGGCCTCGCCGCTTACGTGTACTCTTACTCGTCCGCAGGATTCTGTTGTCAATATAGTCGAGAAGGCACGAAAAATCGTTTCGGCAGAAAAGTTTTCAAGCGTTAAGACTTGTTCGGTTAGCAGGATCGTTCATCCGAGCGTGAGTTACTTATCGCAGAAGGTGATGAGTGAGGTATCCGTATCCCAGAGGCGTAGGAGTCCCTCGGCTCGGTCGGCCTTGCCGCTTACGTGTACTCTGTCGTTTTCAGGATCCCACTATCGACGTAGTCGAAAATCGCGAAAGATGTTCTGGCCGAAAGACTTTTTCCGAGGAAAATTTTGGCGCAGAGGGGGTTCCCCCCTTCTAGCCCCCGAGGGAGGGTCGGGCTTTGCCGAGGCAAGGCTGACCCTTCCTTGATGGTTAGACTTTACTTGTGTATGTAAACGAGGTATATGAACGACTTGAAAACATCTTAAGGGTAGAAGCGACGTAGCTGTCGGATGTTCCAAGTGTTGCCGTAGACCTCACCTTGACTATTGGCCAGCTTGTATGTTCCAGGCTTCAAAGACTTGGCGACGATGAATGGCCCTTCCCAGGGAGACGTGAGCTTGTGGCGCCCTCGGGCGTCTTGTCGTAGCCGAAGCACCAAGTCGCCCACTTGGAGGTCTCGGGACCGAACCCCTCGGGCGTGGTAGCGTCGCAGGGACTGCTGATACCGCGTCGAGTGTAGTAAGGCCATGTCCCGAGCCTCTTCCAGCTGGTCCAGTGAGTCTTCTCGGTTGGTCTGGTTGCTTCGGGCGTCGTATGCCCTCGTCCTCGGGGAGCCGTATTCTAAGTCTGTGGGCAAGATAGCCTCGGCCCCATAGACTAGAAAAAACGGCGTGAAGCCCGTGGCTTGGCTTGGCGTCGTCCTCAGACTCCAGACCACCGAGGGGAGTTCCTTCATCCATCGTCTGCCGAACTTGTTGAGGTCGTTGTAGATCCTTGGCTTGAGTCCCTATAGAATCATGCCGTTGACACGCTCTACCTGCCCATTCGTCATGGGGTGAGCTATGGCGGCCCAGTCCACCTGGATGTGGTGGTCCTCGTAGAAGTCCAGGAACTTCCTGCCGGTGAACTGGGTGCCATTGTCGGTGATGATGGAGTTCGGGACTCCAAAGCGATGGATAATGTTGGTGAAGAACGCCACCGCCTGTTTGGACCTGATGCTGTTTAGGGGTGGGACCTCAATCCACTTAGAGAATTCGTTGTTAGCGACCAGCAGGTGCGTGAAGCCCCCGGGTGCCTTTTGCAAGGGACCAACGAGGTCTAGACCCCACACAGCAAACGGCCAGGTGATGAGTATTGTTTGTAGAGCCTGAGCGGGCAAGTGGGTCTGCCTTGCGTAGAACTGACACCCTTGGCAGGTGCGTACAATCCTAGTGGCGTCGGCCACCGCGGTTGGCCAGTAGAAACCTTGTCGGAAGGCGTTTCCAACGAGAGCTCGAGGCGCTGCGTGGTGACCGCAAGCCCCTGAGTGTATTTCTCGCAATAACTCCTGACCTTCGGCGATGGATATGCATCGCTGGAGGATGCCTGAGGGGCTACGGTGGTAGAGCTCCTTTTCGCCATCCAGCAAGACAAACGATTTGGCGCGCCGCGCCAATCGCCGAGCCTCGGTTCCGTCAAGGGGTAGCTCTCCTCGGTGGAGATATTGTAGGTACGGGGTCTGCCAGTTTTGATTAGGCGGGACCCCATTCCGCTCCTCCTCGACGGGTAGTGGCTCACCCTGTAGGATCTAGGACACCGGCTAGAGGGGGGGTGAATAGACGGATTTGACTAAAAACAACAATACTCAATAAAATTAATCAAAGCAACAATAGAAATAAATTATCTAGTGTCAATAAGTAAACAATGTATGAAAAACAACTACGGAGATTGAATACTTGAAGAACAATAAGCAAAGCACTAATCAATTGCAAGGCAATAAGTAATGCTAGAAAGAATAGACACCGAAATTTATCCCGTGGTATCGGTGATTTGCCGATCACCCCTAATCCACGTTGAGGTGGACTTCAAGCTCTCACTTGCTCCTCTATCAAGACACGTCTTGATTTTTAAGCCAAGTGGACAAGAAATCACTCAATACCTCGATTCCACTAGTGTCACCTTTGCCGCTCCGGCGAGGTAGGCGCGAACCCCTCACAATCCACACCGCGGCTTCTCCACAATCTTCTTGGAGAGCTCGACGGAGACAATCACCCGAGCCGTCTAGGAGGCGGCAACCTCCAAGAGTAACAAGCCAACGACGCTTGCTCGGTGTACCACCTAGTGCCTCAAGAATCACCAAATGATGCAAATGCACTAGGAACACTCAATCCCTCACTAGAATGCAATCTCAAGCAAAGAGTGTGAGAGAGTGAGTTGGAGGATCACAAATGAGCTCAATGTATGCAAGGAATGGCCAAGAGAGCCCTCTCACACGAGCTACCCTTCTATTTATAGTCCTCCACAAGAATCCAACCGTTATGTGCAAATGGTAGCCGTTCTGCGCACACGCGGACCGTCCGCGCCCTAGGGCCGGACGGTCCGCCGTACACCATAACGGCTATAATGATCGTTGAAACATGTCAGAGCAGACTCAAAAAGGTGGGTCCGGACAGTCCGCCCTTCAAGGCCGGACCGTCCGCGACCTGGCAAATTCAAACACCCGAGCCTCGGATCAAACGGAGTTAACACACGCGGACCGTCCGGCTATAAATCCCGGACCGTCCGCGACCTGAGATAGTACTGTCCGGACTGGTCCCCCGGACCGTCCGTAGTACAAATCTATAAAAACACACAGTCCCTGACCAGAAACGAGTTATACACATGCGGACCGTCCGCGCCTTACAGGCGGACCGTCCGCCTATAATTCAGGGACTGACCCGAGGCCACCTTCCTCTGGTCAGGACTGCGGACGGTCCGGCCCTAAGGCCCGGACGGTCCGCAGTGCAAAAGAACACAGAGTCAACACAAAAGGTCAAACCTCGGACCCTCTGGAGGATCGCGGACGGTCCGCCCCCAAGGGCCGGACAGTCCGCGCGACCAAGACTTCTCAAATTTCAAACATGCTTTTGAAAGAACCTTTAATTCACGAAATGAGAAGCGCTGATAGTCCTTATGCAAATGCAACTTTGATGCTCTATGAGGCACTAAGTTTTACACAGATCTAAGTCATTGACCCCTCTTAATAGTACGGCTATCTAGCCTACTAATCCGGTCACTTTCTTCTCTAAACACCTGGTGACCGGCAAAAACAAAACCTATGTTATACCTTTGCCTTCACCTGATCCACAACCAATGCTTATAAGTCTTCAAGACTTCTCAGTTCACTGTGGTTCAACCTGCATTCTTATTTCTCCAAGAATTATTAGTCCACAAGTAGTTGTCATTAATTACCAAAACATTACCAAAGGGGCCTAGATGATTCACAATCTCCCCCTTTTTGGTAATTGATGACAACACCACATTGTATATAAAAGAGAAGTTTAGTTTCTCCAAATCTCTCTCATACCTAAGGTATAAGATAGATCTTGGAGATGAGTTTTATAGGACTTATCTTGATTTGAAGTTCTGTCTGAGAGATAGATAAATCCCAATAAAAAAAACTCAGTATGTAAGAAAGGCTCCCCCTAAGTGTGTGCAGGATTATCTGACGTTGAAGATATAACACACATAATATATTGGAGCTTGATGGAGACTTTCCTACAAACATGGTTATCGAGGCATACAAGAGATGATCCATAGAGTGAGCGCAGCAATTATAATCACTCCTCGAATAACCACACATAGAGAAATTTGAACTAAAACATAGTTCATCCCACAGAATATTACAGACAATAGTCCACAGACATACGACATAGAGTTAATAGTTCAACCAGTTCCAAATGCGTAAGTCATAAACTAATGCAAGCGGCATAAAAGGTAAAATGCATATGCATGGTCTTAATGTCCACATAGAACCACCAACTCCCCCTGAAGGAGACGCCAGAACTTCTCATCATTTATCACCTCTCTCCCCCTTTGGCATCAATTGCCACAAAGGAGAGGCCTCACTGATCGCTTGGCGGCGGATGCATGTTGTAGTAGTGAGTGCTGAAGGTGTCAAACAGGGAGGAGAACTGGCCAAAATCCTGCTGGAGCTGCTGCTGCCTCTGACTGATCTCCTGCATGTTGTCATTTGTAGAGAGATTGTCAAATTGACTGGCCAGGGCACCCATGTTGTCCTGAAAACTCTGTTGCATATTGTTCAGCCTGGTCATGATGGGATCAGTGACATTAGTGTGAATCTGATCACGAAAATCAGAAAACTCAGAGTTGAGGGCATCCCAGTTACTGTCAAACTGAGACTGCATGTCATCGAAACGGTGATCCATTTGTGTCACCAGGCCATCAAAGCGTGTATCAATGTGATGCTCAAGTCCCTGCTGCATATTTTGAAAATAAGGATCAAAGTATCCTGTAGCAGGCTCCCAATAATGCTGAGGCTGAGGAGGAGGAGGAGGTGGAGGCATCTGCTCTCCCTCAACATCAGGAGCTGCTCCACCCTCATAGCCAGGGTCTTCCTCATCATCTGGGAAGGGGGTGAGTGGCCTGGTGAGAAACCCTATCTCATTCTTGAAAGGCCTGAATGGAGTGTGAACAATCTCGCATGGGCCCTCAAATCTTGTCTTGGATTTGATGAGAGCCATAATGTAAGGAGCATACGCCAAATTTTGATTCTTATCCATCTTCAGATCATTAAGCTGTCGCATCATGAAAAGAACAATATTCATGACTTCACCATTCATGATATGCTGGATGATGTTCCAGAACTTATCCCTGATTTTACTCTTATCACCACTCTTGGGAAGGATGGTGACTCTGGCAATTTTGTTGATTACAGCAGGATGATGTCTGAGTCCTGCTGTCTCTCCAAATCTCCTGGGTATACCAAGTCTGGCTGGCTCATAAAACTGCACAAAATCCTCAAAATTATCTTCAGTATAAAGATCCAATCCAGCAGAAATAGTGCCATAGTTCAGACCGTTGGCAGCTGCAAAGTCAGCAAAAGAAGCAGAATAGCGCTTGAAGCCAATCATCCAGGTGATAGATTCTTCTTCAATGTCAATCTCTGATGTAGCCAGGAATTGCTTAACAGCCATTTCATTGAAATCTGTGCGCTGCCCCATAAACTGATATAGTCCGCATGCCTCAAACTTAGGGATCAGACCCTCCATGACTGATTGACTGAGCAGGAAGGACCAATCAATCACCTGATGCTTATGGAAATTAGTATCCACCAGGGTGCCCTAGAAAACATCAAACTGCAGCTGCGTGTGGAAAAACTGGATGTGTGTATCAGATGGCAGAGTATACTGGTTCACAGTCCGTCTGGAGCAGTACTCAGCCATAGAGAATCGCCGCTTGGGGTAAGTCCATCCTTGGATATCAATGGGATAATCAGGATGAACATGAGGAAAATCTTCAGCATCCATGGATTCAGTGCCCCCAGCTGAGGATTGGGCCTCTGAATCAGTGGTTGGTACATAATCATCATCATTTCCTCGAGGGCGCTTGGATTTAAAGCGACCTGCAAGTTTCTTGCGTAGACCACCAAGACCACTGCAACAATGTGACAAACATCCATAGATAAATAATTGAAACCAATCACCATTTGTAAAAGGAATGGAACTGTAATGCTCTGCCAGAGTCCGGACGGTCCGCGCTGGGGCGCCGGACTGTCCGCGCCAGAGGCCCGGACGGTCCGCGTCCACCAGGCGGACGGTCCGCGACCGACCAGAGGCGACTCCCAAGAACCCTAGCCGCCACAAATGTTGAAGCTGATGATTTTGCAGATAATACGCGTCCAAACCAGTTCAAAATTTTGCATAGCAGTCATATTGAGGAGAACCAACAATCCCACCAATTAGATTTTGAAACCGACTGCTCAATTTCAGATCGGAGAGGAAACCCAAATAATCTCAAAGTTGATGAAATTTGATTAAATCCACAAGATTTGAGAGTACCGTGATGAAGACATGTTGAGGGAATGTTGCTGCAAGCTGTCAGACTGTCCGCACGCAACTTTACTTCACGGTCCGCGCACACTCGACACAAGAGAGGATATAGTGAGTGGAGAGCAAGAGAGAACAACCAAATGGGCACAACTGGCAAGTCTGCGGGTTCTGTCCCTTTTTCTGCCCTGTCGCGGACGGTCCGCGCGGGGGCGGCGGACGGTCCGCGCCCTGATGATCTCAGACGGTCTGCGAGGCTGCTCGGACTGTCCATTTCCTGATGCTGCGGACGGTCCGCGGTCCATGGGCGGACGGTCCGCGGCCTGATACTCATTTTTCCAATTTCTGTCCATTTGCTGATTTTGAATTTTGAATCCGAATTGGTGCTTATATATGGACATTTCGACCAATCCTAGAGTTAGTATGCATGCATATACATATTATGTAATTGAGGAGTGCTAAACTTTCGAATTAAACTATCTAGAGCAATTAGAAATGAAAAATGCACCAATAATATCAAATAAATAGCATAAAAGGCATGTTTAGACCCGAGATGCAAGACGACACATGTGTGATCAACTTCAAGCCACATTTGAGAGATCGATCACATTCATTTCACTTCTTAGGGAACAAAATCTTGTTTCATCCAAAGGCTTTGTAAAAATGTCGGCCAATTGATCATCCGTTCCAATGGAATAAATACAAATATCTCCCTTGCCAACATGATCCCTTAAGAAGTGATGCCGTATATCAATATGCTTGGTTCTTGAGTGTTGGACCGGATTGGTAGCCAATTTTACCGCACTCTCATTATCACACATGAGAGGCACATTCTTGAAAATAACTCCATAATCCAATAAAGTTTGTTTCATCCATAATAGTTGAGCACAACAATTTCCGGCCGATATATATTCCGCCTCGGCGGTAGATAGAGCAACCGAATTTTGCTTCTTAGAAGACCATGAAACAAGAGATCTACCAAGAAATTGACAACAACCGGAGGTGCTTTTTCTATCAACTTTGCACCCCGCATAGTCCGAATCCGAATATCCAATTAATTCAAAGTGGGCACCTTTGGGATACCATAGACCAATATTGGGGGTATACTTCAAATATCTTAGAATTCTTTTTGCGGCCTTCAAGTGAATCTCTCTAGGTGAAGCTTGAAATCGTGCACACATGCATACACTAAACATAACATCGGGCCTAGATGCGGTAATATAAAGTAAACTACCAATTATTGAACGATAAAGTTTTTGATCAACTATAGTACCTCCCTCATCTAAGTCTAGATGACCATTAGTTGCCATTGGAGTCTTGATAGGCTTAGCATTTTCTAAACCAAACTTCTTGAGCATGTCCTTCAAATATTTGGATTGACTTATAAAAATACCATCTTTCAATTGTTTGATTTGAAGGCCAAGAAAGAAGCTCAATTCTCCAATCATAGACATCTCAAATTCTTTTGACATCATTTTTCCGAACTCCTCACAAAATAATTCATTAGTAGATCCAAAAATGATATCATCAACGTAAATTTGACAAACAAATAAGTCTTTGCCAATTCTTTTAGTGAATAGAGTAGTGTCAACCTTCCCAATTTTGAAGTCTTTGGAAAGCAAGAAATCCCTAAGCCTTTCATACCAAGCGCGTGGAGCTTGCTTAAGCCCATAGAGAGCTTTAGAAAGCTTGAACACATGGTTAGGTCTTTTGGGGTCCTCAAAACCGGGAGGTTGTTCAACATACACTAGTTCACTAATCTTACCATTTAAAAAGGCACTCTTTACATCCATTTGGTAGAGCTTGATATTGTGTGCACAAGCATAAGCAAGTAGAATCCGGATTGCTTCTAACCTTGCTACGGGAGCAAATGTCTCCCCAAAATCCAATCCTTCGATTTGAGTATATCCTTGTGCAACTAATCTTGCCTTGTTTCTTACTACCACACCATCTTCATTGTGCTTGTTGCGAAACACCCATTTTGTACCAATAACATTGTGGTTCTTTGGTCTCTCAACAAGCTCCCAAACTTCATTTCGAGCGAAGTTATTTAATTCTTCATGCATTGCATTCACCCAATCAACATCAAGTAGAGCTTCATCTACACGGTTAGGTTCCATACAAGATACAAAAGAGAAATGTTCACAAAATGAAGCTATGCGAGAGCGAGTTTGAACACCCTTACTAATATCACCCACAATTTGATCAACCGGGTGATCCTTCACAATGGAATGATGAATTCTTGATACCGTTTGATAGTTGCTTGTTGAAGCATTTGGAGGAACCGTAGGTCTTGAAGTACCTTGATCATGAGTATCTATGGTTTCATTGAGTTGTTGGCTTTGGTGATCTTCCTCATTTATAGTTGAGGATGAAGGAATGACAACCACACTATCTTCATCATCATCTTCCTTAGGTTTTATTTCACCAATGGCCATTGTTTTCATTGCATTTATCAATTGAGTTCCCCCAACATCATCGAGATTATCACTCTCATCTTGAGACCCATTTGTTTCATCAAATTCAACATCATATGCTTCCTCAATAATACCATGAGTTTTGTTGAAGACTCTATAAGCCTTACTATTTGATGAATATCCAAGAAGAAAACCCTCATCACATTTCTTCTCAAATTTAGAAAGCCGGCTTCCCTTTCTCAAAATATAACATTTGCAACCAAATACCCTAAAATATGAGATATTTGGCTTTCTACCAATGAGCAATTCATATGGAGTTTTCTTCAAGAGCTTGTGACAATATAGTCTATTTGATGAATGACAAGCGGTATTTATTGCCTCGGCCCAATAAGAATCCGATATATTATATTCCGCTAACATAGACCTTGCCATATCAATAAGAGTTCTATTCTTTCTTTCAACAATACCGTTTTGTTCCGGAGTATATTTGGAAGAGAATTCATGTTTGATACCCTTGTCATCACAATATTGATCAATCCTTGCATTTTTGAATTCCGACCCATTATCACTTCTAACCTTTTTGATGTCGAAATCAAATTGATTTTGAGCCAATATAGCAAATGACTTGAATGTCTCAAACACATTGGATTTGTCTCGTAGAAAATAAACCCAAGTAAATCTTGAATAGTCATCCACAATCACAAGACAATAAGAATTACCACCAATACTTACAAAAGATGTGGGCCCAAATAAATCCATGTGAAGTAATTCCAAAGGTCGATGAGTGGACATTTGACTTTTATTTGGATGAGTATTTGCCACTTGCTTACCGGCTTGACAAGAGCTACACAATTTGTTCTTTTCAAACTTCACATCTCTTAAGCCTCGAACTAAGTCATGCTTGGTTAACCGATTGATTTGCTTCATCCCAACATGACCAAGTCTTCTATGCCATAACCAACCTAGTGAAGCTTTTGAAAATAAGCAAGTTGTGAGCTTTGCCTCATTAGATGAGAAATCAACAAGATAAAGATTTTCATGTCTAAAACCTTTAAATTTAAGATTGCTACCATCAACACTAGAGATAATAACATCTTCAACTGTGAAATTGCAACAAAATCCTAAATCACATAATTGAGCTACGGAAAGTAAATTAAAATTCAAAGACTCAACCAATAGCACATTTGATATAGAATGATCATTTGAAATAGCAATTTTACCCAAACCTTTAACCTTTCCTTTACGATTATCTCCAAATGTGATACTATCATAATTTGAGCAATCTTCCTCACTCATTTGGGTAAACATCTTCATATCCCCGGTCATGTGTTGAGTACATCCACTATCCAACACCCAATGATTCCCTCCCGCCTTGTAGTTTACCTACAAAAGGAAATCAATCTCTTTTAGGTACCCAAACTTGCTTGGGTCCTCGGATGTTAGTGACCAAGGTCTTTGGCACCCAAATAGCTTTCTTTTTGTTTCCAATAATTGAGGTACCAACAAATTTAGCATGAACACCTTTTGCATTATGAGAAAGAACATAACAATGCTCAAAACAAGTGGAGGATACATTTTTGAACTTCGGACAATTTTTCTTAACATGCCCCTTTTTGTGACATTTGTGACACACTTTGTCACATTCTTTCACAAACAATGTCTTTTGCTTTACAAAAGCATTCTTTCCTTTCTTAGGAACATATCCAAGACCTTCACGGTTAAGAGAGCATCGTTGACTTCCCAATATGAAATCCAATTTAGTCTTACCACCATATGCCTTTTCTAGATCATGAGTTAGAGCATTTATTCTATCTACTAACACTTCATTCTCAACAATAATTTTTGATTCATCAAGAGCAATGTTATCAATGAGAGAAATTTTGCATTTATCACAAATAGAGTTAGTAGATAGTGGTTCACTTGTAAGACTATCAAGTAAGTCACAAGTGACTCCAACATCCTTAGTGACCACCTCAACTTCATGCACAATAGATGATTTTTGAGCATCCGCAAGCTTCTCACAATTTTCTTTGAGATCATTGTGAGAGGTCTTGAGCTCCTCAAAAGACACTTGGAGGTTTTTATACAATTCCTTCAAGGTCTTAAATTTTTCTTTTTCTTTGTGCATGTAGTCATCGGCCTCACCTAGCATTCTAACAAGATCATCATATGAATAGCCATCATCATCAACATCATCAATATCATCATCATCTTTTATATCATTTAAATCGGTGATGATTTTTACCTTAGCATCTCCCTTTGCCATGAGACAATGGGGGGATGAAAAGAGTGAGGGAGCTTCCTTGATGGCAATTCCGGCATTAAGCTTTGATGAGGTGTCATCATTATTATCATCATCCGAGCTATCATCCGAGTCCCATTCAACTAGATAGGCTTTGCCATCTTTCTTCTTGTTGTAGAATTTCTTTTTCTTCTTGTCACTTTCATCTTTGCCCTTCTTCTTCTTGCTTGGGCAATTCATGGCAATGTGACCGGGTTCCCCACACTCAAAACATTTTCTATCATTGAAAGCATTTCTTCTAGATGTTTGACCTCTTCTAGGTTGACTTCTTTTCATCTTCATGAATTTATTGAATTTCCTTACAAATAAAGCCATGTCACCATCACTCTCACTTTCATTTTCTTCATCATTGCTATCTTCCTTTTCAATTGCCTTTGAGGCCTTGGCTTTGAGAGCAATAGATTCATTTTTCACCTTCTTTGCCAAACTTAAAGCATCGGCTTGTGACTTCTTAAATATATCTTGAGTGAGAATTTCTCCCAATACTTCGGTTGGAGAGGTTGTAGATAGATCACTCCTTACTAGCATTGTCACAATAGTCTCATATTTCTCCGGAAGTGATCTAAGGAACTTGTGTGTGAAATCCACATCCGGTACATTAAAACCAAGTCCTTTGAGTTCATTTACAATCTCATTCAATCGATTGAACATATCGGATACACTCTCATCTTCTTTCATAATAAATTGCTCAAACTTCCCTTTGCACACATATAGTTTGGCACTCTTCACAATTGTAGTTCCTTCATGAATTTCCATTAGTTTTACCCAAATCTCATGAGCGGTTGTGAGATTTTTGATACGATTGAACTCATTTATATCAAGAGCATCATAAAAGACATTCATGGCTTGATCATTTGTGAGGATATTCTCATTATCACTAACGGATGGTTCATCTTCCTTCAATACAACAAATCCATCTCTAACAATTGGCCAAATTTTTCCACCCATTGCTCTAAGATGCATTGACATTCTTATTTTCCAATAATCATAATTGTTTCCATCAAAGTGCGGTGGCTTCCCAATGTGCACATTGTTGTTACTAGCCATTTTGTCCCACTCCGGGATGATTAGATCCACAAACAATGGAGTCCTCGGCTCCGATACCACTTGTAGGATCTAGGACACCGGCTAGAGGGGGGGTGAATAGACGGATTTGACTAAAAACAACAATACTCAATAAAATTAATCAAAGCAACAATAGAAATAAATTATCTAGTGTCAATAAGTAAACAATGTATGAAAAACAACTACGGAGATTGAATACTTGAAGAACAATAAGCAAAGCACTAATCAATTGCAAGGCAATAAGTAATGCTAGAAAGAATAGACACCGAAATTAATCCCGTGGTATCGGTGATTTGCCGATCACCCCTAATCCACGTTGAGGTGGACTTCAAGCTCTCACTTGCTCCTCTATCAAGACACGTCTTGATTTTTAAGCCAAGTGGACAAGAAATCACTCAATACCTCGATTCCACTAGTGTCACCTTTGCCGCTCCGGCGAGGTAGGCGCGAACCCCTCACAATCCACACCGCGGCTTCTCCACAATCTTCTTGGAGAGCTCGACGGAGACAATCACCCGAGCCGTCTAGGAGGCGGCAACCTCCAAGAGTAACAAGCCAACGACGCTTGCTCGGTGTACCACCTAGTGCCTCAAGAATCACCAAATGATGCAAATGCACTAGGAACACTCAATCCCTCACTAGAATGCAATCTCAAGCAAAGAGTGTGAGAGAGTGAGTTGGAGGATCACAAATGAGCTCAATGTATGCAAGGAATGGCCAAGAGAGCCCTCTCACACGAGCTACCCTTCTATTTATAGTCCTCCACAAGAATCCAACCGTTATGTGCAAATGGTAGCCGTTCTGCGCACACGCGGACCGTCCGCGCCCTAGGGCCGGACGGTCCGCCGTACACCATAACGGCTATAATGACCGTTGAAACATGTCAGAGCAGACTCAAAAAGGTGGGTCCGGACAGTCCGCCCTTCAAGGCCGGACCGTCCGCGACCTGGCAAATTCAAACACCCGAGCCTCGGATCAAACGGAGTTAACACACGCGGACCGTCCGGCTATAAATCCCGGACCGTCCGCGACCTGAGATAGTACTGTCCGGACTGGTCCCCCGGACCGTCCGTAGTACAAATCTATAAAAACACACAGTCCCTGACCAGAAACGAGTTATACACATGCGGACCGTCCGCGCCTTACAGGCGGACCGTCCGCCTATAATTCAGGGACTGACCCGAGGCCACCTTCCTCTGGTCAGGACTGCGGACGGTCCGGCCCTAAGGCCCGGACGGTCCGCAGTGCAAAAGAACACAGAGTCAACACAAAAGGTCAAACCTCGGACCCTCTGGAGGATCGCGGACGGTCCGCCCCCAAGGGCCGGACAGTCCGCGCGACCAAGACTTCTCAAATTTCAAACATGCTTTTGAAAGAACCTTTAATTCACGAAATGAGAAGCGCTGATAGTCCTTATGCAAATGCAACTTTGATGCTCTATGAGGCACTAAGTTTTACACAGATCTAAGTCATTGACCCCTCTTAATAGTACGGCTATCTAGCCTACTAATCCGGTCACTTTCTTCTCTAAACACCTGGTGACCGGCAAAAACAAAACCTATGTTATACCTTTGCCTTCACCTGATCCACAACCAATGCTTATAAGTCTTCAAGACTTCTCAGTTCACTGTGGTTCAACCTGCATTCTTATTTCTCCAAGAATTATTAGTCCACAAGTAGTTGTCATTAATTACCAAAACATTACCAAAGGGGCCTAGATGATTCACACACCCTCGGCGGCCGAGGGTGCCTCGGGTTGAGCCGAGGGTGCCTCGGGCAGGGCCGAGGGTGCCTCGGGCTGAGCCGAGGCCTTCTCGGGCTCGGACGTGTCGTCGGTCTTGACGGAGGGTTGATGTAGGTCTCGGGAGAAGACGTCCGGGGGGACCGTTGTCCGTCCCGAGGCTATTTTAGCCAGCTCGTCCGCAGTCTCGTTGTACCGTCGGGCGATGTGGTTGAGCTCGAGCCCGTAGAACTTGTCTTCTAGGCGCCGAACCTCGTCGCAGTAGGCTTCCATCTTCGGGTCGCGTAGTGGGAGTTCTTCATGACTTGGTCGATGACAAGCTTCGAGTCACCACGAGCGTCGAGGCGCCGAACCCCTAGCTCGATGGCGATGCGCAACCCGTTAACCAGAGCCTCGTACTCGGCCACGTTGTTGGACGCCGGGAAATGGAGGCGCAGCACGTAGTGGAGGTGCTTCCCGAGGGGTGAGATGAAGAGCAGGCCCGCGCCCGCTCCTGTTTTCATCAGCGACCTGTCGAAAAACATGGTCCAGAGTTCTGGTTGGATCGGAGCTGCTGGAAGCTGGGTGTCGACCCATTCTGCCACGAAATCCGCCAAGACTTGGGATTTGATGGCCTTCCGAGGGGCGAACGAGATTGTCTCGCCCATGATCTCCACCGCCCACTTTGCAATCCTACCCGAGGCCTCTCGGCACTGGATGATCTCCCCCAGGGGGAAGGATGACACCACAGTCACCGGATGAGACTCGAAGTAGTGTCGCAACTTTCGCCGCGTCAGAATTACCGCGTACAGTAGCTTCTGAATTTGCGGGTAGCAGATTTTGGTCTCGGACAGTATCTCACTGATGAAGTAGACCGGCCTCTGGACGAGCAATGCATGCCCTTCTTCTCGTCTCTCGACTATGATCGCGGCTCTGACCACCTGAGTGGTCGCGGCTACGTAGATCAGGAGAGCTTCTCCGGCAGCGGGGGGCACCAGGATGGGCGCGCTTGTAAGGAGCGCCTTCAAGTTCTCGAGGGCTTCCTCGGCCTCGGGGGTCCAAGTGAAGCGCTCGGTCTTCCTTAAGAGGCAGTACAGGGGCAGGCCTCTTTCGCCGAGGCGCGAGATGAAGCGGCTCAGAGCCGCAAGGCATCCCATGACCCTCTGTACTCCTTTCAAGTCCTTGATAGGCCCCATGTTGGTGATGGCCGCGATTTTCTCTGGGTTGGCCTCGATGCCCCGCTCGGAGATGATGAACCCCAGGAGCATGCCTCGGGGGACTCCGAAGACACACTTCTCGGGATTGAGTTTTACGCCTTTCGCTTTGAGACACCTGAATGTCATTCCAAGGTCGGAGAGGAGGTCAGAGGCTTTCCTCGTCTTGACTACGATGTCATTGACGTAAGCCTCGACCGTTCGGCCAATGTGCTGTCCGAACACGTGGTTCATGCACCTTTGGTATGTCGCTCCTGCATTCCTTAAACCGAATGGCATAGTAATATAGCAGTACATGCCAAAGGGTGTGATGAAAGAAGTCGCGAGCTGGTCGGACTCTTTCATCCTGATTTGGTGATACCCTGAGTAGGCATCAAGGAATGACAGGGTTTCGCACCCAGCAGTGGAATCCACGATTTGATCGATGCGAGGCAGAGGGTAGGGAACCTTTGGACATGCTTTGTTCAGACCAGTGTAGTCTACACACATCCGTCATTTCCCACCTTTCTTTTTCACAAGCATAGGGTTGGCTAGCCATTCGGGATGGAATACTTATTTGATGAACCCTGCAGCCATCAGCTTGTGGATCTCCTCGCCGATGGCTCTGCGCTTTTCTTCGTCGAATCGGCGCAGAGGCTGCTTCACGGGTCGGGCTCCAGCTCGGATATCCAGCGAGTGCTCGGCGACATCCCTCGGTATGCCAGGCATGTCCGAGGGACTCCACGCAAAAACCTCGGCGTTTGCGCGGAGAAAGTCGACGAGCATTGCTTCCTGTTTGGGGTCGAGCTCGGAGCCGATCCGGACTTGCTTGGAGGCGTCGTTGTTGGGGTCAAGAGGGACGGACTTAACCGCCTCTGCAGGCTCGAAGTTGCCGGCGTGGCGTTTCGCATCTGGCACCTCCTTGGAGAGGCTCTCCAGGTCGGCGATGAGGGCCTCGGACTCGGCGAGGGCCTCAGCGTACTCCACACACTCCACATCGCATTCGCACGCGTGTCGGTATGTGGATCCGACAGTGATGACCCCGTTGGGGCCCGGCATCTTGAGCTTGAGGTAGGTGTAGTTGGGGTCGGCCATGAACTTGGCGTAGCATGGTCTCCCCAGCACTGCGTGGTAGGTTCCTCGGAACCCGACCACCTCGAACGTGAGGGTTTCCTTTTGGAAGTTAGAGGGAGTCCCGAAGCAGACGGGCAGATCGAGTTGCCCAAGGGGTTGGACGCGCTTCCCGGGGATGATCCCGTGAAAGGGCGTCGCACCGGCCCGGATCGTGGACAAATCGATCTGCAAGAGCCCGAGGGTCTCGGCGTAGATGATGTTGAGGCTGCTGCCTCCGTCCATGAGGACCTTGGTAAGCCTGACGTTGCCGATGACGGGATCAACAACGAGCGGGTACTTCCCCGGGCTCGGCACGCGGTCGGGGTGGTCGCCTTGGTCGAAGGTGATGGGCTTGTCGGACCAGTCTAGGTAGACTGGCGCTGCCACCTTCACCGAGCAGACCTCCCGGCGCTCCTGCTTGCGGTGCCGAGCCGAGACGTTCGCCACCCGCCCACCGTAGATCATGAAGCAGTCATGGACCTCGGGGAACTCCTCTGCCTTGTGGCCTTCCTTCTTGTCATTGTCGTGGGTTTTGCCACCTTCTGCCGGTGGCCCGACCTTGTGGAAGTAGCGCCGAAGCATGACGCACTCCTCAAGGGTGTGCTTGATGGGGCCCTGATGATAGGGGCACGACTCCTTGAGCATTTTGTCGAATAGGTTGGCCCCTCCGGGAGGCTTCCGGGGGGTCCTGTGTTCGGCAGCGGTGACAAGATCTGCGTCGGCGGCGTCGCGTTTCGTTTGCGACTTCTTCTTGCCCTTCTTCTTCGTGCTGCGCTGAGCAGACGCCTCGGGGACGTCTTCCTTCAGGCGCCCCTGAGGCTGCTTGTCCTTCCGGAAGATGGCCTCGACAGCCTCCTGGCCAGAGGCGAACTTGGTGGCGATGTCCATCAGCTCGCTCGCCCTGGTGGGAGTCTTGCGACCCAGCTTGCTCACCAGGTCGCGGCAAGTGGTGCCGGCGAGGAACACGCCGATGACATCTGAGTCGGTGATGTTGGGCAACTCGGTGCGCTGCTTCGAAAATCGCCGGATGTAGTCCCGCAGGGATTCTCCCGGCTACTAGCGGCAGCTTCGGAGATCCCAGGAGTTCCCAGGGCGCATGTATGTGCCCTGGAAGTTGCTGGCGAAAGCTTTGACTAGGTCGTCCTAGTTGGAGATCTGCGCAGGAGGCAGATGCTCCAGTCAGGCTCGAGCGGCGTCGGAGAGGAACAGGGGGAGGTTGTGGATGATGAGGTTGTCATCGTCCGTTCCACCCAGCTGGCAGGCCAGCCGGTAGTCCGTGAGCCACAGTTCCGGCCTCGTCTCCCCCGAGTACTTGTTGATGGTAGTCGGGGTCCGAAACCGGGTCGGGAACGGCGCCCGTCGTATGGCCCGGATGAAAGCTTGCGGACCGGGTGGTTCGGGCGAGGGACTCCGATCCTCCCCGCTGTCGTAGCGTCCTCCACGCCTGGGGCGGTAGCCTCGGCGCACCTTCTCGTCGAGGTGGGCTTGACGGTCGTGGCGATGGTGTTCGTTGCCGAGGCGATCCAGGGCCGCAGGCGCTGTGTCCCGCGTGCGCCCGGTGTGGACCGAGGCTTCCCGCATGAATCGGGAAGTCGCGGCGTGATGCTTCGGGGGGTACCCCTGCCTTCGAGAGGCAGAGCTTTCGGCCCGTCGGACCGCGACATCCTCCAGGAGATTCTTGAGTTCTCCCTGGATACACCGTCCCTCGGTGGTGGATGGTTCCGGCATCGCTCGGAGTAGTATTGCTGCTGCAGCCAGGTTCTGGCCGACCCCACTGGAAGCCGGGGGCAGCCTTGCCCTGGCATCGTTAGCGACGCGGTGTTGGACGTCCTAGGGTAGATGACGCGCTTCTCCGGCTGGTGCTCAGCCTGCCCACTCCTGCCCGATGTTCTGCCGGAGCTGCACAAGTTGCCCTGCTTCCTCGTCGAGCCTAGCCTGCACCTCGCGGATTTGCTCGAGCTGTGCGTCCTGACCCCCCGCAGGGACTGGGACCACAGCTAGCTCCCGAAGGATGTCAACGCGAGGCGCAGGCCTAGGGGGATCGCCGTCCTCCGGCATACCAAGGTGGTTGCCTTCGTCGAGACCCCCTAGATCGACGTGGAAACATTCGCGACTTGGGCCATAGTCCTCGTCGCCGAGGCTGTGGCTATCATCGGAGCAATCGGAGAGGCAGTAGTCACATGCGGTCATGAAGTCCCGTATGGCACTGGGGTTCCTGAGCCCGGAGAAATCCCAACCATAGTCGGGCCCGTCATCTTCCTCGGAACCCGGGGGCCCGTAGGTCGAGACGGCCGTCAATCGGTCCCAGGTTGACCACATATGATACCCCGGAAGGTTCGGATATGCCTTTATGAAAGCGTCCATCGAAGTGGGGTCGCTTGGTGGGTCGAAGCTGAATCTAAAAGGCAAAGGGTGGAAAACGGACAGTACCTCTTGATTGACGGATGCTGACGGAGTCGCGTCGGGGACAGACTGCACCGTTATCTCAGGTACGAGGCTAATGCCCAGCAGGTCCTTCGCGAGCGTGCTGGCGTCATTCGTCCGCTTGAGGTTGGCGTGTTGCGGGGAAACGACGCCCGTCTTCGTCTCAGACGCGAGGTTGACGCCCGACGTGTCCCCCGCTGGGGCGCCGGTGTCGTCGACTCGCTCGACAGCCGATGAGGTGCCACCTCCTGCTTGGCCATGGTTGCCCCGCCTCCTCCTCCGTCGATGGGGAAGGTGACGGGACAGGCTCGGATGCTGTTCTTCCGCCACGCGGGGAAGACGTCGTCGATTCCGCCGCCGGCGGGCTGATGGCCGCCATTGTCGTTGTCGCGCGGCGGAGGAAGGAGTACCATGTCGTAGCTGCCGTTGAGGGACATGAACTCGAGACTCCCGAAACGGAGCAGCGTCCCGGGCTGGAGAGGTTGCTGGAGACTACCCATCTGGAGCTTGACGGGAAGCTGTTCGTCAACACGCAGCAGGCCCTTACCTGGCGCGCCAACTGTCGGCGTTTTGACCCCGGGGGGTCCCTGGACCGACGGGTAAATTATCGCTGCATGTCCCAGCCCAGATGGGTCGGCGCGAGATGGAACACAAGGGGGGAAAGCAATAAGGGGAACCGCGGCTCGTGTTGTCCTGCGCCCAGGGCAGATGCGCTTGCAGTAGGGGGGTTACAAGCGTTCGCGAGGGAGAGAGAGAGAGAGAGAGAGAGAGAGAGCCTGCTCGTCAGCCCGTCCTCCCGCGCGGCCACCTTTTCGTACGAGGACCCTGGACCTTCCTTTTATAGATGTAAGGAGAGGGTCCAGGTGTACAATGGGGGGTGTAGCAGTGTGCTAACGTGTCCGGTAGAGAGGAGCCAGAGTCCTATGTACATGCCGACGTGGCTGTCGGAGAGGTGTTGGTGCCCTGTTCATGTGATGTCGTGGCCGTCGGAGGAGCGCTTAAACCCTATAGAAGCATAGCCGTCGGGGCTGTCGGGACCTTGCTGACGTCTCCTTGCTTCCGTAGGGGGCTGAGGACTGCCGTCGTCATGGAGCACGCGGGGTGTCATCATTACTTGTTTTACCGGGGCGAGCCAGATGGGACGCCGGTCTTGTTCCCTGTAGCCTGAGCTAGCTATGGGTAGGGTAATGAAGTACCCCCCTGCGACGTGGTCGGCCCGAGCCCAAGGTCGGGCGAGGCGGAGGCTCCTCCGAGGTCGAGGCTAAGTTCGAGCCCTAGGGCCAGGCGAGGCGGAGACCGTCGTCCGAGGTTGAGGTTGATCCAAGCCCTGGGGTCGGGCGAGGCAGAGACCGTCGTCTGGGGTCGAGGCTGAGTCCGAGCCCTAGGGTCGGGCGAGGCGGAGACCGTCGTCTGAGGTCGAGGTTGAGTCCGAGCCCTTAGGTCGGGCGAGGCGGAGACCATCGTCTGGGGTCGAGGTTGAGTCCGAGCCCTGGGGTCGGGCGAGGCGGAGACCGTCGTCCGAGGTCGAGGCTGAGTCCGAGCCCTGGGGTCGGGTGAGGCGGAGACTGTCATTCGAGGTCGAGGCTGAGTCCGAGCCCTGGGGTCAGACGAGGCGAAGACCGTCGTCTGGGGTCGAGGCTGAGCCCGAGCCCTCGGGTCGGACGAGGCAGAGACCATCGTCTGAGGTCGAGGTTGAGTCTGAGCCCTGGGGTCGGGGAGGCGGAGCTTCCTATGGCGCCCGAGGCTGGACTTGGCTGCTGTCAGCCTCACCCTAGCCGATGGCACAACAGTCGGAGTAGTGCAGGCGGCGCTATTTTCCTATCAGGTCAGTCAGTGGAGGGGCGAAGTGATTGCGGTCACGTCGGCCTTATCGACTGAGGAGCGCACGTTAAGATAAGGTGTCAGGCGATCCTTGCATTGAATGCTCCTGCGATCCGGTCGGCTGGCGAGGCGATCTGGCCAAGGTTGCTTCTCCGCGAAGCCTGCCCGAACTGGGCCTCGGGCGAGTCGAAGGTGCGTCCGTTGCTTGAGGAGGCCCTCGGGCGAGGCGTGAATCCGCCTGGGTCTACCGTTCCTGCCCGAGGCTGGGCTCGGGCGAGGCGAGATGGCATTCCTTGAGCGGACGGAGCTTTGACCTGTATTGCGCCCATCAGGCCTTTGCAGCTTTGTGCTGATGGTGTTTACCAGCCGAGTTTTAGGAGTCTTGGGGGTACCCCCTAATTATGGTCCCCGACAGGTGTCTACTATCCAACATCTTCATTGATGATGCATCATATAATTCAGATTGCTAAACATCTAAATTCACATGAACATGATAGATTGCTTGGAACTGTTGTTTTTCCTATGCAAACTAAGTTCCTTAAGTACTGGAGGGATATTCCACTTCTCTATTCATTTGCATTCATTCTTGATCCTAGAGCTAAATTGAGGGGCTTCAATAGAGTTCTATCTATTTTAGCTGGTGTCACACACCATGATTACTTTGGTTATTTAACTCTTGTAAGAGCACAATTAACTGAGGTATTTAACAAGTATGAAGCTAAGTTTGGTGCAGTGCCCTCAGTTAGACCCTCACAAACAACAAGGACTGGTAAGAAAAGGACTAACTAGGGTATGATATATGGTGATAATTTGTTTTCAACCCCAATTGGTGGAACAGGTTCTTCTTCCAACCCCACTCCATTTGCTTCTCTCTCTAGACACACTTCAGCTAGTGCTTTGCTGCAAGTAGTAAGCAATTGTGCATCTCTTGGGGCTGGTTCTGAGTTATCAGCATATTTGGATAGTGATACTGTCCAGAAGTATGATGATGACTTTAATCTGTTGACGTGGTGGCAGGATCACAAGCTGACCTACTCATCTCTTTCTATGTTGGCTAAGGATGTACTAACTATGCCTGTCTTTACCATTTCATCAGAAAGTGCTTTTAGTCTCACTGGCAGGATTATCGAGGAGCGTCGACGTCGACTGACCTCGGAGATGGTCGAGATGCTGACCTGCATCAAGGACTGGGAGGAAGGGAATGCAAGGACCCAACACACTGTTGAGAACAAAGAACTTGAAGACTCATTCTCTGATCTATATCTTGATGATGAACAAGTTCCAGTTGACACTCCAGGGTCCTCTCATGCATCTCAATCTCAGACACCTACTGATCCACAACCACATGTCGAAGACTGATCTTATTTAGCTAGTTTGATCATATTTCAGCTTATGTGCTTGTAACTAAACTGTACACTGTAAACAATGTCTGTGACTCTGTGATATGTAAGAACACTAAATGAGTTGTGGGTTGTACTCTTTTTTCCTATCTAGGGTTTTCTCACAAGGGTGAGCTTTTACCTAGATAGGATTTTAATGAGGCAGTCATTGCACTAAACAGCTCAATATTAGCTATTTTAGTATGTTTAACTGTGTTTTGTGAATGCATATGTAATTGGATTGTATGATTTCTGTTGTAGTGCTCGGGCCGACCCTGGCACTACGGGCTGACCGTGCCTATCGTGCCGGCACAGCACGGCTAAGGACCCTTAGTGTCGTGCCTAGGCCTGGGTTTAGACACTAGTGCTGGGCCGGCACGGCATGGTTAATAATCATGCTAAATGGGTCGTGCCCTAACCGTGCCGTGCCTGGCCATGCCAGACCATGCTAGTGCCGTGCCAGGCTGGGTCGCCCGTTTAGCCATCTATAGTCACAGTGCCACTATAGCTCCTCGTCATTGCATCCAGAGCGGCTCTCCACCTCGAGGGCCTACAAGAATCGACCTTGCCCCTGTTTGTTTCAGCTTTTTGGAGCTTCTGGCCACCAAAAGCTGCTGCGGACTGCCAAACGCTCAGCTTTTCAGTCAGCTTCTATAAAATTCGTTTGGGTAAAAACCATTCAAAATCAACATAAACACATAATCGGTTGAGTCGTTGCAATAGTAGGAATCCGTCACTTTCTAGATCCCGAGTCCTATGGACACCTTTATCTTCCTCCGCACGTAATCCTAATGATACTCAGATTCTCTACACAGCCAGATTCTTTCCACAGCCAGATTCTCAGAAAAGCTGGTCAGAAAAAAGCTGAACCAAACAGGCCCCTTGCCTCCGTCACCTTGCAGCGAAGGAACACGCACATGTACCGTATGGTCAAAGAAAGCCTCTAGGTCGGCGTATCAAACAGCTAGGGCGGGCCAAAAAACTCATAACTCAAAACTCGAACCCGGAATACCCGAACCCGAAATACCCGAAACCCAAATTTTGCTCGGAAATTTCGGGTAGCAACTTACAAAACCCGAATTTATTTCGGGTACTTCGGGTATCACAATCGGGTAACCAAAATATCCGAATTACCCGAACTTTCATGTGTCATGTACTAATGTCATGTTTAATTATTAATTTGTACATCTATAATTATGTGTAAGTGTGCATAACTTGTGATTGTAGATTGCTTGTGTTTTATATATCCATGTATATCATTATTTAAACTATATTTTTATATTAATTTAATAAAGTGTATGTGTTTTTATGAAACCAACACAACAGTTCGGGTAGTTCGGGAATACCCGAACCCGAACCCGAAATTTTGGGTACCCGAATTTTTGGGTTTTGTAAAACCTGTTGTAATTTCGGGTATCGATTCTCAAAACCCGAAATTTTAAATACCCGAATTACCCGACCCGAAATTTTCGGGTAACCCGAACGCCCACCCCTACAAACAACTCATCCGCGGCGGCCAAACGCCCGAACCGCCGGAGCCACCGCTTGCCTTGTCCTTCCCACATGTCCCAAACTCAGACCAGTCCAACTAATAGGAAGCTTATTCTAGGGCTAGAAACGACTCGGCTCGGTCACCTATCAAACCAAACCCGGCTTATTGTATTGCGAACTCGAATATTAGGTTCGGTGGCTGGTTTAGACTCGCGAGCCGCTATACTAAATGTCTAAATCCAATTTAAAATATAAATTGCATATTTTCATTATATATAAAATAAAAATTATATACCAAAAATTTAGAAAACATATTTTTAAACAGCGAGTCGTGATAGCTAAGGCTCGCTGTTTGAGGGAGACATAGGGCCTGTTTGGTTCAGCTTTTTTCTAACCAGCTTTTCTGAAAATCTAGCTATGGAGAGAATCTGTCTGTGAAGAGAATCTGAGTATCATTACGATTACATGTGGGGGAAGATAAAATTATTCATAGGGCTCAGGATCTAGAAAGTGACGGGTTCCTACTATTACAACGACTCAACCAATTATGTGTTTATGTTGATTTTGGATGGTTTTTGCCCCAACGAATTTTATAGAAGCTTGCTGAAAAGCTAAGCATTTGACAGTCCACAGCAGCTTTTGGTGGCCAGAAGCTGCCAGAAGCGGAAGCAAACAGCCAAATAATATTAGACTCGGCTTGGACTCATTTAGGCCCTGTTTGGGACAGCTGCTGCTTGTTGAAAAAGCAGCTTATCTGATAAGCTGGTAAAAAGCAGCTTCTGCTTGTTGGCTGCTTTTAGTTCATTTTGAGAAGCAGCTGAATTGATAAGCTGCTGCAGAAGCTGCCTGTTTGGCAGAACTTCAGCTTAAATTTGTGAAGAAACTGAAAATAATATGTGCCAAACAGGGCCTTACACTCGCGATTCTCTCATAATCGAGTCAAATCTGGGCGAGCCTAGAGTTTTTTTTAAACCCTAGCTCATCGCGGGCTGGAGTCAGGCCGCACGGAACGGCGGAGGTCAAACCGAACGAACACGCTTGGTCATCACGGGCCTCCCCGTGTCTCCGTCGCGCTCCGAACTGATCGAAGCAAACGCGCGGCCAACGGCCAGCGACGACCCATGCGGGACGCGCACACGCGGCTTTCGCTCCGCGACCGCGAGCCGCGGCTCAGGCTCTCGAGTATTTATCATTCCGCCCCTTGAATATATCACGTTTGCATCTCCAACCACCTGCGCTGCGCTCGCGTCTCTCGTCCCCCCAGATCCACCGACTCACTCTGACCGCCCCTTCCGTCGTCCCCGTTCGAAGGCGCGGCAGGCGAGCGATTCAGCCAGATTCGATTCGACATGAATCCCGAGTAGTAAGGCCTCCGATCATCCTTCCCTTCCTTCCCTTGTCATCCGTGCCCGCCACCGTGATCTGTGTAGCAATTGCTTTCGTAATTCCGCGTTGTTCGGATGGAACTTTACGGGGATCTGATCAGATGCACGCTGGTGGGTGTCACCAGCTTTCGATCTGGATCTGAGAATTCGGGTTCCATACCGGGATTGCCTGAATGAAAGGGCCTCCTGCGGCCGCGGGTGCATTGGTCTACCTGCACGGAGAAATTTATGCTGTACTACTTCATGCACCTTTAGTGGATGCGTTTGCTCTCCGTCTAGATTACGTTTTTGCTTTGTAGGGCGTAATGTGAATGCTCTCTGGTGCAGCGACATAGGTTTTGTAGGGGCGGTTAACTGGAGAATTATGATAACCTAAATCATTATCGCATTATGAGCTCTGTTTATATTTTACGGTGAACTCTTCTTTGCATGAATGCATGAACATTGTACCGAACATCATTTGTTAAACAACTTCCATATGCTGTGGTAATGTCAAGAACATAAAAGTTACTTCATATTCGTTATTTTTTGCATTGGAATGCCCATTATACATGGTTAATGTGGAACAAGTATTTACTCCCTCCGATCGAAAATTATATGATGTTTGCCTTTTCTTGCTTTTAAGATGCGACTTTGACAATATCTTTCCCTACCAAAGTATCATTGTAGTGTCTAATGAATGTATGTGGTTAAGTAAGTGTTAATAAGACAAATCTACCTATAACATTTTTATACCTCCAAACTGAATATTTTGAGAATATGGGTTGACTCTGATCATAATCTAGTCAATCTGTCATATATTTTGTAGTTCGAGGGAATATGTTGACAATATTGTGTAGGAAAATAGGCAAATGTTAGGGGGTGTTTGGGATGACTCTAGGTTCCGGCTCCAGTTTGGAGTTGTAGTTTATAATATCAATTTTAATAGTTTTAAAAATATTTTTAATCTAAATAATAAACAAAATGACTTATCTAAATGTCTTCAAAAGACTTATAACTCCAGCTCCACGATTTTCTGGAGCACCTAATGACCTGCTCCACCAACTCCAAATTTTCTAGAGCTGGAGCTGTCCCAAACAGGGCCTTAGAATACTGTATTGTTTACATTGTTACTGTAGTACCATTACTGATTCATCAGCCATCCAAGGGACTATGATAACTTAACCACCGAAGGAACCCAGTCTGGAGGTATATGAAATCGTGTTACACGCACAGTAGATTGGCCTCTTCTAACATTTAACATGTATAGTTAATATCTTCGTGTTATGAATTTGATGGCTAGAGTACAGAAAGTTTGGAATTTTAGAGCAGACAATTTTTTAATAGGACTGCCTGAGCACATTCATTGTGTCATGATGGAAGCCAACATGATCTGCTAGTAAATTACTATCTACAGTGTCAATGTAATACACTACTCAACGCAGTTTCCTTTTTCTATTTCAGCGACTACCTTTTCAAACTTCTGCTTATTGGTGATTCTGGTGTTGGGAAATCATGCTTGCTTCTCAGATTTGCAGTAAGTACTCGTGTTTTTTTCTCATAGTCATTCATTGACACTTATACGCGGAAGCAGTGTATTTCTTTAGTGTAGCTGTTGTCATATAAATAAATGTACATTTAAAGAAATGTGCACCGTGTGACCTAACCTTAGAACTGCAGCCAAAAAGCTATGATTACTACAAGTTCTTAAATTCTGGAGATTCCTCTTGATGTTTCTATTTCATTGTTTTGGAAGGTCATATTTTACTTATTTGAAAGCATCATCCTTAAAGCTTAATGGCAATGTTTCTTATAACTTTCCTTCTGTGATTAGGATGATTCATATTTGGACAGCTACATCAGCACAATTGGGGTTGATTTTGTAAGTGCATTGCAAATTCATTTACTTACTAGTGAAAAAATATTATACTTTAATTCAACTTTTCTTTGCGACCCAGCAATAACTTCTCTTTTTCATCACTTTTGCAGAAAATTCGGACAGTAGAGCAAGATGGGAAGACCATAAAACTTCAAATTGTAAGATTACTCTGCTGTGTTTTTCTTTTATTTGTCATATGTATGGTTTGATGCCTTGTGATGTCATATTTGACATGTGATCCCTAGGTAAACTGGAAAGTAAAAGAAAACAAAGTCAGCCTTTTCATGATAGTCAATAGCGAATCTGGAACATTGATATCTGTTGACTGATTGTGTAGGCAATAAGTTTGAATCTAAAGTAACATATGTTCCCACTATTTAGCAGATGGACCCATGTTCTCTAAACGTGGAAATGATATTTCTACTCCTTTTTTTTTTTGCAAATGTGGAAATGATATTTGGCATCAAGTGGCCGAATTATAGCTAGAAGCCTACAATATCATAATCTAGTGTATTCATTGATGAACCAAGGGAAATGCAGTCCATAGTAATAAACAATGGCTCAAATTCGAAAAACACAACTATGTTTATGATATAACTATTGTATATCCCTTCAGCTGACATAGTTTTGTAATTCCTGCAGTGGGATACTGCTGGACAAGAGCGCTTCAGGACCATCACTAGCAGCTACTACCGTGGAGCTCATGGAATCATTGTAAGTTGGCCACCTGAACTAGCAACTTTTGAAACTTGTCAACGATATTGACCATGCTATGATCTTGGCTTATTATTTGCTTGCAGATTGTATATGACGTGACAGACCAAGAAAGCTTCAATAATGTGAAGCAATGGTTAAATGAAATTGATCGTTATGCAAGTGACAATGTTAACAAGCTCCTTGTTGGGAACAAGAGCGACCTAACTGCCAACAAAGTTGTGGCAACTGAGACAGCAAAGGTAAGTTATCCAATTTCATCACATGACAACGTTATCAATTCCCCATTTTTCACCACTCCCTTGGGAGTTCGTTGGACATTTACAATTGATTAAAACACCATCCAGGCATTTGCTGATGAGATGGGCATCCCGTTCATGGAGACGAGTGCCAAAAACGCCACCAACGTGGAGCAGGCCTTCATGGCTATGGCTGCATCCATCAAGGACAGGTAAAGCCAACGTACCAAGTGGCAAATGTGCTATTGCTATAGTGATATTCTACTGTGCTTGACGAAATCCTTCTTGCTGCTGTTCTCAGGATGGCCAGCCAACCAGCCGCGGCCAACGCAAGGCCAGCGACGGTGCAGATCCGCGGGCAACCCGTCAACCAGAAGACGTCTTGCTGCTCGTCTTAAGCTTGCCTGATTTCTCTGGTTCCTTGTGACTATTACTACCGTTTGTGCGAGCACGCAAATGTATTTGTTGCATTATTGCTGATAGCATCTGTTCGTTCTTCGTTGGCCAGATGAGTAGAGAGCTGAAAAAATGTTAAGAACACCATAGAGAGAAGTCTATCCGTGCTCTCTCCACTTAAGGAGCAAACAGCAACACTTCATTTTTTTCTACTTTACTGTTTATTAGTCGCGTTACATTTGTGAACAGTTATTGTAATATCTTTTTTTAACTCTGTATTCGTAGTGAGATGAAATTCGTGTGTGGGCAACAAATTTCCTTTTTGGCTAGTTGAGTGGTCTTATCATTGTGCCCGGTGACGGTGACCGTGCCTCTGCCCTGTGGCCTTGCAGTGGTCTGTGGGCTTCGAGTGGGTGTGATACGCCCTCTAGTGCGTTTTTGACATGGAGAAGAACGCCGCTTGGCCCACCACCACCGCCAATTGCTGTGTCCTCTGTGGTGTGTCAGCGCGAGATAACGTTTGACAGGCGAAGCTATGTCGGGGCACATGCGCACCACCGCTGATCGTGATTCGTGAGGCACTAAAAATTTCAAAAAAAAAAAATCCTCCTTGAAATAATATGGTAGCTTATTTATGTTGGCTTTCCAGAAACTTCACCTGGAAGCACACGAATCATCACTTCAATATATCTACAAAAGCAGGCAAAAATAGTTGGGGTCCTTTTCTCCTGCTCCTCGTGGTCAGTCAGGCCGAGGCCGGGCACCGCACGATGGACATGGACATGCACTCCAGCATCTCATCGCATCTCAAGTACGAAGTTGAACCTAGTTCCGAGCTGTGGTACTCCCTGCTGCACAGATGCACCGCCGGCTTTGCCACTGCCGAACACCAATCGACGAACGCGTTCGTGTGACGGTGCGAGATCTGGGTGTGTGTGCGCATAAGCCAGCACCGCGACAACACGGCCATTCCTTCTGGCACCGGCTTCACGGAAAGTCGAGTAGTGTGGTGGCCGTGCCCACCTCGCCGCCGTCCCCGCAAGATTCGCCCGGAAAAGCCCGGCGCTTTACCCGTCCACCACAAAGCGACAGTGCTGGTAAATTTAACACGCGGAACACGATGGTGGCGTCGTTTTCTTTTTCTTTTTTTTTTGCATTGTTGATTCGGAAACAAGATCCAAAAACTGTGTCCGTCTCACGGTGGTCCGAGCATTTCTACTTTTTGAATATCAGATTATGAGAGCATCTGTTTTTAGGACCAACTTCACTTCGAGCAAGGAGACCTCCCCTATAGATCTCTTCCATTTTTCTGGTCACCAAATTAACCCTAAATAATATAATAATATGTGAAGATCGAAGTTGTTTGATCAGTTTCATTCTATGCCCGAAAGTTTCATCAACAAAATTACAATACGAAGCCTTAAGGCATAAGAAGCTTTTCGTTAGTCGTTACCTACGAAGGTTGCACGATACAACCATAAGACTCTAGATTATAAATACAGACTATTTATGGAGAAACGTGTAGAGACATATTCTTAACAAAGAGCCCATACGTTATATTTTTTCAATTAGCCCCAAGAGACCTCTCAAGAGACCTTATATTAATTAAGATTGTACATGTCTAGTGATCGTGAATAACTATTTTTTTTTATTTCACGTTCGACCATATATTATCTGTATTTGATATAGACTCTTCTATAGTTCTATTTAGAACCTCTAAAACTAATAGTTAGGGTTCCAAACACCTATAGCTAATATTCCAACTAATTGTTAGCTAACTCACAACTAACAATTAGTTCGTTAACCGGCTAAGCTCAGCTAACAATTTATTATGCCTACTAATTTTTAGATGTAGAGGTCCCAAACAGACCTTTAGGTGGCGTTTGGTTCACGAAATGTAACGTAAATGGTAATGGTAATGATTCACACTCGAATACAGGTGTTAACAAGTTTGAATAAGCCGGTATCCATTTCTAGTGTGGTATCGATTACGGTTGAACTTAAACAAACATAATTTAACGTTATGGGTTATCCATTACGTTACCAATATGTGAACCAAACGGCACCTTAATGCAATGTGGTCATTAGGGCATATACAAACCCAAACTCTTAGATCGGTTTTTCATGTATAAAAGACATCTACGGGACTACATTATACAACCTAGTTCATTAAATCATAAATACCCCATCGGTCTCAAAATAGTAGCCGTTTTAGCTATTGGTTTTCATTTCTATATTCAAATAAATGACGATATAGATGTAGATTCATATATAAATCACATGCATCAAAATTTGCATAAACATACAAATTCTCTAAACCGACTCCTATTTTGGGATGGATAGAGTATATACGTACCAGAAACGTAAAACTTACTACACGCTTTAGTACTGGCACATGTCAACGCTGTAGAAAAAATAACATGAAGGTCGTATCAGCGACGCCGTTTCCTTTTATGCCCAAGCCGGTATTATTGCGCACTTTGTATAAAAGAACATTTGCTACTACGGTGTCGATCTGAACCAAAAATAAAAAGGGGCCAGTTTTTTAATTAGTGGTGAAGTCAGTGGGGGACGGAGAAACAACTAAACATCCCGGTCCCACGAAGGCGACGTGCATTAGCCTAGCCACCCATCCGTCCGGCCATCCCGGGTGGTTAGCGTACGTGGCCAACTCAACTCACCCGCGCTTTCGTTTCTCGGGGGATCGCTGGCTCGCTGCCGCTGGCAACTGAATGACCCCGATCGATCGCTTTCCATCACGTTCCTCACATCACACACACTGCATTGTTCACGCCATGGCTAGCTATCTATCCCCTTATTTTATCGACGTAGTCTCCCCTCACTTGTTGCTCGTCCCCGTCGTCGTCCATGGCGTTTTTTCACCACGTAGTACGGTGAGGACCCACGACTAGCTAGACCAATCCACCATCCTGCCAGCTGATTGGCCATCACCGGGCACCATTTTATCACGCGCCGGCCTCTAGTACTTGTCGCCTGGATAAAAAAATAATAATAACCACACATGCTTGGTCCATTGACATTTCGGCGCTCGGAGTCGGAGTGCGCGCGCGCGCGTCAGGTCACTTGCCCACGCGCATGCGCTTCTGCTGCTTCTCCTCGTCTCGAGTCGACCTCCCGTGCCGTGCGTCAAATAAGACGAAGAAGGTGATTCGTGCTTGGCAGATCCACTCTCAGGGTCAGGGTATTGAACCGCTGCCTAACTTGAAAAAAAAAGAGGAGTCGCAACGCAACCACGCCACGAGCACCATGTTTGTTTGGTTTTATTGTTTTTCTAATAGAAAAAAAAGGTTCTTTACGAAAGAGAGGGGGAGACAGAGAAAAAAGAAACGGAAAACAATTGGAAAAGCAGCTCCTGCTGAAAACGTCTTTCACTACAGCAGCAGCAGCGCTGTCTGCAACGAACGGATAAAAAGGCGAGCCGCCAAAGCGCGGAAACCGACTGGATTGGACCGCCAAAGTAGGACCGCAGCACATGCCATCCCATGGCCATGGCCATACCATAAGTCCATACCACACGAGGCGGTTAATTAGCGAGAGTTGGAATGGATCTGACTGACCTCCTCCTAATCACATATCCCAGTTCAAATTATAATGCGGTTGCGTTTCAAAGCGTATTCTGGGCCAACGACCGGCACGCCCCGCCGGTCCGTCCGCAGATGTCCATACGGAAAACTAATAAAACTTGGCAACCAACTCCTCCTAGCTTGGATTTGGATTTCTTTTGAATCCTTTGACGTTCGTCTAAACCAAGGTAGCTAGCTAGCCACGACCAGACCGACTTGTTCTTATTATATGGACACGATTTGTTTATTACGCGAAACGATCGGTACGGACGTTTAAGGATTGCTCGAACATGCGTGTCTGCGGATGAGAGAGCTAGATCTGATCGGGCCATCACGTCGTCGATCCGGGAACAAAGCCGGAGGCTGGCTACTGGTAGCTGGGACAAACACGGTGGTTTGACCTGACAAGCTGCCTTCCTATTCCTAGCCTAGCTGCGCTGCGATTAGAGAGTCAACGCTGCTTGCATCGGAGAACGGACGGACCCCCGGATGCGTGTGTGTGTGTGTGAATCCAGGCCCACGCGCGGTCCTCCCCTAGCTCTAAACA
Source organism: Zea luxurians (assembly GCA_029449295.1). Classification (NCBI taxonomy): domain Eukaryota; kingdom Viridiplantae; phylum Streptophyta; class Magnoliopsida; order Poales; family Poaceae; genus Zea; species Zea luxurians. The sequence goes on from JAOPSE010000006.1 coordinate 111,334,617, forward strand.
TTTTACCGAGACCCACCGGACCCGGACCAGATACCGTACGCGACTTGGGTGCGCACCGCCATGTGGACACGCGCTCCTCGGCGAATACTAAAAACGACGACAGCAAGCAAGGGGCTGCTGCTCCTGCTCGCGCATGGAGCTGACGGACCGAAAGGAACTCGCTCGCCGAGTCAAGGCGGCGGCAAAGTCCAAGGCACCCGCCCGGCCCGCGCACCGCGTATGCGTAGCTAGCTCGCCGCGGCTGGCTGCCTGTCAGTGTCAGGGTCCTGGACTAGTCGGCAGGCAGCTGGCAGCCAGAGGCAGAGTCAGTTCAGGAATCGGGAGGATCGGCGGCAGGTGCCGCGCCCTGACCAGCAGAGCAGGGCTTCCCGCGCGAGTTGCGACCTTGTCTCGCCGTGCCTGTGCCTCCCTCGGGTCCATGGAATCGCCACGTCCCAGTCGCTCGCTAGTGGCAACCACTCCATTAAATAAATCACCCTCCGCCGTGGCCGCTTCCGATCCTCCACCCCGGTTATAAAAACCCGTCGCCCGCCGTGTCACCTCACATTTCGGAAGCTAGCTAGCTCTGCTCGGGGCTCCTCCTTCCCAGTAACAACTAACAAGTCTACACACAGGACACCACAAGTACATCGCGACCGACGGAGGAGGAACAAGAAGAACCCCGATGACAATTGCAGCCGCGGTGACCGCGCCCACGTCCGCGCCAGTGCACGTCGCGCCGCGCCACGCCAGCCCCGCGGTCCAGCCGCGCGCCGCGCCGCGCAGGGAGCCGTCGCCGCTGAACCCCAACGCGCCGGCGCAGGCGCTCCGCTCGGCCAGCCCCGGCGGCGGCGGGTCTTCCGCGGCCCCGGACGGCGCCAGGGCTCACATCGCCAACCTTGACAAGGTGCTCGGGAAGCCGCCGCAGGTGCCGAGGCCCGCGAGCAGGCAGGGCCAGGGCCAGGGCCAGGACGGCGAGCAGGAGCCGCTCAACGTCCGGCACGGCCTGCTCAACGCGCTCAACCTCTCCTTCTTCGTGCCCATGCCCGGGATGCGGGCGCGGACGGCCGCCGACGAGCACATGTCGCCGCGCAGCCTCATGCACATGCAGCAGCTCCTCTCCGCCGACTCCCCGCGGGCCTCCCCGCGGTGCACCATCGCGCCGCGCTGGCGCAGCCTCCACGGGGAGGGCGGCTGGGAGGGCCTCCTCGACCCGCTGGACTCCGACCTCCGCCGCGAGCTCCTCCGCTACGGCGACTTCGTGCAGGCCGCGTACCAGGCCTTCCACTCGCTGCCCACCGCGTCGGCGAGGCACCGCGGCCTCATGCTCCCCGACCGCTCCTACCGCCCCACGCGCAGCCTCTTCGCCACCTCCGCGCTGTCCATGCCGCCGTGGGCCAAGCGCCCCAACACGCCCGAGTGGCTCACGCAGCAGTCCAACTGGGTCGGCTACGTCGCCGTCTGCGAGTCGGAGCGGGAGGTCGCCCGCATGGGCCGCCGCGACATCGCCATCGTGCTGCGCGGCACCGCCACCTGCCTCGAGTGGGCCGAGAACCTCCGCGCCTCGCTCGTGCCCCTCGACGGCGGCGACAGCAGCGACGGCGCCGACACGCCGCCGCCGGAGCCAGAGCCCAAGGTGGCGCGGGGCTTCCTCAGCCTCTACAAGACGGCCGGGGACAAAGTCAGGAGCCTGTCCGAGGAGGTCATGGACGAGGTGCGCCGCCTCATGGACAAGTACAAGGGCGAGGAGCTCAGCATCACGGTCGTCGGCCACAGCCTCGGCGCCGCCCTGGCGCTCCTCGTGGCCGACGAGGTCGCCACCTCCATCCCCGACGCGCCACCCGTCGCCGTCGTCTCCTTCGGGGGCCCCAAGGTGGGCAACGCCGCGTTCGTCGACAGGCTCGCCAGCAGCGGCAAGGTCAACGTCCTGCGCATCGTCAACGCCGGCGACGTGGTCACCAAGGTGCCCGGGGTGGCGCCGCGGCTGCCCAACAAGAAGGAGCAGTACCAGCACGTGGGCGCGGAGCTCCGGATCGACAGCAAGAACTCGCCGTGCCTCCGCCCGGATGCGGGGCCCGCCTGCCGCCACGACCTGGAGGCGTACCTGCACCTCATCGACGGCTTCACCGGGACGGGGCGCCCGTTTCGGCACGACGCGCGCCGCAGCGTCATCCGCCTCCTGCAGCTGCAGAGGGGCAACGTCAAGAAGGAGTACGTGAACCGGGCGCGCGAGCTCGGCGTCGACCCCGCCGCGCCGGCGGACGTCAGCCGGAGCATGGCGTACGGGAACTGCGCCGTCGCCAGCCCCTCGTGAGGGATCAAATTATTATTACGTCTCCTTCGGTGGACCGTCATGTAAATTTTGTAGGAGGGAAAGAAGAATTCTTTCGTTAGTTGCCGGTGCGATCCGGGAAAGATCTCCCGTCTTCCGTTTCGTTTCGTTTTGACATCGATGCATGTACAGGACCAAAAAAAAAATCAGGCAAGCCGCAAGCGCAAGTGCGTGCGCAGCCCAATCAATAAGTGAAAGCGTGTCTTGATGTGTTCTTTGACGGGTGCCACCTGCCACTGTGAAGTTCGATGCCCCATTGTTTCTTTCCGAGAGAGACCGCCTACTCCATAAGTTGGATTTTTTCAACTCTTCGGAATGCTGATGTGAAAAAAAGAAGAGGAAGTAAGCTGTAAGTTTACAGCTAGTTTATACAGGGAAGAAACTTTTTGAGAGAAGAAAAAATATAATAAAGCCGAGAAGATAAGGAAGCGAAGCCCATGGGGATGTAAAGAACCAACGTGGACGTCTAACTCATATATTTCCTTCAGTTCCGAATTAGAAGTCGTTTTAAACAAGATTTAAATTAAACTTATAAAATTTTGACTCCAAATAACCGTTTTATTATTTAGTTTTAAAATCTAATAGTCATATGTACCAATTTATATTAAAAGGTACTTATACAAAAATATAAATATATTAATAGTTCATGTGTATGTTAACAAAAAATGATAAAAACTATATTTTAGACACCGTGTTACTGTCCTAAACTATTTGTAATTTGGAACTGAAGGGAGTATGCTATAGCGCTTAACGGAGGTCTAGTCCAGTTGAAGTCCATCATGGATTTTAGAGCAGTCATAGATAAAATCGACGTCCATTACACATATACTATTTCCAATGACCCATATTTGCGTAGAGCCATAGAAAGATAAATCGATAAGCTCACCAATGTTAAAATTGGGAAACTCGATGGAACTGGATTGCTCCAAAAAAAGTTGTAGTTGATGTGTTTGGCTACCTAGAGTTTAAAGTTAGAGCATGACAAACAAGGTATAATAATAAATAGCTCTATTAGCAGACATATTTATAAATCACTACTACAAATTTTAGTTATTAATTTCTAGTACTAATATATTCAAAGAAACTATTAGCAATCATCCTTTTCGAAACAACTAATAGTAAACTAAATTGGACTATAGCGACTAGTTGACCAGATTGTACTAGTAAAATTCTCGTACAATATTATGATTTTTATGTATGATGAAGTATATAGTATAAAACATAAAGATATATGTGTTATGTTGACTAGGTGAGTATTAATGTGAATTTGAACCCAACAATCATAGTTTGAATTTTCATTTATACAATTTTAATTTTTTACCCTTTAAATATACAGAATATTCCAGTATTCCACGTGTGTTGTTGGACCTATGCATCCACCGGCCAGGGCTCACAGACGTCCGAGTCCGATACTTCGCAGTTGGCACACATCAGAGTCCTACCAAGTGGCACCAAAGCTCGTTCTCCCGACCCCGACTGTCCCCAATGCGCAGTCCGCGAGGCCTCCTCACCGCCTCCGGCTACCTTGCGGGCCGGCACGCTCCGTCGGCCTCCGTGTCCACCACTGGCCACAACTCCCTACTCGCTCGCACCTTCCAAATCCTAGCCCAGCCGGAGCCCGTCCGTCTGCAGAAGCACCCGGCACCCAACTCTGGTCTGTGAACCTGCCATCTAGAAGCCACTGTCGTCTCTTAAAATTTTGATTGTTTTGGCAGCTGCTCTAAAAATTCCTCCTTTTGATTATTCTTTGACCTGGAACCCCGTTCAGGGATCTTAGAGCTGAGGCTGGAGCGGCCGGAAGTCAAGAACGCCATTAATTGGGATATGATGAGGATGCTGCGGAGCGCCATAGAGAAGATTCAGGCCGACACGACGGCGAAGGTCGTCCTTGTTGCGAGCTCCGTGCCGGGGGCTTTCTCTGCAGGCGCCGATCTCAAGGTCTGGACTCTGCAGTTGGTTAGATGGGCTTAGCCGTTTGGATGTTGGGACACAATAAAATGAACATGACTTCGATTTCAGTAGAAGACAACCAAGAGTGGTTTAGGTGCATGTGCGTATTCCAGATTAGTTATTGATGATTAAAGAGCAGTTGTGCAATGCTATCAGCATAATTGACTGGTGAACTTTGAGCAATGCTGATATTGATGTTCGGAAATATTGTGTGCCTTAGATTTAATTGTTAAAAGGAAAAGGAATGGTTGGAGTGCTGTGAAGTGGAGTGCGGAAAAGAAAGACTCGTGGCTAAAAAAGCCAGCACATAGAAGAGTCAGGTATCTTGAGGTGCGTCTAAGTATGTGTGACAAAATGATGAGACATGTTTCGATAGGCAATTTCTTTTGTAAAGAATGCTTGAAGGACAACTCTAGAAAATCTAGAGTCTATGTTTAGTAGAGACTAGTGTGTGTGGCTGAAAGAGGAACAACCATGACCTCGTATATATGTTGAAATGCTACTATTCCATATTTGATTGCGTGATTGGCTGATTGCTCTAGATTTGATTGTATATATTTTTGGTATGCACTGAATAAAGTAATTTATATCAGGAACCAATGGAGATTAATCTAGAAACATTTACTATTTTGTTTCTTTGATGGCTGTTCTATTTCTGAAACTCTTAACTTTTAACAGTGACTAATTGCTTCTATGATTCTGATTATTTCCTATTTTTCTGAAACATTATGTATAGCAACCTTGAACTGTTCCTTACAATTTAATCAGGGACATGTCCCACAGTCCCATCAAACTCAGGTTGGATGCTTTTTTATCTTTGAGAATTAATAATTTGTAGCATATTATATTTTCTATTAGCAGCTATAAAGTGTGCTGTAAGCCTTTATTATGTAGTGAGTAGTGACATCAGAGTACTGCTAAAAGGATCATTTTTGCACACTCCGCTGTGACATTGATTTCTCAACCAATTTGTTTGACATATCATAATTAATACAGTAATACTTGCCTCCTTGCTTCTGTCCTTGTTTTGACCTTTATATCAGTTCAAGAATAAAAAATATCATATTCATTGTATAGTGGGTAACGAAATGACAAGGGCCGCATCTCAGAGCAATACTATTGTTAGCAGGAAAGGAGGCTAATGAGTTCTTCTGACGTTGGGGGGTATGCTAGATCCTTGAGGTCTACATTTTCGTCTTTTGAGGTCTGCACCTCGAACTCAAGTTTAATATACCCTTTTGCATGTGTAACATTAAATCAACAAAATGGGTAATGGTAAACATACAACTACGCGCATCTTTATACAAGTTGCCCCATGACTCATTTTTCCTTATCATTGGCCATAGTTATTTGATGTACTATCAGCATATGTTGTTCCAACACTGGTTACAAATCACAGTTTGTTTCAATAGGCACTTCCTATTCCAACAATTGCTGTCATTGAAGGAGCTGCCCTTGGTGGTGGGCTAGAACTGGCTTTGGCATGCGATCTTCGAATATGCGGTGATGCTTTTATTCTGGAGTATTACAAAATTCTGTCCATCCTAAGGGATAACTACTGTTGTTTTGGATATTTAAATGCATACCTACACTCTGTGCAGGAGAAAATGCTGAACTTGGACTGCCAGAAACAAGCCTTGCTATTATACCTGGGTATGGAAATATATAACCTACACAAGCCACCCTGTGTTTTACTTTTATAGTTTTATATACGATTTTTGAAGAAAATGTCAAGATGCTCTGGAACAAAATAACCTGAAAGACAGAAATACATTGGAAGTCCCCAGACTGGTGCAGTTTTTGTCTTCAATTGTGACGTGATAAATCTAGCTGTAACTGGACGTGATTTCGCAGAAAATAATCTGCTGGCTTCAATAGGGGGACAACTAACCATATCCTGAAATATAATGTTACTGCTCAGGAAGACTTAGCCAAAAGTATGCCTGAAGACTGACCTTGTAGTTAACGTAAAATTATTCACTTCTTTGACGTGGCTAACAAAAGTTTGAAACAAAGATTCAAGCATAAGGAACTTGTAGAAGTAAGCATCTACATCAACTTTAATTACCTTTCAAATAGCCGATTTGATATGTCGATGCTGAAAAGGTGAAACCAGCAAGCAGGACTTTACATGATGTGTTTACTTTTCTAGAATCAATATTGACATTGGTTTTTTTTGTCATGATAGAACTTTCCCACTGCATACTTTGACTATGGTAATTGTACGTTCATTTTTTGATATATTTAAATTAAAAAGTACACAAAACCTAACCAAAACTACCAGAGTAATCTGCTTCGGTGAAACGACTTCCTTCTGCTGCACTATACAGAGCTGGAGGTACGCAACGCCTTCCTCGGATCATAGGGAGGTCCAGAGCAAAGGAACTGATATTCACTGGCCGCAGATGTGGTGCAGCTGAAGCTGTAACGATGGGTAATGCTAGTCTTGTTAGTTGTTACCTATTTTTACCTACTTATTACTTACAGCAACAACTCGTAAATGTGTGTTTGCGTTTCAGGGCTAGCAAACTACTGTGTTCCAGCAGGAGAGGCTTACCGGAAGGCTTTTGACATTGCCTGTGAGATAACTCAGAAGGTAAGGATCATTATTAATCTGGTTTTTTTCAAAGGCAGGAACTTCTTCATGAGTTCACGCTTCCCATCTAAAATCTACATCTACAGTATATATCTGCAACAAAAAAAAGTTATGCACAGTTACAAATAATAATAAGTTTCTGCCAGGATCAGTCAACTTGCGTGAACGAATTCATGCAGAATTAATAATAAGTGAAATAATAGAACTATTTGCAAGGTTCATTTCAATGAGATCACTGGTCCAGTGGCGCTTTTTTTAATACCCTCTTAACTTTTTCTCGTTCTTCCAGGGTCCCATGGGGATAAGAATGGCAAAGAAGGCGATCGATGAGGGGGCAGAGGTTGCCGACATGTCCTCGGCGCTGGCTATCGAAGGGGAGTGCTACGAGCAGCTGCTTTACACGCAGGATCGCGTTGAGGCCCTAGCTGCATTTGCCGAGAAGAGGAAGCCTGTGTACACAGGAAAGTAGTAGTGTCATAAAGGATGATAATCGTCCTGAGAGCCTGCTAAGGCAGATAGGGGTGGATACTTTAAAACCGAAAACCGAACCTGAATCGAACCCGAATAGACTGAATTGTCGATATATTTGGATTTCGGTTTCTCTATGTGTTATATTTTGTGGTATGGGTTCAGGTTTGGTTATTTACCTTTAAAATCCGAATAGACTAAATTAACCGAAATATAAAAAAGCTCTTAATATGTGATTGTATTATTATATAATTTATGAAAATATTAGCTAAAAATAATAATATCATCTTAACAATAGTATATATATCTTTGTATGCTATTAATAGTACTCCCAATTAATTATTAATTATATATATTTTAACAGAAGATACTAGTCTCTCTGCTATTAAGGTCTATTCGGTAAACCAAAATTGTGAGTCTATTCGTATTTGGTTCCTAAAATTATTTTAAAAATTTTGGTTCTCATTTTTAGAATCCGAAATTTCACAAAACCGAATAAACCAAACCGAATTACCCTAATAAACTGAATGTCCAGCCCTACAAGCACAAATGATGGCAATGGATATCCAAAATCCATACATCCAATAGGTTTTACTTGACATAAGCGGGTGTAAAATAAATTCTTTATCCATAGATACGTTAATGGATACAATATTATACTCATCAGTAGACAAGATGGATGTGGGTATAGATATGTACTACCTATCTATGAGTAATTTATACCTACTCATCTATATATATAATCTACTCAATTAAGTTCATATAAATATATATTAGCTAAAAATAAAATCAACTTACATATCTCTACAACACTAATTGTTTTCTTCTTTTATTCACTCACATTTGATGATTTATAATTTTTAATACACCATATATTTATTATATTTATATTATTTAGTATGTATTTAGTTGTATCTAATTGGGTGTGGGTTACCTGACTTGTTTTGACATGTTTTGTTTATCCACAGGTGCGGGTGTCAGAGTGTGAGTACAATTTCATATCCATAAATGGATACAGTTTTTTACTGGTATGATTTTTATCTTGTGGATACGAATATGAGTAAAGCACTATCTGAGTATGTACCCATTGATATCTCTAGCTATAAGGAGTGATTGAGTCGTGTTTAAGGAAGGAATAGATGTGCACTGGACCCTGGAATTGGTACATAAGAGTGAAGGCTCAACGGCCAATATTTAACCTGGTTGTTCAGCTTAGACAGGCCGGGCTGCATTCGCGGTCGCGGCTGCGCGGTGGGTGGCTGGCTTGGACCCGGTCGGCTAGCTGTTCCTGCTAGTTTTTTTTTCTTTTTAAATATAAAATAATCAAAATTACTATTTTATATTCAGATGTAAACAATTTACAGTTACGTGTGTCTACCACTGATGGAGCCTAAATATTTTTTACAGACGGTCCCCGCTGCCCGTAGGGGTAGGGCTCATTGGAGAGGCGATAGGCCACTGCCGCCCGTTGGCCGTTGGTAGGGCGGCAGGCCCTCTTCCGCCTGAATAGTAGCTTGCATGATGTATATTTCATCTAATGGATCTATTTTACATTAACATCTAGTTGCCCATATTTTACTACAGTTGTTATATATTATATAAATAAGTATTAAGATATTTATTAAATATAATTATTATTTATTTCTAAACACCAAGGTACGTGTGGTTTTATAGTTAGTCTTAAATTTATGTATCAAGAGGTCGCAGGTTTGAGTACTTCCTCTATACTATTTTTATGCGGGCGGGGTCAGGTGCTGGACAAGCGCACTGGTTGCGCGGACGCTGGAGGTCCACATAGCACTAGCTGAGAGAGCGTGTGGTAGCATCAGGTGCACACACTATGTTCTTAATAAAACTATGTTCTTAATAAAGTAGTAAGATAAGATTAGGGATTTATTTTTCAGATGCTTTATGTAACACCCTGTCCACTTATGGACCAACGATACTTAGTTCTGGCAGCCCTTTAAAATCATAGACCATCCACACAAACAACACAAGTCTTTTGTGCATACTTTATCCTCACTCATGAGTATTCGAGAATATTTTTTGACTGATCACCCATCCTAAGTTTGCTCTAGGCCAAACACGTTTAATCTAGAGATTCTTTCGAGACAGACTTCCAAAAAAGATATACCTTGTTGGTATAAGTATTCTATTAATCCTATTAAACTTTAGGTCAGTCCACGATATTACAATTCTCTCCCTTAGAAGACGGATGTCCTTATCGGTCAAATCCAAGCCAGGAACATCCCCTTAGCCATATATGTATGTCTAGTGTCGTTATATGCCATGTCACGTGACCACTTTAGACTCACATACGCCGTATACTTAAAACCATAGCCCACACACGCTCGTGAAACCGCGAGTGTCGGCTCTGATATCATTTATAACACCATATCTACTTCTGAATTAACGGTACATACTCCTTACAGTTTTTTAGAATTATAGACCATCTCAATGAACTAACACGAGTCTTTTGTTAACACTATGTCCTAAAAAGACTTTTTGATCAGTCACCCACCCTAAGATTGGTCTTGGGCAAACATGATTAACTCATATATTCTTTCGCGGGCTTCATTGTGTATAAAAAAGAGAGAGGTAAGTTATTATTTCGTGCATTAGCAAAGAGAGGTGAGAGAGAGGGAGCTATTATTCGAGCTGGGAAACTCGTGAATCGTGTGTCAATCCATACGATCGTATCTAAAGATGCCAGTTGCGTCTGTCTCCCTCCCTCTTTGCCCATCTCTACCTGACACGGCGACAGATCGTCAGTTCGTCACCGCCCAATCAGTCTCCCAGCAGTTACCGGCTCCTCCGCACCTGCCTCTCCCAGCAGTTACCGGCTCCTCCGCACCTGCTGCTCCAGTACCAGCTCTCCCAACACCAACATGCTCGGCCTCCGGCGCCTCCTCGCTGTCTCCGGCCGCCTCGCGCCGGAGGTCACCTCCGCCTCTGCGGCCTCCTCCCACAGCGCCGTCTTCTTTCGCACCCTCCAAATCCTCGTCCAGCAGGGGCCCGTCCGCCTCCAAAAGCTCTCTGCTCCGGACACCGGTCTGTCTGTACCGACCCCATCTCAACGAAATTTTGCATTTGCTTGTAGGCCCAGGGGTTGTGTTTCCCAGCTGTGATTCGTTGGTTACAGGGATCGTGGAGCTGAGGCTGGAGCGGCCGGAGGCCAAGAACGCCATAGGGAAGGAGATGCTCCAGGGGCTGCGGAGCGCGATCCAGGAGGTGGAGTCCGACACGGCTGCAAACGTCGTCTTGGTGACGAGCTCGGTGCCCAAGGTTTTCTGCGCGGGCGCCGATCTCAAGGTACCAGCTGCATCAGCTCTATTCTGGAAGTTTGATTTTGCTCATTAGTCATTACGATTCCAGTTCGTGAATTGTCCTGACACAGGGTATCTTTCAGTGGCAACAATTGCTTATTGGCAGTTAGTTGCTATAGGTCTATAACACATATGCCTTCTTGTTTTCTTTAGACATAGTATGGCAATTTGGATATCTATAACACATATGCCGACACTGATGTTTTTGCGACACTCATGAACTGCTTGATTGCATTAATCCCCACACTTCCAAGTCGTTGCTAATATTATGTGTGGGGACAATTGATTATTTCGGGAAGACAAGTTGCGAAATGTATGGTAATTTCATTTCAAAGAAAGAAGTAAATGATCGTAGACGAAAAACTTTGGTTTGTTAAGTTTGTATAGCACATAGAGAACATGGCATTTAAACAAATATCAGAAAAAATAATGATGTCGGGAACATTTTTGCATATTTTATTGACAAAGAGAAAAAAACAGTCACCAGCTACTGGAACGTCAGACTTATGTTCTATAAGTAGGATGATTGGTGACAAACTCCAAAGTTAGCATAAATGTACTACATTATGACTTTATGAGTAACTCAAGTGGCTATGACTTTGCACACTGTTTACAGTGTTGCTTTGTGAAGAAATTTGTTTGATTTTCTAAACAAGTGCTAGTCATTTGTTTAATATTTGACCTTTGTATATCAGTATAAGACTAAACCATGTATCCGTTTTACAGAAAATAATGGATGCAACCTTGTACTGCATGTCTTTTATGTTGACAGGAAAGGAGGTTGATGGGTCCTAGTGAAGTTCGGGACTTCGTTAATTCCTTAAGGTCTACATTTTCATCCTTTGAGGTTTGTTGCAAAATAACAATATATTCTTCTGTTTCTGTACAGTTGCTCTCAGATTTTTTGGAAATTTAGGAAATCCATGGTGATGAAAAGTGAAACTCTAGATAAAGCTATCCAGACCAATGTTCATTTCGTATGCATTCTCAATTGCATTTTAACTGACAACTGCTGCATAAACTTTCCAATAGATGTAAATTTTTGTATCATGTTTAAGCAGGCACTATCTATTCCTACAATTGCTGTTGTCGAAGGGGTTGCTTTTGGTGGCGGGTTAGAATTGGCTCTGTCATGTGATCTTCGCATATGTGGTAGTGATTTTAATCTGCATCAATCTTATGCTTACGGGAATAGATTTGGTTCGTTTCTTTCACCAAATGAATCATTTTTTATTTTCAAAATAATGCAAGGCAAGGATGCAAAATTCAGTTTGCCAGAGACTGGCCTTGCTATTATCCCAGGGTATGTCACCAAGCCTGTTCTTTACTTTGCAAGTTCTTTATACATACTTATGATGTTTTGTCTCAAATAAAGTTGGAACTGCAGTAGCCATGTGAATTTATTTATAACTACAAGTCAAACCTGTTCCTGCTATACAATTTCCTTGCCTAAGTGCATGCATTCCACCCTTCATAACAATGTTTAAAATTTCAGCCTTGATTCTGACTTTATTGAAACATAAAGGATGTTCTATCAATCTTTATATCTGACTCTGAGTGGCATATCACGGTGAAATTACCTTGTGAATTATTTGGAGGTCTAGATTCAAATGACATTTTCAGCCCTTGACATCCATTTGATACAATATACAGTGCTGGAGGAACACAGCGCCTTCCTAGGATTGTTGGAAGGTCAAGAGCAAAAGAACTAATATTCACTGGTCGTAGATTCGATGCGGTGGAAGCTGTAACTATGGGTCAGTTTAACGTCCTGAGATTTGCTTCCTGCTGTGACGATTTCTTCCTCAAGGGCAACTTTTATCGATTCTTAGAAGGGTCGTGTATGCTCACATTGCAGGAGTGGTAAACTACTGTGTTCCTGCCGGCGACGCTTATCAAAAGGCTCTTGAACTTGCGCGGGAGATAAACCAGAAAGTAAGGAACCGCTGAACAGCCTACATGCTTTATTTTGACAGAAGAATCAGCAAAGTTATTCACCATCTGAGAATTCCCAGCAGATACTTTCTTTGTCGGTTTTCATTGCCTCAATCGATTCATGCTAGTCCCTAGATACTTCCCCGTCATTGTAAATATCCTGAGCTCGGTTCTTTATGCCAGGGCCCGTTAGCAGTAAAAATGGCTAAGAAGGCCATCGATCAAGGGGCAGAGGTAGACTTGCCCTCAGCATTGGCCGTTGAAGAAGAATGCTACCAGCAAGTCCTGCACACTGAGGATCGTCTTGAGGGTCTAGCCGCATTCGCCGAGAAAAGAAAGCCTATATATAAAGGGAAGTAGGGCCGTGTATGGTCTTAGATTCATAATAATAGAAAGTCGCATTAACATGCCATCCAATAATAGTGGCATGATTGCATGACATTGATATGTGCAAATTCATGTCTCTCTGTAACTTTCAGGAAATAAGATAAGATGTATCAGCGCTGCTACCTATGTGTTCTGAACGAGGTGAATTTGGCTGCGGCTTTAGACTTAAGATAGACAGATTAGACAGCTGGGCTGATTGGAGTCCATTTCCCTTACGAATGTGAGATTTGAGTTGGACCTCAATAATCATTACTGATAAAAGTAAGCCCAAATCCCACTGTGAGATTGTTAAAATTAGCATCGAGACAGTGTTTAAGGGCATGCACAATCACATTTAAAGCTTTTCTCGTTTACACCAATCCATTATGAATTAAATTAAATCAATGTCACATCCATGTCCTAAAATAATCTAAGACTACTCAAAAAAATTAGGCCTTATTTGATTACAAGGGATAAAATCTCACAATGGATTTAATCCGAGTCTTGATTGGGTGAATCATACATCACACTCAATCACATGGTGGGATTAAATCCATGTTCTTTTGATCTATGGATTCTAAGGGCTAGTTTGGGAACCTCATTTTTTTCAAAGGATTTTTATTTTTTAAGAGCAATTAGTTCATTTTCCCTTGGAAAAATAGAGTTTCCAAACTAGCCCTAATATAAACTTGTGCAGTATATTCATAGATTTGTTGCATACCTAATGAGCTCCGGATAGATTCCATGCTTTACATAGTTTAAAAATTCCTAACCCCTAATACATGATGGGTTTAACCGAATAAAAAAATTGAGTAGGCTTGGATTATTTTGGAGCATGGATTGCGATATGGATTTAATTCCAATCCATGCTAATATAAAGCTGAATTTGTGTAAACGAACAAGGCCTTATTCGGTTAAACTCATCATAGATTATAATACATCATAGTTCATTAGGTATGGAACAAATACATGTAGATATTGCACAAGTTTATATTAGAATCCATAAATCAAAAGATTTACTAGCTTTGAGAGATACATGAATTAAAATGATGGATTTAATCCCATCATGGGATTGAGAGTGATGTATGGATTCACTAAATACAAACTCATTTTAAATCTATGGTGGGATTTCATTTATTGTAAGTGAACAAGGCCTAATATGTTATATGTGGTCCCTTTAGGAGTTTCTAGAGGGTAAATGAAATAAATCAAGAGATAGGCTCCTCATTGACTCCGTCTCTACACATTGACTCCGTCTCTACACGACTCTTCATACGTATTGTGTTTTGATTGATATATTATGTAGTCTCTTATCTGTCTTATGTACTTGAACACCAACTGGTGTATTTGGGTTGTACATGACCTAATAGTTTGTAGGATTAACATAGAGTTACCATATAAGGACATGTACAACCCTTTTAATGTGAGGTCTCTTGAGGGGTCTCTGTAGGACTCTTCATATATAATGTCTCTGAAATATATTTATGGTCTAGAAGCTTAAGGTTGTATTATACAATCTCTTAAATATCTCTTATATTTAGAAACTCAAACCATCGTCTTAGAGCATCTCCAGTAGTTATGTAAACAAGTCCCTAAATATGAATTTAACAAGTTTTTGAGAAAAACTCTTCTCCAACAGTTATGTAAATTAGTTCCCTAAATGTACAAACTCCCTACAAAACACAATTTCATCCCTACATTTACCAACCTTGTTGGGACTCTCTAAATCAACGTTGGTACTAAATCCATCATGAAAATAATACTTTTGCCACTGTTTTGCGCTGTCCCACTGTCATGTTGATCACAAATCCATTTCTAACGCCTAGATATCTTGATGCCGCCACTGCTAGACAACCTCTTATGCGGAGGCGTCGTCAGAGCACATGCTGTGATGTCTTCACGTCATCGCCGCGACCGTATGGTCTTCCATCGATAACTTCGACATCAGGGAAGGTTGTTGATATTGATTTCTACCGCCGACTCAATTAAAATTAGAAAGCAAGCTCGCTTATTTTTTTTGTTGACGTAGACAGCTTTAAAATTAGCAACCAATAAATAGGGAACTGTTGGGGCACATACATTTTTCTACTCCTTAAAGTGTTTTAGCAACTTCTTAAATCTATAATTTAGGGTGCTAAATTTACATAGCTATTTGAGATGCTCTTAGAGTTTTACATGCCATAAGTACAGTAATCACTTTTGCGCTTTTTCTGAACAAATGAATGAGCGAAAGAAATCGTTGCGCTTTTTCTTAACAAATGAATGAGCGAAAGAAATCGTTGCAACTTGCAAGTTTGAAAGACAAAACCGCCTAGTACTGCTGTGCGTACTGTCTTCAGGTTCAGGCCCAACCGCCCAGGTAGGCTTCCAGGCCGTACTGTCTTCAGGTTCCGGCATGGCAAATCGGTTCCCGATGTTGAAGTTTTTTAAAACAAAAAACCGAACCGAATCTTAAAAAAATGAATGCCCGGTACTCAGCCTGCGTTCGCGCCTTTTCCATTTTCACCCCCCGATTCCGATCGCTTTTCACCGCCGCCTCTGTTCCTTCGCTAGTCGACAGGCCCCGCTTCCGCTCTCCTCTTCCACCGGTCACCGCCGCGCGCCGAGAAGATGGGGAAGCGGTGGATCCCACTGGAGGCCAACCCGGATGTCATGAACCAGGTGAGCTCGCGCGCCTCCGCCTAACGGCGGCGGCGCTTGCTAGGGTTTTGTTTCCTTCCCGATTCGTGCGCCGCTCTCGCTGATTGCTGCCGCTCTCGCTGATTGCTGCCGCGGAGTGGGTTTGTGCAGTTCATATGGGGTCTGGGAGTCTCCGAGAGGGCTGTGCAGTTCTGCGACGTCTACGGCCTGGACGACGAGCTGATCGCCTTGGTGCCCCATCCCGTTCTCGCAGTCCTCTTCCTCTACCCGTTCACCTCCCTGGTAAGTAACGCTTTTGGTTGTCTTGACCATCCCATTGGATGCTGTGTCCAATGGTGTGCTTCGCTTGCTTTTGTTTATGTGACGCCAAAGCGGGGATTGATGGATTCATCGTCTGATCAGGACGAGGAGAATAAAGAAGAATCAAGTGTTTCTGCCACATCGACCGCAGGGGGCAAGGTGTGGTTGTATTATCCACTTATGTTTTTTTCATGTCCTGTGATTGTAATTTGTAGTGTTTTGGACACAACGCCTTGGCTCTACTTTGAAGATGCTCGAGCCCTGAAGTAGGATAGAGTAGATATCCACCTGCGTTTGTAAGGTGATAGATGCCTAGAAATTGGAAATGAAAGCAACTGTAGCTATTATCTAGGTAACAAGATATTGAATTGTTCATGTTATGTTTTACTTGTCTATTTTATGCTCTTATCCACTCTACCACGCTTGTTTTGTTACCAGTTGAATCAAGTAAGAGTATTATGTGGTGGTGGTATATTACTTAATGAAATACTCAACACTCAAGGAATTCCTACAATTTTTAGATCATCAAATAAACTCCACTTCTACAGTGACTGCTTCAGCGTTTTGGTACCTACAGAATTCCTACAAAAAAACTATCAACATTCATTTTCTACGGTTAATTTGCTTGAAATATTTTCTTACACACCACAAACAATATGCACCAATTTTTGTGGCACATCACAGCTTTTCACTTGGCAAATACAATGGTAGACGCTCTATGTATCAATTTCGTAATACTATGCAGTATCAACTTTTTATGATATCCAACTTTTGTTCTTACTTCACTTTCATGTAATATTCAGTAAACTATCTGTTTCATTTTTCAAAGAACCTGTTTATTAACATCTGGCTCCCATTTTCTTGTCCTTCCATTTAATGGTATGAAATCAAACAGATACCTGTGCTTTTTGTTTACTCTTTGGAGTTGCGCATAATTTTTTAATGGACATCAATTCACATGTATATCGGTCCCCAATTCAAATAAATATCAGTTTATTTGAATCTCTTTTTTACCATGAGAATATTCCTGACTCAATGTTGGATCTATGTTTTTTTATCCCTGAATTTGTGTAGGATTTGAGCAAGAAGGTATACTTTACAAAGCAGACTATTGGCAATGCTTGTGGAACAATTGGTGTTATTCATGCAATAGGAAATGCAACATCTCAAATCAAGCTAGGTAATTTAACTTCAAATTTGCAATTGAGCTAATGGTGTACTGTCTTACACTTTACAACTTGCTGTTTTGAGTCACGATGATCGATGGGTATATGACCTATTATAGAAGGCCAAACTTCTCATGTTCCTGTACCAGCTCATTTAGGTTCCCCAAATGTATTGAGTCCTAGTTGGCCTTCAGGTCTATTTACCAAAAGTTAGTACTATTTATGATATCAGGCGTCAGAGAAGTTTCTTTGCTTGGTTTATGAAGCTTCACTGGATCCTCTTGTCTTTGCCACTACTGAAACTAAAAAAGCTTGACTTAATCAAGTGAATTTGGCTTGAGACCTGAGGGCATGGTTACTGGCCAATCAGCATATTTTGGAGAAAACTACAATGATACTCTCTATTCAGCCCCTTGTCTGTTTCGCCTTATGTTTCCATGATCTATCATCATAAATTGAAATTTTTTCGTATCCTGGTCAGGGTTTTTGCATAATATTATTGATGTATAGTTCATATTTTCATGAAGGTAAGTTTTGAAGAATTGTGACTTGTCCCAGTAGCTATGCACACTTTTTTTTTCTCTCAGTATATTGTGAACTTATTTATGCTTTCTTGAACATGCACCTTAAATGGAGTAGTTAGAATGTAATTGCATTCGACTTGCTTGTAGCATGACTTCACAGGTATACTTCTCTTATTTGCAGTTGAGGGTTCCTATTTTGGAAAGTTCTATAAGCAAACAGCTGATATGGATCCAGTCCAGGTTCATATTCAAATATTGTAACTTCATTTTCCCGTACTCATCATGGTCAACTTTGTTTTGACCTCATGTATGAATATTTGCTGCCATTAGCGTGCTGCCTTTCTTGAGCAAGATGATGAGATGGAGGATGCACATTCTATTGCTGCATCTGCTGGTGACACTAATGTAAGCCCACCCAAGCAGTTCCTTCTGATACGTATATTATTTGTTCAGCATTAAAACTTTATTCTTTGGAGTTTGAAGACAGTTTCGCCTCTTGACGTTAATTTTCTTTCAACTCTTCATGTTAAACGCTGCTGACAGAATACCATTGTAGATTCTTCCATTTACTAGTTGAGGTGGTAACCTACAAGACACTCAAATAATATGCTCCTTGAAGAAATGTTCAATAAAACTAAAAGCTCAGTGCAATAATGATAGATAAATAATTAAATGTTCTTGATAATAGTAGTCTTCTGTTCCTCTTTAAATTTTGTTATGTCTTACTTTTGTCATCTTAAAAGTTTCTTGCTTTCATGTGCAGATTAATCTTGATGTTAATGTACACTTTGTATGTTTCTCCTGTGTTGATGGTAGGTGGTGCTCGTATGGCCCCCAGTAAAATACTTCATCTTACAGTTAGTAGCACACATCTTTTATCTATTTGTAAGTTGCTGATATATATATTTCCTTGGCATGCATCAGGTGAACTTTACGAGCTTGATGGACTAAAATCACAACCCACACCCCATGGCCCATCATCACCTGAAACCTTGTTGCAGGTGCAATGTTTCCTTCAGTTTTGCTTGCTTCTTATCTTCAATCTTTTGGTTTAAGAAATATATGCAGATTTCTGTGACATGTCATGTTGGTTTTTTCTTTACCATATAGTTTGGTGCTTACCTTATGTGAATAAAAGTTTATGAGTAAAATGCACTGCTGGTCCTGGAACTTGGTTCGATCCAGGCCCCCAAACTTCCAAAATGCATATCCAACTCTCTAAGCTTATTAATCGTTTCATGTGAGGTTCAAATTACTATAAGGTCCCGTTTGTTTCCTTTCATTTCGAGTAATTGGAATCTTACTAATAGAATAATCTATTTTTTTGAATGTGACATTCCACCCCTTTCCAAAGTTATTATATAAGCTTATCTCAAATTCATGTGGTGAGAGATGGAAATTGATTCTATAGATTTACATGCTATTTTTCCGATGTACAACTTATAGCACACTCATCTACTTGATTCGCTATAACATAAATGTAATATATAACTATCTCTCTCATATGATTTAGGATAATATACAAATATATTACATATATAAATATATAAACTTAATTAGTTTTGTCTAAATTATAATTATCAAAATGAAATTCAATTCCAACGAAACAAACGGGACCTAACTTGAATTAATCTGCCTGCATATCATGCTGATAAGCTGATTACATGATGATATGACGAAAATGTGGGGCCTATATGCCGGTCATCTCCTCTCTCTGTCTCTCATCTATTGGCATTTGGGCCCCACGTGTTGATGTCATTTCATCGTGCCATCAGTGTGCGATGTAGATGGATGAACTCAAGTTATGGTGATTTAGACTTCAAGTTTTCTTTGAAGAGACCACGCGAGGGATGAAGAGTCCCTGCCTGAATATATTACCACTGATGCCAGGCAAGTAACCTGGTGGACATCAAGTGATGTAATTAGTAGGTTTTGGGAACTGGATTATAGACTAAATGGCACACCCAGCCATGTTCTAGGAACAAAATACATTTTACTAGAAGTTTATAAAACTGAAGGGCTCAGTACTAATTTTCTTTTTATGAATAAAAAGTTTATAAATATGGAGATGTGCGTGCTAATGTGTATTTGCGTTTAGCTTTGAGTATTCTCTTGTCTTGCCTAATTCAACATGTGTACCGATGTATCTTTAATATATTATTTTGTTTTCCTTTCTTTGGTTGTCCTAGAAGTGCGATCTGATTATCTGCTTTAATTCTGTCTACAGGATGCTGCAGAAGTCATCAAAGCTAGAATTGCGGAGAACCCTAACTCGATGAACTTCAATGTCATGGCCCTTTCAAAGAAGTGAAGTATACTGTGATGGGTGGATTTCATTTGGCAGAATACGGGTCCCTTTTTTTCAGTTCTGCTGAGTACTGCACTGAGTGGAAGGTTTGCACAGGGAAACAAAGATAGGGAAAAAATGTTGACTCGATGATTCTCGTGCCTTCTTGATGGATAGAGAGATGGTGGTTCACGATTTCACCTTTTTCCTGCGTACTTAGGCTATTTACAAGGGTAGTTTTATGATGGTTTCATACACATTTAATAGTATGTCACATCACCATTTTATATGATATGTCATAGTATTTAAGATAAATAAGTTTCATAGGATGAAATAGGAATGAAATCGTGTCACCTTTTTCTAAGGTCTTGAAAATCGTGTGAAACCTACATTGAAATTGATTTGTTTCATCTTTACATATTTTATTGTTTTCTATTGACTATTTAGTTGTAGTATTTAATTGGTATGTTAGTCTATGAAATAGTGAAGTGAAATTTTGTATTGAGAAACATTGATTCATTCTTAATTTTATGACACTCTTTGATGATATGGCAATGTTGGAAAAAGTGTTATGAAATGGCCATTAGGATTAGCCTCAGTGGTTGTCGAATGGAGACTTTTGCATAGAATGAGTTTCTCTTTGCTTTAACTGAACGATTGCAGCTTCCTCCGCAAATTCTATGTTTTCCGTGCAAATGTATGCAGTTTTGTATTCATTTACAATGGCTAACAACAAAGCCAAAAACACTACGATAAGTCGATAATGTTGTCTTGTGCCTTATTCTACGTTCTCTATTTGTATTCTGTATTGTATGTATGTCCTGAAAACAAGAAAAACAAATTGCAAACGCAAGGAAGAACGAGCGGCTACTCCTGCATGTTGTTCTGCTGTGGAGCCCTGTACGCGGCCTCCAGCGAGTTCGCAAGCGACGCCGAGAACGCGGCCATCGACTGGAACACGGCAGGCAGCTTCCCCTGCACGGCCGTGACCGTGGCCGTCCTCGTGGCGTCTATGGCCTTGGCATGCCTCCGCATCTCGTCCTCCACCATCTTCCGGCAAGCCGCGATCTCGTCCCTGCGCTGCGCCACCTCGTTGCCCGCATCGTGCGCCTGCCTCCCCCAGTGCCACATCGACATGCCCCCGGGCAGGTACGAGTCGTAGTAGCTCTTCTCGACCTGCCGCAGCATCCGGGACTTGCGGTCCAGCTCGCGGGAGTACTGCCTCACGCGCCGCGCCACCCGCAGCTCGTCGCTCTGGAGCGCGTGGATGGCGCGGACCGCGCCCGCGAAGCTCTTGATCGACTTGAGCACGTCCACGCAGTGCACGCGGTCGAGCACCTTCCCCCACCGGTCGACGAACGCGGTGAGCTCCGCCGCCACGGGAGAGGCCTCGGCGTCGGCCGCGCCGTTGACCGGCGTCAGCGTCAGCTTGAGCCAGCCGTGGACAGCGTGGACGTAGTCGCGCTGGTGCTTCGCCATGTGCGCCATGGCCGCGGACCAGGCGTTCATGGCGGCCTCGAGCGCCCGCGTGGCCCGGTGGTGGATCTCGCTCGTGGGGTCCATGGACGTGCGGCTGCTCAACCCGCGCAGCTGCTGCGCGAGCAGGCCCTGCGCCTCGTGGTGCTGCCGCATCGCCCGCCACATGTCGAGCACGGCGTGGCAGAGCTCCAGGAGCTGGCGCGCGAGGTGGGCGTCGCGGAGCTGGGCGATGGCGGAGGAGGTCGCGTCCACGGACTGGGAGGCCGTCTCCAGCTGCCCGCGCGCCCTGTCCCACGCCGCCTTGAGCTTCTGGATGTCGACGTCGATCTTCCGGCTGTACTCCTGGTCCCGCAGCTCAGCGAGCTTCTTGTCGTGCCTTATTTGCGATTTCTCCCTGGCCTGCGTGTGGTAACATCACGTTATTATTCCAGTGGTAACACAAACTATATACCATCGTGGCTGCTTTTAGCAATTAGGTATATATATGTTGTCGCTTGTCAGTGTCTTTAATTTTATTCGATCACCTTGACATCCTTGTAGAGCTTCTTCTCCCATGCCAGGAGCTGCTGCAAGGTGGCGCTGTGCCTCTGCCGGCTGCTCATGCTGTCGATGCGGTCGAGCGTTGGTGCCGAAAGGCAGCAGAGCGCGCCCAAGAAGCTGTGTGAGGCACCTGCGAGCAAATTCAGCTGGCCAGTCAGTGAGACATCACACACCACACGCGTCTTCTCATAATCTCATCTCATTGGCGGCAGCCGGTAGTCAGTGTATTGAGAGTCTGTGACGCCGCGGCGGCTTACCGTTGAACTCGGTGGTACTGGCCTCAAGCAGGGCCGACACCGTGTCGCCGGCGACGCTGGCCTTGACAAAGTACTCCTCCAGCCCCGCCGCGACCTCCGCGAGGCTCCGGTGCCTCACCACCATCCTCGTCTCCTCCACAACACCGCCGACGTCAGCAGGAACGCCGCCGCCCCGACGCGCCTCGGCGGGCTGTGGTTGTTGGTCGATAGCGCGGAGCAGCGGCGGAGGCGAGGACGGGACGACGACCGGGCGGTGCGCGATCACGGCGGGCGGGGTGTGGTCGGACACCGGGAGCGGCTCGCCGACCGCGAAGCGCGTGAGCGCGGACGCGACGACGCCGAGCGACCGGAGGTACGCGGCGTGCGAGGCCGCGAGGTGCCGCCGCAGGCGCACGGCCTCCCGCGCGAGCCGCCGCCGCTCCCGGCACCGCTTCGTGTGCTCGCGCGCCGCCGCGCGGGCAGCGTCCCCTTCCCGCGACGAGGCAGCTCCCATTCTCGCTTCGAGGCTTAATAAGCCGCAAACTGCAAGCTAGGTAGCTAGCGACGACCTAGAGTTTAGTAGCATTCGAGGGAGTGATACGTACTTATTATCGGCGTCGATCATCTTGATGGCGCGTTTGTTATGAACACGCACCGAAGAGGGTAGAAAGGAGGACGTGGAAAAGGAGAAAGGCGATTGACGGGATCAGCAAGACGGGATCAGCGAAGACGGGGAGGTGGTGGGAAAAGGGAGGAGCATCGCATCGGACGTATTCAGATGGAGGTTACGCGTATCCCAAATCCATCCGCGTACTCTCTGCTGCTTTGCTGAGCGTCAAGTGTACAGCTGCATGAGCTGTGTGTTGCGGTGTGGATGATGTTGTAAGCTGCCGACTCGTGTCAGTACGCGCGAGCACTCTGTGCAAGTAAAAGCTGTACGTATGGTCTCCTTACAAAAAAAAAAGTTGTACTGTATGATATAACATTGTAAACAGTTCATTATCACCGTCAAAATTGATCACCACTCCTATGGGCTAATGCCTAAGGCTGGCTCCAGCAAGGGACGGTAAACCGTTCTGTACTCTAAATTTAAGGTTCAGAGTGGTACTCTAGGTGCCCAGCAAAACACTCTAAATGACACTCTAAATTTTAGAGGACGCCGCACACACTATAGATGTAGAGACTTCCAAGCGTCCGCTATCCGGGCGAGGGTTCGGGCTCCCGCGGTGGTGAAAAATCCGGACGCTCTGTTGTTCCGTCGCTGGCGACTTTGATCCATCTCGGCGAGGGGGCCTCGCGGCGCGGCTCGTCGGCGGAGCCGGCCAAGCTGGGCTCCAAGAGGCCGCGCGCGAGCGGGTCCAGCGACGGACCGCTTTCGATGGCTGGAGGCAAGGAGGTGGCCGGCGACGAGACAAAGATCCAAGACTCGGGTGTAACCGTCGGTGTTCGTCGACGTCGAACCGCCATCGCGAAGAGACTGAGAAGATCCACGGCGCCGACGAAGGAAGGTGCGGAGAAACGCAAGCGCAACTCCTCGCTGCCATCAGCATCGTCTTCCATTCGGTCGGGTGCTCCAGATCCGAAGAGAACAAGGTACAAAGCTTCAGTTGTCAACATTGCAGATCCATTCTCCTTTGTATGGTTCTCGTACTTCATATGCTGCAAATCGTCCAGATCTAGGGTTTAGGGTTCAGGCAACATTCAATCGATGGTTCTAGGATTCCTTGACCCCTAGGTTTTCTGTTGATAATTGATGTTGAAATTAAGAAAATTGCATTCTGCTAGAAGCTTTGTTGTTGTAGGAATCGATGTGTATTCAAAAATACATGGCGAGTGGTTTTTGACACACTGAATCATGGCCACTAGTGATAACACCAGTTGTTTGGCACAACAATATTGAGTAATCTTCATCAATATTTGAACTGCCTATTGCCAATAGTAGCTGGTTCCGAGTATATTTACCATCAATTTAGCAACTAGGCCACGATATACATAAAATTTTCAGGTACGTATATTAACAAAACCATATGTTTTATGTAGACCATGGATTTGGAGAACGCAAAGCTCCGAAGAGCACTCGCTCATTTAATCAAAGTAGTGGAGCAGCGTTGTGCCGACATCGTTGATGTCGTCCACGGTGCCTTCCAACCAGTTAGCACACCAGTCCTCAATGAAATGAATCGTGCTTTAGTTCAGATCGAGGACCTCGCGAAGGACCTTGATCACCTTGCACTGGAAAAAGACTGGGAGATGGAGCACATGGCCCCTTCACCAATTGTTGAATCATCAGAAACAGAGGATAAGCTTCTGATTGACTATGATTCAGAGTTGAACACTCATGATATCGTCCGCTACGACGACGGACGTGACTACTCCACCGACGACACCTATCCCTACTAGATTACCATGCACCTAAGGAAGTAGTGTATGTGTTAGGTTTATGTAAGCCGTACTAGTCTTTTGTATGTGAATCAAGGTTTTAAAGTCGTCCGACTAATCGCGATTAATCGCTATTAGTCGCGATTAGTCAGCCTTATCGCTAGAGGGAGCTCGATTAGGGTCTCCGACTCGACTAGAGCGACTAGGAAGTGATTAGTCGTCCTAGTCGTCGACTAATCGTGATTAGTCATCCGACTAGGTATAGTGGTCGACTAGTTTTGTCTGTTTTGGGCCACTAATCTGGTCTCTGTTACATGGGCCAGCCCACCATCTGTATAACACAAATACTGTTTTGCCCTACTTGTTTCAATACAGTACACGCATTACGCAGTGCACGGTCGCGCGTGCACCCTTCTCTAGCGCCGCCGCCCTCCTCCCTTGTCACCCTGCTGTGCTCTGGCGGCCCTCTGCTCGAGCGTCAGCTGTAGTCTGTAGAGCCCCCCTCCAGCGTTGTTTTGCAAAATATAAATAGCATATAGTATATGTATGTATGCAACACTATCTGTACTCTTCAAAACTTCCTCCACGATTTTACCAGACCCATTAGTTTCTGCCTTCCGCAGCTATCCTCCCGACCCACTAGGCCACTACGGCAATGTCCCTAGGACATCTCTTGATCTCGCATACCTAGTCAAGAAATCTTGGGTCCTCCACTGAATCAGTGTACTGCTGTCCTGCTACAGCTAGTGTACTGTTGTATTGCAGTTCTACTACAACTTATATATTGATATATATATGGTCTTGTTATAGGTGGACGACTAGACTCGACTAATCGAGCAAATCGATGACTAATCATGATTAATCACCTTATCGGTGCTCAGGCGACTAGAGTCGACTAGCCGACTTTAAAACCTTGATGTGAACACAACAGATGTGTGCCACAAGTTCCTAGTTTCATTGATGTCATGTTTATGTTCACGTGCTATGTTCAATGTTATCAACTTTCCAATATATCTAGTACTCAGCACTTGTGACTTTGTTGTGCCTGTCCTGTTTAATGTGTCATGGTTTCTATTCATTTGAAATGGTTGCCTCAATGTACTACACTTATTCATTTTAATCACTTGTATTTTTTGATGTGAGTACCTTAAATGTACAGCATGGGTACGGACTGGAACCAAGTTATGGCACAATATGGCAGTTTCCTATCCGAGGATGATGGCACTCAATTTCAGAACACTGCATTTGCTCCTCAGCCTGATATACCAGCCCAGGGCTCACCAGCAGCACCTCCAGTGAAGAAGGCTCCTCAACGCACAAAGCTAGCAAATTTCACGTCTGAAGAGGATATGAGGGTTTCACTACAAGAAACAGACAAAAGTTCGTGGGGCAAACTAAGAACGTGGGTACCTATGTTCTTATTTGAGTTAAGTTCATGGGTTTGACGAAGAACGTGGGTACCCACGTTTTTAATTTAAGTTCGTGCGGCCTGACTAAAATCGTCGAACTTAAGGTATTAGAAACGTGGGTACCCACGTTTTTAATTTAAGTTCGTGGGCCAGCAGAAAACCGTCGAACTTAACTAAAAAAAACCAAAACCCCTAACCCGCGGACACCGTCTCTCACATGCTCTCATCCCTTCCACGCCGCCGCCGCCAAACTCAGACTCGCAAGCGGGAGCTCCGTCTCTGCTAGAAACTCGCCACCGCCGCGGCGGCCACGGCTCCACTCGCTTCCTCGCCCACCACCTCCGTACGTACTCCACGAGCTCACCCCCCTATGAATACCCGAAACCTTCTGACGCGCTGGTCTTGCAGGCGGACACGGAGCGGAGGAAGCACGAACTGCTGCGCGCGGTTCAGGAAACGCGGCGCGGATTCGTAGCGCGTGGGGCCCGACCAACGCGCTGCCATCGAGGAGGCCGTCATACGTACGATGCCTAATCGGCCGCTGTCTAACAATTCGCACTCACGCAACGCGGCGGCGTTTGTGACGCTGTGCTTGGTTTGATTGCTTTTGTGTGTCATGTGCAGGAGGCCGTGGAGGAGCATGGTGCGGGGAAGGGAACGCCGATAGATCTCGCGGCGCTCGATGGCACCTGGAGGCTGTGTTACACATCGGCATCAGACGTGCTTGTGCTGTTCGAGGCGGCTGAGAGGCTTCCACTCCTGCAGGTTAAATAACGTGTATTCAGCGATCTGTCCTAATTTGTCGTTTCAATTGTATGCCTACTTATAGCCACCACCTAGCAATCAATTACAGATTCCAGCAAATTTGAGATCGACTGAAAATGTCAATAACTTGCCAATCTTCACGTTTTTAAATGTTCATACTAAGATTTTTTTTCTCGAACATGTAGGAGAGTTACGAATCTCATACAACCCAAGGGGCAAACACCGCACTAGGACCTGCCACACACACTAATACATGACTAATACCAAGGAGGGGAAATCATGACCATAATCTAGGGAGCTATTTAGCTCCCACTGTACACCAAAGTTTAGCTTCCTCTTTTGTGACACCATCATTCAGTAAAGTGTTGTCCCTTAACCCTGGAGCATACTTCTGCAGCCCAACCAACTTTAGGACAGAGTACCACACAGTCCTTGCAAAGATACATGAGGTGAGCAAATGCTGTATGTTCTCCTTTTCTTGATCACACATTTGACAGCTCTCAGGATGCTCAAGCCCCCAGCGAGCTAACCTATCTGCAGTTCAACACTAATTCAGAGCAGCTAGCCGAATGACCTATCTCAGGAGGTCTGTTCCTCTCTTTTGGCCATCGTTTGGTCCTAGAGTTAGTCACTCACTACCAAGTGTTTCAGAGGTCTGAACTGGTGAGCATCCAGATCTGTTGTTGCCTTTTATTTTCTTCTTCTGTGCTTCAGAGGCATCTTTGTACACCGATGGACTTGTGTGAATTTGTGATATGAACATATATCCATGTGTTTGAAATCTGTATTGTATGTGATATTCTGTGTTGCATGTGATATTATGTGTGTCTAATTTTCATTTCTGTATTTTTTATTTTTTTTCTGGAAAAGAGTTAAGAACGTGGGTACCCACGTTCTTAACCTTAAGAATGTGGGTACCGTCGAACTTAATGGGAAGCCCTCGCCGACCCACGCAGGACCCATAAGTTCGACGGCCACGTGGCCCCATCGAACTTAAGGTTAAGACCGTGGGTGCTGTCGAACTTATGGGAAAGAATTCGACGGCTCCCGTCGAACTTAAAAACCCACATTCTTAACCTTAAGTTTGACGGTACCCACGTTCTTAATGTTAAGTTCGACGGTACCCACGTTCTTAACCTTAAGAACGTGGGGGCCGTCGAACTTACTTCTTTAAGTTCGTCCAAAAATCGCCGTCGGCTATATTCGTCGGTAAACCCACGTTCTTATGGTAAGTTCGACGGCCTATTACATTAAGTTCGACGGTTTTTCACCCACGTTCTTTAACCAGTTTCTTGTAGTGTTTGTCAAGCTTGGTTGGCTGTGAGTTGTGATCCCATAGTGAACACTGGTTAGAAGCGTCAAGGATTTTGGAATCGGATTACAGAGGCATACAACTCTCGCAGAGGATCAATGCCAGAGAGGTCTACGAAATCTCTCATGAGCAGGTGGGACAGTATCAAAACTCAATGTTCTACCTTTGCTGGATACATGACAGTTGTGCTTCGACAAAACCCAAGTGGCATGACTGATGCAGATAAGGTACGTGTATGTACTATTATGCATATGTTCTTCAATGTACTTAACTACACCCTAGTGGTTGAGGAAATGCATATTTTGTTTTGTAGGCTTCTCTTGCAGCTACTCGGTTTGATACTGTTGAAAAGAAGCCCTTCCATTTCTTACATTGTTGGTCCATATTGAAGGATCAACCAAAATGGATGGACCAGCACATGGGTAACCAAAATCCTCCACCCAACCCAATAGGTACCCAATCAAATACTATTGACTTAGATGGTGGTGAAGACTCAGGTCCATCAAGCTTTACTTCGAAGAGACCGCTTGGTCATGATTCATCCAAGGAAAAGGCAAAGAAGCAAAGATCTGAGAACACATCATCCACTAATTCTGAGTACCTAACATGGATGGGTGAGCTTTCTTTGGAACGGTTATCTATCTACAAATCAGTAGCTTCAACTGAGGAGAAGAAGTTGGAGTCCATGAACAGACATGAGAGACAGAAACTGATATTGGAGAGGAAGAAGCTAAACTTGGAGAAACTCAAGATGGAACGACAAAAGGTCAAGGAGGACACGGAACAGGAGGTTCTGATATTGAGCATGGATTTGAGTTAATGTAACCCCCTACTTCGACAGTACTACGAGGCTAAACAACAGGAGATACTGGCAAGGGTTACTGGAACCTCGTCATCAAGCAAGTGAACGTTGAGCAAGGCATTGTAGTGGTTGAGGAAGTACTGTTATTTGTTTTCGAGAAAAATTTTATGTTTCTGCACTTGCGAACTTGACAATTTTCTATTGTGTGATGTTTGAACTCTGTCATGTTGGTTAATAATAGTAGACTTGTTATTTCATTTGTGAATTACACCATCACATATTCCACAACCAGAAATGTCAAGAACTTCTTCTGTTTGCAGTACACATAGTAGCTTGGGACCAACATAACCTACGACATGACACATTACACATGACACTACGACATTTTATAAAATGTCATCATTTTATTGTTGATGCAAACATAAACTTCATACTTAAGCAGCTCTGGATCCAAGCCGCGCCCAGTGGTGGCGGATTAGATCAACTTGCAACTGAGTATATTTCACTAGATCATGTAGTTGGTCGTACCTATTGTTGATGTACTCATTGCGCTCCGACATGGAACCATGAGTAGTGTCAGCCAAAACTCCGATGTTGTCGAAGCTTGTGTTCAAAGACGAAGGACCTTCATCTTCTACGATCATGTTGTGCAAGATGATTCAAGTTTTTGAAAGGGAAATGTGCCCTTGGGCCATTTCTAAGTATTTTGGTGATTGAGTGCCAACACATGGGTTTAATTGTGGATTTATATACATGGATGAACAAGGTGCAAATCATGAAGTAAAGGTATGTTTCTAAGCCTAGTACATTGGTTTTGTGTACTAATACATTTGTCTAAGTGTTAGAAACAGAAAGAAGAAGAAGAGAGAAGAGGAGAAAAGACTTGGCTGTGTGCTGCCAAGACCCAGCTCGGTCTGGAGCACCGGACTGTCCGGTGTGCACCGGACAGTGTCCGGTGCGCCAGGCTGCCTCGGCTCGAACTGGCCGCTCTCGGGAAATTGGCCGACGGCGTACGACTAAAAATCACCGGACTGTCCGGTGTGCACCGGACTGTCCGGTGAGCCAACGGTCGGCCGGGCCAACGGTCGGCCGCGCAATCCGCGCGGGACACGTGGCCGAGCCAACGGTCGGAAGATGTCACCGGACTGTCCGGTGTGCACCGGACATGTCCGGTGCGCCAACGGCTCCAGATCTTCCAACGGTCGGCAACGGTCGGAAGCGCCAGTTATGGAAACAAATCAGGCACCGGACAGTGTCCGGTGTGCACCGGACTGTCCGGTGCCCCCGACGACAGAAGGCAAGGATGGCCTTCCGGATTTGCTCTCAACGGCTCCTAGCTGCCTTGGGGCTATAAAAGGAGCCCCTAGGCGCATGGAGGAGATACACAAGCAACCTTTGAGCATTCTTGATCATCCACACTTAGTCTTTGCGCTTTCATTTGTGATTCTAAGTGATTCGAGCTCCGTTCTAGTGAGAACTTTGTGATACTCTTGTGAGCTCGAGTCTTGGCCGTGTGTGTGCGCATTTCGCTGTGGATTTGTGTGTGTTGCTTCCCTCCCTTACTCTGTGTTTCATTTGTGATCATATACTTGTAAGGGCAAGAGACTCCAATTTGTGGAGATTCCTTGCAAACGGGATAGTGAAAGGAACAACAAAACACCGTGGTATTCAAGTGGGTCTTTGGACCGCTTGAGAGGGGTTGATTGCAACCCTCGTCCGTTGGGACGCCACAACGTGGAGTAGGCAAGCGTTGGTCTTGGCCGAACCACGGGATAAAACCACTGTGTC
Source organism: Zea luxurians (assembly GCA_029449295.1). Classification (NCBI taxonomy): domain Eukaryota; kingdom Viridiplantae; phylum Streptophyta; class Magnoliopsida; order Poales; family Poaceae; genus Zea; species Zea luxurians. The sequence goes on from JAOPSE010000006.1 coordinate 111,365,196, forward strand.
ACCTCTGTGCTTGATTTTCTTGTGGTACTGTGTTTTGTTGAGACTTCACCTTAGCCACTTGGCAATAATCGTGCTAACACTTAACAAGTTTTTGTGGCTTAAGTTTGAAGTTTTTACAGGATCACCTATTCACCCCCCCCTCTAGGTGCTCTCAATTGGTATCGGAGCCGTTCTCTTCACAAAGGGACTAACCGCCCGAAGAGATGGATCCTAAGGGGAAGGGTATTGTGATCAATGACAAAGAGAAGGAATCCTTCGTCAACGAGCCAAAGGACGATAAGCCTACCGACTCCGGCTCGGGCCAAAGACGGAAGGAAGGGAAGAAGAAGAAGACAAGGCGCATCAAGGAGATCGTCTACTACGACAGCGACGAGTCTACTTCTTCCCAAAAGGACGAGGACCACAACGACTACGAGAGAAGGAAACTGGTTAATTCGAACTTTTCTTTTGATTACTCTCGTATTCCGCAAAGTTCACATTCACATTTGCTCTCCATTCCACTCGGCAAGCCCCCACACTTTGATGGAGAGGACTACGGATTTTGGAGCCACAAAATGCGTAGTCACCTATTCTCTCTCCATCCTAGTATATGGGAGATTGTAGAAAGTGGAATGCACTTTGATAGTTCGGATAGTCCCATGTTCATTAATGAACAAATTCATAAGAATGCACAAGCTACTACTGTTCTTCTAGCTTCCTTGTGCAGGGATGAATACCATAAAGTGAGCGGCTTGGATAACGCCAAGCAAATCTGGGACACCCTCAAGATTTCTCATGAGGGGAACGACGTCACCTTGCTCACCAAGATGGAGTTGGTGGAAGGCGAGCTTGGACGATTCGCCATGATAAGGGGAGAGGAGCCAACTCAAACTTACAACCGGCTCAAGACCCTTATCAACAAAATAAGGAGCTACGGAAGCACGCGTTGGACGGATCACGACGTCGTCCGCCTAATGCTCAGGTCCTTTACCGTTCTTGATCCTCATCTCGTGAACAATATTCGTGAGAATCCCAGGTACACGATGATGACGCCCGAGGAAGTACTTGGAAAATTCGTGAGCGGGCGGATGATGATCAAGGAGGCAAGATACGTCGACGACGCGTTGAACGGACCACTCCACGAGCCTCAACCCATTGCTCTAAAGGCAACGAGGAGCAAGGAGTCGCTACCTAGCAAGGTGGCGCAAGTTGAGGCGGCCGGGCTCAATGATGAAGAGATGGCTCTCATCATCAAGAGATTCAAGACGACGCTAAATGGTCGCAAGGGGCAGCCAAGCAAGACCAAGACAAAGGGGAAGCGCTCATGCTTCAAATGCGGTAAGCTTGGTCATTTTATCGCTAACTGTCCCGATAATGAAAGTGACCAGGAAAAGGGGAACAAAAGAGAGAAGAAGAAGCAATACAAGAAGGCAAAGGGCGAGGCGCATCTAGGAAAGGAGTGGGACTCGGATTGCTCCTCCTCCGACTCCGACAATGAAGGACTCGCTGCTACTGCCTTCAACAAGTCTTCCCTCTTCCCCAACGAGCGTCTCACATGCCTTATGGCAAGGGAGAAGAAAGTGAGTACTCAAGACTCCACTTATGCTTCCTCTAGTGATAATGAATCTAGTGATGATGATGACATAGATTATTCATGCTTGTTCAAGGGCTTAGATAGATCTAAGATAGATAAAATCAATGAATTGATTGATGCATTGAATGAAAAGGATAGGCTTTTAGAAAAGCAGGAGGATTTATTGTATGATGAACATGATAAATTTGTAGAGGCACAAAAATCATATGCTTTAGAAGTAAAAAGAAATGAAATGCTTTCTTTTGAACTATCTACTTGTCATGAAACCATTTCTACGTTACAAGGTGTTAACAATGATTTAAATGCTAAGTTAGAAGTAGCAAATAAATCTAATTCTTGTGTAGAACATGTTATGATTTGCACTAGGTGTAAGGATTTTGATGTTAATGCCTGTAGTGAACACCTAGTTTTAATTTCCAAATTAAATGAGGAATTGGCTAGTCTTAATGCCCAACTTAAGACTAGCAAAAGTGAAGTTGATAAGATAAAATTTGCAAGGGATGCCTACACGGTTGGTAGACACCCCTCAATTAAGGATGGTCTTGGCTTCAAGAGAGAGGCCAAGAACTTAACAAGCCATAAGGCTCCCATCTTCGTCAAGGAGAAAGGGAAGGCCCCTATGGCTAGTAGTGCTAAAAAGAACCATGCTTTCTTGTATCATGATAGGAGAAATGCTAGAAATGCTTTTAATGATTTTGATTCACATGTTTATGATTCTCATGCCATGTTTGATTCTAGTTCTTCTTATAAGCATGATAGAGATATGTGTAGAAGAAATGTTGTACATATGCCTAGGAGAAATATTGCTCATGTGCCTAGAAAGAATGTTATTCATGCTCCTAGGAAAGTAGTGAACGGACCTTCTATAATTTATTGTGCTTTAAACACTTCCTTTGCTATTTGTAGAAAGGATAGGAAAATAGTTGCTAGGAAGTTAGGGGCAAAATGCAAGGGAGACAGGACTTGCATTTGGGTCCCTAAGGACATTTGTGCTAACCTTGCAGGACCCAACATGAGTTGGGTACCTAAGACCCAAGCCTAAATTTGCCTTGCAGGTTTATGCATCCGGGGGTTCAAGCTGGATTATCGACAGCGGATGCACAAACCATATGACGGGGGAGAAGAAGATGTTCACCTCCTACGTCAAAAATAAGGATTCCCAAGATTCAATTATATTCGGTGATGGGAATCAAGGCAAGGTAAAAGGGTTAGGTAAAATTGCAATTTCTAATGAGCACTCAATTTCAAATGTGTTTCTAGTTGAGTCTCTTGGTTACAACTTGCTATCTGTTAGTCAACTATGCAACATGGGATATAATTGCCTTTTTACTAATGTAGATGTGTCTGTCTTTAGAAGATGTGATGGTTTACTAGCTTTTAAGGGTGTACTAGACGGCAAGCTTTACTTAGTTGATTTTGCAAAAGAAGAGGCCGGTCCAGATGCATGCTTAATGGCTAAGACTTGCATGGGCTGGCTGTGGCATCGCCGCTTAGCACATGTGGGGATGAAGAACCTCCACAAGCTTCTAAAGGGAGAACACGTGATAGGTCTAACAAATGTTTATTTCGAAAAAGATAGACCTTGTGCAGCCTGTCAGGCAGGTAAACAAGTGGGAGGAGCACATCACAGCAAGAATGTGATGACCACGTCAAGACCTCTGGAGCTGCTGCATATGGACCTCTTCGGACCCGTCGCCTATCTAAGCATAGGAGGAAGTAAGTATGGTCTAGTTATTGTTGATGACTTTTCCCGCTTCACTTGGGTGTTCTTTTTGCAGGATAAGTCTGAAACCCAAGGGACCCTCAAGCGCTTCCTCAGGAGAGCTCAAAATGAGTTTGAGCTCAAGGTGAAGAAGATTAGGAGCGACAACGGGTCCGAGTTCAAGAACCTACAAGTGGAGGAGTTTCTTGAGGAGGAAGGGATCAAGCACGAGTTCTCCGCTCCCTACACACCACAGCAAAATGGTGTGGTAGAGAGGAAAAACAGGACGCTAATCGATATGGCGAGGACGATGCTTGGAGAGTTCAAGACCCCCGAGTGCTTTTGGTCGGAAGCTGTGAACACGGCTTGCCACGCCATCAACAGGGTCTACCTTCACCGCCTCCTCAAGAAGACGTCATATGAGCTACTAACCGGTAACAAACCCAATGTATCTTACTTTCGTGTTTTTGGGAGCAAGTGCTACATTCTAGTGAAGAAGGGTAGAAATTCTAAGTTTGCTCCCAAAGCTGTAGAAGGGTTTTTATTAGGTTATGATTCAAATACAAAGGCGTATAGGGTCTTCAACAAATCATCGGGTTTGGTTGAAGTCTCTAGCGATGTTGTATTTGATGAGACTAATGGCTCTCCAAGAGAGCAAGTTGTTGATTGTGATGATGTAGATGAAGAAGATGTTCCAACGGCCGCTATACGAACCATGGCGATTGGAGACGTTCGGCCACAGGAACAAGATGAACAAGGTCAACCTTCTTCCTCAACAACGGTACATCCCCCAACTCAAGACGATGAACAGGTTCATCAAAAGGAGGCGTGTGATCAAGGGGGAGCACAAGATGATCATATGATGGAGGAAGAAGCGCAACCGGCACCTCCAACCCAAGTTCGAGCGATGATTCAAAGGGATCATCCCGTCGACCAAATTCTGGGTGACATTAGCAAGGGAGTAACTACTCGATCTCGATTAGTAAATTTTTGTGAGCATTACTCCTTTGTTTCTTCTATTGAGCCTTTCAGGGTAGAGGAGGCCTTGCTAGATCCGGATTGGGTGTTGGCCATGCAGGAGGAACTTAATAACTTCAAGCGCAACGAAGTTTGGACGCTGGTGCCTCGTCCCAAGCAAAATGTTGTGGGAACCAAGTGGGTTTTCCGCAACAAACAGGACGAGCACGGGGTGGTGACGAGGAACAAGGCTCGACTTGTGGCAAAAGGTTATGCCCAAGTCGCAGGTTTGGACTTTGAGGAGACTTTTGCTCCTGTGGCTAGGCTAGAATCAATTCGTATCTTGCTAGCATATGCCGCTCACCATTCTTTCAGGTTGTACCAAATGGATGTGAAGAGCGCGTTCCTCAACGGGCCAATAAAGGAGGAGGTGTACGTAGAGCAACCCCCTGGCTTCGAGGATGAACGGTACCCCGACCACGTGTGTAAGCTCTCTAAGGCGCTCTATGGACTTAAACAAGCCCCAAGAGCATGGTATGAATGCCTTAGAGATTTCTTAATTGCTAATGCTTTCAAGGTTGGGAAAGCCGATCCAACTCTTTTCACTAAGACTTGTGATGGTGATTTGTTTGTGTGCCAAATTTATGTCGATGACATAATATTTGGTTCTACTAATCAAAAGTCTTGTGAAGAGTTTAGCAGGGTGATGACGCAGAAATTCGAGATGTCGATGATGGGCGAGTTGAACTACTTCCTTGGGTTCCAAGTGAAGCAACTCAAGGACGGCACCTTCATCTCCCAAACGAAGTACACGCAAGATCTGCTAAAGAGGTTTGGGATGAAGGACGCCAAGCCCGCAAAGACGCCGATGGGAACCGACGGACACACCGACCTCAACAAAGGAGGTAAGTCCGTTGATCAAAAAGCATACCGGTCAATGATAGGGTCTTTACTTTATTTATGTGCTAGTAGACCGGATATTATGCTTAGCGTATGCATGTGTGCTAGATTTCAATCCGATCCTAAGGAGTGTCACTTGGTGGCGGTGAAGCGAATTCTTAGATATTTAGTCGCTACACCTTGCTTCGGGATCTGGTATCCAAAGGGGTCTAACTTTGACTTGATTGGGTACTCAGATTCCGACTATGCTGGATGTAAGGTCGATAGGAAGAGTACATCAGGGACGTGCCAATTCTTAGGAAGGTCCCTGGTGTCATGGAACTCTAAGAAACAAACCTCCGTTGCCCTATCCACCGCTGAGGCCGAGTACGTTGCCGCAGGTCAGTGTTGCGCGCAACTACTTTGGATGAGGCAAACCCTCAGGGACTTTGGCTACAATCTGAGCAAAGTCCCACTCCTATGTGATAATGAGAGTGCTATCCGAATAGCAGAAAATCCTGTTGAGCACAGCCGCACAAAGCACATTGACATCCGGCATCACTTTCTGAGAGACCACCAGCAAAAGGGAGATATCGAAGTGTTTTATGTTAGCACCGAGAACCAGCTAGCCGATATCTTTACCAAGCCTTTAGATGAGAAGACCTTTTGCAGGTTGCGTAGTGAGCTAAATGTCTTAGATTCGCGGAACTTGGATTGAATTGTAGCATACATGTATTTATGCCTTTGATCATGTTCATTCTGCATTTTGTTGCTTATTATGGTGCTCAAGTTGTACATACACTCCCTGGACCTCACAAGTCCGTTGCAAAGTGATGCACATGTTTAGGGGGAGATGTGTTACAACTTGACCCTTTGAGACTAACCATATGCTTGAGTTTGCTTGATTTAGTCTCAAAGGAGAATTGAAAGGGAAAAGGTGGACTTGGACCATGACAGACTTCCACTGCACTCCGATGAGAGGGTAACTTATTTCCAAGTTCATCTCATGAACTCTTATTGCCATTTGCTCTTAATTGAAGATTTTGGTGAGGCAATGGGGTTAAAGGGCCAAGATTTATCCCGTTTTGGTGGTTGATGCCAAAGGGGGAGAAAATAAAGGCCAAAGCAATAAATGGATCAGCTACCACTTGAGAAATTTGAAAATAGTAGAGTAGAGTTTTTGGTTTGTCAAAACCCTTTTATTGTCTCTTTTGGCTTCTTGTGGGGAGAAGTAGCAATTATGGGAAAGGGGGAGTTTTTGACATCTTTGATCAATCTCTTTTGGAATGACTCTCTTTATGCTTCAACATGTGTGTTTGACTTAGAGATAGAGATTTGAGTTTGATTTGCAAAAACAAACCAAGTGGTGGCAAAGGATGATCCATATATGCCAAAATTGAATCAAAATAAATTTGAGTTTTAATTTGAAGTAAGTTTGCACTTGTTCTAGTTGCTTTATGTTGTGTTGGCATAAATCACCAAAAAGGGGGAGATTGAAAAGGAAATGTGCCCTTGGGCCATTTCTAAGTATTTTGGTGATTGAGTGCCAACACATGGGTTTAATTGTGGATTTATATACATGGATGAACAAGGTGCAAATCATGAAGTAAAGGTATGTTTCTAAGCCTAGTACATTGGTTTTGTGTACTAATACATTTGTCTAAGTGTTAGAAACAGAAAGAAGAAGAAGAGAGAAGAGGAGAAAAGACTTGGCTGTGTGCTGCCAAGACCCAGCTCGGTCTGGAGCACCGGACTGTCCGGTGTGCACCGGACAGTGTCCGGTGCGCCAGGCTGCCTCGGCTCGAACTGGCCACTCTCGGGAAATTGGCCGACGGCGTACGGCTAAAAATCACCGGACTGTCCGGTGAGCCAACGGTCGGTCGGGCCAACGGTCGGCCGCGCAATCCGCGCGGGACACGTGGCCGAGCCAACGGTCGGAAGATGTCACCGGACTGTCCGGTGTGCACCGGACATGTCCGGTGCGCCAACGGCTCCAGATCTTCCAACGGTCGGCAACGGTCGGAAGCGCCAGTTATGGAAACAAATCAGGCACCGGACAGTGTCCGGTGTGCACCGGACTGTCCGGTGCCCCCGACGACAGAAGGCAAGGATGGCCTTCCGGATTTGCTCTCAACGGCTCCTAGCTGCCTTGGGGCTATAAAAGGAGCCCCTAGGCGCATGGAGGAGATACACAAGCAACCTTTGAGCATTCTTGATCATCCACACTTAGTCTTTGCGCTTTCATTTGTGATTCTAAGTGATTCGAGCTCCGTTCTAGTGAGAACTTTGTGATACTCTTGTGAGCTCGAGTCTTGGCCGTGTGTGTGCGCATTTCGCTGTGGATTTGTGTGTGTTGCTTCCCTCCCTTACTCTGTGTTTCATTTGTGATCATATACTTGTAAGGGCAAGAGACTCCAATTTGTGGAGATTCCTTGCAAACGGGATAGTGAAAGGAACAACAAAACACCGTGGTATTCAAGTGGGTCTTTGGACCGCTTGAGAGGGGTTGATTGCAACCCTCGTCCGTTGGGACGCCACAACGTGGAGTAGGCAAGCGTTGGTCTTGGCCGAACCACGGGATAAAACCACTGTGTCACCTCTGTGCTTGATTTTCTTGTGGTACTGTGTTTTGTTGAGACTTCACCTTAGCCACTTGGCAATAATCGTGCTAACACTTAACAAGTTTTTGTGGCTTAAGTTTGAAGTTTTTACAGGATCACCTATTCACCCCCCCCTCTAGGTGCTCTCAGTTTTCATTATATCTCTAATGTTTTGTTGAGACCAACCATATGCAGGACCACACACTATGACCCATCGCTTCTTTAGTACTCCAAAAGTTCGTTCAATGTATTTTCTAGCAGACTCTTGAGTAGTGGCGAAGTGTTGGGTCCTCACATCATACGGATGACGGATTGTCTTGACATACGCTGGCCAGTCAGGATAAATACCATCTGCTAGGTAATATCCCATGTTGTACGTGTGTCCATTGACGGAGAAAGTCACTGGTGCACTATCACCGGTAAGATGCGAATCAAACAGGTTTGAACGCTGAAGAACATTGATGTCGTTACAGCTACCGGGCATGCCGAAGTATGCATGCCAAATCCATAGGTCATATGAGGCAACTGCTTCGAGGATCATTGTAGGGTGTTTACTGCGACCGGTAAACATCCCCTTCCATGCAGTTGGGCAGTTATGCCACTCCCAATTCATGCAATCCACACTACCAAGCATACCAGGGAAGCCGCGTGACTCTCCAACTTGGAGAAGCCTAGCGATATCAGCAGGAGTAGGTTTCCTGAGATAGTACCCCCCCAAAGCGGCTTGGATGGCGGTGCAAAAGTGTTTCAAAGCCTCATGTGCCGTAGATTCACCAATGCATACGTATTCATCAACGGCATCCGAGGAACACCGTATGCAAGGATACGTATGGCAGCAACAACTTTCTGAAGGGCAAATAGACCTAGCTCACCGGCACAGTTTGGACGCTGAACGAAGTAGGGATCCACTTGTTGCACAGCAAGAACGAGGCGCTCGAACACATGGCGATGCATGCGAAACCTATATTGCAAAATATTGTCAGTAGAAGTGTGAAGTACGTACTATGGACGTGAATAGATGTGCGTACGAAATAACATACCTCCTCCGGAATTGTGCATCCGTGTAAACCGGTTGCGCGCAAAAGTAGTCGGCTCGGATTCTTGCATCACCACTCATATGGTCACGATGGATTCGAACACGACCGGGAATGGAACCAGCATACCGACGCTCGTTAAGTGCACGACGCCTACGATGTTGGTACGTCGCAACCTCCAACTCATGTTCTTCATCTCCCATGTCTTGCGCTATCCTAAGAAAAATATTGGAATCTACAAACCGGTTCATAGTTGTGGAGGAGTGTATGCGAAGTGTGAGTGAAGTGTTGAAGAGTTAGTGATTATTTATAGAAGGGATAGGCTTCGGAGAGAAGCCATGCTCTTGTCGTGCAGCCGAAGCTAGTCGATGGCTTGTTGAAGAAGTGTCGTGGCTTACGGTGGAAGCATGTCAATTTCTAGACATTTTTTCATACGATTGAAATACTGTGACACGTTTTTTCGACAACAATTACACACAACATAAAATGGAATGTTATTTATTTTGTACAATTCGAAATTATTAATCAACCATTGTTTTTTAGATTATTATTTCTAAAATTATTGAATACAATAATTTGCGCATCCTTTGAATAGCATGAAATGGGTACAAAACAAAGAAAACAGAAAAAGAAATGGAAAAAAGAATTCTGTTAACACTGTAGCTTTAGGGGACCGAATTTAGGGGACGCTGCTGGAGACTGAGAATATATAGAGGACAGAATCTTCAGCAGCGTCCCCTAAATTCGGTCCCCTAAAGCTACAGTGTTAACAGATTCCCTTTTTTCCATTTCTTTTTCTGTTTTCTTTGTTTTCTTCCCAATTCACGCTATACAAATGATGTGCAAAAATGTGTATTTATTAATTTTTGAATTAATAAATTCGAATTGTCAACATTAATTACCATTGGCTGTTAATGTTGTGTGTAATTGTTGTCGATAAAACGTCGCATAGTATTTTATCGGTACGAAAATATGTTTTCAAATTGACAAGCTTCCACCGTAAGCCACAACTCTTCTTCGAGAAGCCATCGACTTGCTTCCTCTGCATGGCAAGCGGATGGCTTGTCTCCGAAGCCTACTTCTTTTATAAATAGCGAGTGAGGCTTCCATACTTCACTCAACCTTGCATTTACAAACTCCACAACAATGAACCCCTACTTAGAATCGAATTTTCTGGTTAGGTTGATGGAAGAAATGGAAGAGGAAGAAGAAGAGTTGGAGTTGGCGAGGCACATGCTCATTAGGAGGCGGCGTGCACGCAACGAGCGTCGTCATGGTGGTTCCATTCCAGGGCGTGTTCGGATTCATCGTGATCACATGAGCGGCGATGCAAGAATCCGAGCGGACTACTTTGGAGAGCAACCTGTGTACACGGATGCTCAATTTCGTAGGAGGTATTTCAAATGCCCACATTCAATTTGCCATGTACATATCTTCATGACCCCTATTATGACACATTAATTTTATGGTAGTGTCGGCGTTTCGCCCCCGGGGGGTCCCTGGACCGACGAGTAAATTGTCGCTGTGTGTCCCAGCCCAGATGGGTCGACATGAGACGGAGACACAAGGGGGGAAAAACAGTAAGGGGAAACCCGCAGCCTCATGTTGTCCTGCGCCTAGGGTGGATGCGCTTGCAGTAGGGGGTTACAAGCGTTTGCGAGGGAGAGAGAGAGACAGGGGGGCGTGAGGCTGCCCGTTCTCTCGCGTGGCCACCTCCTTAGTATGAGAGCCCTGGACCTTCCTTTTATAGATGTAAGGAGAGGGTCCAGGTGTACAACGGGGGGGGGGGGTGTAGCAATGTGCTAACGTGTCTAGCAGAGAGGAGCTAGAGCCCTATGTACGTGCCGACGTGGCTGTCGGAGAGGTGTTGGAGCCCTGTTCATGTGGCGTCGTGGCCGTCGGAGGAGCGCTTGAGCCCTATAGAAGCACAGCTATCGGGGCTGTCGGATCCTTGCTGATGTATCCTTGCTTCCGTAGGGGGCTGAGAACCACCGTTGTCATGGAGCACGCGGGGTGCCATCATTACTTGTTTTACCGGGGCGAGCCAGATGGGACGCCGGTCTTGTTCCCCGTAGCCTGGGCTAGCTAGGGGTAGGGTAATGATGGCCTCCCTTTGTGGCGTGGTCGGCCTGAGCGAGGTGGTGACTCCTCCGAGGTCGAGGCTGAGTCCGAGCCCTGGGGTCGGGCGAGGCGGAGACCGTCTTCCGGAGTTGAGGCTGAGTCCGAGCCCGGGGGTCGGGCGAGGCGGAGACCTTCTTCCGGAGTCGAGGTCGAGTCTGAGCCCTGGGGTCGGGCGAGGCGGAGATTTCTATGGCGCCCGAGGCTGGACTTGGTTGCTGTCAGCCTCACCCTGGTGGGTGGCGCAGCAATCGGAGCAGCGCAGGCGGCGCTGTTTTCCTGTCAGGTCAGTCAGTGGAGGGGCGAAGTGACCGCGGTCACTTCGGCCTTGTCGACTAGAAAGCGCGCGTCAGGATAAGGTGTCAGGCGATCCTTGCATTGAATGCTCCTGCGATCCGGTCGGCTTGGCGAGGCGATCTGGCTAAGGTTGCTTCTTCGTGAAGCCTGCCCGAGCTGGGCCTCGGGCGAGTCGAAGGTGCGCCCGTTGCTTGTGGAGACCCTCGGGCGAGGCGTGAATCTGCCTTGGTCTTCCGTTCCTGCCCGAGGCTGGGCTCGGGCGAGGCGAGATCGTGTCCCTTGAGTGGACGGAGCCTTAACCGGAATTGCGCCCATCAGGCCTTTGCAGCTTTGTGCTGATGGGGGTTACCAGCTGAGATTAGGAGCCTTGGGGGGTACCCCTAATTACGGTCCCCAACAGTAGCCCCCGAGCCTCAAAGGGAGTGTGGGTACTCGCTTGGAGGCTTTGTCGCACTTTTTTGCAAGGGGACCGGCCTTTCTCGGTTGCATTTTGTTCCGGTGGGTGCGCGCGAGCGCACCCGCCGGGTGTAGCCCCCAAGGCTTCGGAGGAGTGGTTTGACTCCTTCGAGGTCTTAATGCCTTTTGTGATGGCTCGGCCGGTCTGGTTGTTCCCTCATGTGAACTGGTCGTTGCTCGGGTGCATAGTCAGGTTCCGGGTTCTCGGGCTAGTATGTTGACGCTGTCAACGGTTTGGCCGGAGCCGGGTTTGCGAGAGCAGCCCCCGAGCCTCTGCACAGGGCGAGAGGACGGTCAAGGGCAGACTCGGCTTTTTTCATACGCCCCTGCGTCGCCTTTCTGCAAGGAGGAGGGGGGAAAGCGCCATGTTGCCCTCGGAGGGCGCCGAACATGGTGTCTCTAGTGAGTTGCTAACGGGTGATCCGAGTGGACGCCCGTGCCCCGTTCGATAAGGGTCAACTAGTGGCCTAGAGGCGCGCTCCAAAAGTACCTGCAGGTGATTTGCCGGACCCGGTCCCGTTCGATAGGGTCGGAGGGCTCGATGCCTCCCTCTGATGGGATTCCGTTACATAATCGTTCCTGCTGGTCTCAGAAATGTCCTAGGGTACCTCGGGAGCGTAGCCCGAGCCTTGGTTATGTATCGAACGTACCTAGAGTCATCCCTCACTCTGCGTGCTCTGGGGCGACTGTCGAACCCGTCGGGGGGCCAGCCTACGAACCCCTGATCAGTAGTGGGCGCGGAGCCCGAGTGGCCTGAGGCGGCTGTCGAACCCTTCCGAGGGGCCAGCCTTCGAACCTCTGACCAGTAGTGGGCGCGGAGCCCGAGTGCTCTGAGGCGGCTGTCTAACCCTTCCGAGGGGCCAGCCTTCGAACCTCTGATCAGTAGGGGGCTCGGGGCCCGCTTCCTTCACGGAGAAGGATCCCTTTCGGAGTATCCCCTTTCCAGGTCCCTGTAGCAAGAGAGAGAAAGGGGAAGAGGAAAAGGATACGAAATTGAAGGACGTGGCACACCTTTTTTGACGCGGTCATTATGGTGGAGGTGAAGCGTCGCCCGCTTCGCCTGCCAAAGGTGTCGCCTATCCTGCCGTAGAGTTAATGCGACGGGACGAGTGGTTCGTGGGGCAGCCGTTGTGCATGCGTGAGCCGTTCGAGGAACGGGTGTTTCGCTTTCGAGTTTTGGATTTCGCGGCTGGTTCGGGCGGAGCGTTGAACGGGTCTTGCCCGGGTCTTTATATATTCGGAGGAGGGTCTGGTGGTGGCTCTTTACTCTGCTGCTCGCCTCTGCTTAGGTTTCCGCAACCTGAGGGAATAGCCAGAGAAAGAGAACCTCACACCTTGTCTGCCCCGCCGCCACCTCCTTCGCTTGGCGATGGCCGACCGGGTAACCATCGTTCCGCCGCGCGACCCATGGCCTTCTTCCACTATCACGGTGGACGACCTGGAGGCCCTTGTTGCCGATGGCTTGCTCCGCCCCCTCTCTGATGTTCTGCGGCCGGAGTGGATGGTCCCTCCGAGCGGGGCCGACCCAAACCCGCCACCGGGGTATGTGCTGAGTTTCCTCTCCTTCCATGAGCGGGGGTTTGGTGTGCCAGCAAGCCGTTTTATGCGGGCGCTCCTGCATCACTATGGGGTGGAGCTGCACAACCTTAGCCCCAACTCCATCGCGCAAGCTGCCATCTTCACGGCGGTTTATGAAGGATTTTTGGGGATTGCCCCCCACTGGGGTCTGTGGACTCATCTCTTCTCCGCGGAGCCTTTTGCCTCGGCGACGGGGGAGAAGAGGGTCCGCATGGCGGTGCGGGCCGGTGGCTGCATCCTCCAGTTGAGGCAGGCGCGTGCGCAGCAGTACATCCCCGCCATCCTTGTGTCTTCGAACAAGGGGTGGCAGCGCAGGTGGTTTTACCTCTGGAATGACGATGGGAGGCTCCCGTTGTTTTCTCAACGAGTGGTGACCGCCGCCGGCAGCCATTGGTGCTATGGGGCCCCGTGTGAGAGGCAGAAGAATCTCCAGCCCCTTCTAGAGGCCTTGGAGAAGCTGCGAGAGGGAGGGCTCACCGCCGCGGGGGTGGTTGCCGCCATCCATCGCTGGAGGGTGCTCCCCTTAACGGAGCGATGGCTGCTACTTTAGGAGATGACACCGGGGGTCGGCTTGGAGGGTTCGCAGATGTCCTCGGTCCCCCTCCCCGCCGATGACCTCCACAAGCGGGTGGCCGGTACGGTAGGGAAGCTAGACGCCGGCGCCCTCACCCAGCTCCCGATGCGTCCCGAGTGCGGGTGCATGTCCCTGGTGAGTGTCCGCTCCTCCTTCTTTCTTGTGTCGGATTGCCCCCGGGTTCTCACAGTCGAGACCTTTCGTTCGTCTCCAGGAGCTGGGGTCTCACAAGCCTTCCCTGCCACCGGTCCCGGAGGACGTGGTGGACCGAGCCGCGCGGAGGGTTGCTGCGGAGAGGAAGAAGGAGAAGAAGGACGCGAAGAAGGCTCGGGCCCGCGAGTGGATGCGGGCTCGGGACGCCTTGGAGAAGCGTCGGCGGCGGCAGGAGAGGGACAGGCTCCCGAGGGAGCCGTCGCCGGAGACGCCTGATGATGACGACGACGACGATGATGATGAAGACGACGACATGGCCGCCCACCTTGGCCTCAGCCCGAGTCTGAGGCTGGGCCAGGGGTCGTCGAGCCAGCCCCCGAGTGGGTCGGTGCTGTCAGTATCTGGGGCGGGGGCGTTAGGGTCCCGACCCGAAGAACAGGGGCAGACTGAGGGGGTACTTGACCCCTTGGCCCAGGTAGCTAAGGTGACCCCGGGGAGTCAGGCCGTCCCGCCTGTGCCCCCAAAGCCGTTGTGCGTGCCGGCAGCACAGGAGGCCGATCCTCGGGTCACTGTGTCCGCGCTTAGGCGGATCGTCCCTTCGGTGCCCGGGCGCCCGAGGCAGGGATGGTGCCGAAGCCGGCAGTGGGGCAAACCTTGGTGGCGCCCGCGGAGGCCGAGGCTCGAGGGGCCTCCCCGCAGGCACGATTGGTCGTGGCCCGGAGTGGGTAAGTATCTGAGGGTACTTCTGTCCCGGCGCCTTCTTCGTGTGTCCTGATCCTGCTTTTCCCTTTCTTCCCAGCAAACGGAGGCACGGTTCGACCGGTCTGGCTCCCCGAAAAGCCCTCAAGACGGCGCCAGCTTCTGCAGCTGGTGCCGCACCGGGCCTCGGCGGCCGGCTGGCCTCTGCGCAAGGTGCCCCCGAGCAGGGGGTTCAGGCGACACAAGTTGCCGTGGGGCGAGCTCCCGAGGCTGACCCCTCCGTCGAGGCAGCCGTCGAGTCGAGGGAGACTGCTGGCGCGGCCGCGGCCTTGAGCCCACCAGTCGTGTTGCCGGTGCTGGCACCGGCTTCTGCCGAGGCTGTAACTGCTCCGGCTGTGGGGCCACCCGCCGTCGCCGATGCTGAGATGGCCGAGGCGCTGCTACTCGAGGCCGGTGATCGGAAACCTGTCCCCTTAGCCGAGGAGGTTCCCTACGCGCTGACTGCAGGGGGTGCCGATGCCTTGGAGAAGGGGGGCGCAGAACCGCGGCCCGTCCTGGGGAGCGGCAACCTCGTCCTCGCGCGGCGCGGTTTCGGTGAGCGACGTCGGCCGCTCCGGTTCTGGGCCCGTGGTGCTTCGAAACCCCTCTTCGTTCTTGACGATGAGAGAGAGGAGCAGTCTTGGGGCGAGCTTCGCGAGCGTGCCGAGGCAACGGTGGGGTCGCTTCGGTCGACCCTGGAGGTCCTTTCTAGGGACGTTCCCAGGATCCTCCAGGTAAGGATTTCAGGCATACCTTTCACGTGATCAAGGCATTCTTCGTGACGCCTCGCTTCCCTTCCTCAGGATCTGACGGATCTGAGCGCCGCCAAGTCATCGTTCATTCACCGCGAGGCCGATGTCTGGGGTTCGCTGTGGTTTCTGAGGACCACGCTTGCCGAGGCTACCGAGCGCCTCTCCCAACGAAGCGCCAAGGCGGCGGACCTTCGTTTGCTCCGTGACGAGCTGGGGGCAGAGGCAGCGGCGGCATGCGCAGAGGCGCGGCGGTGGCAGTCGAAGCTTGGCTAGGCCATCGGTGAGCGGGATCAGTCTCGGGGCCGGGCCGCCGAGGCTAAAAGCCGGGCTGAGGCCCTTGGGGGCCAGCTAGTCGAGGTGTTCGCTCGGGCCGGAGCCCTTGCGGCGGACCTAGCTGTGGCCATCGGGTCTGCTCAGTCCGCCCAAGCCGTAGCCTCGGAGCAGCGTATCCGGGCGGAAGGTATGTCTTGGCTGTTTTGAGGTTTTGATTCAGCTTCACTCTTCAGCTTGCGTTTGAAGACTTCTGCTTTGGCTGTTTGCAAAGCTTGAGTTTGCCCTCAGCGAGTCCGCCAAGGCACTTGCCCAGGCGGTTGAGCAGAAGGAGGCCGACCGCGTGGCCATGTCCGAGGCTATCTCGGCCTTTTGCCAGATCTTTGGCCTTGACGACGTCCCCTCTGGAAGCTCCCCTCATAGTCGCCTACAGGCCTTGGGCGACCACGCGCGCGGCCGACTCCATGAGGCGCTGCATCACGGTGTTAGGCGGGCCTTCGCCGTGCTCGCTTCCCACTATGATGTGGATCTGGAGCGGGTCAGCGAGGGGTATTGTCTTCCCGATGAAGACGAAGCTGCCCTGGCCGAAGTTCAGAGGCTTGACACGGCCGCCGTGGGCCCGAGCGCGGTGCTGGCGTCCACTTTCGAGGTGGAGATCCTTCCGCCTGCGCCACCGTCTGAGGCTGGGGCGGGTCTTGCCGAGGGTGGAGACGGCGCGGAGGTTGGAGATGAAGCCGAGGGTGCCGCTCCTCCCCCGGGCGATGCTTGATTCTGCCGGAGCAGTTTGTTTTGAACATGTGTGTGCCTTTTGTGGCCGCCGAGGCCTGAACACTTTGTCTTCGTGATATAAAGCTGTGTCTTTTTCCTCCTGTTTCGCATACCCGGACTTGTTCGTCAGTAGCAGGATCGTTTACCCAAGTAAGAGTTATTTTTCGCGGTAGGTGACGAGTGAGGTATCCGTATCCCGGAGGCGTAGGAGTCCCTCGGCTCGGTCGGCCTTGCCGCTTACATGCACTCTTATTCGTTTCTCGGGGTTCTGTTACTGACATGGCCGGGAGACACGAAAGTCGTTTTGGCGGAAGACTTTTTTCCGAGGAAAATTTTGACGCAGAGGGGGTTTCCCCCTTCTAGCCCCCGAGGGAGGGTCGGGCTTTGCCGAGGCAAGGCTGACCCTTCCTTGAAGGTTAGACTTTGCTTGTGTATGTAAACGAGGTACATGAACGACTTGAAAACATCTTAAGGGTAGAAGCGACGTAGCTGTCGGATGTTCCAAGCGTTGCTGTAGACCTCGCCTTGACTGTTGGCCAGCTTGTATGTTCCGGGCTTCAGAATCTTGGAGATGATGAACGGCCCTTCCTAGGGAGGCGTGAGCTTGTGGCGCCCTCGGGCGTCTTGTCGTAGCCGAAGCACCAAGTCGCCCACCTGGAGGTCTCGGGACCGAACCCCTCGGGCATGGCAGCGTCGCAGGGACTGCTGATACCGCGCCGAGTGTAGTAAGGCCATGTCCCGAGCCTCTTCCAGCTGGTCTAGTGAGTCTTCTCGGTTTGTCTGGTTGCTTCGGGCGTCGTATGCCCTCGTCCTCGGGGAGCCATGTTCTAAGTCTCTGGGCAAGATAGCCTCGGCCCCATAGACTAGAAAAAACGGCGTGAAGCCCGTGGCTCGGCTTGGCGTCGTCCTCAGACTCCAGACCACCGAGGGGAGTTCCTTCACCCACTGCCTGCCGAACTTGTTGAGGTCGTTGTAGATCCTCGGCTTGAGCCCCTGTAGAATCATGTCGTTGGCACGCTCTACCTGCCCATTCGTCATGGGGTGAGCTACGGCGGCCTAGTCCACCCGGATGTGGTGGTCCTCACAGAAGTCCAGGAACTTTCTGCCAGTGAATTGGGTGCCGTTGTCGGTGATGATGGAGTTCGAGACCCCGAAGCGATGGATGATGTTGGTGAAGAACGCCACCGCCTGTTCGGACCTGATGCTGTTTAGGGGTCGGACCTCAATCCACTTGGAGAATTTGTCGATGGCGACCAGCAGGTGCGTGAAGCCCCCAGGTACCTTCTACAAGGGACCGACGAGGTCCAGACCCCACACAGCAAACGTCCAGGTGATGGGTATTGTTTGCAGAGCCTGAGCGGGCAGGTGGGTCTGCTTTGCGTAGAATTGACACCCTTGGCAGGTGCGTACAATCCTAGTGGCGTCGGCCACCGCGGTCGGCCAGTAGAAACCCTATCGGAAGGCGTTTCCCATGAGGGCCCGAGGTGCTGCGTGGTGACCGCAAGCCCCCGAGTGTATTTCTTGCAATAACTCCTGACCTTCGGCGATGGATATGCATCGTTGGAGGATGCCTGAGGGGCTGCGGTGGTTGAGCTCCTTTTCATCACCCAGCAAGACGAACGACTTGGCGCGCCGCGCCAGTCGCCGAGCTTCGGCTCTGTCGAGGGGTAGCTCTCCTCGGTGGAGATATTGCAGGTATGGGGTCTGCCAGTCTCGATTAGGCGTGACCCCATTCCGCTCTTCCTCGACGCGCAGTGCCTCACCCTCGGGGGCCGAGGGTGCCTCGGGCTGGGCCGAGGGCGCCTCGGGCAGAGCTGAGGCCTTCTCGGGCTTGGGCGTGTCGTCGGTCTTGACGGAGGGTTGATGTAGGTCTCGGGAGAAGACGTCCGGAGGAACCTGAGAGCACCTAGAGGGGGGGGTGAATAGGTGATCCTGTAAAAGCTTAAACTGAAGACCACAAAAACTTGATTAAGCGTTAGCACAATAATGCCAAGTGGCTAGAGAGGAGTCTAAGCAAGACACGATAACCACAAGAAGATCAACACAGATAGACATAGTGGTTTATCGCGTGGTTTGGCCAAGTCCAACGCTTGCCTACTCCACGTTGTGGCGTCCCAACGGACGAGGGTTGCAATCAACCCCTCTCAAGCGGTCTAAAGATCCACTTGAATACCACGGTGTTTTGCTTTGCTTTTCTATATCCCGTTCGCGAGGTATCTCCACAACTTGGAGTCTCTCGCCCTTACACTTTGATGTTCACAAAGAAGCAAGGAGTAAGGGAGGGATGAACAACTCACACAAGACACAAAGATCACAGCAAATACGCACACACAAGACCCAGACTTGAGCTCAAAAGAGTATCACGAGTTTCTCACTAGAACGGAGCTCAAATCACTAAGAATGTCGAACAAGTGCGCAAGAATGAAGTGTGAGTGATCAACAATGCTTAAAGGATGCTTGGTGTACTCCTCCATGCGCCTAGGGGTCCCTTTTATAGCCCCAAGGCAGCTAGGAGCCGTTGAGAGCATTCCGGGAAGGCAATTCTTGCCTTCAGTCGCCTGGCGCACCGGACAGTCTGGTGCACCACCGGACACTGTCCGGTGCGGATTTCTTTCCTTCTTTGGCGAAGCCGACCATTGGAGATTCAGAGCCGTTGGCGCACCGGACACTGTCCGGTGCACACCGGACAGTCCGGTGCCCCCTTGTGACCGTTGGCTCGGCCACGCGTCACGCGCAGAATCCTCGGTCGACCGTTGGCCCGGTTGACTGTTGGATCACCGGACAGTCCGGTGCACCACCGGACAGTCCGGTGAATTATAGCCGTACGCTGTTAATCATCTCCCGAGAGCGACGAGTTCGCCTGTGAATGGCTCACCGGACAGTCCGGTGATTTATAGCCGTACACCGCCGTCGAAGTCCCGAGAACGGCAAGTTCACCAGAGCCAGCCTGGCGCACCGGACACTGTCCGGTGCACCACCGGACAGTCCAATGCACCCAGACCGAGCTGTATTTGGCTGAACAAAGCCATCTCTTTTCCAATTCGATTTCTCCTATTTCTAGCACTTAGACACAATACATTAGTTCCAAAAACAATGTACTAAGTCTAGAAACATACCTTTAGACTTGATTTGCACTTCGTCCATCAATTGGCATAGATTTTCACTTAAGCACTTGTGTTGGCACTCAATCACCAAAATACTTAGAAATGGCCCAAGGGCACATTTCCCTTTCAATCTCCCCCTTTTTGGTGATTTATGCCAACACAACAAAAAGCAACTAAAAGAAGTGCAACATCAATACAAATGAGAACTCAAAATTGTTTTGATTCATTTTTGGCATATATGGATCACTCTTTGCCACCACTTGGTTTGTTTTTGCAAATCAAACTCAATTTCCTATCTCTAAGTCAAAATCACTTGTAGGGACATAAAGAGAGGTATTCCAAGAGAAATTGATCAAAGATTCAAAAACTCCCCCTTTTTCCCATAATCAACCATTCTCCCCACAAGAGACCAACTTTTGACAAGAGAGACAATAAGAGAGTTTTGACAAACCAAAAGCTCTATTCTACTGTTTTCAAAATTTCTCAAGTGGTAGTTGATTCATTTATTGCTTTGGCCTTATTTTCTCCCCCTTTGGCATCAAGCACCAAAACGGGATCAATTTTGGCCCTTAAACCTCATTGCCTCACCAAAATCGTCAAATAAGAATACAAAGGCAATAGAGTACATGAGATGAACTTGGAATAAGTTACCCTCTCATCGGAGTGCAGTGGAAGTCTTTCATGGTCCAAGTCCACCTTTTCCCTTTCAAACCTCCTTTGAGACTAAATTAAGAAAACTCAAGCACATGGTTAGTCTCAAAGAGTCAAGTTGTAGCACATCTCCCCCTAAATATGTGCATCACTTGCAAAAGGACTTGTGAGGTCCGAGGAGAGTTTATAGAACTTGAGCACCACAAGTAAACAACAAAATGCATAAGGAACATGATCAAAGGCATAAACACATGTATGCTATAAATCAATCCAAGTTCCGCGAATCTAAGACATTTAGCTCACTACGCAGCCTGCAAAAGGTCTTCTCATCTAGAGGCTTGGTAAAGATATCAGCTAGCTGGTTCTTGGTGCTAATATAGAACACTTCGATATCTCCCTTTTGCTGGTGGTCTCTCAAAAAGTGATGCCGGATGTCAATGTGCTTTGTGCGACTGTGCTCAACAGGATTTTCCGCTATGCGAATAGCACTCTCATTATCACATAGGAGTGGGACTTTGCTCAGATTGTAGCCAAAGTCCCGGAGGGTTTGCCTCATCCAAAGTAGTTGCGCGCAACACTGTCCTGCGGCAACGTACTCGGCCTCAACGATGGATAGGGCAACGGAAGTTTGTTTCTTAGAATTCCATGACACCAGGGACCTTCATAAGAATTGGCACGTCCCTGATGTACTCTTCCTATCGACCTTACATCCAGCATAGTCGGAGTCTGAATATCCAATCAAGTCAAAGTTAGACCCCTTTGGATACCAGATCCCGAAGCAAGGCGTAGCAACTAAATACCTAAGAATTCGCTTCACGGCCACTAAGTGACACTCCCTTGGATCGGATTGAAATCTAGCACACATGCATACGCTAAGTATAATATCCGGTCTACCAGCACATAAATAAAGTAAAGACCCTATCATTGACCGGTATGCCTTTTGATCAACGGACTTACCTCCTTTGTTGAGGTCGGTGTGTCTGTCAGTTCCCATCGGAGTCTTTGCAGGCTTGGCGTCCTTCATCCCAAACCGCTTTAGCAAGTCTTGCGTGTACTTCGTTTGGGAGATGAAGGTGCCGTCCTTGAGTTGCTTCAATTGCAACCCAAGGAAGTAGTTCAACTCGCCCATCATCGACATCTCAAACTTTTGAGTCATCATCCTGCTAAACCCTTCACAAGACTTTTGGTTAGTAGAACCAAATATTATGTCGTCGACATAAATTTGGCACACGAATAAATCTCCATCACAAGTCTTAGTGAATAAAGTTGGATCGGCTTTCCCAACCTTGAAAGCATTAGCAATTAAAAAGTCTCTAAGGCATTCATACCATGCTCTTGGGGCTTGCTTAAGTCCATAGAGCGCCTTAGAGAGCTTACACACGTGGTCGGGGTACCGTTCATCCTCGAAGCCAGGGGGTTGCTCCACGTACACCTCCTCCTTGATTGGCCCGTTGAGGAAAGCGCTCTTCACATCCATTTGGAATAACCTGAAAGAATGGTGAGCGGCATATGCTAGTAATATACGAATAGACTCTAGCCTAGCCACAGGAGCAAAAGTCTCCTCAAAGTCCAAACCTGCGACTTGGGCATAACCTTTTGCCACAAGTCGAGCCTTGTTCCTCGTCACCACCCCGTGCTCGTCCTGTTTGTTGCGGAACACCCACTTGGTTCCCACATCATTTTGCTTGGGACGAGGCACCAGTGTCCAGACTTCATTCCTCTTGAAATTATTGAGCTCTTCCTGCATGGCCAACACCCAGTCCGGATCTAGCAAGGCCTCTTCTACCCTGAAAGGCTCAATAGAAGAGACAAAGGAGTAATGCTCACAAAAATTAACTAATCTAGAAAGAGTAGTTACTCCCTTGCTAATGTCACCCAAAATTTGGTCGACGGGATGATTCCTTTGAATCGTCGCTCGAACTTGGGTTGGAGGTGCCGGTTGTGCTTCTTCCTCCATCACATGATCATCTTGTGCTCCCCCTTGATCACACGCCTCTTCTTGATGAACCTGTTCATCGTATTGAGTTGGGGGATGCACCATCGTTGAGGAAGAAGGTTGATCTTGCTCCTTTTGTTCCTGTGGCCGCACATCTCCAATCGCCATGGTGCGTATTGCGGCCGTTGGAACGTCTTCTTCATCTACATCATCAAGATCAACAACTTGCTCTCTTGGAGAGCCATTAGTCTCATCAAATACAACGTCGCTAGAGACTTCAACCAAACCCGATGATTTGTTGAAGACTCTATACGCCTTTGTATTTGAGTCATAACCTAACAAAAACCCTTCTACAGCTTTGGGAGCAAACTTAGAATTTCTACCCTTCTTTACTAGAATATAGCATTTGCTCCCAAATACACGAAAATAAGACACATTGGGTTTGTTACCGGTTAGCAGCTCATACGAACTCTTCTTGAGGAGGCGGTGAAGGTAGACCCGGTTGATGGCGTGGCAAGCCGTGTTCACGGCTTCCGACCAAAATCGCTCGGGGGTCTTGAACTCTCCAAGCATCGTCCTCGCCATATCGATGAGCGTCCTGTTCTTCCTCTCTACCACACCATTTTGCTGTGGTGTGTAGGGAGCGGAGAACTCGTGCTTGATCCCTTCCTCCTCAAGGTACTCCTCCACTTGAAGGTTCTTGAACTCGGACCCGTTGTCGCTCCTTATCTTCTTCACCTTGAGCTCAAACTCATTTTGAGCTCTCCTTAGGAAGCGCTTGAGTATCCCTTGGGTTTCAGTTTTATCCTGCAAGAAGAATACCCAAGTGAAGCGGGAAAAATCATCAACTATAACAAGACCATACTTACTTCCTCCTATGCTTAGATAGGCGACGGGTCCGAAGAGGTCCATATGAAGCATCTCCAAAGGTCTTGATGTGGTCATCACATTTTTGGGATGATGAGAGCTTCCCACCTGTTTACCTGCTTGACAAGCTGCACAAGGTCTATCTTTTTCGAAATGCACATTAGTTAGACCTATTACATGTTCTCCCTTTAGAAGCTTGTGAAGGTTCTTCATCCCCACATGTGCTAAACGGCGATGCCACAGCCAGCCCATGCAAGTCTTAGCAATTAAGCATGCATCTAGACCGGCCTCCTCTTTTGCAAAATCAACTAAATAAAGTTTACCGTCTAGTACACCCTTAAAAGCTAGTGAACCATCACACCTTCTAAAGACAGACACATCTACATTTGTGAATAAACAATTATATCCCATAATGCATAATTGACTAATGGATAACAAATTATATCCAAGCGACTCAACTAAAAACACATTAGAAATAGAGTGCTTGGATGAAATAGCAATCTTCCCTAACCCTTTCACCTTGCCTTGGTTCCCATCACCGAATATGATTGAATCTTGGGAATCCTTGTTCTTGACGTAGGAGGTGAACATCTTCTTCTCCCCCGTCATGTGGTTTGTGCATCCGCTGTCGATAATCTAGCTTGAACCCCCGGATGCATAATCCTGCAAGGCAAATTTAGGCTTGGGTTTTAGGTACCCAACTCTTGTTGGGTCCTACAAGGTTAGTCACAATGGTCTTAGGGACCCAAATGCAAGTTTTATCTCCCTTGCATCTTGCCCCTAATTTCCTAGCAATTACCTTCTTATCCTTTCTACAAATAGCAAAGAAGCATTGCAAGTATGAAAAATTGTAGAAGGTTCATTAATTACTTTCCTAGGAACATGAACAATATTCTTTCTAGGCACATGATGAATATTTTTCCTAGGCATATCTTTACCATGCACAACATGAGAACTAGAAGCAGTCATAGCATATGAATCATAAGCACAGGTCCTATACGCATTTCTAGAAAATTTTCTATCACCATAAATGAAAGCATGGTTCTTTTGAACACTACTAGCCATAGGGGCCTTCCCTTTCTCCTTGATGGAGATGGAAGCCTTATGGCTTGTTAAGTTCTTGACTTCCCTCTTGAAGCCAAGACCATCCTTAATTGAGGGGTGTCTACCAATCGTGTAGGCATCCCTTGCAAATTTTATTTTATCAATTTCACTCTTGCTAGTCTTAAGTTGGGCATTAAGACTAGCCAATTCATCATTCAATTTAGAAATTGAAACTAGGTGATCACTACAAGCATCAACATCAAAATCTTTACACCTATTACAAATTGTAACATGTTCTACACAAGATGTTGATTTATTTACTATTTCTAACTTAGCATTCAAATCATCATTTATGCTCTTTAAGCTAGAAATAGAGTCATGGCATGAAGACAATTCACTAGAAAGCATTTCATTCCTTTTAATTTCTAAAGCAAGAGATTTTTGTGCCTCTACAAACTTATCATGTTCTTCATACAAAAGATCCTCTTACTTTTCTAATAACCTATTCTTATCATTCAAGGCATCAATTAATTCATTAATTTTATCAACCTTGGTTCTATCTAGGCCCTTGAATAAACATGAATAATCTATTTCATCATCATCACTAGACTCATCCTCACTTGAAGAAGCATAAGTAGTATTTCGATTACATACCTTCTTCTCCTTCACCATGAGGCATGTGTGACGCTCGTTGGGGAAGAGGGCCGATTTGTTGAAGGCGGTGGCGGCGAGTCCTTCGTTGTCGGAGTCGGACGACGAACAATCCGAGTCCCACTCCTTGCCAAGGTGTGCCTCGCCCTTAGCCTTCTTGTACGCTTTCTTCTTTTCCCTCTTGTTCCCTTGTTCCTGGTCACTATCATTATCAGGACAGTTAGCTAAAAAATGACCAACCTTACCACATTTGAAGCATGAGCGCTTCCCCTTCGTCTTGTTCTTGTTAGGCAGCCCCTTGCGTCCCTTTAGCGCCGTCTTGAAGCGCTTGATGATGAGGGCCATCTCTTCCTCATTTAGTCCCGCTGCCTCAACTTGCGCCACCTTGTTAGGTAGCGTCTCCTTGCTTCTCGTTGCTTTGAGGGCGATGGTTTGAGGCTCATGGATTGGGCCATTTAGCGCATCATCCACGTACCTCACCTCCTTGATCATCATTCGCCCACTTACGAACTTCCCAAGAACTTCTTCGGGCGACATCTTGGTGTACCTAGGATTTTCACGAATATTGTTCACCAGATGTGGATCAAGTACAGTAAAAGACCTTAGCATTAGGCGAATGACGTCGTGGTCCGTCCATCGCGTGCTTCCGTAGCTCCTTATCTTGTTGATGAGGGTCTTGAGCCGGTTGTATGTTTGGGTTGGCTCCTCTCCCCTTATCATCGCGAATCTTCCAAGCTCGCCCTCCACCAACTCCATTTTGGTGAGCATGGTGACGTCGTTCCCCTCATGTGAGATCCTGAGGGTGTCCTAGATCTGCTTGGCATTGTCCAAGCCGCTCACCTTATTGTACTCTTCCCTGCACAAAGATGCTAAGAGGACAGTAGTAGCTTGTGCATTTTTATGGATTTGTTCATTTATAAACATGGGACTATCCGAGCTATCAAATTTCATTCCACTCTCTACAATCTCCCATATGCTTGGATGGAGAGAGAACAAGTGACGACGCATTTTGTGACTCCAAAATCCGTAGTCCTCCCCATCAAAGTGTGGAGGTTTGCCAAGAGGAATGGAAAGCAAATGTGTATTTGAACTACGCGGAATACGAGAATAATCAAAAGAGAAGTTTGAATTGACCGTCTTTCTTTTCTCGTAGTCGTTGTTGTCGTCCTTTTGGGAAGAAGAGGACTCGTCGCTGTCATTGTAGTAGACGATCTCCTTGATGCGCCTTGTCTTCTTCTTCTTCCCATCTTTACGTTTGTGGCCCGAGCCCGAGTCGGTAGGCTTGTCATCTTTTAGCTCGTTGACGAAAGACTCCTTCTCCTTATCATTGATCACAATCCCCTTGCCCTTAGGATCCATCTCTTCGGGCGATTAGTCCCTTCGTGAAGAGAACGGCTCTGATACCAATTGAGAGCACCTAGAGGGGGGGGGGTGAATAGGTGATCCTGTAAAAGCTTAAACTTAAGACCACAAAAACTTGATTAAGCGTTAGCACAATAATGCCAAGTGGCTAGAGAGGAGTCTAAGCAAGACACGATAACCACAAGAAGATCAACACAGATAGACACAGTGGTTTATCCCGTGGTTCGGCCAAGTCCAACGCTTGCCTACTCCACGTTGTGGCGTCCCAACGGACGAGGGTTGCAATCAACCCCTCTCAAGCGGTCCAAAGACCCACTTGAATACCACGGTGTTTTACTTTGCTTTTCTATATCCCGTTCGCGAGGAATCTCCACAACTTGGAGTCTCTCGCCATTACACTTTGATGTTCACAAAGAAGCACGGAGTAAGGGAGGGATGAGCAACTCACACAAGACACAAAGATCACAGCAAATACGCACACACAAGACCCAGACTTGATCTCAAAAGAGTATCACGAGTTTCTCACTAGAACGGAGCTCAAATCACTAAGAATGTCGAACAAGTGCGCAAGAATGAAGTGTGAGTGATCAACAATGCTTAAAGGATGCTTGGTGTACTACTCCATGCGCCTAGGGGTCCCTTTTATAGCCCCAAGGCAGCTAGGAGCCGTTGAGAGCATTCCAGGAAGGCAATTCTTGCCTTCAGTCGCCTGGCGCACCGGACAGTCTGGTGCACCACCGGACACTGTCCGGTGCGGATTTCTTTCCTTCTTTAGCGAAGCCGACCGTTGGAGATTCAGAGCCGTTGGCGCACTGGACACTGTCCGGTGCACACCGGACAGTCTGGTGCCCCCTTGTGACCGTTGGCTCGGCCACACGTCACGCGCGGAATCCTCGGCCGACTGTTGGCCCGGCTGACTGTTGGCTCACTGGACAGTCTGGTGCACCACCGGACAGTCCGGTGAATTATAGTCGTACGCCATTAATCATCTCCAGAGAGCGACGAGTTCGCTTGTGAATGGCTCACCGGACAGTCCGGTGCACCACCGGACAGTCCGGTGATTTATAGCTATACACCGCCGTCGAAGTCCCGAGAACGGCAAGTTCACCAGAGCCAGCCTGGCGCACCGGACACTGTCCGGTGCACCACCGGACAGTCCGGTGCACCCAGACCGAGTTGTATTTGGCTGAACAAAGCCATCTCTTTTCCAATTCGATTTCTCCTGTTTCTAGCACTTAGACACAATGAATTAGTTCCAAAAACAATGTACTAAGTCTAGAAACATACCTTTAGACTTGATTTGCACGTTGTCCATCAATTGACATAGATTTTCACTTAAGCACTTGTGTTGGCACTCAATCACCAAAATACTTAGAAATGGCCCAAGGGCACATTTCCCTTTTAGAATCGTTGTCTGCCCCGAGGCTATCTTAGCTAGCTTGTCCGCAGTCTCGTTGTATCGTCGAGCGACGTGGTTGAGCTCGAGCCCTTAGAACTTGTCCTCCCGGCGCCGAACCTCGTCGCAGTAGGCTTCCATCTTTGGGTCGCGGTAGTGGGAGTTCTTCATGACTTGGTTGATGACAAGCTACGAGTCACCGCAAGCGTCAAGGCGTCAGACCCCTAGCTCGATGGCGATGCGCAACCCGTTAACCAGAGCCCCATACTCGGCCACGTTGTTGGACGCCGGGAAATGGAGGCGCAGCATGTAGCGGAGGTGCTTCCCGAGGGGTGAGATGAAGAGCAGGCCCGCGCCCGCTCCTGTTTTCATCAGCGACCCGTCGAAAAACATAGTCCAGAGTTCCGGTTGGATAAGAGCTGTTGGAAGCTGGGTGTCGACCCATTCAGCCACAAAGTCCACCAAGACTTGGGACTTGATGGCCTTCCGAGGGGCGAACGAGATTGTCTCGCCCATGATCTCCACCGCCCACTTTGCAACCCTACCTGAGGCCTCTCGGCACTGGATGATCTCCCCCAGGGGGAAGGATGACACCACAGTCACCGGATGAGACTCGAAGTAGTGTCGCAACTTTCGCCGTGTCAGAATCACCGCGTACAACAGCTTCTGAATTTGCGGGTAGCGGATCTTGGTCTCGGACAGTACCTGACTGATGAAGTAAAACGGCCTCTGGACGGTTAGTGCGTGCCCTTCTTCTCGTCTCTCGACCACGATCGCGGCGCTGACCACCTGAGTGGTGGCGGCGACGTAGATCAAGAGGGCTTCTCTGGTAGCGGGGGGCACCAGGATGGGCGCGCTTGTAAGGAGCGCCTTCAAGTTCCCGAGGGCTTCCTCGGCCTCGGGGGTCCAAGTAAAGCGCTCGGTCTTCCTTAAGAGGCAATACAGGGGCATGCCTCTTTCACCGAGGCGTGAGATGAAGCGGCTCAGAGCCGCAAGGCAGCCCATGACCCTCTGTACTCCTTTCAAGTCCTTGATAGGCCCCATGTTGGTGATGGCCGCGATTGTCTCCGGGTTGGCCTCGATGCCCCGCTCGGAGACGATGAAACCCAGGAGCATGCCTCGGGGGACTCCAAAGACACACTTCTCGGGATTGAGTTTTACGCCTTTCGCTTTGAGACACTTGAATGTCGTTTCAATGTCAGAGAGGAGGTCGGAGGCTTTCCTCATCTTGACTACGATGTCATTGACATAGGCCTCGATCGTTCGACCAATGTGCTCACCGAACACGTGGTTCATGCACCTTTGGTATGTCGCACCCGCATTCCTCAAACCGAATGGCATAGTAATGTAGCAGTACATGCCAAAAGGTGTGATGAAAGAAGTCGCGAGCTGGTCGGACTCTTTCATCCTGATTTGGTGATACCCTGAGTAGGCATCGAGGAACGACAGGGTTTCGCACCCAGCGGTGGAATCCACGATTTGATCGATACGAGGCAGAGGGTAGGGAACCTTCGGACATGCTTTGTTTAGACCAGTGTAGTCTACACACATCCGCCATTTCCCACCTTTCTTTTTCACAAGCACAGGGTTGGCTAGCCATTCGGGATGGAATACCTCTTTGATGAACCCTGCAACCATCAGCTTGTGGATCTCCTCGCCTATGGCTCTGCGCTTTTCTTCGTCGAATCGGCGTAGAGGCTGCTTCACGGGTCGAGCTCCAGCTCAGATATCCAGTGAGTGCTCGGCGACTTCCCTCGGTATGCCAGGCATGTCCGAGGGACTCCACGCAAAAACCTCGGCGTTCGCGCGGAGAAAGTTGACGAGCACTACTTCCTATTTGGGGTCGAGCTCAGAGCCGATCCGGATCTACTTGGAGGCGTCGTTGCTGGGGTCGAGAGGGATGGACTTAACCGCCTTTGCTGGTTCGAAGTTGCCGGCATGGCGCTTTGCATCTGGAACCTCCTTGGAGAGGTTTTCCATGTCGGCGATGAGGGCCTCGGATTCGGCGAGGGCCTCGGCGTACTCCACGCACTCCACGTCGCATTCGTACGCGTGTCGGTATGTGGGGCCGACGGTGATGACCCCGTTGGGGCCCGACATCTTGAGCTTGAGGTAGGTGTAGTTGGGGACGGCCATGAACTTGGCGTAACATGGTCTCCCCAGCACTGCGTGGTAGGTTCCTCGGAACCCGACCACCTTGAACGTGAGGGTTTCCTTTCAGAAGTTGGAGGGAGTCCCGAAGCAGACGGGCAGATCGAGTTGTCCAAGGGGCTGGACGCGCTTCCCAGGAATGATCCCGTGAAAGGGCGCCGCACCGGCCCAGATCGAGGACAGATCGATCTGCAAGAGCCTGAGGGTGTCGGTGTAGATGATGTTGAGGCTGCTCCCTCCATCCATGAGGACCTTGGTAAGCCTGACGTTGCCGATGACGGGATCAACAATGAGCGGGTACTTCCTCGGGCTCGGCACGCGGTCGGGGTGGTTGTCTTGGTCGAAGGTGATGGGCTTGTCGGACCAGTCTAGATAAACTGGTGCCGCCATCTTTACCGAGCAGACCTCCTGGCGCTCTTGCTTGCAGTGCCGAGCCGAGGCATTTGCCACCCGCCCACCGTAGATCATGAAGCAGTCATGGACCTCGGGGAACTCCTCTGCCTTGTGAGCTTCCCTCTTGTCGTTGTCGGGGGCCCTGCCACCTTCCGCCGGTGGCCCGGCCTTGTGCAAGTAGCGCCGAAGCATGACGCAATCCTCAAGGGTGTGCTTTACGGGACCCTGATGATAGGGGCACGACTCCTTGAGCATCTTGTCGAACAAGTTGTCGCCTCCGGGAGGCTTCCGAGGGTTCCTGTGCTCGGCAGCGGCGACAAGGTCTGCGTCGGTGGCGTCGTGTTTCGCTTGCGACTTCTTCTTGCCCTTCTTCCTCGTGCCGCGCTGAGCGGACGCTTCGGGGGCGTCATCCGGCTGGCGCCCCTGAGGCTGCTTGTCCTTCCGGAAGATGGCCTCGACCGCCTCCTGGCCAGAGGCGAACTTGGTGGTGATGTCCATCAGCTCGCTCGCCCTGGTGGGAGTCTTGCGACCCAACTTGCTCACCAGGTCGCGGCAAGTGGTGCCAGCGAGGAACGCGCCGATGACATCAGAGTCGGTGATGTTGGGCAGCTCGGTGCGCTGCTTCGAAAATCGCTGGATGTAGTCCCGCAGGGATTCTCCCGGCTGCTGGCAGCAGCTTCGGAGATCCCAGGAGTTCCCAGGGCGCACGTATGTGCCCTGGAAGTTGCCGGCGAAGGCTTTGACCAGGCCGTCCCAGTTGGAGATCTGCGTAGGAGGCAGATGCTCCAGCCAGGCTCGGGCGGCGTCGGAGAGGAACAGGGGGAGGTTGCGGATGATGAGGTTGTCATCGTCCGTTCCACCCAGCTGGCAGGCCAGCCGGTAGTCCGCGAGCCACAGTTCAGGCCTCGTTTCCCCTGAGTACTTGGTGATGGTAGTCGGGGCCCGGAACCGGGTCAGGAACGGCGCCCGTCGTATGGCCCGGCTGAAAGCTTGCGTACCGGGTGGTTCTGGCGAAGGGCTCCGATCCTCCCCGCTGTCGTAGCGTCCCCCACGCCTAGGGTGGTAGCCTCGGCGCACCCTCTCATCGAGGTGGGCTCGACGGTCGTGGCGATGGTGCTCGTTGCCGAGGCGGCCCGGGGCCGCAGGCGCTGTGTCCCGCGTGCGTCCGGTGTGGATCGATGCCTCCTGCATGAATCGGGAAGTCGCGGCGCGATGCTCCAGGGGGTATCCCTGCCTTCGGGAGGCAGAGCTTTCGGCTCGTTGGACCGCGGCATCCTCCAGGAGATTCCTGAGTTCTCCCTGGATACGCCGCCCCTCGGTGGTGGATGGTTCCGGCATCGCACGGAGCAGTATTGCTGCTGCAGCCAGGTTCTGGCCGACCCCGCTGGAAGCTGGGGGCAGCCTTGCCCTGGCATCATCGGTGATGCGGCGTTGGACGTCCTGGGCCAGATGACGCGCTTCTCTGGCTGGCGCTCAGCCTGCCCGCTCCTGCCCGATGTTCTGTCAGAGCTGCACAAGTTGTCCTGCTTCCTCGTCGAGCATGGCCTGCATCTCACGGATTTGCTCGAGCTGTGTGTCCTGACCCCCCGCAGGGACTGGGACCACAGCTAGCTCCCGAAGGATGTCAACACGAGGCGCAGGCCTAGAGGGATCGTCGTCCTCCGGCATACCAAGGCGGTTGCCTTCGTCGAGACCCTCTAGATCGACGTGGAAACATTCGTGACTTGGGCCACAGTCCTCGTCGCCGAGGCTGCGGCTATCATTGGAGCAATCGGAGAGGCAGTAGTCACATGCGATCATGAAGTCCCGCATGGCACTAGAGTTACCGAGCCCGGAGAAATCCCAACCAGAGTCGGGCTCGTCATCTTCCTCGAAACCCGAGGGCCCGTAGGTCGAGACGGCCGTCAATCTGTCCCAGGTTGACCACATATGGTACCCCGGGAGTGAAAGGGAATTAGGCTTACGCCTATTTCCTAATTAATTTTGGTGGTTGAAATGCCCAACACAAATAATTGGACTAACTAGTTTGCTCTAGAATATAAGTTCTACAGTTACCAAAGGTTCACAATAAGCCAATAAAAAGACCAAGAAAAGGGTTCAATCAAAAGAGCAAGGGACAACCGAAGGCTGCCCTGGTCTGGCGCACCGGACTGTCCGGTGTACCACCGGACAGTGTCCGGTGCACCAGGGGACTCCAAGCTGAACTCTTCACCTTCGGGAAATCTCAGAGGCGTTTCGCTATACTTCACCGGACTGTCCGGTGCACCACCGGACAGTGTCCGGTGCTCCAGGGGAGAGCGACTCTGAACTCGCCAGCTTCGGGAATCCGCTCCGCTAAAATTCACCGAACTGTCCGGTGGGTCACCGGACAGTGTCCGGTGCACACCGGACTGTCCGGTGTAACGGCGGAGCAACGGCTACTTCAAGCATAACGGTCGTCTGCAACGCATTAAATGCGCGCCAGCGCGCGCAGAGGAGCAGAGCACGCGCGGGTGGCACACCAGACAGCCTACAGTGCCTGTCCGGTGCACCACCGGACAGCCAGGCGGGCCCACAAGACAGAGCTCCAACGGTCGAACCCTAACGGCCGGGTGATGTGGCTGGCGCACCGGACATTGTCCGGTGCGCCATGCGACAGAAGCCTGAAAGCTCTCTTGTGAGTTTTGGTGTTTGGATGACAACTCAATTAAAGGACTAACAAGTGTACTAAGTGTTGAACAGGTGCTTAAGGTAAAGCCTACATGGTTCAACACTAGTGAACAAATGTGATGGTCCAAGAACTGGATTATGGATACATAATGGACCTCATAAGTAAGATGGACATTGCATAAAGTGAGACTCGGGTGCGTAGCTCGGAGACAACTGATTAAGCCAAGGACGGAGGCAAGAAGAGCTTCGAGGTACCAAGTGCACGGGAGAAGGTCAAGGAGACTGAGGAACCCAAAGCCAAGGGTGAAGAAGAAGGCCTGCAAAGTCAAGGGTGATCAAGTTGAGAACAGCTACGACACATCAAGGATCACTACATAAGGACGTGACTTACAGCCAATGAGGTAACAGCTACAGTTATGTGGTGTAAGTCATAAGGCTCAAGATCAAGCTCTAAGAAGGAGATCAAGGTCACTAGAAGGAGAACAAGTGTCAAAACCAGAACTGGAAGCAACCCAAAAGAGCTAAGTTCACCTTAATCTTTAGTTTGGGTTGTTCCTATGTTTGGAGATGTTCTATGTGACCTGAGCAGGATGTTGGAGCTAAGAAATGTCAATCTAGATCAAGTCAAGCTGACTTGATGATTTATGAGTCCAACATCAAAGCTCAAGCATGACAAATGCTATAGATGTAATAGTTAAGAGAAGGTATGTTTCTAGACTTAGTACATTGGTTTTGTGGACTAATATACTTGTCTAAGTGTTAGAAACAGAAAGAAGAAGAAAAGGAAAGAGGTGCAAAAGGCTTGGCTGTGTACAGCCAAGACTCAGCTCAGTCTGGCACACCGGACTGTCCGGTGGTGCACCGTACAGTGTCCGGTGCGCCAGGTTGAACCCCGGTGAACAGGCCGCTCTCGGGAGGAGTCTGGCGACGTACGGCTATAATTCACCGGACTGTCCGGTGGTGCACCGGACTGTCCGGTGAGCCAACGGTCGGCTGGGCCAACGTTCGGCCGAGGATTCCGTGCGTGATGCGTGGCCGAGCCAACGGTCACATTGGGGCACCGGACTGTCCGGTGTGCACCGGACAGTGTCCGGTGTGCACCGGACAGTGTCCGGTGCGCCAACGGCTCCAGGACTGCAACGGTCGACTGTCCGGTGCGCCACCCGACAGAAGGCAAGATTTGCCTTCCTGGATTGCTTCCAACGGCTCCTAGGTCCCTTGTGCCTATAAAAGGGACCCCTAGGCGCCTCAAGCAATGAACAAGTGCAGCCAACAAGTGTAGACATCACTCGAATCAATTCTCACTCTCCCTCTTGTGTGTAACTCTATAGTTTGTGTAGAAGGCACAACCATAAGCCTTTAGAGAGAGGAGAAGTGCTGCTAAAGAGCTAGAGCAAGGTCTTGAGCGTATCGTTACTCTACCGAGGTGCTGCCGAGAAGTTTGTAAGCAGCCACGGTGTTGTTGTAACCCAACTCAATAGTGAAAGGCTCTATCTGTCATACTAACAGATCTGAGCAAACGAAGGAAGGAGTTGAAATAGACTCCAAGCCCAGGTGTGGCTAACTCCAACGAGGACTAGGCAAGCATTTCAGGTTTGGCCGAACCTCGGGATAAATCCTTGCGTCTGTGTGCTCTGTTCTGTATTGTATCCTGACTCTCTGTCTTACTCACCTTTATATCTGCACTTCAATACTTATCTGTGGTATAAGCTTTATTTGAAGTGCAGGACATTTTGAGATAGTATCTTCTATTCCGCTGCAACCTACTCGAAGAGTCTTCTCACTCCACTGCGTACTAAGTCTTCGAGTAGAGTAAGAATTTAAGTTTTAAAGTAATAAGTTTTATTCGCCTATTCACCCCCCCTCTAGGCAACATCCAGATCCTGTTCCCGGGTCAAAGGGAACTCTCAAAGCCTCCACCAACGGTCATGTTTGGTGGTTGGGGCTATAAATACCCCAACCACCCCCACATTCAAGTCATCCAAGGTTTCCACCTTCCAACTACTTACAAGAGCTCTAGCATTCAATTCTAGACACACCAAAGAGATCAAATCCTCTCCCAATTCCACTCAAAGCTTTAGTGATTAGAGAGAGTGATTATTGTGTTCATTTGAGCTCTTGCGCTTGGATTGCTTCTTTCTCTCATTCTTTCTTTCGATCAACTCAATTGTAACCGAGGCAAGAGACACCAATTGTGTGGTGGTCCTTGCGGGGAAGTTTGGTTCCCGTTTGATTGAGAAGAGAAGCTCACTCGGTCTGTGGGACTGTTTGAGAGAGGGAAAGGGTTGAAAGAGACCCGGTCTTTGTGACCACCTCAACGGGGAGTAGGTTTGAGAGAACCGAACCTTGGTAAAACAAATCCTTGTATCTCACTTCTTTATTCGCTTGCGATTTGTTTTTACACCCTCTCTCGGACTCGTTTATATTTCTAACGCTAACCCGGCTTGTAGTTGTGATTAACTTTGTAAATTTCAGTTTCGCCCTATTCACCCCCCTCTAGGCGACTTTCAATTGGTATCAGAGCCCGGTGCTTCATTAGAGCCTAACCGCTCGAAGTGATGTCGGGAGATCACGCCAAGAGGGAGATGGAGACCGGCGACAAGCCCACTACAAGCCACGGGAAGACTTCATCGGAAGAGTCCCACAACAAAGGGAAGGGGAAGGAGAGGAAATCCTCTTCCCACAAGTCGCATCGGAGTGGCGACAAGCACAAGAAGATGAGGAAAGTGGTCTACTACGAGACCGACACTTCATCACCATCGACCTCCGGCTCCGACGCGCTGTCCATAACTTCTAAGCGCCACGAGCGCAAGAAGTTTAGTAAGATCCCCCTACGCTATCCTCGCATTCCTAAACATACGCCTTTACTTTCCGTCCCATTAGGCAAACCACCAACGTTTGATGGTGAAGATTATGCTAGGTGGAGTGATATGATGCGATATCACCTAACCTCACTCCACAAAAGTATATGGGATGTTGTTGAGTTTGGTGTACAGGTACCATCCGTAGGGGATGAAGATTATGATGAGGACGAAGTGGCCCAAATCCAACACTTCAACTCCCAAGCCACAACTATACTCCTCACCTCTCTAAGTCGAGAGGAGTATAATAAGGTGCAAGGATTGAAGAGTGTTAAGGAAGTT
The DNA here is from genome assembly GCA_029449295.1 of Zea luxurians. Classification (NCBI taxonomy): domain Eukaryota; kingdom Viridiplantae; phylum Streptophyta; class Magnoliopsida; order Poales; family Poaceae; genus Zea; species Zea luxurians. The sequence goes on from JAOPSE010000006.1 coordinate 111,400,992, forward strand.
TGGGACATACTAAAGACCGCGCACGAAGGAGACGAGGTGACCAAGATCACCAAGCGGGAAAGGATCGAGGGGGAGCTCGGTCGCTTTCGTCTCCGCCAAGGGGAGGAGCCACAAGACATGTACAACCGGCTCAAAACCTTGGTGAACCAAGTGCGCAACCTCGGGAGCAAAAAATGGGATGACCACGAAGTGGTTAAGGTTATTTTTAGATCACTTGTTTTCCTTAACCCTACTCAAGTTCAATTGATTTGTGGCAATCCTAGATATACACTAATGACTCCCGAGGAAGTAATCGGGAATTTTGTGAGCTTTGAATTGATGATCAAGGGCTCAAAGAAGATCAACGAGCTTGATGGCCCTTCCACGTCCGAAGCACAACCGGTCGCATTCAAAGCGATGGAGGAAAAGAAGGAGGAGTCTACATCAAGTAGACAACCAATCGATGCCTCAAAGCTCGACAATGAGGAGATGGCACTCATCATCAAGAGCTTCCGCCAAATCCTCAAGCAAAGGAGGGGGAAGGATTACAAACCCCGCTCCAAGAAAGTGTGCTACAAATGTGGTAAGCCCGGTCATTTTATTGCAAAATGTCCATTATCTAGTGATAGTGACAGGGGCAACGACAAGAAGGGGAGAAGAAAGGAGAAGAAGAGATACTACAAGAAGAAGGGCGGCGATGCCCATGTTTGCCGGGAGTGGGACTCCGACGAGAGCTCCACCGACTCCTCCTCCGACGAGGACGCCGCAAACATCGCCATCACCAAGGGACTTATCTTCCCCAACGTCGGGCACAAGTGCCTTATGGCTAAGGACGACAAAAGGAAGAAGGTAAAATCAAGATCCTCCACTAAATAAGAAACCTCTAGTGATGAGGATAATGCTAGTAATGAGGAGGATAACTTGCGCATCCTTTTTGCCAACCTAAACATGCAACAAAAGGAAAAGTTAAATGAATTAATTAGTGCTATTCATGAGAAGGATGATCTCTTGGACTCCCAAGAGGACTTCCTTATTAAAGAAAACAAGAAGCATGTTAAGGTTAAGAATGCTTATGCTCTAGAAGTAGAAAAATATGAAAAACTGTCTAGTGAGCTAAGCACATGCCATGATGTTATCAACAACCTTAGAAATGAAAATGTGAGTTTAAATGCTAAGGTTGATTCTAATGCTTGTGATGTCTCAATTCCCAATCTTAGAAATGATAATGATAATTTGCTTGCTAAGATTGAAGAATTGAATATTTCTCTTGCTAGCCTTAGGTTTGAAAATGAAAAATTGATTGCCAGGGCTAAAGATTTTGATGTTTGCAATGTTACTATTTCTAACCTTAGAAGTGAAAATGATATATTACATGCTAAGGTTGCAGAATTAAAATCTTGCAAACCCTCTACACCTACCGTTGAGCATACTTCCATTTGCACTAGATGTAGAGACATTAATGTTGATGCTATCCATGACCATCTAGCTTTAATTAAGAAACAAAATGATCACATAGCTCAACTTAATGCTAAAATTGCCGAGCATGACTTAGAAAATGAAAAATTTAAATTTGCTAGAAGCATGCTCTATAGTGGGAGACGCCCTGGCATCAAGGATGGCATTGGCTTCCAAAAGGGGGACAATGTCAAACTTAATGCCCCTCCTAAAAGATTGTCTAACTTTGTAAAGGGCAAGGCTCCCATGCCTCAGGATAACGAGGGTTACATTTTGTACCCTGCCGGTTATCCCGAGAGCAAAATTAGGAGAATTCACTCTAGGAAGTCTCACTCTGGCCCTAATCATGCTTTTATGTATAAGGGTGAGACATCTAGCTCTAGGCAACCAACCTGTGCTAAGTTGCCTAAGAAGAAAACTCCTAGTGCATCAAATGATCATGACATTTCATTTAAAACTTTTGATGCATCCTATGTTTTGACTAACAAATCTGGCAAGGTAGTCACCAAGTTTGTTGGGGGCAAACACAAGGGCTCCAAGACTTGTGTTTGGGTACCCAAAGTTCTTGTTTCTAATGCTAAAGGACCCAAAACCGTTTGGGTACCTAAAGTCAAGAACTAAAATTGTTTTGTAGGTTTATGCATCTGGGGGCTCAAGTTGGATCATCGATAGCGGGTGCACAAACCACATGACAGGGGAGAAGAAAATGTTCTCCTCCTATGAGAAAAACCAAGATCCCCAACGAGCTATCACATTCGGGGATGGAAATCAAGGTTTGGTCAAAGGATTGGGTAAAATTGCTATATCACCCGACCATTCTATTTCCAATGTTTTTCTTGTAGACTCTTTAGATTACAACTTGCTTTCTGTTTCCCAATTGTGTCAAATGGGCTACAACTGTCTATTTACTGATGTAAGTGTCACTGTCTTTAGAAGAAGTGATGATTCAGTAGCATTTAAGGGAGTGTTAGAGGGTCAGCTATACTTGGTAGATTTTGATAGAGCTGAACTCGACACTTGCTTAATTGCTAAGACTAACATGGGTTGGCTTTGGCACCGCCGACTAGCCCATGTTGGGATGAAGAATCTTCATAAGCTTCTAAAGGGAGAGCACATTTTAGGATTAACAAATGTTCATTTTGAGAAAGACAAGATTTGTAGCGCTTGCCAAGCAGGGAAGCAAGTTGGTGTTCATCATCCACACAAGAACATCATGACGCCTGATAGGCCACTGGAGCTCCTACACATGGACCTATTCGGTCCGATTGCTTACATAAGCATCGGCGGGAGTAAGTACTGTCTAGTTATTGTGGATGATTATTCTCGCTTCACTTGGGTATTCTTTTTGCGGGAAAAATCTCAAACCCAAGAGATCCTAAAGGGATTCTTGAGACGGGCTCGAAATGAGTTCGGCTTAAGGATCAAGAAAATAAGAAGCGACAACGGAACGGAGTTCAAGAACTCTCAAATTGAAGGCTTCCTTGAGGAGGAGGGCATCAAGCATGAGTTCTCTTCTCCCTACACGCCACAACAAAATGGTGTAGTGGAGAGGAAGAATAGAACTCTACTGGACATGGCAAGAACCATGCTTGATGAGTACAAGACTTCGGATCGGTTTTGGGCCGAGGCGGTCAACACCGCCTGCTATGCCATCAACCGGTTGTATCTACACCGAATCCTCAAGAAGACATCATATGAACTCCTAACCGGTAAAAAGCCCAACATTTCATATTTTAGTGTCTTTGGTAGCAAATGATTTATTCTTGTTAAAAGAAGTAGAAAATCTAAATTTGCTCCTAAGACAGTAGAAGGCTTTTTACTAGGATATGACTCAAACATAAGGGCATATAGAGTCTTTAACAAGTCCTCAGGACTTGTTGAAGTTTCTTGTGACGTTGTGTTTGATGAAACTAACGGCTCTCAAGTAGAGCAAGTTGATCTTGATGAGATAGGTAATGAAGAGGCTCCGTGCATCGCGCTAAGGAACATGTCCATTGGGGATGTGTGTCATAAGGAATCCGAAGAGCCACCACATGCACAAGATCAACCATCCTCCTCCACGCAAGCATCTCCACCAACTCAAAATGAGGATGAGGCTCAAGTTGATGAAGGAGAAAATCAAAATGATGAGCCTCCTCAAGATGACGGCAATGATCAAGGGGGAGATGCAAATGATCAAGACAAGGAGGATGAAGAACCAAGACCGCCACACCCAAGAGTCCACCAAGCAATCCAACGAGATCACCCCGTCGACACCATCCTCGGCGATATTCATAAGGGGGTAACCACTAGATCTCGTGTTGCACATTTTTGTGAGCATTACTCGTTTGTTTCCTCTATTGAGCCACACAGGGTAGAGGAAGCACTCCAAGATTCGGATTGGGTGGTGGCGATGCAAGAGGAGCTCAACAATTTCACTAGGAACGAGGTATGGCATTTAGTTCCACGTCCTAACCAAAATGTTGTAGGAACCAAATGGGTCTTCCGCAACAAACAAGATGAGCATGGTGTGGTGACAAGGAACAAAGCTCGACTTGTGGCCAAGGGATACTCCCAAGTCGAAGGTTTGGATTTCGGTGAAACCTATGCACCCGTAGCTAGGCTTGAGTCAATTCGTATATTATTAGCCTATGCTACTTACCATGGCTTCAAGCTTTACCAAATGGACGTGAAGAGTGCCTTCCTCAATGGACCAATCAAGGAAGAGGTCTATGTTGAGCAACCTCTCGGCTTTGAAGATAGTGAGTACCCTAACCATGTTTATAAGCTCTCGAAGGCGCTTTATGGGCTCAAGCAAGCCCCAAGAGCATGGTATGAATGCCTTAGAGATTTCCTTATTGCTAATGGCTTCAAAGTCGGAAAAGCCAATCCTACTTTATTTACTAAAACTCTTAACAATGATTTGTTTGTATGCCAAATTTATGTTGATGATATTATATTTGGGTCTACTAACGAATCTACATGTGAAGAATTTAGTAGGATCATGACACAAAAATTCGAGATGTCTATGATGGGGGAGTTGAAGTATTTCTTAGGATTTCAAGTGAGACAACTCCAAGAGGGCACCTTCATCAGCCAAACGAAGTATACTCAAGACATTCTAAACAAGTTTGGGATGAAGGATGCAAAGCCCATCAAGACACCCATGGGAACCAATGGGCATCTCGACCTCGACACGGAAGGTAAATCCGTCGATCAAAAGGTATACCGGTCAATGATAGGTTCATTACTCTATTTATGTGCATCTCTACCAGACATTATGCTTTCCGTATGCATGTGTGCAAGATTCCAAGCTGACCCTAAGGAAGCTCACCTTACGGCCGTTAAACGAATCTTGAGATATTTGGCTTATACTCCTAAGTTTGGGCTTTGGTACCCTCGGGGATCCACATTTTATTTAATTGGTTATTCGGATGCCGATTGGGCGGGGTGTAAGATTAATAGAAAGAGCACATCGGGGACTTGCCAGTTCTTGGGAAGATCCTTGGTATCTTGGGCTTCAAAGAAGCAAAATTCCATAGCTCTTTCTACCACCGAAGCCGAGTACATTGCCGTAGGCCATTGTTGCGCGCAACTACTTTGGATGAGGCAAACCCTTAGGGACTATGGTTACAAATTAACCAAAGTTCCTCTTCTATGTGATAATGAGAGTGCAATCCGCATGGCGGATAATCCCGTTGAGCATAGCCGCACTAAATACATAGCCATTCGGTATCATTTTCTAAGGGATCACCAACAAAAGGGGGATATCGAGATTGCAAATATTAACACTAAAGATCAATTAGCTGATATCTTTACCAAGCCACTAGATGAACAAACTTTTACCAAACTTAGGCATGAGCTAAATATTCTTGATTCTAGGAATTTCTTTTGATGTCTTGCTCACATAGCTCATAAATATACCTTTGATCATGTATCTTTTATATATGCTATGACTAATGCGTTTTCAAGTGAATTTCAAACCAAGTCATAGGTGTATTGAAAGGGAATTGGAGTCTTCGGCGAAGACAAAGGCTTCCACTCCACTCTATTACTCATCCTTCGCCGTCGCTCCGCATCACTCTCCACTTTGGTATAATCTTCACTCATATGTTTTATTTGCCAAAGGGGAGAAAGTAGTTAGCCAAGGGCTTATATTTTATTCAAGTATCCGTTTTTGGCGATTCATGCCAAAGGGGGAGAAAGTATTAGCCCAAAGCAAAAGGACCGCACCACCACAAAATTTTAAAACTTATGATTTTCAAATTGGTATCTCATTGTGTTCAAAAGGGGGAGAAAGTAGTATTTTCAAAATTGATATCTTAAAACCCTCTTGAACACTAAGAGGAAGATTTTATTAAGGGGGAGTTTTGTTTAGTCAAAGGAAAAGCATTTGAAACAGGGGGAGAAAATTTCAAATCTTGAAAATGCTTCTCAAAATCTTATTCATATACCTTTGACTATTTTGCAAAAGACGTTGAAAAGAACTTCCAAAAGAGTTTGCAAAAACAAAACATGTGGTGCAAGCGTGGTCCAAAATGTTGAAAATGAAAAAAAGAAACAATCCATGCATATCCTATGAAAATATTTATTGGTTCAATTCTAAGTAACCTTTGCACTTACAAATATGCAAACTAGTTCAATTATGCACTTCTATACTTGCTTTGGTTTGTGTTGGCATCAATCACCAAAAAGGGGGAGATTGAAAGGGAATTAGGCTTACGCCTATTTCCTAATTAATTTTGGTGGTTGAAATGCCCAACACAAATAATTGGACTAACTAGTTTGCTCTAGTATATAAGTTCTACAGGTACCAAAGGTTCACAATAAGCCAATAAAAAGACCAAGAAAAGGGTTCAATCAAAAGAGCAAGGGACAACTGAAGGCTGCCCTGGTCTGGCGCACCGGACTGTCCGGTGTGCCACCGGACAGTGTCCGGTGCACCAGGGGACTCAAAGCTGAACTCTTCACCTTCGGGAAATCTCAGAGGCGTTTTGCTATAATTCACCGAACTGTCCGGTGCACCACCGGACAGTGTCCGGTGCTCCAGGGAGAGCGACTCTGAACTCGCCAGCTTTGGGAATCCGCTCCGCTAAAATTCACCGGACTGTCCGGTGTAACGGCGGAGCAACGGCTACTTCAAGCGCAACGGTCGTCTGCAACGCATTAAATGCGCGCCAGCGCGCGTAGAGGAGCAGAGCACGCGCGGGTGGCACATCGGACAGCCTACAGTGCCTGTCCGGTGCACCACCGGACAGCCAGGCGGGCCCACAAGACAGAGCTCCAACGGTCGAACCCTAATGGCCGGGTGACGTGGCTGGCGCACCGGACACTGTCCGGTGGCGCACCGGACTGTCCGGTGCGCCATGCGATAGAAGCCTCCACCAACGGTCATGTTTGGTGGTTGGGGCTATAAATACCCCAACCACCCCCACATTCAAGTCATCCAAGTTTTCCACCTTCCAACTACTTACAAGAGCTCTAGCATTCAATTCTAGACACACCAAAGAGATCAAATCCTCTCCCAATTCCACTCAAAGCTTTAGTGATTAGAGAGAGTGATTATTGTGTTCATTTGAGCTCTTGCGCTTGGATTGCTTCTTTCTCTCATTCTTTCTTTCGATCAACTCAATTGTAACCGAGGCAAGAGACACCAATTGTGTGGTGGTCCTTGCGGGGAAGTTTGGTTCCCGTTTGATTGAGAAGAGAAGCCCACTCGGTCCGTGGGACCGTTTGAGAGAGGGAAAGGGCTGAAAGAGACCCGGTCTTTGTGACCACCTCAATGGGGAGTAGGTTTGAGAGAACCGAACCTCGGTAAAACAAATCTGTAGCATCCCAAAAATCCTAATCTAGGTTTGAAACCCTAATCCACCTTTTACCCCTCCCTTCATCCTCTAATTCTAAAATCCTCCCCAAAATTTTCCTTCATCATATGCATACATCTTGTTTGACCACAAAAGCACCTCACTTAGATTCTATTTTTTCTAAACACTTAGAGTATCTACAAAATAATTTGTTCCAAAGAAAAAGATGCAAATTGGGAAATAGGAATTAGAAAATAAAAAGAAAAAGAGAAAACCTCCCCCCTCCCTGCTGGGCCGAGTTCGGCCCAGGCCGCGACCCCCCCCCCTCTCCCTCGCGCCGCATTCCTCCTTCCCCGGCCCATCTGCGGCCCGCCTCCGCGCGCGCGGCAGCCGCGCCCGCACCTTGCCCTCTCTCTCGCCGACAAAGCGGCCCCGCCTGTCAGCCACTCGCCTGCTCGCTCACTCGCCCGCTCGCTCGCTCGCTCGCTCCCTCCCTCCCTCTGACCAAGCGGCCCCACCTGTCAGCCGCTTCGTCATCCGTCCGCCGTCCCCTCGCCGAAGTCACCTCCGCCGTCGCCTCCGTCCTTCCCCCTGCCGTCCGGCCACACAGGGAAGTTTGGCACCGCTCCGTCCTCCTCCCCTTGACCGCGTCCTCGCCGGTACCGCCCCCGCCGTAGCGTCCCCTCGGCGGCGCTGTGCGCCATTTATGGCGGCACTGGGAAGCTCGCCGGAGCCAGGGAGCTCCACCGCCCCCCCTCGCCCCCGCGCGCCTATAAAAAGCTCGCCCCGAGCCCCTTCTTTCTCGCACCAGCCCCGACCGCTACCCTCCTCCCCTCGCCCGAGCCCAATTCGCGGAGCGCCGTCTTCTTCCCCCTCTCCGGTGAGTCCCTCCTCCTCTCCTCTCTCCCTCTCTGTTAGCCCAGCAAGCAATTGAATTAGCCTAGCAGCTTCCTCGCCTTGCCGCAAGCACAATACACCACTCCCCCACCCCGATTGCTCGCCCGGAGCTCACCGGCGGCAACCCCCGCCGCGAAGCTCCGCCACCTCCCCGCGGGCAGCTCCTTCCCGACCTCCTCTGACCAAATTGAGCCCATCTCTAGGTCCGCCATCCCCTCCCCATGCTTAGGCGCCTGCGCACTGCCCAAGAACCGGGCCACCGGCGGCAAGCCGCCGTCGAACCCCCCCCCCGGCGACCGGTTTCCCCCCCCCCCTCGGCCGGTTCACCCCGTCATCAATCGCGCCCGCGCCGTTTCCCCCTGCCTCTCTCTGTCGCGTAGGCCCCGCGATGACGCCGTCGCCCCGCGCGCCCGCGCCGTCGCCCCCCTCCCCGTGGGCCGCTGCCGGGCCGAAAGCGCGCCCGCGCGCCTGCCCCGCGCCGAGCTGGGCCGAATTTCTTCCCCCCGGCCCGTTTGAAGAAAAATCCTTTTCTATTTTATTTTCTTCACCTTTTCCCATTTAATTAGTATTCTTCAATATTTTATACACCAAAAATTATCCAAATAATTTCTAAAGATCCCCTACAACAATAATGTTAGAAAATGACACACTGTAATTTGTAAACCCCTGTTGATGTATTGTTTTATTGCCTGTTTTCCTAGAAGAAGCAGGGGTCGTTGATCCGGAACCCTTAGCCCCGGAAGAAGGGCCAGAACCCGAACTTCCGGAAGTAGATCTTCTGTGCCAGGAAAGCTTCGACGAAGGCAAGTCCATCCTTCCCTTGATGCATAAATTACCTATTCTCTCTACCACTGCCTAGGCCGGGAATTATGGGGAATATTGCATTGTATGTGAGAGATGGCCCGCATTATCATACACTTTCTGGATACGTAAAGTGGATTGGGAGGAAAGGCTATGTGTATCTCCAAATAAAATCTCTTTTGAAAAATTATGCGATGAAGGGTACTCACCCTCATCACCTGAGAGTGGGATGATCAGGGACTCCCTGGTTTAGGGGAGGGCCTAAGGTGTTGGCTCAGCTGGTTTAGGCGTGAGCAGAAGGATTGTCCCCTCATATAAGGACCGGTTTGTCATCTTCACTACCTGTACTCCTTTGTCGTACAACCACTCGAGACTGTGTGGGCAGTCACTCGATCCGAACTCGTGTGGTCCGACCCCAGGGTTAAGAAGGCTGGGGAGCACCTGAGGATAAGGAGGGGGAAAGTTTTGTCCGGTTTGGGCATGGTGGTGGCCTGACTCCTTCCGGATAACCGTTAAGGTTAGGATGCACGAGTAAGGAAAGAGATCCGGCATTCGGGTCTCACGACGGTGAGATCGCAGAAACCGGGCTAGTGGGTAAAGTGTACCCCTCTGCGCAGAGTTGAAACCTATTCGAATAGTCCGTGTCCACTGGTATGGATGAGACTGGTATGGTATGGCAATTAGAACCTTTTCTCTAAGTTTCTTATCAAGGGAAAGGTGTGTTTAAATGGGTTTTGAAAAAGAGATAAAGCCTCTGGAGCGAGAAGCTCAGTGGCAGTTGAGTTTGTGGTTACTTATAATAGCATGGGAAAACCTTCAAGCAACTGTCTCTCTTTGAGAAAATAATGAGTGACTACAACTCCACCAAATTGAGCATGTACATCATAGGTCTCTTTCTCTCTACGGGAGCGGGGTGGGCTTGCGGAATACCTAGTGTATTCACCCAGATTTATTTATGTTTTTCAGCAGCCGAGGACTTCTTTTCTGCTATGCTTGATTAAGAGGGCTGTGTCTGCACCCAGTTCTGCCTGTGGTTTGGGCTAGTGTATTTTTCCTGCTGCGCTTCTCTATTTGGCTCTCTCGAGCTTGTACCCTGGTATTGTAATAAATTTATCTAAAGCTCTGTACTATTTGAAGTAAGAAATGTGTTTACTAGCCTCCTGGGACTAGTAATTGTTTCACATTTGAGTCCCAAAGGATCGGGACGCTTCAGGTGGTATCAGAGCCATAGGACTGGCCGTAGGTCGCAGCCCTGACCCTAAAACCTACCTTAAAAAGAAAATACCTCTTACCTCAAGAAAAGTTTTCTCTTCCCTTCCCCGGTGTTAACAAGACCCTTCTTTTCCTATTCCAGATGGAAGACTCTCTGGCCATTAAGACATCCTACTGCTCAGAAGTGGAAGGGTTCCCACGCCTCTTGCGAAGCTGTGCGCTCCGCATGGGAATCCGCAAGAAGCCGGAATACGTCTGGACGGAACATTTCGAGGGCGGGATGATAAGATGCTCTATGGCAGTCTACCTGGGGGAAAGCCACAGCTATCCAAACCAACGTTCCTTCCAAGTCACTTTTACCGGAGTTCATTTCCTAGATGCCTGCCAAAATGTCGCCCGGAAAGCCCTCCGTCAGCTATGTCAAAACTACAACAAAGTAATCATTGAAACCCCCCTTCGCTACTTTCCACCCAGCAACAAGAATACCCCCACCTGGAGGAAAAGACTTCAGGCCCTATCAGGAGGAGATCCTACTGAGAACGATCCCACCATTGTCTACATGGCTGGATACCTTCATACCCTTGATAACCAATATGATGACCTCACCCTCCACTGCACCTCTCTAACCTCCCGGGTGGAAAGCCTGGAGCAGAAAGTCAGGGAACTCTCAGAAGAAAAAGTGTCCCTTCAAGAGAGCCTCGCAATAGCTGAAGGTGAGGAAACCAATACCCGAGAAGCCTACCGCACACTGAAGATGGACTACGACAAGAAACTGAAGAAGCTTGCCCCCGCAAAGAAAATCCGCAAGAAGACCAAGAGCCAAGGATGCCAGACTGAGCAGAAGGAAGAAAACCCTCCAAGGAACCTATCCGACACCGATGAGATGTCCCTGGCTAGCCTTGATGACCTTCTCAAGGAATTTGGGGACACGTTAGAGAAGGAGTGCGGGAGTACCCTAGATAGCACTCGCGTGTGAACTTATGGTAGCAGGGTGTTGTGTCATGTAATGGCTTGATGTAATGAATAAAATAACCAGTTAAAAAAAATGGCATGTGCATAATAGTAACTCTCTTCCCATGGCAGATGGCTTCGGATAAAACCACGCCTACCGCCTCCGGGATTGGAGCAGGTTTTCCCTTAGGAGCTGAAGGAGGAGCCGGTGGAGAAGGGGATGGGACCCACCTCCCCGCACCTCCGGAACTACCACTAGATCTGGCCCAAGTTCTAGCCCATCAAACCAGACTCATTGAAGTCCTCACTCGAAGTCTGGAGAACCAGCGCCCAGGTGGTGGAAGACCCCAGGACAGGATGGGAGAATTCCTGAGACTCAAGCCTCCCACATTCGCGGGGTCCAGCAATCCCCTCGATGCAGATGACTGGCTTCGCACGATCAAGAGGAAGTTAGAAGCCATCGCTTGCCCTGAGAATCAACGTGTTCAGCTGGCAGCTCATCAGCTTTCAGGAATGGCGTTAGCATGGTGGGACACTTTCAGTGAAGCCGTCAGAGATGCTACCTGGGCAGAATTCGAGACAGCTTTCCGTGAGCACCATGTACCCCAAGGGATAGTTCAACTCAAGGAGGATGAATTCCGGGAGCTAACCCAAGGTGGGCGATCAGTCAGTGAGTATGTGCACAAGTTCACAGAGCTGGCCCGCTACGCGCCTGAGGATGTCAGCACCGAGGCCAGGAAAATGGCCCGTTTCCTGAGAGGGTTAAGACCCGAGCTCAAGACCATCCTCGCCAGCCAGGACTTCCACAGCTTCTCTCACCTTTCCAACAAGGCTATTCAAGTGGAAAGAGCTAAAGAGGAGGAAAAAGGGCACATCAAGAGAAAGTTCCAGGTCCTGCGAGCTCAACAGCAAGAGCGTCACCAGAGAGCCCGACCCTTTGGGCTCCCACCCAGGGGTCCAGGCTTCGATAAACAATCTGGACCCTCTCCATCGCGCTACAGTCAACAAAGTCAGAGCTCCCATCAGGCACCCTCCGTCGCAAGCAACCAGCCGCCAGCAAACGCCTGTTGGCACTGCGGAGACCCCAGGCACTTCAAAAACAACTGCCCTCAGCTGAAGGCACCCGGGCCAACCTACTCCAACTCGGTGAATGGCCCCAAGATTCTATCAGCTCCTACCTCCAAGGCGCTTCCTCCTAGCAGCCAGCAGAGCAGGGCTCAGTACCAGGGCAGGGCCCAAGTCAACCACGTCGACGCTCAGGAAGCCCAGCAGGCCCCGGGAGTAGTGCTCGGTGAGTTCCTCGTCGAATTTACTCCCGCTTCTGTGCTTTTTGATTTGGGAGCATCCCATTCATTTATAGCCGCTAAGTTTGTGGAGAAGCATGGCATACCCTCTACACCTCTAGCTATCCCTTTGGTCACCCGAACCCCGGGAACAGACCTCCTATGCAAACTCAGGTGTTCACAAGTCAGAATTCTTTTAAGTGGGGTAGTATTCCTGGCAGACTTAACCATCTTGCCATCCCAAGGCATTGATGTAATCCTAGGAATGGATTGGCTAGCTAAGCACAAGGGTGTTATCAGCTGCGCAAGCAAAACTATCCTTCTCATAGATCACCAAGGAAAGTCAGTTTCCTGTCAAGCCCAACCGCCTGCAAAAGATCCAATGGTGTTTAGTCTGGCAGTAGAAAGCATGTCTGTAATCAAGGAATTTGAAGATGTGTTTCCAGAAGAGTTGCCCGGGATGCCACCAGAAAGAGAAGTGGAGTTCTATATAGACCTCATTCCCGGCACTGCGCCCATCGCAAAAAGACCATACCGCATGGCCCCCACCGAATTGGCAGAACTGAAACTTCAGCTTTCAGAACTACAGCAAAAAGGGTACATCCGTCCCAGTTCGTCTCCCTGGGGAGCACCCGTTCTTTTCGTGACCAAAAAGGATGGGAGTATGAGGATGTGTATTGATTATCGATCCTTGAACGAAGTTACAATCAAGAATAAGTACCCCCTCCCCCGGATTGATGACCTCTTCGACCAGCTGCAAGGAGCCAAATACTTCTCCAAGATAGACCTCAGGTCAGGATATCACCAACTCAGGATTAAGGAAGCAGACATTCAGAAAACTGCATTCGTCACCAGATACGGGCAATATGAATTCACGGTGATGCCATTTGGACTAACCAACGCACCTGCCTTTTTCATGAACCTCATGAATAAGGTATTTATGGAGGAATTAGATAAGTTTGTCGTAGTTTTTATCGACGACATCCTCATCTATTCCAAGAGTCGCAAGGACCATGAGCAGCACCTTCGAACTGTCCTCGGAAGACTCAGAGCACATCAACTTTATGCTAAGTTCAGCAAGTGTGAGTTCTGGTTAGAAAAGATAGCCTTCCTAGGGCATATCTTGACTTCTGAAGGGGTAGAAGTGGACCCATCTAAGGTGGAAGCTATTTCAAATTGGAAGCAACCTTCCAACGTCAGTGAAATTCGAAGCTTTCTAGGAATGGCAGGGTATTATCGCCGCTTTATCAAGGGATTCTCCAGCATAGCAAAGCCCTTGACGGAACTTCTCAAAAAGGACAATAAGTTCGTGTGGACTCCCGATTGTGAAGAAAGTTTCCAAATCATCAAAGAGAAGCTTACAACCGCGCCAGTTTTGACTCTACCAGACATACACCAGGAGTTTGTCATCTTTTGTGATGCTTCCAAGCAAGGCTTAGGGTGTGTCTTAATGCAAAATGAGAAAGTCATTGCTTATGCATCCCGATTACTCAAGCCGCACGAACAGAACTATCCTACCCACGATCTGGAATTGGCAGCCATAGTGCACGCTCTAAAAATATGGAGGCATTATCTGATTGGAAACAAATGCCACATCTTCACTGATCACAAGAGTCTAAAGTACATCTTCACGCAACCGGACCTCAACCTCCGTCAACGAAGGTGGCTCGAATTAATCAAAGATTATGACCTCGAAATCCACTACCACCCCGGAAAGGCCAACGTGGTAGCAGACGCCCTCAGCCGAAAACCTTTCGGGATTAGAGGAACAAACTTCCTAGGAGATTGGAAGAAAGAATCAGCTCAGCTGAATGCATGTCTGGGAGACGACGGTAGCCTGGAAGTCAAGCCAAACCTAGAAGATCTCATATACAAGGCCCAATGCCTCGACGCAGAAACAACCAAGCTTAAGGAAAGAGCACGCAAAGAGCAACTTCCGGACCTAAGAACAGACGAGCAAGGAGTCCTCTGGTTCAAGAACCGTCTGTGCGTGCCATTTGGAAAGGCACGGGAGACCCTGCTTGATGAAGCCCACAACTCAGCTTACTCCATCCACCCAGGGACCACCAAGATGTACCTGGACCTCAAAACCAGGTATTGGTGGAGGGGGATGAAGAAGGAAATAGCACAGTATGTGGCCCGTTGTGACACCTGTCAGAGAACAAAGGCCGAACATCAGAAGCCTGTAGGCCTGCTTCAACCCCTCCCAATACCCGAATGGAAGTGGGAGGAAATAGGCATGGATTTCGTAACCGGACTACCCAGATCACAAAGAGGAAATGATTCCATATGGGTAATAATCGATCGTCTCACCAAAGTGGCCCATTTCGTTCCAGTAAAGACCACTTTCGGAGGAGCAGCCCTCGCCCGATTATACCTTAAAGAGATAGTCAGGCTACATGGCATTCCACGGAAGATAGTATCAGATAGAGGAACGCAGTTCACTTCAAAGTTTTGGAAGGGCCTTCAGCAAGCAATGGGCACCAAGCTAGATTTCAGCACTGCTTATCACCCCCAGTCAGATGGTCAAACAGAGAGAGTTAACAAAGTCCTTGAAGATCTACTCAGAGCCTGCGTACTAGCCTTCAACAGGGATTGGGAGTCTAGTTTGTCGTACGCCGAATTCTCATACAACAATAGCCATCAGGCCAGCATCAAAATGTCACCATTCGAAGCACTGTATGGAAGAAAATGCCAAACTCCCCTAATGTGGTCCAATGTAGGGGAAAGGACACTAGAAGGGCCCGACTTCGTTAAAGAAGCCGAAGAAAAAGTTGCCTTGATCCGCAGAAGGTTACTTGAAGCTCAGAGTCGACAAAAGAGTTACGCAGACAATAGGCGAAGGGAACTCAGATTTGAGGAGGGAGATTTTGTTTATCTCAAAGTTTCTCCAATGCGTGGTGTCAGAAGGTTCCAGTTAAAGGGAAAGCTAGCACCCCGTTTCGTCGGTCCTTACCCTGTCATTTCCCGAATAGGACCCGTGGCATACCGTCTTGAGCTACCAGAATCCATGTCAGATATTCACAATGTGTTCCATGTATCTCAACTCCGCAAATGCCTAAAAGTACCAGAAACCCGTATCGAGGCAGAGACAATTCAGATTCAAAAAGATCTCCAGTACCGGGAAAAGCTAGTGAAGATTCTCGACTCAGCAGTCAGAAGAACCCGCAATTCAGAAGTAAGGCTTTGTAAGGTTCAGTGGAGCAGAGATGGAGAAGAAGAAGCCACCTGGGAGAGTGAGGACTCTCTGAGGAAGGAATACCCTTACCTTTTCTCGAGCCCCGTCTAATCTCGAGGGCGAGATTCCTTTAAGTGGGGTAGGTTTGTAGCATCCCAAAAATCCTAATCTAGGTTTGAAACCCTAATCCACCTTTTACCCCTCCCTTCATCCTCTAATTCTAAAATCCTCCCCAAAATTTTCCTTCATCATATGCATACATCTTGTTTGACCACAAAAGCACCTCACTTAGATTCTATTTTTTCTAAACACTTAGAGTATCTACAAAATAATTTGTTCCAAAGAAAAAGATGCAAATTGGGAAATAGAAATTAGAAAATAAAAAGAAAAAGAGAAAACCTCCCCCCTCCCTGCTGGGCCGAGTTCGGCCCAGGCCGCGACCCCCCCCCTCTCCCTCGCGCCGCATTCCTCCTTCCCCGGCCCATCTGCGGCCCGCCTCCGCGCGCGCGGCAGCCGCGCCCGCACCTCGCCCTCTCTCTCGCCGACAAAGCGGCCCCGCCTGTCAGCCACTCGCCTGCTCGCTCGCTCGCCCGCTCGCTCGCTCGCTCGCTCCCTCCCTCTGACCAAGCGGCCCCACCTGTCAGCCGCTTCGTCATCCGTCCGCCGTCCCCTCGCCGAAGTCACCTCCGCCGTCGCCTCCGTCCTTCCCCCTGCCGTCCGGCCACACAGGGAAGTTTGGCACCGCTCCGTCCTCCTCCCCTTGACCGCGTCCTCGCCGGTACCGCCCCCGCCGTAGCGTCCCCTCGGCGGCGCTGTGCGCCATTTATGGCGGCACTGGGAAGCTCGCCGGAGCCAGGGAGCTCCACCGCCCCCCCCCTCGCCCCCGCGCGCCTATAAAAAGCTCGCCCCGAGCCCCTTCTTTCTCGCACCAGCCCCGACCGCTACCCTCCTCCCCTCGCCCGAGCCCAATTCGCGGAGCGCCGTCTTCTTCCCCCTCTCCGGTGAGTCCCTCCTCCTCTCCTCTCTCCCTCTCTGTTAGCCCAGCAAGCAATTGAATTAGCCTAGCAGCTTCCTCGCCTTGCCGCAAGCACAATACACCACTCCCCCACCCCGATTGCTCGCCCGGAGCTCACCGGCGGCAACCCCCGCCGCGAAGCTCCACCACCTCCCCGCGGGCAGCTCCCTCCCGACCTCCTCTGACCAAATTGAGCCCATCTCTAGGTCCGCCATCCCCTCCCCATGCTTAGGCGCCTGCGCACTGCCCAAGAACCGGGCCACCGGCGGCAAGCCGCCGTCGAACCCCCCCCCCCCGGCGACCGGTTTTTCCCCCCCCCCCTCGGCCGGTTCACCCCGTCATCAATCGCGCCCGCGCCGTTTCCCCCTGCCTCTCTCTGTCGCGTAGGCCCCGCGATGACGCCGTCGCCCCGCGCGCCCGCGCCGTCTCCCCCCTCCCCGTGGGCCGCTGCCGGGCCGAAAGCGCGCCCGCGCGCCTGCCCCGCGCCGAGCTGGGCCGAATTTCTTCCCCCCGGCCCGTTTGAAGAAAAATCCTTTTCTATTTTATTTTCTTCACCTTTTCCCATTTAATTAGTATTCTTCAATATTTTATACACCAAAAATTATCCAAATAATTTCTAAAGATCCCCTACAACAATAATGTTAGAAAATGACACACTGTAATTTGTAAACCCCTGTTGATGTATTGTTTTATTGCCTGTTTTCCTAGAAGAAGCAGGGGTCGTTGATCCGGAACCCTTAGCCCCGGAAGAAGGGCCAGAACCCGAACTTCCGGAAGTAGATCTTCTGTGCCAGGAAAGCTTCGACGAAGGCAAGTCCATCCTTCCCTTGATGCATAAATTACCTATTCTCTCTACCACTGCCTAGGCCGGGAATTATGGGGAATATTGCATTGTATGTGAGAGATGGCCCGCATTATCATACACTTTCTGGATACGTAAAGTGGATTGGGAGGAAAGGCTATGTGTATCTCCAAATAAAATCTCTTTTGAAAAATTATGCGATGAAGGGTACTCACCCTCATCACCTGAGAGTGGGATGATCAGGGACTCCCTGGTTTAGGGGAGGGCCTAAGGTGTTGGCTCAGCTGGTTTAGGCGTGAGCAGAAGGATTGTCCCCTCATATAAGGACCGGTTTGTCATCTTCACTACCTGTACTCCTTTGTCGTACAACCACTCGAGACTGTGTGGGCAGTCACTCGATCCGAACTCGTGTGGTCCGACCCCAGGGTTAAGAAGGCTGGGGAGCACCGGAGGATAAGGAGGGGGAAAGTTTTGTCCGGTTTGGGCATGGTGGTGGCCTGACTCCTTCCGGATAACCGTTAAGGTTAGGATGCACGAGTAAGGAAAGAGATCCGGCATTCGGGTCTCACGACGGTGAGATCGCAGAAACCGGGCTAGTGGGTAAAGTGTACCCCTCTGCGCAGAGTTGAAACCTATTCGAATAGTCCGTGTCCACTGGTATGGATGAGACTGGTATGGTATGGCAATTAGAACCTTTTCTCTAAGTTTCTTATCAAGGGAAAGGTGTGTTTAAATGGGTTTTGAAAAAGAGATAAAGCCTCTGGAGCGGGAAGCTCAGTGGCAGTTGAGTTTGTGGTTACTTATAATAGCATGGGAAAACCTTCAAGCAATTGTCTCTCTCTGAGAAAATAATGAGTGACTACAACTCCCCCAAATTGAGCATGTACATCATAGGTCTCTTTCTCTCTACGGGAGCGGGGTGGGCTTGCGGAATACCTAGTGTATTCACCCAGATTTATTTATGTTTTTCAGCAGTCGAGGACTTCTTTTCTGCTATGCTTGATTAAGAGGGCTGTGTCTGCACCCAGTTCTGCCTGTGGTTTGGGCTAGTGTATTTTTCCTGCTGCGCTTCTCTATTTGGCTCTCTCGAGCTTGTACCCCGGTATTGTAATAAATTTATCTAAAGCTCTGTACTATTTGAAGTAAGAAATGTGTTTACTAGCCTCCTGGGACTAGTAATTGTTTCACATTTGAGTCCCAAAGGATCGGGACGCTTCAAAATCCTTGTGTCTCACTTCTTTATTCGCTTGCGATTTGTTTTTACACCCTCTCTCGGACTCGTTTATATTTCTAACGCTAAACCGGCTTGTAGTTGTGATTAACTTTGTAAATTTCAGTTTCGCCCTATTCACCCCCCCTCTAGGCGACTTTCAGGGAGGTTTGGATATGCCTTTATGAAAGCGTCCACCGAAGCGTGGTTGCTTGGTGGGTCGAAGCTGAATCTAAAAGGCACAGGATGGGAAACGGACGGTACCTCTTGATTGACGGACGGTGACGAAGTCGCGTCGGGGACGGACTGCACCGTTATCTCAGGTACAAGGCTAACGCCCAGCAAGTCCTTCGCGAGCGTGCTGGCATCGCCCGTCGTATGCTTGGGGTTGGCGTGTTGCGGGGAAACGACGCTCGTCTTCGTCTCAGACGCGAGGTCAACGCCCGACGTGTCCCCCGCTGGGGCACTGGCGTCGTCGACTCGCTCGACAGTTGACGAGGCGCCGCCTCCTGCTTGGCCATGATTGCCCTGCCTCCTTCCCCGTCGAGGGAGGGTGACGGGACAGACTCAGATGCTGTTCTCCCGCCACGCGGGGAAGACGTCATCGATTCCGCCACCGGTAGGCGGGCTGACGGCCGCCATTGTCGTTGTCGCGTGGCGGAGGAAGGAGTATCATGTCGTAGCTGCCGTCGAGGGACATGAACTCGAGACTCCCGAAACGGAGCTTCGTCCTGGGTTGGAGAGGTTGCTGGAGACTCCCCATCTGGAGCTTGACGGGAAGTTGTTCGTCAACACGCAGCAGGCCCCTACCTGGCGCGCCAACTGTCGGCGTTTCGACCCCGGGGGGTCCCTGGACCGACGAGTAAATTGTCGCTGCGTGTCCCAGCCCAGATGGGTCGGCGCGAGATAGAGACACAAGGGGGGAAAACAGTAAGGGGAAACCCACGGCCTCGTGTTGTCCTGCGCCCAGGGCGGATGCGCTTGCAGTAGGGAGTTACAAGCGTTCGCGAGGGAGAGAGAGACAGGGGGCGTGAGGCTGCCCGTTCTCCCGCGTGGCCACCTCCTTCATATGAGAGCCCTGGACCTTCCTTTTATAGACGTAAGGAGAGGGTCCAGGTGTACAACGGGGGGGGGGGGGTGTAGCAATGTGCTAACGTGTCTAGCAGAGAGGAGCTAGAGCCCTATGTACGTGCCGACGTGGATGTCGGAGAGGTGTTGGAGCCCTGTTCATGTGGCGTCGTGGCCGTCGGAGGAGCGCTTGAGCCCTGTAGAAGCACAGCTGCCGGGGCTGTCGGATCTTGCTGATGTATCCTTGCTTCCGTAGGGGGCTGAGAACCACCGTTGTCATGGAGCACGCAGGGTGCCATCATTACTTGTTTTATCGGGGCGAGCCAGATGGGACGCCGGTCTTGTTCCCCGTAGCCTAGGCTAGCTAGGGGTAGGGTAATGATGGCCTCCCTTTGTGGCGTGGTCAGCCTGAGCGAGGTGGTGACTCCTCCGAGGTCGAGGCTGAGTCCGAGCCCTGGGGTCGGGCGAGGCGGAGACCGTCTTCCGGAGTTGAGGCTGAGTCCGAGCCCGGGGGTCGGGCGAGGCGGAGACCTTCTTCCGGAGTCGAGGTCGAGTCCGAGCCCTGGGGTCAGGCGAGTCAGAGATTCCTATGGCGCCCGAGGCTGGACTTGGTTGTTGTCAGCCTCACCCTGGCGGGTGGCGCAGCAGTCGGAGCAGCGCAGGCGGCGCTGTTTTCCTGTCAGGTCAGTTAGTGGAGGGGCGAAGTGACCGCGGTCACTTCGGCCTTGTTGACTGGAAAGCGCGCGTCAGGATAAGGTGTCAGGCGGTCCTTGCATTGAATGCTCCTGCGATCCGGTCGGCTTGGCGAGGCGATCTGGCCAAGGTTGCTTCTTCGTGAAGCCTGCCCGAGCTGGGCCTCGGGCGAGTCGAAGGTGCGCCCGTTGCTTGTGGAGACCCTCGGGCGAGGCGTGAATCTGCCTTGGTCTTCCGTTCCTGCCCGAGGCTGGGCTCGGGCGAGGTGAGATCGTGTCCCTTGAGTGGACGGAGCCTTAACCGGAATTGCGCCCATCAGGCCTTTGCAGCTTTGTGCTGATGGGGGTTACCAGCTGAGATTAGGAGCCTTGGGGGGTACCCCTAATTACGGTCCCCGACAGGTAGGTTCCGTATGCGTCGCCATGTGTTTGAGCGCCTGGTTGATGTTGTGCAACAAGTGGATCCATACTTTATTCAGCGCCCAAACTATGTGGGTGAGATTGGTCTTTCTGCTCTACAGAAAGTTGTTGCTGCTGTTTGAATCCTTGCTTATGGTATTCCGGTTGATGCCGTCGACAAATACGTACGCATTGGTGAATCCACGGCTCATGAGGCATTGAAACACTTTTGCACGGCCATCCAAACCGCGTTTGGTCCATACTATCTCTGTGCACCCAATGTGGAAGATATCGCACGCCTCCTCCAAGTTGGCGAGTCACGTGGGTTTCCTGGTATGCTTGGTAGTGTTGATTGCATGCATTGGGAGTGGCGTAACTGCCCAAGTTCATGAAAGGGCATGTTTACAGGGCGCAGTGAACATCCAACCATGATCTTGGAAGCTGTTGCGTCGTATGACCTTTGGATATGGCATGCATATTTTGGACTACCAGGTAGCTGCAATGACATAAACGTTCTCCACCGTTCAAACCTTTTCGAAAGGCATCTGAGCGGTGACACACCACCTGTTTCATTCACTGTGAATGGTCAATTGGTCACACGTATAATATGGGATATTACCTAGCAGACGAGATTTACCCTGACTGGCCCACATTTGTAAAGACAATTCGTAATCCATACGACGTTAGAACGCAACACTTTGCCACAATTCAAGAGTCTACTCGAAAAGATATTGAATGAGCTTTCGGTGTACTCCAGAAGCGATGGGGTGTGGTCCGTGGCCCTACTTACGGTTGGAGTCCTGAACACATTGGGGACATCATGAAAACTTGCATAATATTGCACAACATGATAGTAGAAGACGAAGGTCCATTGGCGCTGAACACAACTTTTGAAAACATCGGAGTGGTGGTTGACACAAGTCAAGGTTCAATGGAAGAGCGCAACGAGTTCGTCAATCAAAGGTACAACCAACTCAAAGACCACAAAAAATATACTCAGCTTCAGGTTGATCTTATCCACAATCACTGGGCGCGTCTTGGATCCGGAGTTGCATAGGAGGCAATCAACGGAGCTATGTCATGTCTGTTATGTGTCATGTTTGTTAGTTTATCTTGTTTTAGTGTCGGTATTACTGTCTGCTGTCTTAGTGTCTGTCTTACTATCTCATGTAACTGCTCCTTCAATTCAATAACATGAAGTACTACTGTCATGCAAGCACATGTGTGTAAAATTGTTCAAATAAAAAGTACATCATGCTCATAGTAAGTACTATTGAAAACAAATAGTTCAAACAAATAACATGACACAAAGCATCCTAATGACAGCAACCAAGTAGGAAAAACATTCTGGTACAAACCAGAAACCGGTCTAATAACAACATCCTCACACAAAGTAGTCCGAGTACGCCTCATTCAGAAACGATAAAAAAATTGATAAACTGATCATCACTTGGTCGATGAGGATGACAAAGTAACCCTAGCCAATATCTCTTGTTGCTTCGCTTCATAGTACTTGCGGAGAAGAGGGTTACATTTACTGAGATCCATGATTAAGATCATGATCTCCTCTTCCTTGTCCTCCTTCAGTTTCTGCCTTTCGAGCCTTAATTTCTCTAGGTTCAACTTCTTCTTTTCTAGTAGCAGTTTTTGCCTCTCGTTTTTGTTCATTGACTCCAACTTCTTTTCCTCAGTTGTAACAACTGTTTTGTACATAGAAAGGCGCTCCAAAGAAAGATCTCCCATCTGTGTCATGAACTCAGAATCTAATGAAGATGTGTCCACAGATTTAGTTTGCTTTGCCTTTTCCTTCGAAGAATCTCGACCCAGTGGCCTCTTCGATGTGAAGCTAGTTGGTACAGATTCTTCTGCATCCACATCGACAGTGTTAGATTGGGTGGGATTAGCATTGCCATGCTGATTTTGTTGACCCATGTGGTTGTCCATCCATTTTGGTTGGTCCTTAAGTATGGCCCAACAATGTAAAAAGTGGAAAGGCTTCTTCTCAATAGCTGCAAACCTAGAGGCTGCAAGTGAAGTCTGGGAGATACAAAGCGGGTTAGAGCAGGAACATATTTACAAACACCTACAATACTTATGTAATGTTTCATAGTAAACATGTACCTTGTCCGCGTCAGTGAGTCCACTAGGATTCTGTCGGAGGACTGTCATCATGTAACCAGCAAAAGTGGAACACTGTGTTTTGATAGTATCCCATCTACTCATCAAAGATTTTGTCGACCTTTCGGGCAATGTTCCTCGTCTTGAGTTGTATGTTTGAGTAATTCGACTCCAAAATCCTTGACGCTTCTGCCCTGTGTTAATAATGGGATCGCAACTGATAGCAAGCCAAGCATGGCAAACCCTAGTGTCCTCATCAGCAATGAAGTTTGCTAGCTTTGTTCTTTGAGTTGGCTTTTTAGGAACAACTGGTGTCCTTGATCCCTCGGTGTGTGCATCCACTGAAATTTCATAATGTTGAGTTCCCATAGGCTACTCGTCAATCTGGCTAAGGAAGCTACCATATTGAGACATCACCTGGTTCCAATCACTTCCCATTCTATGCAACAGAAGCAGAACAAACATGACATAAATCAACAAAACAATTGGTAATGAATTAACGCAAACAAACTGAAACATAACTGAATAATAATTGTACTAGCTGAAACGGTTCGAGTTTACAACCGACCAAAACACTCGAAACCCACAAAAGCATGATCATACAAACCCTGGCACCTTTTCAAGTTTTCGTCATACAGACGTGGGTACCGTACATACTAAATTACTTGTACTGAAGTGAAACCTAGAGACTAGTAGGGATATGTGTCGTCGGTTGAGTAGTCACGACCATCGTCGTAGCCGACAAGTTCGTCATAGTTAATTGGTGACTCTTCGTCTATCAGAAGCTCGTCTTCTGAAGCATCTTCTATCAGAAGGTCGTCTACTGGTTCCTCTTCTCGTTGATTTTCGTTTACTTCACAGTTAGGCATATTTTCTACCTCCCACTGGGTTTGCACTGCTATGTCTTCAAGATCCTTGGTGAGGTCGTCAATCTCAACTAATGCTCGGTTCATTTCATCCACCAAAGGTGAGTTGAATGGCTTGAAGGCTGATTTGACGACATCAACGATGTCACAACTACGCTTTTGAACAACTCTGAGCAAAGTAGCCAATGCTTTACGGAGCTTTTCGTTCTCTGATTCCATGGCTACATCAAACATAGTCTTCTATTAGTTAAAAACACCTACAAATTAACTATCTTAAAGAAACTTGTGCATATACCCTATGACTACACAGTTTTGATGAACCCTAAACCATGAATGTACATTCCAACTCGTAGTACAATTAACACAACACAAATCAGGGAGAAGACAGTGTGGCCACATCAAATTTGTATGTATTTGTGTGCACACAATTATCTTAACTGTCTAGCTATTTTCAAATACAAGTTATAGGCCGTGTTGACATAAAAAGGCCTCATGATCTGGGAGACCGGACAAAACAATTAGGTTTTCATGGATCAAGTTCATGTTCATGACAAGGAATGCTCCGGATCTGGGAGAACATACCCCGCAAACGCTAAATGACTTGCCCCAAATCCGGTACAAAAAATACATCACAATAGAAATTACGGTCATCAATCGGTAGTATACGCAATGGATTTGTGTAGATCGAACCTCGTTCTTCGTGGATCTGGTTCGGTGGACCGAATGGAAGAGGAAGACGACGACGGCGATGAGCTTCGCTTCCTTTTGCCGGCAACCTTGGATAAACTCGGTGGACGACGAAGGCGTTTGTCAATGGCGACTCTCAGGCGATGAGCTGGGGGAACCTCGCTTCCAACTTGGGTTGCGGTGGGTCGCGACTCCTCGGTTGCAAGGGCTGTGACCTCTACGCCGCCAGACCCGCCCGCGCAAGCCCTCTTCTCTCCCATCTGCCTCGATGCCGGCGGCGAAGCACGCCGGATCGAGGGCTCGGTGAAAGGGAAATGTGCCCTTGGGCCATTTCTAAGTATTTTGGTGATTTAGTGCCCAACACAGGTGCCTAATTGTAAAATGGTGGACAAAGTACAAATCAAGATTAAAGGTATGTTTCTAAGCCTTAGTACATTGGTTTTGAATACTAATATACTTGTCTAAGTGTTAGAAACAGAAAGTAGAAGAAAAGAAGAGAGGAGTAAAAGACTTGGCTGAGTGCAGCCAAGACTCAGCTCGGTCTGGAGCACCGGACTGTCCGGTGTGCACCGGACAGTGTCCGGTGCGCCAGACTGACTCGGCGCGAACTGGCCGCTCTCGGGAATTCGCCGACGGCGTACGGCTAAAATTCACCGGACTGTCCGGTGTGCACCGGACTGTCCGGTGAGCCAACGGTCGGCCGGGCCAACGGTCGGCCGCGCAATCTACGCGGGACACGTGGCGGAGCCAACGGTCGGAAGATGTCACCGGACTGTCCGGTGTGCACCGGACATGTCCGGTGCGCCAACGGCTCCAGATCTGCCAACGGTCTGCAACGGTCGGCTTCGCTGTTTAAGGAAACAAATCGGGCACCGGACAGTGTCCGGTGTGCACCGGACTGTCCGGTGCCCCCGACGACAGAAGGCAGGGATAGCCTTCTAGATTTGCTCTCAACGGCTCCTAGCTGCCTTGGGGCTATAAAAGGGGCCCCTAGGCGCATGGAGGAGAGACACAAGCAACCTTTGAGCATTCTTGATCATCCACACTCAGTCTTTGCGCATTCGTTTGTCATTCTAAGTGTTTCGAGCTCCGTTCTAGTGAGAACTTTGTGATACTCTTGTGAGCTCGATTCTTGGCCGTGTGTGTGCGCGTTTCGCTGTGGATTTGTGTGTGTTGCTTCCCTCCCTTACTCTGTGCTTCTTTGTGATCATATACTTGTAAGGGCAAGAGACTCCAATTTGTGGAGATTCCTTGCAAACGGGATAGTGAAAGGCAAAACAAAACACCGTGGTATTCAAGTGGGTCTTTGGACCGCTTGAGAGGGGTTGATTGCAACCCTCGTCCGTTGGGACGCCACAACGTGGAGTAGGCAAGCGTTGGTCTTGGCCGAACCACGGGATAAACCACTGTGTCACATCTGTGCTTGATCTCTTGTGGTATTGTGTTTTGTTGAGACTTCTCTTTAGCCACTTGGCAATCATTGTGCTAACACTTAACAAGTTTTTGTGGCTTAAGTTTTAAAGTTTCACAGGATCACCTATTCACCCCCCCCTCTAGGTGCTCTCAATTGGTATCAGAGCCGTTCTCTTCACAAAGGGACTAACCGCCCGAAGAGATGGATCCTAAGGGGAAGGGTATCGTGATCAACGACAAAGAGAAGGAATCCTTCGTCAACGAGCCGAAGGACGACAAGCCTACCGACTCCGGCTCGGGTCATAGACGGAAGGAAGGGAAGAAGAAGAAGACAAGGCGCATCAAGGAGAAGCGCTCGTGCTTCAAATGTGGTAAGATTGGCCATTTCATTGCTAACTGTCCCGATAATGAAAGTGACCAGGAAAAGGGGAACAAAAGGGAGAAGAAGAAACATTACAAGAAGACCAAGGGTGAGGCACATATCGGAAAGGAGTGGGATTCGGATTGCTCCTCCTCCGACTCCGACAATGAAGGACTCGCCGCCACCGCCTTCAACAAGTCGTCCCTCTTCCCCAACGAGCATCACACTTGCCTCATGGCAAGGGAAAAGAAGGTAATCACTCGTAATGCTAATACTTATGATTCTTCTAGTGATGATGAATCTAGTGAGGATGAAATTGATTACTCTAGTTTATTCAAGGGATTGGATAGAACTAAGATAGCTAAGATTAATGAGTTGATTGATGCCTTAAATGAAAAGGATAGAATCTTAGAGAAACAAGAATACCTTTTATATGAAGAGCATGATAAATTTGTTAGTGCACAAAATTCTCTTGCTCTAGAAATTAAAAGAAATGAAATGCTCTCTAGTGAACTATCTACTTGTCATGAAACCATTTCTACTTTACAAAGTGTTAACAATGATTTAAATGCTAAATTAGAAGTAGCAAATAAATCTAAGTCTTGTGTAGAACATGTTATGATTTGCACTAGGTGTAAGGATTTTGATGTTAACGCTTGTAGTGAACACTTAGTTTCAATTTCAAAACTAAATGATGAAGTGGCTAGTCTTAATGCCCAACTTAAGACTAGCAAGAGTGAAGTTGATAAAATAAAATTTGCAAGGGATGCCTACACGGTTGGTAGACACCCCTCAATTAAGGATGGTCTTGGCTTCAAGAGAGAGGCCAAGAACTTAACAAGCCATAAGGCTCCCATCTTCGTCAAGGAGAAAGGGAAGGCCCCTATGGCTAGTAGTGCTAAAAAGAACCATGCTTTCTTGTACCATGATAGGAGACATGCTAGAAATGCTTATAATGATTTTGATTTACATGTTTATGATTCTCATACCATGTTTGCTTCTAGTTCTTCTTATAAGCATGATAGAGATATGTGTAGGAGAAATGTTGTGCATATGCCTAGGAGAAATTTTGCTCATGTTCCTAGAAAAGTTGTGAACAAACCTTCTACCATTTATTATGTTTGCAATGCTCCCTTTGATATTTGTAGAAAGGGTAAGAAGGTAATTGCTAGGAAGTTAGGGGCAAAATGCAAGGGAGATAAAACTTGCATTTGGGTCCCTAAGGATATTTGTGCTAACCTTGCAGGACCCAACATGAGTTGGGTACCTAAGACCCAAGCCTAAATTTGCCTTGCAGGTTTATGCATCCGGGGGTTCAAGCTGGATTATCGACAGCGGATGCACAAACCATATGACGGGGGAGAAGAAGATGTTCACCTCCTACGTCAAAAATAAGGATTCCCAAGATTCAATTATATTCGGTGATGGGAATCAAGGCAAGGTAAAAGGGTTAGGTAAAATTGCAATTTCTAATGAGCACTCAATCTCAAATGTGTTTTTAGTTGAGTCTCTTGGTTACAATTTGCTATCTGTTAGTCAACTGTGCAATATGGGATATAATTGTTTATTTACAAATGTAGATGTGTCTGTCTTTAGAAGATGTGATGGTTCACTGGCTTTTAAGGGTGTACTAGACGGCAAGCTTTACTTAGTTGATTTTGCAAAAGAAGAGGCCGGTCTAGATGCATGCTTAATGGCCAAGACTTGCATGGGCTGGCTGTGGCATCGCCGCTTAGCACATGTGGGGATGAAGAACCTCCACAAGCTTCTAAAGGGAGAACACGTGATAGGTCTAACAAATGTTTATTTCGAAAAAGATAGACCTTATGCAGCTTGTCAGGCAGGTAAACAGGTGGGAGGAGCGCATCACAGCAAGAATGTGATGACCACATCAAGACCCCTGGAGCTGCTACATATGGACCTCTTCGGACCCGTCGCCTATCTAAGCATAGGAGGAAGTAAGTATGGTTTAGTTATTGTTGATGACTTTTCCCGCTTCACTTGGGTGTTCTTTTTGCAGGATAAGTCTGAAACCCAAGGGACCCTCAAGCGCTTCCTCAGGAGAGCTCAAAATGAGTTTGAGCTCAAGGTAAAGAAGATAAGGAGCGATAACGGGTCCGAGTTCAAGAACCTTCAAGTGGAGGAGTTCCTTGAGGAGGAAGGGATCAAGCACGAGTTCTCCGCTCCCTACACACCACAGCAAAATGGTGTAGTAGAGAGAAAGAACAGGACGCTCATAGACATGGCGAGGACTATGCTTGGAGAATTCAAGACCCCCGAGTGCTTTTGGTCGGAAGCCGTGAACACGGCTTGCCACGCCATCAACAGGGTCTACCTTCACCGCCTCCTCAAGAAGACGTCATATGAGCTACTAACCGGTAACAAACCCAATGTATCTTACTTTCGTGTTTTTGGGAGCAAGTGCTACATTCTAGTGAAGAAGGGTAGAAATTCTAAGTTTGCTCCCAAAGCTGTAGAAGGGTTTTTGTTAGGTTATGATTCAAATACAAAGGCGTATAGGGTCTTCAACAAATCATCGGGTTTGGTTGAAGTCTCTAGCGACGTTGTATTTGATGAGACTAATGGCTCTCCAAGAGAGCAAGTTGTTGATTGTGATGATGTAGATGAAGAAGATGTTCCGACGGCCGCTATACGAACCATGGCGATTGGAGACGTTCGGCCACAGGAACAAGATGAACGAAATCAACCTCCTTCCTCAACAACGGTGCATCCCCCAACTCAAGACGATGAACAGGTTCATCAACAGGAGGCGTGTGATCAAGGGGGAGCACAAGATGATCATGTGATGGAGGAAGAAGCACAACCGGCACCTCCAACTCAAGTTCGAGCGATGATTCAAAGGGATCATCCCGTCGACCAAATTCTGGGTGACATTAGCAAGGGAGTAACTACTCGGTCTCGATTAGTTAATTTTTGTGAACATTACTCCTTTGTCTCCTCTATTGAGCCTTTCAGGGTAGAGGAGGCCTTGCTAGATCCGGATTGGGTGTTGGCCATGCAGGAGGAACTTAACAACTTCAAGCGCAATGAAGTTTGGACGCTGGTGCCTCGTCCCAAGCAAAATGTTGTGGGAACCAAGTGGGTGTTCCGCAACAAACAAGACGAGCACGGAGTGGTGACAAGGAACAAGGCTCGACTTGTGGCAAAAGGTTATGCCCAAGTCGCAGGTTTGGACTTTGAGGAGACTTTTGCTCCTGTGGCTAGGCTAGAGTCCATTCATATCTTGCTAGCATATGCCGCTCACCATTCTTTCAGGTTGTACCAAATGGATGTGAAGAGCGCTTTCCTCAACGGGCCAATAAAGGAGGAGGTGTACGTGGAGCAACCCCCTGGCTTCGAGGATGAGCGGTACCCCGACCACGTGTGTAAGCTCTCTAAGGCGCTCTATGGACTTAAACAAGCCCCAAGAGCATGGTATGAATGCCTTAGAGATTTCTTAATTGCTAATGCTTTCAAGGTTGGGAAAGCCGATCCAACTCTTTTCACTAAGACTTGTGATGGTGATTTGTTTGTGTGCCAAATTTATGTCGATGACATAATATTTGGTTCTACTAATCAAAAGTCTTGTGAAGAGTTTAGCAGGGTGATGACGCAGAAATTCGAGATGTCGATGATGGGCGAGTTGAACTACTTCCTTGGGTTCCAAGTGAAGCAACTCAAGGACGGCACCTTCATCTCCCAAACGAAGTACACGCAAGATCTGCTAAAGCGGTTTGGGATGAAGGACGCCAAGCCCGCAAAGACGCCGATGGGAACCGACGGACACACCGACCTCAACAAAGGAGGTAAGTCCGTTGATCAAAAAGCATACCGGTCCATGATAGGTTCTCTGCTTTATTTATGTGCTAGTAGACCGGATATTATGCTTAGCGTATGCATGTGTGCTAGATTTCAATCCGATCCTAAGGAGTGTCACTTGGTGGCGGTGAAGCGAATTCTTAGATATTTAGTCGCTACGCCTTGCTTCGGGATCTGGTATCCAAAGGGGTCTAACTTTGACTTGATTGGGTACTCAGATTCCGTCTATGCTGGATGTAAGGTCGATAGGAAGAGTACATCGGGGACATGCCAATTCTTAGGAAGGTCCCTGGTGTCATGGAACTCTAAGAAACAAACCTCCGTTGCCCTATCCACCGCTAAGGCCGAGTACGTTGCCGCAGGTCAGTGTTGCGCACAACTACTTTGGATGAGGCAAACCCTCAGGGACTTTGGCTACAATCTGAGCAAAGTCCCACTCCTATGTGACAATGAGAGTGCTATCCGAATAGCGGAAAATCCTGTTGAGCACAGCCGCACAAAGCACATTGACATCCGGCATCACTTTTTGAGAGACCACCAGCAAAAGGGAGATATCGAAGTGTTTTATGTTAGCACCGAGAACCAGCTAGCCGATATCTTTACCAAGCCTTTAGATGAGAAGACCTTTTGCAGGCTGCGTAGTGAGCTCAACATCTTAGATTCGCGGAACTTGGATTGAGATGTAGCATACATGTGTTTATGCCTTTGATCATGTTCATTCTGCATCTTGTTGCTTATTGTGGTGCTCAAGTTGTACAAACACTCCCTGGACCTCACAAGTCCGTTGCAAAGTGATGCACAGTTTTAGGGGGAGATGTGTTACAACTTGACCCTTTGAGACTAACCATATGCTTGAGTTTGCTTGATTTAGTCTCGAAGGAGAATTGAAAGGGAAAAGGTGGACTTGGACCGTGAAAGACTTCCACTGCACTCCGATGAGAGGGTAACTTATTCCAAGTCCATCTCATGAACTCTTATTGCCATTTGCTCTTAATTGAAGATTTTGGTGAGGCAATGGGGTTATTGGGCCAAGATTGATCCCGTTTTGGTGTTTGATGCCAAAGGGGGAGAAAATAAAGGCCAAAGCAATAAATGGATCAGCTACCACTTGAGAGATTTTGAAAATAGTAGAATAGAGTTTTTGTTTTGTCAAAACTCTTTTGTTGTCTCTCTTGTCAAAAGTTGGTTTCTTGTGGGGAGAAGTATTGATTATGGGAAAAAGGGGGAGTTTTTGAACTCTTTGATCAATCTCTTTTGGAATGACTCTCTTTATGCTTCAACATGTGTGTTTGACTTAGAGATAGAGATTTGAGTTTGATTTGCAAAAACAAACCAAGTGGTGGCATAGAGTGATCCATATATGTCAAAATTGAATCAAAATAATTTGAGTTATTATTTGAAGTGTTTTTGTACTTGTTCTACTTGCTTTATGTTGTGTTGGCATAAATCACCAAAAAGGGGGAGATTGAAAGGGAAATGTGCCCTTGGGCCATTTCTAAGTATTTTGGTGATTTAGTGCCCAACACAGGTGCCTAATTGTAAAATGGTGGACAAAGTACAAATCAAGATTAAAGGTATGTTTCTAAGCCTTAGTACATTGGTTTTGAATACTAATATACTTGTCTAAGTGTTAGAAACAGAAAGTAGAAGAAAAGAAGAGAGGAGTAAAAGACTTGGCTGAGTGCAGCCAAGACTCAGCTCGGTCTGGAGCACCGGACTGTCCGGTGTGCACCGGACAGTGTCCGGTGCGCCAGACTGACTCGGCGCGAACTGGCCGCTCTCGGGAATTCGCCGACGGCGTACGGCTAAAATTCACCGGACTGTCCGGTGTGCACCGGACTGTCCGGTGAGCCAACGGTCGGCCGGGCCAACGGTCGGCCGCGCAATCTACGCGGGACACGTGGCGGAGCCAACGGTCGGAAGATGTCACCGGACTGTCCGGTGTGCACCGGACATGTCCGGTGCGCCAACGGCTCCAGATCTGCCAACGGTCTGCAACGGTCGGCTTCGCTGTTTAAGGAAACAAATCGGGCACCGGACAGTGTCCGGTGTGCACCGGACTGTCCGGTGCCCCCGACGACAGAAGGCAGGGATAGCCTTCTAGATTTGCTCTCAACGGCTCCTAGCTGCCTTGGGGCTATAAAAGGGGCCCCTAGGCGCATGGAGGAGAGACACAAGCAACCTTTGAGCATTCTTGATCATCCACACTCAGTCTTTGCGCATTCGTTTGTCATTCTAAGTGTTTCGAGCTCCGTTCTAGTGAGAACTTTGTGATACTCTTGTGAGCTCGATTCTTGGCCGTGTGTGTGCGCGTTTCGCTGTGGATTTGTGTGTGTTGCTTCCCTCCCTTACTCTGTGCTTCTTTGTGATCATATACTTGTAAGGGCAAGAGACTCCAATTTGTGGAGATTCCTTGCAAACGGGATAGTGAAAGGCAAAACAAAACACCGTGGTATTCAAGTGGGTCTTTGGACCGCTTGAGAGGGGTTGATTGCAACCCTCGTCCGTTGGGACGCCACAACGTGGAGTAGGCAAGCGTTGGTCTTGGCCGAACCACGGGATAAACCACTGTGTCACATCTGTGCTTGATCTCTTGTGGTATTGTGTTTTGTTGAGACTTCTCTTTAGCCACTTGGCAATCATTGTGCTAACACTTAACAAGTTTTTGTGGCTTAAGTTTTAAAGTTTCACAGGATCACCTATTCACCCCCCCCTCTAGGTGCTCTCACTCGGCCCCGGGAGATGTAGTCGCCAGCGCGCAGTAGGAGGAGGCGGAAGTTTCCTCGCAGCGGCTGGTGGATCCGTCGCGCGGATAGCACACGGTGGGATGCCTCCACATTTAGGGTCTCTGCCACATCCTCTAAAATTTACGGGACGCTTTAGAGGACCTTGTTGGAGGCGTAGGGGACCTGACCGTCCCCTACGTTTACCGGACAGGAGCCTTTATAGGTCCTTGTTGGAGGCAGCCTTAGATCTAGCTAGGACCGCATCGGTGCCGAGAAAAACTCTGCAAACGAGTTCCACCGAATTTGTGTGTGACGTCATAGATCTAGATATGGCTTTGAATTCTTTAAACATCCATTGACGTGCTCCAGAAAATCTATAGATTTGACCGCCAGATCTGTTTTTAGTTCAGATTTGATGTATTTAAAGTATTTTGCTCGAAAAGTTGAACATGAAACGGTTTTCTCCTGATTTGCGCGCGGCCATGGAACACTGTCCAAACACCCCTGTTATGGGAGTAAAGATTCTAGAAGATATTGGAGGGACTAAGGGCCTGTTTGTTTCAACTTATAGATTATATAATCTGGATTATAATCTAAGAGCACCTAGAGGGGGTGAATAGGTGATCCTGAATAAATCAAATACTAATAGCCACAAAAACTTGGTTAAGTGTTAGAACAGCTAATTAGCGAGCTCTTGCGAACACACAAGTAATCACAGAAAAGCAATCACAAGAGACACGCGAGTTTATCCCATGGTTCGGCCAAGTAACACTTGCCTACTTCCGCGTTGTGGCGTCCCAATGGACGAGGGTTGCACTCAACCCCTTTCAAGTGATCCAATGATCAACTTGAATACCATGGTGTTCTTCTTTCTTATACTTTCTCCCGTTTGCGAGGAATCTCCACAACTTGGAGCTTCTCGCCCTTACAATTGATGATCACAAAGAAGCACGGAAGTAAGGGAGGGGAGAGCAACACACACAAGACTCAAAACGAGAGCACAATCACGCACACAAGTCACAACTCGAGCTCAAAACACAACGCAAGGAGTTCTCAACTCAAATGGAGCTCAAGTCACTATCTCAAAGAATCGAATGCGTGAGAATGGAGTCTTGAAGTCTTAGGATCTTTCTTGTAAGCTTGGGTGACTCCTCCATGCGCCTAGGGGTCCCTTTTATAGCCCCAAGGCAGCTAGGAGCCGTTGGAGATCAACAAGGAAGGCTAATCTTGCCTTCTATCTTGTGGCGCACCAAACAGTCCGGTGCGCCACCGGACAGTCCCTGTAGACAGTCCGGTGCAGATCTCCTTCCTATTTTGGCGCAGTCGGCCGTTGCAGATTCACGGCAGTTGGCACACCGGACACTGTCGGGTGCACACCGGACAGTCCGGTGCCTCCTGCCGACCATTGGCGCGGGCCACACGTCGCCCGCGTTTGCGTGGCCGACCGTTGCGCAGTCGACCATTGGCTCACCGGATAGTCCAGTGAACCACCGGACAGTCCGGTGAATTTTAGCCGTACGTCGTTGAACTTTTCCCGAGAACGACGACTTCGCCGCGGACGACTCATCGGATAGTTCGGTGCACCACCGGACAGTCCGGTGAATTATAGCTGTACGCCGTCATCGAGTCCGGAGAGCGGCATGTTCACTAAGACTGGTCTGGCGCACCGAACACAGTCCTGTGCACCACCGGACAGTCCGGTGCACCCAGACCGAGCAGCAGTTGGCTGTACACAGCCAACTCTTTTCCAATCCATTTTCTCCTGTTTCTAGCACTTAGACACAAAACATTAGTACCCAAATCAATGTACTAAGTCTAGAAACGTACCTTGTTACATGATTTGCACTTCTTCAATCTTTGGCACAATTTAACACTTAGAGAATATGTGTTGGGCACTTAATCACCAAAACACTTTAGAAATGGCCCAAGGGCACATTTCCCTTTCAATCTCCCCCTTTTTGGTGATTTATGCCAACACATCCAAAAGCAACCAAAAGAAGTGCAATATCAATGCAAAAGAAATCCAAATTGTTTTTTACTCTAATTTGGCATATTTGGATCATACTTTGCCACCACTTGGTTTGTTTTTGCGAATCAAATTCATTTTCCTATCTCTACAACAAATTCACTTGTTTGGGCACAAAGAGAGATAATCCAAGAGTAAAATTGATTAAGAGCCAAAAACTTCCCCTTTTTCCCATAGTCATAAATTCTCCCCACAAGAGACCAAATTTTGCAATGAGAGTGTTTTGGACAAATCGAGAGTGTTTTGGACAAATCAAAAAAGTTCTAACTCTACTCTTTTCAAAATTTCACAAGTGGTAGTTGATCCATTTGCTTTAGCCTTAATTTCTCCCCCTTTAGCATTAAGCACCAAAACGGGATCATTCTTGGCCCTTTAACCCCATTGCCTCACCAAAATTGTCAATTAAGAGCAAAAAGGCAATAAGAGCATACATATGAACTTGGAGTTAATACCGAAGTGCAGTGGAAGTCTTTGCATGGTCCAAGTTCACCTTTCCCTTTCAATTCACTTTTGAGACTAAATCAAGTAAACTCAAACACAAAGGTTAGTCTCAAAGGGTCAAGTTGTAGCATGCCTCCCCCTAAATAAGTGCATCACTTGCAAATGGACTTGTGAGGTCCGGGGATCATGTGTACAACTTGAGCACCACAAATGAACAAAAATAGATTGAAATGCAGAAATTTACATGATCAAAGGCATAAAACACATGTATGCTATAGATCAATCCAAGTTACGCGAATCTAAGACATTTAGCTCACTACGCAACTTGCAAAACCTTTTCTCATCTAAAGGCTTGGTGAAGATATCGGCTAGCTGGTTCTCGGTGTTAATATGGTACACCTCGATATCCCCCTTTTGCTAGTGGTCTCTCAGGAAGTGATGACGGATGTCTATGTGCTTAGTGCGGCTGTGTTCAACAGGATTATCCGCCATGCGGATTGCACTCTCATTATCACATAGGAGTGGGACTTTACTCAGATTGTAGCCAAAGTCCCGGAGGGTTTGCCTCATCCAAAGTAGTTGCGCACAGCACTGTCTTGCGGCAACATACTCGGCCTCAGCGGTGGATAGGGCAACAGAAGTTTGTTTTTTTGAGCTCCACGACACCAGGGACCTTCCTAGGAATTGGCACGTCCCTGATGTACTCTTCCTATCAACCTTGCACCCGGCATAATTAGAGTCTGAATATCCAATCAAGTCAAAGGTAGACCCCTTTGGATACCAGATCCCAAAACTAGGCGTAGCAACTAAATATCTAAGAATCCGCTTAACGGCCACAAGATGACATTCCCTTGGGTCGGATTGATATCTAGCACACATGCATACGCTAAGCATAATATCCGGTCTACTAGCACATAAATAAAGCAAGGAACCTATCATAGACCGGTATGCCTTTTGATCAACGAACTTACCTCCTTTGTTGAGGTCAACATGTCCGTCGGTTCCCATTGGTGTCTTTGCGGGCTTGGCGTCCTTCATCCCGAACCGCTTGAGCAGGTCTTGCGTGTACTTCGTTTGGGAGATGAAGGTGATGTCCTTAAGTTGCTTCACTTGGAACCCAAGGAAGTAGTTTAACTCGCCCATCATCGAGATCTCAAATTTCTGTGTCATCACCATGCTAAACTCCTCACAAGACTTTTGGTTAGTAGAACCAAATATTATGTCATCGACATAAATTTGGCACACAAAAAGGTCACCGTCACAAGTCTTAGTGAAAAGAGTAGGATCGGCTTTCCCAACCTTGAAAGCATTAGCAATTAAGAAATATCTAAGGCATTCATACCATGCTCTTGGGGCTTGCTTAAGTCCATAGAGCGCCTTAGAGAGCTTAAAAACGTGGTCGGGATACCTGTCATCCTCAAAGCCAGGGGGTTGTTCCACGTACACCTCCTCCTTGATTGGCCCATTGAGGAAAGCGCTCTTCACATCCATTTGGAACAACCTGAAAGAGTGGTGAGCGACATAGGCTAATAGAATGCGAATAGACTCTAGCCTAGCCACAGGAGCAAAAGTCTCCTCGAAATCCAAACCTGTGACTTGGGCATAACCTTTTGCCATAAGTCGAGCCTTGTTCCTTGTCACCACCCCGTGTTCATCCTGTTTGTTGTGGAACACCCACTTGGTTCCCACAACATTTTGCTTGGGACGTGGCACCAGGCTCCAAACTTCATTCCTCTTGAAGTTGTTGAGCTCTTCATGCATGGCCAACACCCAGTCCGGATCTTGCAAGGCCTCTTCTACCCTAAAAGGCTCAATAGAAGAGACAAACAAGTAATGCTCACAAAAGTTAGCTAATCTTGAGCGAGTAGTTACTCCCTTGCTTATATCACCCAGAATCTGGTCGACGGGATGATTCCTTTGAATCGTCGCTCAGACTTGAGTTGGAGGGGCCTGTGGTGCTTCTTCCTCCAAAGCTGGTTCTTCCTGTGCTCCTCCTTGATCACGCGCCTCTTCTTGAGGAACCTGTTCATCATCTTGAGTTGGGGGATGCACCATCATTGAGGAAGAAGGTTGATCTTGCTCTTGGTGTTCCTGTGGTCGCACATCTCCAATCGCCATCGTGCGCATTTCGGCCGTTGGAACATCATCTTCATATACATCATCAAGATCAACTTGCTCTCTTGGAGAGCCATTAGTCTCATCAAATACAACATCGCTAGAGACTTCAACCAAACCCGATGATTTGTTGAAGACTCTATACGCCTTTGTATTTGAGTCATAACCTAGCAAAAACCCTTCTACAACTTTGGGAGAAATTTGGAATTTCTACCTTTCTTTACTAGAATGTAACATTTACTCCCAAATACACGAAAGTATGAAACGTTGGGTTTGTTACCAGTTAGAAGTTCATATGAGGTCTTCTTGAGGAGGCGATGAAGGTAGACCCGGTTTATGGCGTGGCAAGCTGTATTCACAGCCTCCGACCAGAACCGCTTGGGTGTCTTGAACTCTCCAAGCATCGTCCTTGCCATGTCGATAAGCGCCCTGTTCTTCCTCTCTACCACACCGTTTTGCTGTGGTGTGTAGGGAGCGGAGAACTCGTGCTTGATTCCTTCCTCCTCAAGGTACTCCTCCACTTGTAAGTTCTTGAACTCGAACCCGTTATCGCTTCTTATCTTTTTCACCTTGAGCTCAAATTTGTTTTGAGCTCTCCTTATAAAGCGCTTTAGGGTCCCTTGGGTTTATGATTTATCCTGCAAAAAGAATACCCAAGTGAAGCGAGAAAAATCATCAACAATAACAAGACCATACTTACTTACCCCGATGCTGAGGTAGGCGACGGGTCCGAAGAGGTCCATATGAAGTAGCTCCAGAGGTCTTGATGTGGTCATCACATTCTTGCTGTGATGAGTGCTTCCCACCTGTTTACCTGCTTGACAAGCTGCACAAGGTCTATCTTTTT
Organism: Zea luxurians; assembly: GCA_029449295.1. Taxonomy (NCBI): domain Eukaryota; kingdom Viridiplantae; phylum Streptophyta; class Magnoliopsida; order Poales; family Poaceae; genus Zea; species Zea luxurians. Next base: position 111,439,136 of record JAOPSE010000006.1, read on the forward strand.
CGAAAAATACATTGGTTAGTCCTAACACATGTTCTCCCTTTAGAAGTTTATGAAGGTTCTTCATCCCAACATGTGCTAGACGGCGATGCCACAGCCAGCCCATGCTAGTCTTAGCAATTAAGCATGCTTCTAGATCGGCCTCCTCTTTCGAAAAATCAACTAAGTAGAGTTTGTCGTCTAGTACACCCTTAAAAGCTAATGAACCATCACTCCTTCTAAAGACAGACACATCTACATTGGTAAATAGACAATTATAACCCATATTACATAGTTGACTAACAGACAATAAGTTGTACCCGAGCGATTCAACCAAGAACACATTGGATATGGAATGCTCGGATAAAATGGCTATTTTTCCTAGTCCTTTAACCTTGCCTCGATTCCCATCTCCAAAGATGATCGAGTCTTGGGAATCCTTGTTCTTGACGTAGGAGGTGAACATCTTCTTCTCCCCCGTCATGTGGTTTGTGCATCCGCTATAGATAATCCAGCTTGAGCCCCCGGATGCATAAACCTGCAAGGCAATTTACACTTGGGTTTTAGGTACCCAACTTTTGTTGGGTCCTACGAGGTTAGTTACAATAGCCTTTGGGACCCAAATGCATGTCTTGTCTCCCTTGCATTTGACCCCCAACTTCCTAGAAACCACTTTTTTATTTTTACATGTGAGTACAAAAGTAGTGTTGCACGCATGGAAAACAGTAGCAGATTCATTACGCATTTTCCTAGGTACATGATGCAAAATATGTTTTTTCTAGGCATATTTCTACCATGCACAAAAGTAGAGCTTGAAGCAATTGTAGCATGTGAATCATTATAGTCAACATAACTCCTATTAAAATGAGCATTCCTAGAAAATTGGGAGCACCTAGAAAATTTCCTATCATAAATGAAAGCATGATTCTTTTGATTACTACTAGCCATAGGGGCCTTCCCTTTCTCCTTGTTCGGAATGGGAGCCCTTGGGCTTGTTAAGTTCTTGGTTTCTTTTTTAAAACCAAGTCCATCCTTAATAGAGGGGTGTCTACCCACGGTGTAGGCATCCCTAGCAAATTTTAATTGATCAAAATTAACTTTGCAAGTCTTAAGTTGAGCATTAAGACTTGCCACCTCATCATTTAATTTGGTAATAGACATAAGGTGTTCATCACAAGCATCAACATCAAAATCCTTACATCTATTACAAATACTAACATGCTCTACACATGAACTAGATTTATTTGCTTCTTCTAACTTAGCATTTAAATCATCATTAACACTCTTTAAATTAGACACAGTTTCATGACAAGCAGATAATTCAGAAGACATCATTTCATTCCTTTTAATCTCTAAAGCAAGAGATTTTTGTACACTAACAAACTTATCATGCTCTTCATACAAAATATCCTCTTGCTTTTCTAAGAGTCTATTCTTTTCATTTAAAGCATCAATCAATTCATTGATTTTATCTATTTTAGCTCTATCTAAACCTTTGAATAAGCTTGAGTAATCTACATCATCATCACTAGAATCATCATCACTTGAAGTAGTATACTTAGGGGTACCTCGAACACTTACCTTATTTTCCTTGGCCATGAGGCAAGTGTGGCGCTCGTTGGGGAAGAGTGACGATTTGTTGAAGGCTGAGGCAGCCAGTCCTTCGTCGTTGGAGTCGGAAGAAGAGCAGTACGAATCCCATTCTTTGCCAAGGTGCGCCTCGCCCTTCGCCTTCTTGTAGGCCTTCTTCTTCTCCCTCTTCCCGCTCTTTTTTTGTTCCTAGTCATTAGCATTATCGAGACAATTTGCTATAAAGTGACCAGTCTTATTACACTTGAAGCAGGAGCGCTTCCCCCTTGTTTTGTTCTTGTTGGGGTACTCCTTGCATCCTTTAAGAGCAGTCTTGAAGCGCTTGATGATGAGCGCCATTTCATCCTCGTTGAGCCCGGCAGCCTCTACTTGTGCCACCTTGCTAGGTAGCGCCTCCTTGCTGCTTGTTGCCTTGAGCGCAATGGGCTGTGGCTCGTAGATGGGCATTGGGCCATTTAACGCATCATCAACATATCTTGCTTCCTTGACTATCATACGCCCGCTCAAAAACTTTCCGAGTATCTCCTCGGGCGTCATCTTTGTGTACCTGGGATTTTCACGGATGAGGTTCACAAGATGAGGGTCAATGACAGTAAAAGACCTGAGCATAAGTCGGACGACGTCGTGGTCCATCCATCTCGTGCTTCCATAGCTCCTGATCTTGTTGACCAGGGTCTTGAGCCTGTTGTACGTTTGTGTTGGCTCCTCTCCCTTGATCATTGCGAACCTTCCCAGCTCGCCTTCCACCAACTCCATTTTGGTGATCATGGTGGCGTCGTTTCCCTCATGTGATATTTTGAGGGTGTCCCAGATTTGCTTGGCGTTGTCCAAGCCGCTCGCCTTGTGGTACTCATCCGTGCACAAAGATGCTAGCAAAACAGTGGTAGCTTGTGCATTTTTGTGAATTTGCTCGTTAATAAATACAGGGTTATCCGTACTATCAAATTGCATTCCATTTTCAACTATCTCCCATGTACTAGGATGGAGAGAAAATAAGTGACTACGCATTTTGTGACTCCAAAAAGCGTAGTCCTCTCCATCAAAGTGTGGAGGTTTACCAAGATGAATTGAAAGTAAATGAGCATTGGAATTAAAAGGAATACGAGAATAATCAAATGAATAATTTGAATTAATCGGTTTCTTTTTCTCGTCGTCGTCTTCTCTTGGTGAAGAAGAAGATTCGTCGCTGTCGTAATAGACGATCTTCTTGATGCGTCTCTTCTTCTTCCCGTCCTTCTTCTTGTGACTCGAGCCAGAGTCAGTGGGCTTGTCGTCCCTTGGCTCATTGAAGATGGACTCCTCCTTATCGTTGACCACCATCCCCTTTCCCTTAGGATCCATCTCTTCGGGCGATTAGTCCCTTACGTGAAGAGAACGACTCTGATACCAATTGAGAGCACCTAGAGGGGGGGTGAATAGGTGATCCTGAATAAATCAAATATTAATAGCCACAAAAACTTGGTTAAGTGTTAGAACGACTAAGTAGCGAGCCCTTGCGAACACACAAGTAATCACAGAAAAGCAATCACAAGAGACACGCGAGTTTATCCCGTGGTTTGGCCAAGTAACACTTGTCTACTTCCACGTTGTGGCATCCCAATGGACGAGGGTTGCACTCAACCCCTTTCAAGTGATCCAATGATCAACTTGAATACCACGGTGTTCTTCTTTCTTAGACTTTCTCCCGTTTGCGAGGAATCTCCACAACTTGGAGCTTCTCGCCCTTACAATTGATGATCACAAAGAAGCACGGAAGTAAGGGAGGGGAGAGCAACACACACAAGACTCAAAACGAGAGCACAATCACGCACACAAGTCACAACTCAAGCTCAAAACACAACGCAAGGAGTTCTCAACTCAAATGGAGCTCAAGTCACTATCTCAAAGAATCGAATGCGTGAGAATGGAGTCTTGGAATCTTAGGATCTTTCTTGTAAGCTTGGGTGACTCCTCCATGTGCCTAGGGGTCCTTTTATAGCCCCAAGGCAGCTAGGAGCCGTTGGAGATCAACAAGGAAGGCTAATCTTGCTTTCTGTCGTGTGGCGCACCGGACAGTCCGGTACGGATCTCCTTTCTATTTTGGCACAGTCGACCGTTGCAGATTCGCGACAGTTGGCACACCGGACACTGTCCGGTGCCTCCTGCCGACCGTTGGCGCGGGCCACGCGTCGCCCACGGATTGCGCGGCCGACCATTGCGCAGTCGACCGTTGGCTCACCGGACAGTCCGGTGAATTTTAGCCGTACGCCGTTGAACTTTTCCCGAGAGCGACGACTTCGCCGCGGACGACTCACCGGACAGTCCGGTGCACCACCGGACAGTCCGGTGAATTATAGCCGTACGCCGCCGTCGAGTCCCGAGAGCGGCCTGTTCACCGAGACTGGTCTGGCGCACCGGACACTGTCCGGTGCACCACCGGACAGTCCAGTGCACCCAGACCGAGCAGTAGTTGGTTGTACACAGCCAACTCTTTTCCAATCCATTTTCTCCTATTTCTAGCACTTAGACACAAAACATTAGTACCCAAATCAATGTACTAAGTCTAGAAACATACCTTGTTACATGATTTGCACTTCTTCAATCTTTGACATAATTTAACACTTAGAGAATATGTGTTGGGCACTTAATCACCAAAACACTTTAGAAATTGCCAAGGGCACATTTCCCTTTCATAATCTAAATTATATAATCCAGATTATAATCTAGATATATTATAATCTATATGTAGCTGTTTGGTAGTTTGGATTATAAAAATGTAGATTATTCATAAAGACAACAATACCCTTGTTTGTTTATTTGAGGTGAGAAAAAAGATGGCATATATTGTAATTTCTATTTACATAACCATGGGTAGTGTGTCTTTTGCCAAAATAATCTCAAATAAGCTACTCTTGAGAAGATTATGAGATTATCATAATCTGGGCTTTAGATTATATAATCTGAACCTATAATCTAGTTGTTTGTTTAACTACTAGATTATTTGCGCTGGATTATATAATCTAGAGAGATTATAATCTGAAACAAACAGGACCTAAGGATCTGTTTGATTGTGTTATGACTGTGAAAAAAATTGTTGTGGAAGCTGTTAGAAAAGCTAAAAACGGTTTAGTGGAAACCACTAAAAGCCGTTAAAAATTTTTCGATATATGTTTTCACAGTTCCATACGAAAGCCACTAAAAGTAGGTCCAGATATGCTTTAAGTTTTGCACTACGAGAAATTCGCCTTTTAGAAAAAAAAGCCGTTTCCTGGATCAAACCCTTTAGTTTGGCTTTTAGTGGATAAAAGTCAAACCAAACACACCCTAAAATATCTTTGCTATTTAATTTGGAATATCAAGAGAAATTTAACCCTTTATCTCCCTCCGGTACCCTTGCCTCCAAATGAACCGTCGCTCCATACACAGGTGCCCTCGTATCAATTTGAACTGAATCTGAATATATGCCGACGGTGAACCAGAGGTGAAGTAGTCAAGGTTCTGCGCGCCGGTGGTTCTAGTTCTAGCACTCCACGAGGACTCCGAATCCTCGTTGCACACACACGGTATACAGCACAAAATTAAACACAAGCGCAAAAGGTAGCCATCATCATCATCATCATCATCATCATCATCCTAATCCGATGACGACTCAAGCATGTGTGTACGTGGGCCTTTTTTCCCCCCTTAATTCCTTGCACACGTTAAAAAGTTCGAATCGTGACTCGCTGTGTCGGCCGGCTTGAAAGTGAGAAGGAGGATCCAAACGTGTACACTGATCCTTTTGAAACAACCGGGGGGGTCAAAGTATTCGTGGCTAAGAAAGCGAGGATGAGCCATGATAGCATAGTAGCTTATCGCTCTAGAGCCACCGTGTGTCATCACCCACTGTACTCCGTAGTATTATTGTATGTGTTTTCCTCAGCTTTGGCGCTCAGTGCGCCCGCTTTTGCGACGGCCAAAGCCGGCCGTATGAATGAACGGCTCTCGCTCATGACTAGGTTGGTCGTGTACGTACAAGAGCGGTTGTTGGAGATTATTGGTACGCTGGTTTCTGTACCCGTGGGCTTTGCTTTGCTTTTACATCTCTGTGCACTGGACCTCTACGGGCTTTGCACTGACGGGCCCATGAACGCATTGGATACGTTGCCCGGGAACAACCCAAACAGCCAACGGCACAGCAGCAGCACCACCCTAGTGAGTAGTGACAGCGTTGCCGGCCGCTCCCTCCTAGTCCTAGTCCTAGTCCTAGAGCCCTAGGAAAGGTTACTGCCAGGACGGCAGCATGGTTGCTGCCACTTTCGACGTGTTTCCCCTCCTTTCTGACGGGAGACTCGCGGAGTCGTCGTGGTCAGCCTGAGCGCCACCGTGCCTTACCCACCCGGCCGGGCAAGCACGTCCTGGGCCGTGGCCGTCAAGATAGCGTCAACAAGCTGACTCAGCGGCGTCCTAGACCGCTTTTGCTCGGGCTGAATTCGGACGCTGCTTGACCTGCTCCGGAGTCTGGAGATCCCTATCGCGGGATTCAAAATATCTTGTGACTCATTTATATTGAGCATGTGTTTACAAATAATGTTCTCATCGGCTCATGTGGTCTTTTAAGCCCTGCCTCTATATGGACTTCGGCCTCGCTTCCGCTATCACCACGCTCTGGACCTGTACCGATGTCACGCACCTCGCGCACGTGCTCCTGCAGTTCCGCCTCACCTGGTGTGGCAAGCTAATCAGTTATGCCCGCGTCGTCGCCGCGCACTACGTCTGCTCCGTCAAGGGCCTCTGCTTTGACCTCTTCATCATTAGGGGTGGAAACAGAGCTTTCAATGCACGCTGGAGGTGCACGATGTGATCAATATTATCCATGCTTGATAAATGATGACAATGGTGATGGCCATGATATATGGTCAACATTGTATTGATCTTTTTCCGAGTTTTAGGCTATCATGTTGTTTGCTGGAATGAAGATATTTCATTTTTCACTTGGTTCTTGTAATAGAGTTAATTACCTTATTTCGGTGCTTTCTTAGTACCCTTTTTTCTGATATTTGAGTTGTAAATAACACTTCCCCAATTGTGCTGTCATTATAACTCAATGACATTATTAAAATTATATATAGAAATCAATATGTTACTAATGGTTGCAATGTAATGGTGAAATAGCTAGATTAAAATAACAAAATTTATATATGGGTAGGATCACAATGGATTCCGAAATATTTTCTCATAACAATATAACACACATTTGTACATAAGTTATCGTATTATTATATGTTCCTGTTGCAATGCACGTGCACTAGTGATAAAGAACCGCTAACACGAGAGAAGCTTCTACAACAATTGTCGGCGTTTCGAAACCCGGGGGTCCCTGGACCGACGAGTGAATTGTCGCCGCGTGCCCCAGCCCAGATGGGTCGGCGCGAGGCGGAACGCGAAGGGGGGAAAAGCAGACGGAGGGAGACAGGCGTGGGAGGTGGAACCCGCGGCCTTCGTGTTAGCCCTGCGCCCAGGTCGGGTGCGCTTGCAGTAGGGGGTTACAAGCGTCCACGCGGGAGGGAGCGAGCGACCTTGCGCGAGCGCCGTCCCGTCCTTCTCCGCGCGGCCAACCCTCTGTAAGAGGGCCCTGGACCTCCCTTTTATAGGCGTAAGGAGAGGATCCAGATGTACAATGGGGGGTGTAGCAGTGTGCTAACATGTCTAGCGGAGGAGAGCTAGCGCCCTAAGTACATGCCATCGTGGCAGCCGGAGAGGTTTTGGCACCCAGTTCGTGTGGTGTCGTGGCCGTCGGAGGAGTGCTGGAGCCTTGCGGAAGGATAGCTGTCGGGGCTATCGAGTCCTTGCTGACGTCCTCTTGCTTCCGTAAGGGGGCTGAGAGCCGCCGTCGTCATGGAGCGTGCGGGGCGCAATCATTACTCGTATAGTGGAGCGAGCCAGATGGGACGCCGGTCTTGTTCCCCGTAGCCTGAGTCAGCTCGGGGTAGGGTAATGATGGCGCCTCCTGTTGACGTGGTCGGTCCGTGCCCTAGGTTGGGCGAGGTGGAGGCTCCTCCGAGGTCGAGGTCGAGTCTGTCTTCCAAGGTCGAGGTCGAGTCCGAGCCCCCAGGTCGGACAAGGCGGAGACCGTCGGCTAAGGCCAGGGCGGAGTCCGAGCCCTGGGGTCAGGCGAAGCGAAGTTCGTCGTCCTTCGGGGCTGAGTCCGAGTCCAAGCCATGGGGTTGGGCGAAGCGGAGTTCGTCGTCTTCCGGTGCTGAGCCCGAGTCCGAGCCCTGGGGTCGGGCGAAGCGGAGTTCATCGTCTTCCGGGGCCGAGCCCGAGTCCGAGCCCTGGGGTCGGGCGAAGCGGAGTTCGTCGTCTTTCGGGGCCGAGCCCGAGTCCGAGCCCTGGGGTCGGGCGGAGCGGAGTTCGTCGTCTTCCGGGGCTGAGTCCGAGCCCTGGGGTCGGGCGAAGCGGAGTTCGTCGTCTTCCGGGGCCGAGCCCGAGTCCGAGCCCTGGGGTCGGGCGGAGCGGAGTTCGTCGTCTTCCGGGGCTGAGCCCGAGTCCGAACCCTGGGGTCGGGCGAAGCGGAGTTTCCTATGACGCCTGAGGCCGGACTTGGCTGTTGTCAGCCTCACTCTGTCAAGTGGCTCAGCAGTCGGAGCGGCGCAGGCGGCGCTGTCCTCTTGTCAGACCGGTCAGTGGAGCGGCGAAGTGACTGCGGTCACTTCGGCTTTGTCAACTAGAGGGCGTGCGTCAGGATAAAGGTGTCAGGCCACCTTTGCATTAAATGCCCCTACGATTTGGTCGGTTGGCGTGGCGATTTGGCCAAGGTTGCTTCTTGGTGAAGACTGGGCCTCGAGCGAGCCGAAGGCGTGTCCGTTGCTGGAGGGGGTCCTCGGGCGAGACGTAGATCCTCCGGGGTCGGCTGCCTTTGCCCGAGGCTGGGCTCGGGCGAGGCGTGATCGTGTCCCTCGAATGGACCGATTCTTGACTTAATCGCACCCATCAGGCCTTTGCAGCTTTGTGCTAATGGGGGTTACCAGCTGAGATTTAGGAGTCTTTAGGGTACCCCTAATTATGGTCCCCGACAGTAGCCCCCGAGCCTCGAAGGGAGTGTTAATACTCGCTTGGAGGCTTTTGCCGCACTTTTTTGCAAGGGGACCAGCCTTTTTTGGTTGCATTTTGTTTCGGTGGGTGCGCGCGAGCGCACCCGCCGGGTGTAGCCCCCGAGGCCTCGGAGGAGTAGTTTGACTCCTTCGAGGTCTTAGTGCGTTTCGCAACACTTCGGCTGGTCTGGTTGTTGCCTCATGCGAGCTGGCCGTAGCCCGGGTGCACGGTCGGGTCCCAAGTTCTCGGGCTGGTATGTTGACGCTGTCAACGGTTTGGCCGGAGCCGGGTTTGCGAGAGCAGCCCCCGAGCCTCTGCACAGGGCGAGAGGATGGTCAAGGACAGACTCGACTTTTTTACATACGCCCCTACGTCGCCTTTCCGCAAGGAGGAGGGGGGGAAAGCGCCATGTTGCCCTCGGAGGGCGCCGAACATGGTGTCTCCGGTGAGCTGCTGGCGGGTAATCCGAGTGGACGCCCGTGCCCCATTTGTTAGGGGTCGGCTAGAGGCCCAGAGGCGCGTTCCAAAAGTACCTGCGGGTGATCTGCCGGACCCGATCCCCTTTTGACGGGGTCCGAGGGCTTGATGCCTCCCTCTGATGGGATTCCGTTACAAGATCGCTCCCGCTGGTCTCGGAAATGTCCTAGGGTACCTCGGGAGCGTAGCCCGAGCCTTGGTTATGTATCGAACGTACCCAGGGTCATCCCTCGCTCTGTGTCTGAGGCGACTGTGAACCCTTCGAGGGCCAGCCTACGAACCCCTGATCAGTAGTGGGCATGGAGCCCAAGTGGCCTGAGGCGGCCGTTGAACCTTTCCGAGGGGCCGGCCATCGAACCTCTGACCAGTAGTGGGCGCGGAACCCAAGTGCTCTGAGGCGGCCGTTGAACCCCTCCGAGGGGCCAGCCTTTGAACCTCTGATCAGTAGGGAGGCTCGGGGCCTGTTTCCTTCACGGAGAAGGATCCTTTTCGGGGTATCCCCCTTTTCCGGTCCCTGTTGCAAGAGAGAGAAAGAGGAAAAGGAAAAGGATACAAAATCGGATGACGTGGCATACCTTTTTTGACGCGATTAGTATGGCGAAGGCGAAGCGTCGCTTGCTTCTCCTGCCTGAGGCGCCGCCTGTCCCGCCGCAGAGTTAATGCGATGGGGCGAGTGGTTCACGAGGCGGCAGTTGCGCGTGTGCGAGCCGTTCGAGGAACGGAACACGGGCGCACCGTCTTCACGCCGTGAGAGAGGGTTCTCTCGCTGCCCCTAGATGGGACGTAAGCTTGGCTGACGACGTGACCGCTGCTCCTGCCCGCCTGCCATCGCCATCACTGTCGGCCCCTTTTTGGCCGCATTGACTGTTGCGCCTTCTCCCGCGGCTGACCGGCCCGTGACCGATGTGCTTGGCTGGCACTGTTGGGTCACACGCAGGGCTGCCTCGAGTCACGGTACTGGTTCCGCAGTCGAGGAGGCGCGGTAGTCGCGCGAGGGGCGGTGCAGTTGCTTGCACGTAGCAACCGGTGCGCCGGTTGCATGACGTGTGGGCCTGGGCCTCCATGCTGGGCGCGTTGGAGTCGAAGGGGCGCGCCCACTTGGCGCGGTTGCATGCCGACTACATGGCTATCCACCCTTTCACCCGCTGGTCTGGGCGAAAGTGGAGGAATGCTTGTAACCGCTGGGCAGTTGCATGCCCTGCGCGCGGCGGTTTGGCTCCTTCTGCCCTAGACCAGCTTGCATGACACGTGGGGCCCAGCCCCCGTGTCGTAGGGGGAGGACCTTGGAGTGTGTTGGAGAAGACTCAGCCCGCGACGGCTGGGGACGCAAGTAGGGAGAGTCGCCTTTAAAAGGAGGGTGGCCCCCTTGAAAGGCGGCCATGTCTTCGCGCTCCCTTATGCACCGTGTCTTTCCACCTTCCGAGCCCCCGGATGGGGAACACCCGCAATCCTTCCGCCTTGCCGTTGGAGGAATGCAACTCCGTGGAAGTTGGTACCTTTCAGCCATCGTTCGGCTTCAAGGATTTTCATCATGCAGCCCAGCCGCATCCCCTCACCGGTGGTCACCCAAGACGGTGACCTCCAGTTTGATGGTGGGGAGAAGCGAACCGGGCTGCGGCCTCCGCCCCGCCCTCAGCTTCAAGGATCTTCATCATCCTTGCTGGGGTGGAGGGGAGTGTGCCGAGTTGGGGTCGGTCCCTGCGCGGGCGGCGGCCCGCTCCTTCCCTCAATGATCGGGGGGAAGGGCGTTCGCCGTTCGGGGCGTTGGCAACTGCCGCGTGCCTGGCTCTTTGAGCCGAGTGGCTTCGGAGCCGCTCCCGGCGCCACCTTTCGCCACGGTAGCCGGAAGAGGTTTCTCCGCCGACGAGCTAGCCGATGCCGCCCACGGACTGACCTCCAGCTCTACGGCCTTCTGCCCATCCTTGCCTCTCGAGTGAGGGCATGGGCGAGGGCCTCATGGTAGCAGCATCCGCCCTGAGGTCATCGCTGCTGCTGTTCGGCCCCCCAGAGCAGAAGTCGTCGTCGTCGCCGCTGCTGGAGCAGGCGACGGCGAGCCGTTCGTCGGTCTTCTGTCGCTCCGCAGGCCCCCCTATCGTGTGGGGTTGTTCGTACCTGCGGAGGTGGAACTGGAGTTCCGTTTGTAATGGCACTTTGTGTGCTGGTCTTTTGTTCATTGTGGCTGTCGGGGCCTGAACATGTATGTATTTTCGGCACGGGGCCGTGTTTTTTCTTCATTTTGAGCACTAAGACTCGCCTGTCGACTATCTGAACCGCTTCACCGAGCGTGAGTCGCCTCGTGCAAAGGTGACGAGTGAGGTATCCGTATCCCGGAGGCGTAGGAGTCCCTCGGCTCGGTCGGCCTTGCTGTCCGAGGCTTCTATTGCTTAGTTAAAGGAACCCCTTGGCCGCTCTTCGATGAGCTGAAGCCAGAGGTAGCGGTGTCAGCACGGACAGAGGCAGAGTTGGCTCGAAAAGAAGACTTGGTCGGCCAGAGCCTGGCCAGGTCGTCCACTGGTGGGACCGACGCCGGAGTTGAGTTGCCGAGGCCACAAGCCGGGATGATGTCCTCGGGGAACAGCTGGCCGAGGCCTCGGGGTGGCCGGCCGAGCCGTCTGCTCGAGCCGGATTCCTAGAGAAGACCCTGGCGGCGATGGACCGGGTGTGGTGCTGATGTCGCCCTTCAGAGTGGAGATCCTCCAACCGCGTCGCCGTCCGAGGCTAGGTCGGACCTCGCCGAAGGTGTAGTTGACGCCGAGGGTGCTGCCGCCCCCCTTCAACTGTCGACGTCCGAGCCTGCAGGATCGGGTTGTCTTGTAGCGTGTGTATGTTTTCTGCGGCCGCCGAGGCTCAAACACAATGTCGTCGTGTTGTAAAGCTGCGTCCCTTTTCCTCTTGTTTCGAGTATCTGGACTTGCTTGCCGGTAACAAACTTGTTTGTTCGAGCGAGAGTTACTTTTCACGGAAGGTGATGAGTGAGGTATCCGTATCCCGGAGGCATAGGAATCCCTCGGCTCGGTCAGCCTTGCTGCTTACGTGTACTCTTACCCGCCCATAGGATTTTGTCACCGTCGCAGTCGAGAAGGCCCAAAAAATCATTCCGGCAGAGGAGCTTTCGAGCGTGAAGACTTGTTCGGTCCGCGGAATCACTTATCCGAGCGCGAGTTACTTATCGCAGAAGGTGATGAGTGAGGTATCTGTATCCCGGCGGCGTGGGAGTCCCTCGGTTCGGTCAGCCTTGGCTGCTTACGTGTACTCCGTCGTTTTCAGGATCCACTTTCGAAGTAGTCGTAAAGCACGAAAGACATTCTGGCAGAAAAGATTTTTTTTCTTTTTTCGAGGAAAATTTCAACGCAAAGGGGGGTCCCCCCTTCTAGCCCCCGAGGGAGGGTCGGGCTTTGCCGAGGCAAGGCTGACCCTTCCTTGACGACCAGACTTTGTGTGTGAACGGGGTGTACGAATAACTTGGAAGCATCTTAAGGGTAGAAGCGACATAGCTGTTGGATGTTCCAAGCGTTGCTGTAGACCTCACCTTGACTGTTGGCCAGCTTGTATGTTCCGGGCTTCAGAACCTTGGCGATGACGAACGGCCCTTCCCAGGGAGGTGTGAGTTTGTGCCGCCCTCGGGCGTCTTGTCGCAGCCGAAGCACCAGGTCGCCCACCTGGAGGTCTCGGGACCGAACCCCTCGGGCGTGGTAGCGTCGCAGGGACTGCTGGTACCGCGCCGAGTGTAGTAAGGCCATGTCCCGAGCCTCTTCCAGCTGGTCCAGTGAGTCTTCTCGATTGGCTCGATTGCTTTGGTCAGCGTAGGCCCTCATCCTCGGGGAACCGTATTCTAAATCTGTGGGCAAGATGGCCTCGACCCCATAGACTAGAAAAGAACGGTGTGAAGCCCGTGGCTCGGCTCGGCGTTGTCCTCAGACTCCAGACCACCGAGGGGAGCTCCTTCATCCATCGCTTGCCGAACTTGTTGAGGTCGTTGTAGATCCGCGGCTTGAGCCCTTGCAGGATCATGCCGTTAGCCCGCTCTACTTGCCCATTCGTCATGGGGTGAGCCACGGCGGCCCAGTCCACCCGGATGTGGTGATCCTCGCAGAAGTCGAAGAACTTTTTGCCGGTGAACTGGGTGCTGTTGTCGGTGATAATGGAGTTCGGGACCCCAAAGCGATGGATGATGTTGGTGAAGAAGGCCACCGCCTGTTCGGACCTGATGCTGTTTAGGGGTCGGACCTCGATCCACTTGGAGAATTTGTCGATGGCGACCAACAGGTGCGCGTAGCCCCCGGGTGCCTTCTGCAAGGGGCCGACGAGGTCCAGACCCCACACAGCAAACGACCAGGTGATGGGTATGGTCTGCAGAGCCCGAGCGGGCAGGTGGGTCTGCTTCGCGTAGAACTGACACCCTTCGCAGGTGCGGACAATCCTAGTGGCATCGGCCACCGCCGTCGGCCAGTAGAAACCTTGTCGGAAGGCGTTTCCAACAAGGGCTCGAGGTGCTGTGTGATGGCCACAAGCCCCCGAGTGTATCTCTTGTAAGAGCTCCTGGCCTTCGGCGATGGAAATGCATCGCTGGAGGATGCCCGAGGGGCTACGGTGGTAGAGCTCCTTCTCATCTCCCAGCAAGACGAACGACTTGGCGCGCCGCGCCAACCGCCGAGCTTCGGCTCGATCGGAGGGTAGCTCTCCTCGGTGGAGATATTGCAGGTACGGGGTCTGCCAGTTTCGATTAGGCGTGACCTCGCTCTGCTCCTCCCCGACACGCAGTGCCTCACCCTCGGGGGCCGAGGGTACCTCGGGCCGAGCTGGGGGCGCCTCGGGTTGAGCTGAGGGTGCCTCGGGCCGAGCCGAGGGTACCTCGGACTGTGCCGAGGGTACCTCGGACCGTGCCGAGGGTACCTCGGACCGAGCCGAGGGTGCCTCGGGCTGGGCCGAGGCCTTCTCGGGCTCGGGCGTGTCGTCGGTCTTGACGGAGGGTTGATGCAGGTCTCGGGAGAATACGTTCGGGGGAACCGTTGTTCGCCCCGAGGCTATTTTAGCCAGCTCGTCCGCAGTCTCGTTGTAGCGTCGGGTGATGTGGTTGAGCTCGAGCCCGTAGAACTTGTCTTCCAGGCGCCAAACCTCATCGCAGTGGGCTTCCATCTTTGGGTCACGGCAGTGGGAGTTCTTCATGACTTGGTCGATGACGAGCTGCGAGTCACCGCGAGCGTCGAAGCGTCGGACCCCTAGCTCGATGGCGATTCGCAACCCATTGACCAGAGCCTCATACTCAGCCACGTTGTTGGACACCGGGAAGTGGAGGCGTAGCACGTAGCGTAGGTGCTTCCCGAGGGGCGAGATGAAGAGCAGGCCCACGCCTGCCCCCGTCTTCATCAGTGACCCGTCGAAAAACATTGTCCAGAGCTCCGGTTGGATCGGAGCTGTTGGGAGCTGGGTGTCGACCCATTCGGCCACGAAGTCCGCCAAGACCTGGGACTTGATGGCTTTCCGAGGGGCGAACGAGATCGTCTCACCCATGATCTCTACCGCCCACTTTGCAACTCTACCCGAGGCCTCTCAGGACTGGATGATCTCCCCCAGGGGGAAGGATGACACCACAGTTACCGGATGAGACTCGAAGTAGTGTCGCAACTTCCGCCGCGTCAGGATCACCGCGTACAGCAGCTTCTGAATTTGTGGGTAGCGGATTTTGGTCTCGGACAGTACCTCACTGATGAAGTAGACTGGCCTCTAGACGGGCAATGCATGCCCCTCTTCTCGTCTCTCAACCACAATCGCGGCGCTAACCACCTGAGTGGTCACGACGACGTAGATCAAGAGGTCTTCTCCGGCAGCGGGGGGCACCAAGATGGGCGCGTTCGTGAGGAGCGCCTTCAGGTTCCCGAGGGCTTCCTCGGCCTCAGGGGTCCAAGCGAAGCACTCGACCTTCCCTAAGAGGCGGTACAGAGGCAGGCCTCTTTCGCCGAGGCGCGAGATGAAACGGCTCAGAGCCGCGAGGCATCCCATGACCCTCTGTACGCCTTTCAAGTCCTTGATGGGTCCCATGCTGGTGATGGCCGCGATCTTCTCCGGGTTAGCGTCGATGCCCTGCTCGGAGACGATGAACCCCAAGAGCATGCCTCGAGGGACCCCGAAGACACACTTTTCGGGATTGAGCTTCACGCCTTTCGCCTTGAGACATCGGAATGTCACTTCAAGGTCGGAAAGGAGGTCGGAGGCTTTCCTCATCTTGACTACGATGTCATCGACGTAGGCCTCGACCGTTCGGCCAATGTGTTCGCCAAACACATGGTTCATGCACCGTTGGTACGTTGCACCCGCATTCCTCAGACCAGACGGCATGGTAACGTAGCAGTACATGCCGAAGGGTGTGATGAAAGAAGTCGCGAGCTGGTCGGACTCTTTCATCCTGATCTGGTGATACCCAGAGTAGGCATCGAGGAAAGACAGGGTTTCGCACCCAGCAGTGGAATCCACGATTTGATCGATGCGAGGCAGAGGGTAGGGAACTTTCGGACATGCTTTGTTTAGACCAGTGTAGTCTACACACATCCGCCATTTCCCCCCTTTCTTTCTCACAAGCACAGGGTTGGCAAGCCATTCGGGATGGAATACCTCTTTGATGAACCCTGCCGCCATTAGCTTGTGGATCTCCTCGCCTATGGCTCTGTGCTTTTCTTCGTCGAATCGGCGCAGAGGCTGCTTCATGGGTCGGGCTCCAGCTTGGATATCCGGCGAGTGTTCGGCGACTTCCCTCGGTATGTCGGGCATGTCCGAGGGACTCCACGAGAAAACATCGGCGTTTGCACGGAGAAAGTCAACGAGCACTGCTTCCTATTTGGGGTCGAGCTCGGAGCCGATCCGGATCTGCTTGGAGGCGTCGTTGCAGGGGTCGAGGGGGACAGACTTAACCGTCTCCGCTGGCTCGAAGTTGCCGGCGTGGCGCTTCACGTCCGGCGCCTCCCTAGAGAGGTTCTCCAGGTCGGCGATGAGGGCCTCGGACTCGGCGAGGGCCTCGGCGTACTCCACGCACTCCACGTCGCATTCGTACACGTGTCGGTACGTGGGCCCAACGGTGATGACCCCGTTGGGGCCCGACATCTTGAGCTTGAGGTAGGTGTAGTTGGGGATGGCCATGAACTTGGCGTAGCATGGCCTCCCCAACACTGCGTGGTAGGTTCCTCGAAACCCGACCACTTCGAACGTGAGGGTCTCCCTTCGAAAGTTGGAGGGCGTCCCAAAGCAGACGGGTAGATCGAGTTGTCCGAGGGGTTGGACGCGCTTCCCGGGGATGATCCCGTGGAAAGGCGCAGCGCCCGTCCGGACCGAGGACAGATCGATCTGCAGGAGCCCGAGGGTCTCGGCGTAGATGATGTTGAGGCTGCTGCCTCCGTCCATGAGGACCTTGGTGAGCCTGACGTTGCCGATGATGGGGTCGACAACGAGCGGGTATTTCCCCGGGCTTGGCACATGGTCGGGATGGTCGGCCTGGTCGAAGGTGATGGGCTTGTCGGACCAGTCTAGGTAGACTGGCGCCGGCACCTTTACCGAGTAGACCTCCCGATGCTCTTGCTTGCGGTGCTGAGCCGAGGCGTTTGCCACCTGCCCACCGTAGATCATGAAGCAGTCGCGGACCTCGGGGAACTCTCCTGCCTTGTGATCTTCCTTCTTGGCGTCGTCGAGAGCCTTGCCACCCTCTGCGGGTGGCCCGGCCTTGTGAAAGTGGCGTCGAAGCATGGCACACTCCTCAAGGGTGTGCTTGACGGGCCCCTAATGATAGGGGCATGGCTCCTTGAGCATCTTGTCGAAGAGGTTGGCACCTCCGGGAGGTTTCCGAGGGTTCTTGTACTCGGCGGCGGCGACAAGGTCCGCGTCGGCGGCGTCTTGTTTCGCTTGCGACTTCTTCTTGCCTTTCTTCTTGGTGCCGCGCTAAGTTGACGCCTCGGGGACATCTTCCAGTGGGCGGCCCTAGGGCTGCTTGTCCTTCCGGAAGATGGCCTCAACCGCCTCCTGGCCAGAGGCGAACTTGGTGGCGATGTCCATCAGCTCGCTCGCCCTGGTGGGGGTCTTGCAACCCAGCTTGCTCACCAGGTCGCGGCAGGTGGTGCCGGCGAGGAACGCACCGATGACATCCGAATCGGTGACGTTGGGCAGCTCGGTGCGCTGCTTCGAGAATCGCCGGATGTAGTCCCGGAGAGACTCTCCCGGCTGCTGGCGGCAGCTTCGGAGATCCCAGGAGTTTCCAGGGCGCACGTACGTGCCTTGGAAATTGCCGGCGAAGGCTTGGACCAGGTCGCCCCAGTTGGAGATCTGCCCCGGAGGCAGGTGCTCCAGCCAGGCTCGAGCGGTGTCAGAGAGGAACAGGGGGAGGTTGCAGATGATGAGATTATCATCGTCCGCTTCACCTAGTTGGTAGGCCAGCCGATAGTCCGCGAGCCACAGTTCCGGTCTCGTCTCCCCCGAGTACTTTGTGATAGTAGTCGGGGTTCGGAACCGGGTCGGGAACGGTGCCCGTCGTATGGTGCGGCTGAAAGCCTGCGGACCGGGTGGTTCGGGCGAAGGACTCCGATCCTCCCCACTGTCGTAGCGTCCCCCACGCCTGGGGTGGTAGCCTCGGTGCACCCTATCATCGAGGTGGGCCCGACGGCTGCAGTGATGGTGCTCGTTGCCGAGGCGACCCGGGGCCACAGGCGCTGTGTTGCGCGTGCGCCCGGTGTGGACCGAGGCTTCCCGCATGAATCGGGAAGTCGCAGCGCGATGTTCCGAGGGGTACCCCTGCCTTCGGGAGGTGGAGCTTTCGGCCCGTCGGACCGCGGCGTCCTCCAGGAGATTCTTGAGCTCTCCCTGGATACGCCGCCCCTCGGTGGTTGATGGCTCCGGCATCGCGCGGAGAAGTATTGCCGCTGCAGCCAGGTTCTGGCCGACTCCACTGGAAACCGGTGGCAGCCTTACCCTGACGTCGTCAGCAATGCGGTGCTGGATGCCCTGGGGGAGATGGCGTGCTTCTCCGGCCGAAGGTTGGCCCGCCCATTCCTGCCTGATGTCCCAGCGGATCGGCTCAAGCGTTCCTGCTCCCTCGTCGAGCCTGGCCTGCATCTCGCGGATTTGCTCGAGCTGTGGGTCATGACCCCCCACCGGGATGGGGACCACAGCTAGCTCCCGAAGGATGTCAACGCGAGGCACGGGCCTAGGGGGATCACCGTTCTCCGGTATACCAAGATGGTTGCCTTCGCCGGGACCCCCTAGATCGACGTGGAAACATTCGCGACTTGGACCGCAGTCCTCGTCGCCGAGGCTGCGGCTACCGTCGGAACAGTCGGAAAGGCAGTAAGTAGTGGCATGCGGTCATGAAGTCCTGCATGGCATTGGGGTTACCAAGTCCGGAGAAATCCCAACAGAGGTCGGGCTCGCCATCTTCCTCGGACCCCGAGGGCCCGTAGGTCGAGACGTCCGTCAGCCGGTCCCAGGGTGACCGCACACGATACCCCAGAGGGTTTGGACTCGCCTCTGTGAGAATGTCCACCGAAGCAGAGTTGCTTGGCGGGTCGAGGCCGAATCCAAAAGGCGCGAGATGGGAATCGATCGGTACCTTTTGGTCGACGGGCGGTGACGAAATCACGTCAGGGACTGACTGCACCGTTGTCTCAGGTACGAGGGTGACGCCTAGCAAGTCCTTCACGAGCGTGCCGGCATCGCCCGTTTGCTTGAGGCTGGTGTGTTGCGGGGATACGGCGCTCGTCTTCGTCTCAGACGCGAGGCCGATGCCCGACGCGCTCTTCGACGGGGCGCCGGCGCCGTCGACTCGCTCGACAGCCAACGAGGTGTCGCCTCCTGCTTGGCCTTGGTTGCCTCGCCTCCTCCTCCGTCGGCGGGGGAGGGGACGGGACAAGCCCGAATGTTGTCCTTCCACCACGTGGGGAAGGCGTCGTCGATTTCCCCGTCGGTGGGCGGGTTGTCGACCGCCATTGTCGCTGTCGCGCGGCGGGGGAAGGAGTATCATGTCGCAGCTGCCGTCGAGGGACATGAACTCAAGACTCCCGAAATGGAGCACCGTCCTGGGCTGGAGAGGTTGCTGGAGACTGCCCATCTGGAGCTTGACGGGAAGCTATTCGTCAACACGCAGCAGGCCCCTACCTGGCGTGCCAACTGTCGGCGTTTCGAAACCCGGGGGGTCCCTGGACCGACGAGTGAATTGTCGCCGCGTGCCCCAGCCCAGATGGGTCAGCGCGAGGCGGAACGCGAAGGGGGAAAAAGCAGCCGGAGGGAGACAGGCGTGGGAGGTGGAACCCGCAGCCTTCGTGTTAGCCCCGCGCCCAGGTCGGGTGCGCTTGCAGTAGGGGGTTACAAGCGTCCACGCGGGAGGGAGCGAGCGGCCTTGCGCGAGCGCCGTCCCGTCCTTCTCCGCGCGGCCAACCCTCTGTAAGAGGGCCCTGGACCTCCCTTTTATAGGTGTAAGGAGAGGATCCAGATGTACAATGGGGGGTGTAGCAGTGTGCTAACATGTCTAGCGGAGGAGAGCTAGCGCCCTAAGTACATGCCATCGTGGCAGCCGGAGAGGTTTTGGCACCCAGTTCGTGTGGTGTCGTGGCCGTCGGAGGAGTGCTGGAGCCTGGCGGAAGGATAGCTGTCGGGGCTATCGAGTCCTTGCTGACGTCCTCTTGCTTCCGTAAGGGGGCTGAGAGCCGCCGTCGTCATGGAGCGTGCGGGGCGCAATCATTACTCGTATAGTGGAGCGAGCCAGATGGGACGCCGGTCTTGTTCCCCGTAGCCTGAGTCAGCTCGGGGTAGGGTAATGATGGCGCCTCCTGTTGACGTGGTCGGTCCGTGCCCTAGGTTGGGCGAGGTGGAGGCTCCTCCGAGGTCGAGGTCGAGTCAGTCTTCCAAGGTCGAGGTCGAGTCCAAGCCCCCGGGTCGGACAAGGCAGAGACCGTCGGCTAAGGCCAGGGCGGAGTCCGAGCCCTGGGGTCGAGCGAAGCGGAGTTCGTCGTCCTTCGGGGCTGAGTCCGAGTCCGAGCCATGGGGTCGGGCGAAGTGGAGTTCGTCGTCTTCTGGTGCTGAGCCCGAGTCCGAGCCCTGGGGTCGGGCAAAGCGGAGTTCGTCGTCTTCCGGGGCCGAGCCCGAGTCCGAGCCCTGGGGTCGGGCGAAGCGGAGTTCGTCGTCTTCCGGGGCTGAGCCCGAGTCTGAGCCCTAGGGTCGGGCGGAGCGGAGTTCGTCGTCTTCCAGGGCTGAGCCCGAGTCCGAGCCCTAGGTCGGGCGAAGTGAAGTTCGTCGTCTTCCGGGGCTGAGCCCGAGTTCGAGCCCTAGGGTCGGGCGGAGCGGAGTTCGTCGTCTTCCGGGGCTGAGCCCGAGTCCGAGCCCTAGGGTCGGGCGAAGCGGAGTTTCCTATGACGCCTGAGGCCGGACTTGGCTGCTGTCAGCCTCACTCTGTCGAGTGGCTCAGCAGTCGGAGCGGCGGAGGCGGCGCTGTCCTCTTGTCAGACCGGTCAGTGGAGCGGTGAAGTGACTGCGGTCACTTCGGCTATGTCGACTGGAGGGCGTGCGTCAGGATAAAGGTGTCAGGCCACCTTTGCATTAAATGCCCCTGCGATTTGGTCAGTTGGCGTGGCGATTTGGCCAAGGTTGCTTCTTGGTGAAGACTGAGCCTCGGGTGAGCCGAAGGCGTGTCCGTTGCTGGAGGGGGTCCTCGGGCGAGATGTAGATCCTTCGGGGTCGACTGCCTTTGCCCGAGGCTGGGCTCGGGCGAGGCGTGATCGCGTCCCTCGAATGGACCGATCCTTGACTTAATCGCACCCATCAGGCCTTTACAGCTTTGTGCTGATGGGGGTTACCAGCTGAGATTTAGGAGTCTTGAGGGTACCCCTAATTATGGTCCCCGACAACAATGGACTGCCATCAGAACTTATTTAGAAAGCTGCAATGATTCGCCAGTCTAACTTAAAAGATAAAAAATGGAAACGTAGAGGAACTAACTTTTGGCAACATCTCATCTCCCCTTATTATTTCTTCTCCCTTCAACAAATAAATCTGTGATAATGTACAACTATTTTAAAGGCTACAAATCAATGGAATCGACCACCCACCCAACCCTGACCCGACTAACCTCTTGTCTTATGTACATCATGGAAACAACAACTATGTCACTTCAGCACAAAAAAATCAAGGGATGCGCATCAGTTCCTACACATTCTCATCACCTGTTCCTATGCTTTAAGGTTGGCTCATGTCTTCATTGGCTTTATCTTAACCCCCATGCTCTCAGGAGAGAGGAGCTCTGGTGATATACAAAACGGATTTAGAGGGCTACGAGGGCTACAGTTTATCTGGCTTGGCCTGTACAGTCCATATCCCATGAGAAAGTACTCCATTGGTATCAGCATTGCGTGTGGTTGCTCCTCTATCACAACCGAGCCACAAGCTTGTACCTGTAGAGACACGAAACTTGGTATTTAAAAAACCCTAAAATCAACGTAAAATAAAATCTACGTACAAATTGGTACCTCCACAAGAGCGTTATATCGCCTATCAAGCTTTGCAGTCATGTGCACAGCTTCAGCATGGAACTGGGAATTCTCACCAACAAAAATTAGTGTCCTGCACTGTAGCTGCTTCAGGTTCTTTGTCAAGTCTTTTCTCCTGTATAAAGCATCGCAAAATATTATTATCTGGTTTTACTCATCCACTGACTCAGACACCGTATGACCGTAGGAGTTGAACATATAAGCTTTAGAGATAAAAAGGACATACTCGTTGATAGTTTGGATAAATCGCTAGACATTAATGCACTGTCGTTGATCTAGAAACTTCACTGAATAAAAGGAGGGTTAAAGATCATAAACAAATACACCATAACTGATAAAGGATGAGATGTCTTAGCGCATACGCTTCTGCAAGCCTGCACAATATCTGATTCAGGTTCAGTTGAGCCTCCACGTACTCCATAAGGATCATAAAGTTCAAACACAAGTTTTAAGCAGCTACGCAAATATCACATCGCATGCCATAACCTAAGCCATATTTAGTTACCTTTCCAAAGTAGCGTTGCAACAAAATATCCTTCACGACATTACACATGCCATAATAATACAATAAATTTGACATTACCTAAGAAATAAAAATGTCAGTATAGAATCATTATTCTGAAGGAAGTTTCTTTGAAGCTAAATATTGAATAGCTACCTTATTATAAAACCACTCAGACCATGCCTAACTTGCTTATTCAATGCATTCAGGAGCAACTGCATTGAAAATATTTTGGGAAAGTTCAAAGCTTGAACTGAAATAGAGAGAGGAGCGCGTAACCTAGTGTCAAATACCTCCTCAATAAAGATATGCTTGTTAGTAGGTGACAACTCAAGATCAGTAGGCATAATGTCACTTAGTAGATTTTGTGTATATGGATCATCATCTATCACCTATGTGCTCTCCGCCCGTGGAACTTCAGGCGAGCTCGTGCTCTTCGTGCGCCGACCTAAAATGGTGCTTGATTACGGCGGAATTCAACCACTTCTATTCAACTCTCTGAGGTACTGATATAGTTAATTCATGCCATTTGATTGGGGTTGGTGTTTAACAACAATCTGACTCTGTATCTATTGTTTTTTCTCCCATCTCCCCAACCTGAAGTTCTTTGACGAAATGGATTAAGATGGAAGTGAGTATAGCAAATTTAGCAGTTCTTAATTTTCCATGCTTATTGCTTGGCTTTAACATTATGATAATTATTAACGTTGTGCATACGGTGCCAGATTTGAGACATAGTAATGACCCGAGCCTTGGAAACAAGAGGGGTAACAATGTTGGGAGACTTGCAAGCCATTCAACGGTTGCAAGGCAAGATCCACCTCGCTCTTATCCTGGAGTTGTCAAAAAAGTTCAACCCAGGAGGCTAGAACTGGCAAGGCAAGAGCCACCAATGAGGCAAGCGAACCCACAAACCCTCCAAAGTTCAAGTTTGCAAGCCAAACCTCACGGTGCGCTCAACAAACAGTCTAATAATCCCTCAAGTTATGAATCTAGACCGGGGAGACCAGTAAAGGCAGCTCAACAGAGACCATTTGGTGACATGAAACCTAAACAAACTCGAGAGCATGTTGCTGTCGAAAGAAAACCTATGGCAAGCCAGACAGATGTAAGTACACGCAACTCAGGCACATGTTTTGACCATGGTTAAGACCTCATGACTCACATTATCTGTTCTCCTTGCTGTAGAAATCAAGGCCCGGTGCTCGACCTTCGGCAGGAGCCAAGCTAGAGTTGGCAAAGCCAAAGGTTTACGATGATGGTCTGGATAACAACAGGAAGCAGCGAAGCAAAGGCTCCAGGAGCGGTACCATGAAGCGGAGAATGGTTCGTGGTCTCTATTTTAACACTCACAAGAGGGGGAGCGGGGAGGGGAACCAACCATGGAGGCGAAGATGGTGGCGGTGGCAAACAACGAGCTGGCGAACCCCTCCTGTAGGCCGACGGCGACGGCGAGCGCTGTGACGGTGGTCGAGTGCGAGGACGGCATCCCACCGGAGCCCACCAGTTGCTTTGCGTCCCACCGGTTCTTCTTATACGTGCATGTCGGTCGCACGCACGGAGGAGGGGTGGGCAGATGCAGACCCCGTTAGGGAGGGAGCTCAGATCCGGGCACCGCGTGGAGATAGAGAGGGGGGAGAGGGTGTACTAGGTGATGAGGACCTTGATGGATTGCGCGATGGCGAGCACCGCGGCGACGAGCGGGCAGTTGGAGAACACGGCCAGGTAGGAGAACGAGGGCGCGCCCGACAGCGGGGCAGCGGCGCCGGACACGATGGATTCCGCCATGGCTCACGATCGGACACGCCCTGGCACGCGTACAGCATGTTCCGCACAAGCGCAACCTCCGACACCTCCGTCTCGTCGATCACCAGCGACGACTAGAGAGGATTCGGTGCGTGAACCGCAGCGCACCACTTGTGTCGTGCCCCTTCCTATAATATTCACATGGCGGGCGGGTGGGGATTGCGGGGGGGGGATCGCGGCGGTCGCGGCGAGCGGGCGTGGGGATCGCAGCAGGCGCATGGAGGCAGGGGCGGTCTACATTAGCCTCTTAATAGTTAGTAGAGATATATACTAGGTGAGTGTCTATGCGTTGCAACGAAAACATATAATAACATGATAACTTATATATAAAATATGTCTTATATTGTTATAAGAAAATGTTTCATAATCCATTTATAATCCTGGCCATATATAAATTTTCTTATTTTAATTTAGTTGTTTCACTACTACATTGCAACCATTAGTATCATGCAGACTTCGATATATGCCACGATTTGCATGGTCTCATCATTGAAGAGCATGTGCCACACCTGCCGATAGAAGTTCCCTCGTACATTGTCAGTCATCAGGTACGCACCACCATACACGCTTGCTTAAACAAAAAAGGCAAGTGTATGTGTTTGCGAAGAGAATTAAAGGCGGGCCAGCACAAAAGCTACCCTGACGATGGCGAGTGGTCATTGTTGTCAGTCCTCCTCTGCGTCATATCTGGCACCAAGATGAAGCCACAGTCCTTGATATAGTAGTCGTCGAACGCACACGACATGGCGAGTACCGATGACTCTTGGCTGGGCTGCCAAACGAAGTGCACCCCGGGCTCATCAACGAGGTAGTACACCTAGTCGTTGCATCATCAGATGTGCTACTCCTCTACATACATCTTGTTCGAGGACACTCACACAATGTCAGCAACGGCCGTCGTCCTGGCGCATAAGAATTCATGGCCGGTTAGTAGCGACTTACGTGGCAGGTTGAGCTTCAGGTGGATGATAAGCTGGATGGCGTGACGACGCCATCGTCGGATGCGGTGCCAAAAACAACTCGAGAGTCGACGGCGTTGACGACGACCATGAGGTCCCCCTGTTTGAAGATGGATAGCGCGGTGCAGTCGCTCTGGACCTCGTCCAAGCGGCGGCTACGCCGGAGCTTGCCGAACATAGCGGCACATGCGGCCACGTAAGACTGCTTCTAGAAGTCGAACTGGTAGTCACCAAGCTTCTTCTCGTCGTCGATGAGCGACGCCAACGCGAGCGCCTCCTGCCAATGGTGTTTGTTCGGGGTTTACAAGTAAGAAACATGGATTCATCTTTGGCGTTGGTTTATGAAAATGACTCAGAAGTCAGATCCATGGAAAAAACATTACGGAGAATAAATGTCACACATATAAAAAAGGAATTTAAGTTGAAAACATTATTCAAACAAAAGAAATTGCATGCAAGGCTCTTATTTAAATATTACTCCCTCCATCCAAAAATATAATTTAGGAATCTCGTTGATAATTATCTGCTACTACACATTGTGCAAGGGTAGCAAGTGGGCTTTGGGAGATATGTAGTAGATATTTTTACTGTAACAAATATTGATATAAACACACATGTGGTGTAGTAGTAGCTACAAGCACATTTGCTTGAGGGGTCGCGGGTTTGAATCCCATTAGGACCATATTTGTGTTTTTTTAATTTAATTTTAGTTAGGCGTGGGATGCACGTGGGAATGGGAATGGGCTTTGCGGGGGGATGAGAAAGACAATGCGGGGAGGGGGAATGGCAGAACACGAAATGACAGCTTACCCCTTACTGCCTTAATAAGTAGTATATATATAAGTAGTATATATATATGGTATATATATAAGTAGTATATATATGGCAGGTATAACGGGAGCTCTGGGCTTTCAATAGTTAAAGAAAGTCCAGACCGACCACCCCTGCAATCTGGTTCAACTCAGCACACCGACTCAACCAGGCTGTCGGGTGCGCCACCCGCCCCACGTTAGTGCGCGCAAAAAAGGAATGCATGCATGAGTCAAACACGTTCGCTTGCATGCGTGTAAATTTAGGAAAAAGATATATATTACGGTTTCTATTTTTAAATGCTTTATTTCCTCCATAAATTTAGGATCGCTGCAACAGCCATGCAGCTAGATGCGTAAGGACCATTTTATGATATATACTGATACTAAATATGCTAAATTGTGTAGATAATTATGCAATTCGGTATACTGCGTAAAAATCTGTTACCAGCTGCATGTGTACGGATTTATCATGGAAATAATGTGCAACGAAAGGAAATGAATTGCATGCATAGAAAAAAATCGTATTTAATGTTTTATTTTCTTTATAAATATAGAATCCCTCCAACATCCATGCAGCTAAACACATTAGAACTAGTTTATGATATATACTGATACTAATTATACTACACGATGTAGGTATTTATGCAATTCGGTACACTGCGTAAAAATCTAGCATGTTGTTCACTGGTGGACGCATCTCCAGGTTGGAGCGTAAAAACCTTAAGTTTTGAGCATAAAATCCCTCAATTATAAGCGTAAATAACGAGCTAATGTGTGAGGTTGATAGCTCTAGTATGTTGTTATTACGATCCTATTTATATGGCAAATCCGAAAAATATGGCAGCTGCATGCATGCGGTTTCTATTTTTATACAGATCCAAAAATTATGGCAAAATGCATGCATGAGTCAAACACATTCCCTTGCATGTACGTAAATTTAAGAAAGATATGTGTGGCGGTTTCTATTTTTAAATGTTTTATTTTCTCCATAAATTTAGGATCGCTACAACAGCCATACAGCTAGACTCGTAAGGACCATTTTATGATATATACTGATACTAAATATGTTATACTGTGTAGATAATTATGCAATTCGGTATACTGCGTAAAAATATGTTACCAGCTGCATGCACACGAATTTATGACGAAAAGAATGTGCAATGAAAGGAAATGAATTGCATGCGTAGAAACAAAGTATCGTATTTAATGTTTTATTTCCTTCATAAATATAGGATCCCTCCAACAACCATGCAGCTAAACACATTAGAACTAGTTTATAATATATATACTGATACTAATTATACTATACGGTGTAGGTATTTATGCAATTCGGTACACTGCGTAAAAAATCTAGCATGTTGTTCACTGGTGGACGCATCTACAGGTTGAAGCGTAAAAACCTTAAGTTTTGAGCATAAAATTCCTCAATTATAAGCGTAAATAACGAGCTAATGTGAGAGGTTGATAGCTCTAGTAGGTTGTTATTACGATCCTATTTTTATGGCAAATCCGAAAAACATGGCCGCCGCATGCATGCGGTTTCTATTTTTATACAGATCCAAAAATTATGGCAAAATACATGCATGAGTCAAACACATTCTCTTGCATGTACGTAAATTTAGAAAAGATATGTGTGACGGTTTCTATTTTTAAATGTTTTATTTCCTCCATAAATTTAGGATCGCTACAACAACCATGCGACTAGACTCATAAGGACCATTTTATGATATATACTGATACGAAATATGCTACACTATGTAGATAATTATGCAATTTGATATACTGAGTAAAAATCTGTTACCAGCTGCATGCTCACGAATTTATGATGGAAAGAATGTGCAATGAAAGGAAACGAATTGCATGCATAGAAACAAAAAATAGTATTTAATGTTTTATTTCCTTTATAAATATAGGATCCCTCCAACAGTCATGCAGCTAAACACATTAGAACTAGTTTATGATATATAGTGATACTAATTATACTACACGGTGTAAATATTTATGCAATTTTGGACACTACGTAAAAATATGACATGTTGTTCACTGGTGGACGCATCTCCAGGTTGGAGTGTAAAAACCTTAAGTTTTGAGCATAAAATCCCTCAACTATAAGCGTAAATACCGAGCCAATGTGAGAGGTTGATAGCTATAGTAGGTTGTTATTACGATCCTATTTTTATGGCAGATCCGAAAAACATGCCAGCCGCATGCATGTAGTTTATATTTTTATACAGATCCAAAAATTATGGCAAATCATGGGAGTTTCCATTGCATGCGCGCAAATTTTAGATTATATTTTTCTTTCCAGTTCATATGCGCAAAAAATTAAATAACATGAGTCACATAGAGCATAAATTCTTATATAATGTCCTATAAATAATTACACCGTGTAGCATAATATATCGGTTCAACTAAGAACGCTAGCAAAAATTAGGGACGGTTTTATGACAGACGTAAAAATCTGGCATTTACGAACATAAGTGATTTGATTTGATTTTTTATAATAATTACGAACAGCATAAATCAAGAAATTGCCTTTCCAATGTGCATGCAAAAAAATATGCATGCAGCTAACTGATATACGAACTTCGTGTTCAAGCATAAAATCGTACAGTTTTTAGCGTAAATAATATATGTGATAGACATAAAACACAATAATCGAAAAGAAAACATGAATCGGAGAGGTAGTGGCCGGAGGACGACGTCGATGACACAAGCACAAATGTAGGTCGTCACTCGGGCCGCCCAAACTGCGCCAGATCGGAGGATGTCACGTGCGATCATCGCTGCGTGCACCTCGCGCCTTTCGTGACGCCGCTCGCTGGAATCTCGCGCCTCATGCGTCACCGTCGCTACTCGCACGTCGAGGGGCGCCGCTTGCTTGCCGGCCTTGTAAGTGTCGCCGCCTCGAGGCCTCGGGGACGTCGCCGCTTGCCCGTACAAGTGTCCCACCCTCTGGATCGGGGAGCCACCACCGCAGACCTAGGAACTGCAGCCACTACTCCGGATCGAGGAACCGCCGCCACCGCGCGTCGAGGTCAGGGAGCGGCGTCCACCAGCTAGGAGTCCACCACCGCGCACGCTCTCGGGCAACCGCCGTCGTCGCACGCGCCGTCGCTAATGAATCGGGGTGGAGCGTGAAAAGCTGAACCCTAGCACTCCGGATCGTGTTTTATAGACGCCCGGACCTGGTCCGGCTCGACCGGATTGCACCATCCGACCTGGGCTTCCTCTAGTTATTGGAAACCCAGGGCTCTTAATATATAAACTATATATATATGGCAGGTATAACGGGAGCCCTGAGCTTCTAATAGTTAAAGGAAGCCCAGGCCGACCACCCCTGCAACCTGTTTCAACCTAGCGCGCCAACTCAACCAGGCTGTCGGGTGCGCCACCCGCCCCATATCTATGCACGCAAAAAAGGAATGCATGCATGAGTCAAACATGTTCCCTTACATGCACGTAAATTTAGGAAAGATATGTGTAGCGGTTTCTATTTTTAAATGCATTATTTCCTTCATAAATTTAGGATCGCTGCAACAGCCATGCAGCTAGACTCGTAAGGACCATTTTATGATATATACTGATATTAAATATGTTATACTGTGTAGATAATTATGCAATTCGATATACTGCGTAAAAATCTGTTACCAGCTGCATGCACACGAATTTATGATGGAAAGAATGTGCAATGAAAGGAAATGAATTGCATGCGTAGAAACAAAATATCGTATTTAATGTTTTATTTTCTTCATAAATATATGATCCCTCCAACAACCATACATCTAAACACATTAGAACTAGTTTATGATATATACTGATACTAATTATACTATACGGTATAGATATTTATGCAATTCGGTACACTGCGTAAAAAATCTAGCATGTTGTTCATTGGTGCACGCATCTACAGGTTGGAGCGTAAAAACCTTAAGTTTTGAGCAAAAAATCCTTCAATTATAAGCGTAAATAACGAGCTAATGTGAGAGGTTGGTAGCTCTAGTACGTTGTTATTACGATTCTATTTTTATGGCAAATCCGAAAAACATGGCCGCCGCATGTATGCAGTTTCTATTTTTATACAGATCCAAAAATTATGGCAAAATGCATGCATGAGTCAAACATGTTCCCTTGCATGTAGTAAATTTAGGAAAGATATGTGTGGCAGTTTCTATTTTTAAATGTTTTATTTTCTCCATAAATTTAGTATCGCTGCAAAAGGCATGCAGATAGACTCGTATGGACCATTTTATGATATATAATGATACTAAATATGCTACACTGTGTAAATAATTATGTAATTCGGTATACTGCGTAAAAATATGTTACCAGCTGCATGCCCACGAATTTATGATGGAAAGAATGTGCAATGAAAGAAAATAAATTGCATATATAGAAACAAAAATCGTATTTAATGTTTTATTTCCTTCATAAATATATGATCCCTCCAACAGCCATGTAGCCAAACACATTAGAACTAGTTTATGATATATACTAATACTAATTATACTACACAGTGTAGGTATTTATGCAATTCGGTACACTGCGTAAAAAATCTGGCATGTTGTTCACTGGTGGGCGCATCTCCAGGTTGAAGCGTAAAAACCTTAAGTTTTGAGCATAAAATCTCTCAATTATAAGCGTAAATACCGAGCTAATGTGAGAGGTTGATAGCTATAGTATGTTGTTATTACGATCCTATTTTTATGGCAGATCCAAAAAACATGGCAGCCGCATGCATGCGGTTTATATTTTTATACAGATCCAAAAATTACGGCAAATCGAGGGAGTTTCCATTGCATGCGCGCAAATTTTGGATTATATTTTCCTTTCCAGTTCATGCGCGCAAAAAATTGGATGACATGAGTCACATAGAGCATAAATTCTTATACAACGTCGCATAAATACTTACACCGTGTAGCATAATATATCGGTTCAACTAAGTGAGAGCACCTAGAGGGGGGTGAATAGGTGATCCTGTAAAATCAAACACTAAATAGCCACAAACTTGATTGTTAAGGTGTTAGTGAAATCAAGTGGCTATGGAACACGCTCGTGCGAACAAAATAATCACAAGAAGCAACACATGAGACACGCGATTTTTATCCCGTGGTTCGGCCAAGTAACACTTGCCTACTTCCAGGTTGTGGCGTCCCAATGGACGAGGGTTGCACTCAACCCCTTTCAAGTGATCCAATGATCGACTTGAATACCACGATCTTTTCCTTTAGGTCCCGTTTGTTTCCTTTCATTTTAAGGAATTAGAATCTTACTAATGGAATAGGCTATTTTTTTAGAATATGACATTCCACCACTTTCCAAAGTTATCATATAAGCCTATCTCAAATTCATGGAGTGAGAGATGGAAATTGATTCTATAGATTTACATGCTATTTTTCCAATGCACAACTTATAGCACACTCTTCTACTTGCTTTGCTATAACATAAATATAGTATATAACTATCTCTCTCATATGATTTAGGATAACATATAAATATATTACATATATAAATATATGAACTTAATTATTTTTGTCTAAATTATAATTATTACAATGGAATTCAATTCCAATGAAACAAACGGGGCGTTAGAGTATTTTTCCCAGTTGCGAGGAATCTCCACAATTTGGAGTCTCTCGCCCTTACAATAGAGATCACAAAGTAGCACAAGAGTAAGGATGTGAGAGCAACACACGCAAAACTCAAATCCGCAGCACAACCACGCACACAAGTCAAGACTTAAGCTTGAAACACAACACATGGAGTCTGCAACTCAAATAGAGCTCAAATCACTAACACAGCGAATCAAATACGTGGAGCCGGAGTCTAAGAGTTTTAGGATGTTTCTTGTAAGCTTGGTGTTGTGCTCCATGCGCCTAGGGATCCCTTTTATAGCCCCAAGGCATCTAGGAGCCATTGAAGATCAATTTGGAAGGCCATTCTTACCTTCTATCAAGTGGTGGACCGGACAGTCTGGTGCACCACCGGACAGCCACTGTTCATGTCCGGTGCGCGATCTCCTTCCATATCGGGCGCAACCGACCGTTGCTCCTCGGGGCTGGTTGGCGCACCAGACAGTCCGGTGCACACCGGATAGTCCGGTGCACTCCGAACAGTCCGATGCACCCACCCGACCGTTGGAGCGAGCCATGTGTCGCGCGCTTGTCGGGGACCATAATTAGGGGTACCCTCAAGACGCCTAATTCTCAGCTGGTAACCCCCATCAGCATAAAGCTGCAGAGACCTGATGGGTTTGATTAAGTCAGGGATCAGTCCATACGAGTGACTTGACCACGCCACGCCCGAGCCTAGCCTCGGGCGAGGGCAGCCGACCCTAAGATGACTCCGTCTCGCCTGAGGCCTCCTCTTTCACGGCAGACGCATCTCCGGCTCGCCCTAGGCCCCGCCTTCGATAAGAAGAAACCCTGACTAAATCACCGCGCCAACCGACCGAGTCACCAGGGCGTTTAACGCAAAAGGTAAGACCAACGGGCGACCAGACTTCGCCAGAGGCACCATAGGAGACTCCGCCCGACCCAGGGCTCGGACTCGGGCTAAGGCCCCGGAAGACGGCGAACTCCGCTCCGCCCGACCCCAGGGCTCGGACTCGGGCTAAGGCCCCGGAAGACGGCGAACTCCGCTCCGCCCGACCCCAGGGCTCGGACTCGGGCTAAGGCCCCGGAAGACGGCGAACTCCGCTCCGCCCAAGGGCTCGGACTCGGGCTGAGGCCCCGGAAGACGGCGAACTCCGCTCCGCCCGACCCCAGGGCTCGGACTCGGGCTAAGGCCCCAGAAGACGACGAACTCCGCCTCGCCCGACCCAGGGCTCGGACTCCGACTCGGCCTCCACCTAACGATCTCCGCCTCGCCCGACCCAGGGCTCGGACTCTGCCTCTGTCTTGCAGGACGGACTCGACCTCGGCTTCGGAGGAGCTTCCACGACGCCCGACCTAGGACACGAGACCGCCACGTCAACAGGGAGCGTCATCATCACCCTGCCCTGAGCCGACTTGGGTCGCAGAGAACAAGACCGGCGTCCCATCTGGCCAGCCACGCCAGATAGGCAAATGATGGCGCCCCGCTAGACCATGACGACGGCGACTCTCAGCTCCCTTACGAAAGCAGGAGGACGTCAGCAAGGGCCCAGCCACTTCGACAGCTGTCTCCCCGTCCGGCTCCGTTACTCCACCAACAGCCACGACGCCACACCAACAGGGTGCCAAGATCTCTCCGGCTGCCACCTTGGCATGTACATAGGGCGCTAGCTCTCCCTCGCTAGACACGTAGCACCTTGCTACACCCCCATCTTGTACACCTGGATCCTCTCCTTACGACCATAAAAGGAAGGACCAGGGCCTTCTTAGAGAGGGTTGGCCTCGCGGGGACGAAGGGCAGGGGCAGGCGCTCTCTCAGGGCCGCTCGCTTCCCCTCACCTCGCGCGGACGCTTGTAACCCCCTACTGCAAGCGCACCCGATCTGGGCGCGGGACGAACACGAAGGCCGCGGGAATTCTCCGACTCCCTCACGACCCGGCTCCGGCCACCGACCTCTCTCTCTGTTCCCCCCTTCGCGCTCGCCCACGCGCTCGACCCATCTGGGCTGGGGCACGCGGCACTCTCACTCATCGGCTCGGGGACCCCCCGGTCTCGGAACGCCGACAGCGCTGATCGCGCGGACGACCGTTGCCGCTGGCGTAGTTGGCTCACCGGACAGTCTGGTGAATTTTAGCCACGTCGCCTTTTTCTTTTCCCGAGAGCGACGAGTTTGTCGCGGATGACTCAACGGACAGTCCGGTGCTCCACCGGACAGTCCGATGAATTATAGCCGTACGACTCCGTCGTTTCCCGAGAGCAGCCGGTTTACCGTTAGCCAGCCTAGGTCACCGAACACTGTCCGGTGCACCACTGAACACTGTCCGGTGCGCCACCGGATAGTCCGGTTTTCTAGGCCGAGCTGAGCCAACTCTTTTCCAATTCATTTCTTCTCTTCTCAGCACTGTTTCTAGCACTTAGATAACCATGCTAGTATTCAAAAATAATATACTAAGTCTAGAAACATACCTTGTACCTTGATTTGCACTTTTCACACATTTAGCACATAAGGATTCAATTAAGATGTGTTGGTCATCTAATCATCAAAATACTTATAGAAATTGCCCAAGAGCACATTTCCCTTTCAATCTCCCCCTTTTTGGTGATTTATGCCAACACATCAAAAAGCAACAAAAAGAAGTGCAACATCAATGTAAATGAAGGCCAAATTATTTTTGCTTATGATTTGGCATATTTGGATCACTCTTTACCACCACTTGGTTTGTTTTTGCAAATCAAATTCATTTTCCCATCTCTAAGTCCAACACACTTGTTTGGACAAATCAAGGGATATTTCAAGAGTAAAATTGATCAAGTGCCAAAACTCTCCCTTTTTCCCGTAATCAAAATTCTCCCCCATAAGAGACCAAATTTTGCAATAAGAGTATTTTGGACAAAACAAAAATTCTAACTCTATTGTTTTCGAAATTCACAAGTGGTTGGCTGATCCATTTGCTTTGGCCTTAATTTCTCCCCCTTTGGCATTAAGCACCAAAACGGGATCATTTTTGGCCCTTTAACCCCATTGCCTTACCAAAATGTCAAAATACGAGCAAAAAGGCAATGAGAGCACAAGTATGAACTTGGAATTAAATACACTAATACTGGAGTGCAGTGGAAGTCTTTGTGTCGTCCAAGTTCATTTTCCCTTTTAATGTACCTTCGCGACTACATCGAGTATACTCAAACAAACAAGTTAGTCACGAGAGGCCAAGTTGTAGTTTATCTCCCCCTTAACATGTGCATCATTTGCATATGGACTTGTGAGGTCCGAGGATAACTTGTACAACTTGAGCACCATAATTAGACAACAAATAATGTAAATGCGCAAAGTAATATGATCAAAGGCATGAAACACATGTATGCTCTAGATCAATCCAAGTTACGTGAATCTAGGACATTTAGCTCACTATGCAACCTGCAAAACCTTTTCTCATCTAAAGGCTTAGTGAAGATATCGGCTAGCTGGTTCTCGGTGCTAATGTGATGCACATCGATATCTCCCTTTTGCTGGTGGTCTCTCAGGAAGTGATGTTGAATGTCTATGTGCTTAGTGCGGCTGTGTTCAACAGGATTATCCGCCAAGCGGATTGCACTCTCATCGTCACACAGGAGTGGGACTTTGCTCAGATTGTAGCCAAAGTCCCGAAGGGTTTGCCTCATCCAAAGTAGTTGCGCGCAACACTGTCCAGCGGCAATGTACTCGGCCTCAGCGGTCGATAGGGCAACAGATGTTTGTTTCTTGGAACTCCAGGACACCAGGGACCTTCCTAGAAATTGGCACGTCCCTGATGTACTCTTCCTATCAACCTTGCACCCGGCATAATCGGAGTCTGAGTATCCAATCAAAGTACCAGATCCCAAAGCAAGGCATAGAAACTAAATACCTAAGAATTCGCTTAACAACCACAAGGAGACATTCCTTGGGGTTGGATTGAAATCTAGCACACATGCATACACTAAGCATAATGTCCGGTCTACTAGCACAAAGATAAAGTAATGAACCTATCATTGACCGGTGTGCCTTTTGATCAACGGACTTACCTCCTTTGTTGAGGTCAATGTGCCCGTCAGTTCCCATCGGTGTCTTCGCGGGCTCGGCATCCTTCATCCCAAACCTCTTGAGAAGATCCTGAGTGTACTTCGTTTGGGAGATGAAAGTGCCGTCCTTGAGTTGCTTCACTTGGAATCCAAAGAAGTAGGTCAACTCGCCCATCATCGACATCTCGAATTTCTACATCATCACCCTGCTAAACTCCTCACAAGACTCTTGGTTAGTAGAACCAAATATTATGTCATCAACATAAATTTGGCAAATAAAGAGATCACTGTTGTAAGTCTTTGTGAAAAGCGTGGGATCGGTGTTCCCTACCTTGAAAGCATTAGAAATAAGGAAATCTCTAAGGCATTCATACCATTCTCTTGGGGCTTTCTTAAGTCCATAGAGCGCCTTAGAGAGCTTATAAACATGTTCGGGATACCTATCATCCTCAAAGCCAGGGGTTGTTCCACGTATACCTCCTCCTTAATTGGCCCCGTTGAGGAAAGCGCTCTTCACGTCCATTTGGAACAGCCTAAAAGAGTGGTGAGCATCATAGGCTAATAAAATCCTAATTAACTCTAGCCTAGCAACAGGAGCAAAAGTCTCCTTGAAATCTAAACCTGCGACTTGGGCATAACCTTTTGCCACAAGTTGAGCCTTGTTTCTTGTCACCGCCCCGTGCTCGTCTTGCTTGTTGCAGAACACCCACTTGGTTCCCATAATGTTTTGCTTTGGACATGGCACCAGGCTCCAGACTTCATTTCTCTTGAAGTTGTTGAGCTCTTCCTGCATGACCAACACCTAGTCCAGATCTTGCAAGGCCTCTTCTACCCTGAAAGGATCAATAAAAGAGACAAACAAGTAATGCTCACAAAAATTAGCTAATCGTGAGTGAGTAGTTACTCCCTTGCTGATGTCACCCAGAATTTGATCGACGGGGTGATTTCTTTGGATCGTCGCTCGGACTTGAGTTGGAGGGGCCCGTGGTACTTCTTCCTCCATAACCTGTTCTTCTTGTGCTCCCCCTTGATCCTGCCCCTCTTCTTGAGGTACCTGTTCACCGTCTTGAGTTGGGGGATGCACCATTGTCGAGGAAGATGGTTGATCCTGTTCCTATAGTTCCTGTGGTCACACATCACCTATCATCATCGTGCGCATTGCGGCCGTCGGAATTTCTTCTTCATCTACATCGTCAAGATCAACTTGCTCTCTTGGAGAGCCATTAGTCTCATCAAATACAATGTCGCTAGAGACTTCAACTAATCCTGATGATTTGTTGAAGACCCTATACGCCTTTGTATTTGAGTCATACCCTAGTAAAAACCCTTCTACTACCTTGGGAGCAAATTTAGAATGTCTACCTTTCTTCACCAGAATGTAGCATTTGCTCCCAAATACATGAAAGTAAGAGACATTGGGTTTGTTACCGGTAAGGAGTTCATAGGAGGTCTTCTTGTGGAGGTGATGCAGATAGAGTTGGTTTATGGCGTGGCAGGCTGTGTTCACAGCTTCCGACCAAAACCGCTCGGGCATCTTGAACTCTCCAAGCATCGTTCTCACTATGTCGATTAACGTCCTGTTCTTCCTCTCTACCACACCATTTTGTTGTGGTGTGTAGGGAGCGGAGAACTCATGCTTGATGCCTTCCTCCTCAAGAAACTCTTCAACTTGTAGATTTTTGAACTCGGACCCGTTGTCGCTCCTTATCTTTTTCACCTTTAGCTCAAATTCATTTTGAGCTCTCCTCAAGAAGCACTTTAGGGTCCCTTGGGTTTCTGACTTATCCTGCAAAAAGAATACCCAAGTGAAGCGGGAAAAATCATCAACAATTACAAGACCATACTTACTTCCCCCGATGCTGAGGTAGGCAATGGGTCCAAAGAGGTCCATGTGAAGAAGCTCCAGTGGTCTTGATGTTGTCATCACATTCTTGCTATGATGAGTGCTTCCCACCTGTTTCCCTGCCTGACATGCTACACAAGGTCTGTCTTTCTCAAAATAGACATCGTTAGTCCTAACACATGATCTCCCTTTAGAAGCTTATGAAGGTTCTTCATCCCAACATGTGCTAGACGGCGATGCCACAACCAGCCCATATTAGTCTTAGCGATTAAGCATGCATCTAGACCAGCATTCTCTTTCGAAAAGTCAACTAAATACAGCTTGTCATCTAATACACCCTTAAACGCTAATGAACCATCACTCCTTCTAAAGATAGATACATCAACATTTGTAAACAGACAATTGTAACCCATGTGGCACAATTGACTTACAGACAGAAGGTTGTACCCGAGCGATTCAACTAAAAACACATTAGAGATAGAATGCTCGGATGTGATGGCTATCTTTCCTAAACCTTTAACCTTGCCTTGGTTCCCATCTCCAAATATAATCGTATCCTGGGAATCCTTGTTCTTGACGTAGGAGGTGAACATCTTCTTCTACCCCATCATGTGGTTTGTGCATCCGCTGTCGATAATCCAGCTTGAACCCCCGGATGCATAAACCTATAAGGCAATTTAATCTTGGGTTTTAGGTACCCAACTCTTGTTGGGTGCTATAAGGTTAGTTATAATAACTCTTGGTACCCAAATACAGGTCTTGTCTCCCTTGCATTTGGATCCCAATTTTCTAGCTACTACTTTTGTATTTTTACATGAAAGAACAAAAGAAGTATTGCAAGCATGATAAACAATAGTAGGACCATTCCGAACTCTCCTAGGCGCATGAGACACAACATGATTATGCCTAGGCTTACTTCTACCATAATCATGAGTGGAGCTAGAAGCAAACATAGCATGAGGAGTATGATAACTAGGTAAAACAGCATGATCATAGCATCTATCATTATAAGCATTCCTAGAAAGTTTCCTATCATAAATATAGGCATGATTCTTTTGGGAACTACTAGCCATAGGGGCCTTCCCATTCTCCTTGTTGACAACGGGAGTCCTTTGGCTTGTTAAGTTCTTGGTTTCCTTTCGAAAACCAAGCCCATCCAAAATTGAGGGGTGTCTACCAACAATGTAGGCATCCCTAGCAAATTTTAATTTATCAAATTCAACTTTGCAAGAATTAAGTTGAGCATTGAGACTTGCCACCTCATTGTTTAATTTAGTAATAAAAGCAAGATGTTCATCACAGGCATCAACATCAAAATCCTTACATCTATTACAGATACTAACATGCTCTACACACAAACTAGTTTTGTTAACTTACTCTAGCTTAGCATTTAATTCCTCATTTAAATTCTTTAAACTAGAGACAGATTCATGGCAAGCAGACAACTCAGAGGA
Source organism: Zea luxurians (assembly GCA_029449295.1). Taxonomy (NCBI): domain Eukaryota; kingdom Viridiplantae; phylum Streptophyta; class Magnoliopsida; order Poales; family Poaceae; genus Zea; species Zea luxurians. The sequence continues at coordinate 111,477,752 of JAOPSE010000006.1, forward strand.
TAGCATTTCATTTCTTTTAATTTCTAGAGCAAGAGACTTTTGAACACTAACAAACTTGTCGGGGACCATAATTAGGGGTACCCTCAAGACGCCTAATTCTCAGCTGGTAACCCCCATCAGCATAAAGCTGCAGAGGCCTGATGGGTTTGATTAAGTCAGGGATCAGTCCATACGAGCGACTTGATCACGCCACGCCCGAGCCTAGCCTCGGGCGAGGGCAGCCGACCCCGAGATGGTTCCGTCTCGCCCGAGGTCTCCTCTTTCACGGCAGACGCATCTCCGGCTCGCCCGAGGCCTTGCCTTCGATAAGAAGTAACCCTGACTAAATCACCGCGCCAACCGACCAAATCACTGGGGCCTTTAACGCAAAAGGTAAGACTGACGGGTAGCCAGGCTTGGCCGAAAGCGCCAGAGGAAGCTCCGCCCGACCCAGGGCTCGGACTCGGGCTAAGGCCCCGGAAGACGGCGAACTCCGCTCCGCCCGACCCAGGGCTCGGACTCGGGCTAAGGCCCCGGAAGACGGCGAACTCCGCTCCGCCCGACCCAGGGCTCGGACTCGGGCTAAGGCCCCGGAAGACGGCGAACTCCGCTCCGCCCGACCCAGGGCTCGGACTCGGGCTAAGGCCCCAGAAGACGACGAACTCCGCTTCACCTGACCCAGGGCTCGGACTCCGCCCTGGCCTCTGCCGAGCGACCTCCGCCTCGCCCGACCCAGGAGCTCAGGTTCGGCCTCGGCCATGCAGGATAGACTCGACCTCGGCCTCGGAGGAGCCACCACGTCGCCCGACCTAGGGCACAAGTCCGCCACGTCAACAGGAAGCGTCATCATCACCCTACCCCGAGCCGACTCGGGCCGCAGAGAACAGGACCGACGTCCAATCTGGCCCGCTCCGCCAGATAGGCAATGATGGCGCCCCGCTAGACCCATGACGACGGCGGCTCTCAGCTCCCTTACGAAAGCAGGAGGACGTCAGCGAGGGCCCAGCCACTCCGACAGCTGTCCCTCCGTCCGGCTCCATCGCTTCTCCGACAGCCACGACGCCACACTAGCTGGGTGCCAAGATCTCTCCGGCTGCCACCTTGGCATGTACTTAGGGCACTAGCTCTCCCCCGCTAGACACGTAGCACCTTGCTACACCCCCATTTGTACACCTGGATCCTCTCCTTACGCCTATAAAAGGAAGGACCAGGGCCTTCTTAGAGAAAGGTTGGCCTCGCAGGAACGAAGGGCAGGGGCAGGCGCTCTCTCGGGGCCGCTCGCTCCCCTCACCCGCGCGGACGCTTGTAACCCCCTACTGCAAGCGCACCCGACCTGGGCGCGGGACGAACACGAAGGCCGCGGGAATTCTCCGACTCCCTCACGACCCGGCTCCGGCCACCTCGCTCTCACTCTCTCCCCCCTTCGCGCTCGCCCACGCGCTCGACCCATCTGGGCTGGGGCACGCGGCACACTCACTCGTCGGCTCGGGGACCCCCCGGTCTCGGAACGCCGACAGTTGGCGCGCCAGGTAGGGGCCTGCTGCGTGTTGACGAGTAGATTCCCGTCAAGCTCCAGATGGGCAGTCTCCAACGACCTCTTCAACCCGGGAAGGTGCTCCGTTTCGGGAGTCTCGAGTTCATGTCTTTCGATGGCAGCTACGACATGATACTCCTTCCACCGCCGCGCGACAGCGACAATGGTGGTGGACAGCCCGCCCGTCGGCGGCGGAATCGACGACGCCTTTCCCGTGTGGGGGAAGGACAACTTTCGAGTTCGCTCCGTCCTCTCCCTCGCCATCGGAGGAGGAGGCGGGGCAACCAAGGCCGAGCGGGAAACTGCGCTCAGTCGACTGTCGAGCAAATCGACATCCCCAGCGCCCCAACGGAGGACGTGTCGGGCATCACCCCCGCGTTTGAGGCGAAGGCGAGCGCCGCCCCCCCCCCCCCCCGCGACACGCCGATCCTGAGCAAGTGGACGACGCCAGCACGCTCACGGAGGGCCTGCAGGACGTCGCCCTCGCACCCAGGACGACAGCACGATCAGCCCCTGATGCGACTTCGTCGATCCTCGTCGACCAAAAGGTACGGGCTGATTCCCATCCTTCGTCATTTCGACTCGGCCTCAACCCGCCTGGCGACCTTGCTTTGGCGGGCGCTCACGTTGAGGCGAGTGCAACCTCTCTGGGGTTTCGTGTGCGGTCGCCTTGGGACCGATTGACGGGTGTCTCGACCTACGGACCCTCTGGGTCCGAGGAAGATGACGACCCCAGCATCTGCTGGGATTTCTCCGGATTTGGCAACCCCAGTGCCATGCGGGACTTCATGACCGCATGTGACTACTGCCTCTCCGACTGTTCCGACGGCAGCCGCAGCCTTGACGACAAGGACTGCGGCCCGAGCCGCGAATATTTCCACGTCGAGCTAGGGGATCCCTCCGGAGGCGGCTGTCTCGGCATGCCGGAGGATGGTGATCCCCCTAGGCCAGCGCCTCGCGCCGACATCCCGCGGGAGCTAGCTGTGGTCCCCGTTCCGGCGGGGGGTCACGACCCACAGCTCGAGCAAGTCCGCGGGGCGCAGGCCGGGCTCGATGAGGGAGCAGGAGCGCTCGAGGCAATCCGCCAGAACATCGGGCAGGTATGGGCGAGCCAGCCCCCAGCCGGAGGAATACGTCACCTGCCCCAAGGTCTCCAGCACCGCATCGCCAACGATGCCAGGGACAGACCGCCACCCGCATCCGGCGGAACCGGTCAGGACCTGGCCGCCGCAGCGATGCTCCTCCGCGCGATGCCGGAGTCATCAACCACCGAGGGTCGGCGAATCCAGGGAGAACTCAAGCATCTCCTGGAAGGCGCTGCGGCCCGGCGGGCCGAGAGCTCTGCCTCCCGAAGGCAGGGGTACCCCTCGGAACCTCGTGCCGCGACTTCCCGACTCACGCGGGAAGCCTCGGTCTACACCGGGCGCACGCGCAACACCGCGCCTGCGGCCCCGGGCCACCTCGGCGACGAGCACCCTCATCGCGACCGTCGGGCCCGCCTCGACGAAAGGGTGCGCCGAGGTTATCACCCCAGGCGTGGGGGACGCTACGACAGCGGGGAGGATCGGAGTCCCTCGCCCGAACCACCCGGTCCGCAGGTCTTTAGCCGAGCCATTCGGCGGGCGTCGTTTCCGCCCCGATTCCGACCCCCGACTACTATCACAAAGTACTCGGGGGAAACGAGACCGGAATTGTGGCTCGCGGACTACCGCCTGGCCTGTCAACTGGGTGGGACGGACGACGACAACCTCATCATCCGCAACCTCCCCTTGTTTCTCTCCGACACCGCTCGCGCTTGGTTGGAGCACCTGCCTCCGGGGCGGATTTCCAACTGGGAAGATCTGGTCCAGGCTTTCGCCGGCAACTTCCAGGGCATGTACGTGCGCCCCGGGAATTCCTAGGACCTCCGAAGCTGTCGGCAACAGCCGGGAGAGTCCCTTCGGGACTACATCCAGCGATTCTCGAAGCAGCGCACCGAGCTGCCCAACATCACCGACTCCGATGTCATCGGCGCGTTCCTCGCCGGCACCACCTGCCGTGACCTGGTGAGCAAGTTGGGTCGCAAGACCCCCACCAGGGCGAGCGAGCTGATGGACATCGCCACCAAGTTCGCCTCTGGTCAGGAGGCGGTTGAAGCCATCTTCCGAAAGGACAAGCAGCCCCAGGGCCGCCCGTCGGAAGATGCTCCCGAGGCGTCTACTCCGCTCGGCGCCAAGAAGAAAGGCAGGAGGAAGTCGCAAGCGAAACGCGACGCCGCCAGCACGGACCTTGTCGCCGCCGCCGAGTACAAGAACCCTCGGAAGCCCCCCGGAGGCGCCAACCTCTTCGACAAGGCACTAAAGGAGACGTGCCCCTACCATCAGGGGCCCGTCAAGCACACCCTCGAGGAGTGCGTCATGCTTCGGCGCCACTTCCACCGGGCCGGGCCACCCGCAGAGGGTGACAAGGCCCGCGACGACGGCAAGAAGGAAGATCACCAAGCAGGAGAGTTCCCCGAGGTCCGCGACTGCTTTATGATCTATGGAGGGCATGCGGCGAACGCCTCGGCTCGGCATCGTAAGCAGGAGCGTCGGGAGGTCTGCTCGGTGAAGGTGACGGCGCCAGTCTACCTAGACTGGTCCGACAAGCCCATCACCTTCGACCAAGATGACCACCCCGACCACGTGCCGAGCCCAGGGAAGTACCCGCTCGTCGTCGATCCCGTCATCGGCGACGTCAGGCTCACCAAGGTCTTGATGGATGGGGGCAGCTGCCTCAACATCATCTACGCTGAGACCCTCAGGCTCCTGCGCGTCGATCTGTCATCCGTCCGAGCAGGCGCTGCGCCCTTCCACGGGATCATTCCCGGGAAGCGCGTCCAGCCCCTCGGACAGCTCGACCTTCCTGTCTGCTTCGGAACACCCTCCAACTTCCGAAGGGAGACTTTGACGTTCGAGGTGGTCGGGTTCCGAGGAACCTACCACGCAGTGTTGGGAAGGCCATGCTACGCGAAGTTCATGGCCATCCCCAACTACACCTACCTGAAGCTCAAGATGCCGGGCCCCAACGGGGTCATCACCGTCGGCCCCACGTACAAACACGCATTCGAATGCGATGTGGAGTGCGTGGAGTACGCCGAGGCCCTCGCCGAGTCCGAGGCCCTCAGTGCCGACCTGGAAAGCCTCTCCCGAGAGGTGCCGGACGTGAAGCGACATGCCGGCAACTTCGAGCCAGCGGAGACGGTTAAAGCCGTCCCTCTCGACCCCAGTGGCGACACCTCCAAGCAGATTCGGATCGGATCCGGGCTCGACCCCAAATAGGAAGCAGTGCTCGTCGACTTTCTCCGCGCAAACGCCGACGTCTTTGCGTGGAGTCCCTCGGACATGCCCGGCATACCGAGGGATGTCACCGAGCACTCGCTGGATATTCGGGCCGGAGCCCGACCGGTCAGACAGCCTCTGCGCCGATTCGACGAGGAAAGGCGCAGGGTGATAGGCGAGGAGATCCACAAGCTGATGGCAGCAGGGTTCATCAAAGAGGTATTCCATCCCGAATGGCTTGCCAACCCTGTACTTGTGAGGAAAAAAGGGGGGAAATGGCGGATGTGTGTAGACTACACTGGTCTCAACAAAGCATGTCCGAAAGTCCCCTACCCTCTACCTCGCATCGATCAAATCGTGGACTCCACTGCAGGGTGCGAAACCCTGTCTTTCCTTGATGCCTACTCAGGGTATCATCAAATCAAGATGAAAGAGTCCGACCAGCTCGCGACTTCTTTCATCACGCCCTTCGGCATGTACTGTTATGTCACAATGCCGTTCGGTTTGAGGAACGCGGGTGCAACGTACCAGCGGTGCATGAACCATGTGTTCGGCAAACACATCGGTCGCACAGTCGAGGCCTACGTCGATGACATCGTAGTCAAGACGAGGAAAGCCTCCGACCTTCTCTCCGACCTCGAACTGACATTCCGGTGTCTCAAGGCGAAGGGCGTCAAGCTCAATCCCGAGAAGTGCGTCTTCGGGGTGCCCCGGGGCATGCTTTTGGGATTCATTGTCTCCGAGCGGGGCATCGAAGCCAACCCAGAGAAGATCGCGGCCATCACAAACATGGGGCCCATCAAGGACTTAAAAGGCGTACAGAGGGTCATGGGATGCCTCGCGGCCTTGAGCCGTTTCATCTCGCGCCTCGGCGAAAGAGGCCTGCCCCTGTACCGTCTCTTAAGGAAGGCCGAGTGCTTCACTTGGACCCCCGAGGCCGAGGAAGCCCTCGGGAACCTGAAGGCGCTCCTCACCCAGGCGCCCGTCTTGGTACCCCCAGCTGATGGAGAAACCCTCTTGGTCTACGTCGCCGCAACCACTCAGGTGGTCAGCGCCGCGATCGTGGTCGAAAGGCAGGAAGAGGGGCATGCTTTGCCCATTCAGAGGCCAGTTTACTTCGTCAGCGAAGTGCTGTCCGAGACCAAGATCCGCTACCCACAAGTCCAGAAGCTGCTATATGCAGTGATCCTGACGAGGCGAAAGCTGCGACATTACTTCGAGTCTCATCCGGTGACTGTGGTGTCATCCTTCCCCCTGGGGGAGATCATCCAGTGCCGAGAAGCCTCGGGACGGATCGCGAAGTGGGCGGTGGAAATCATGGGCGAGGCAATCTCGTTCGCCCCTCGGAAGGCCATCAAGTCCCAGGTACTGGCGGACTTCGTAGCCGAATGGGTCGACACCCAGTTGCCGACGGCTCCGATCCAGCCGGAGCTCTGGACCATGTTTTTCGACGGGTCGCTGATGAAGACGGGAGCTGGCGCGGGCCTGCTCTTCGTCTCGCCCCTCGGGAAACACCTGCGCTACGTGCTCCGCCTCCATTTCCCGGCGTCCAACAATGTGGCTGAGTACGAGGCTCTGATCAACGGATTGCGAATCGCCATCGAGCTAGGGGTCCGACGCCTCGATGCACGCGGCGACTCACAGCTCGTCATCGACCAAGTCATGAAGAACTCCCACTGCCGCGACCCGAAGATGGAGGCCTACTGTGACGAGGTTCGACGCCTGGAAGACAAGTTCTACGGTCTCGAGCTTAACCACATCGCCCGGTGCTACAACGAGACTGCGGACGAGCTGGCGAAGATAGCCTCGGGGCGAACGACGGTTCCCCCGAACGTCTTCTCCCGGGATCTGCACCAACCCTCCGTCAAAATAGGCGACACGCCCGGGCCCGAAGTGCCCTCGGCCCCGTCCGAGGCGACCTCGGCCCAGCCCAAGCCATCCTCGGCTCAACTCGAGGGGCCCTCGACCCCCGAGGGCGAAGCACTGCACATCGAGGAGGAGCAGAGCGGGGTCATGCCAGATCAGGATTGGCAGACTCCGTACCTGCAATATCTCCGCCAAGGAGAACTGCCCCTCGACCGAGCCGAGGCTCGGCGGGTAGCGCGACGCGCCAAGTCGTTCGTCTTGCTGGGCGATGAGAAGGAGCTCTACCACCGTAGCCCCTCGGGCATCCTCCAGCGATGCATCTCCATCGCCGAGGGTCAGGAACTCCTGCGGGAAATACACTCGGGGGCTTGCGGCCATCATGCAGCACCTCGAACCCTCGTTGGGAACGCATTCCGCCAAGGCTTCTACTGGCCGACGGCGGTGGCTGACGCCACTAGAATTGTCCGCGCCTGCGAAGGGTGCCAATTCTATGCGAAGCAGACCCGCCTGCCCGCTCAGGCTCTGCAGACGATACCCATCACCTGGCCCTTCGCTGTGTGGGTCTGGACCTCGTCGGCCCTCTGCAGAAGGCGCCCGGGGGCTACACGCACCTGCTGGTCGCCATAGACAAATTCTCCAAGTGGATCGAGGTCCGACCCCTGAACAGCATCAGATCCGAGCAGGCGGGTGGCGTTCTTCACCAACATCATCCATCGCTTCGGGATCCCGAACTCCATCATCACCGACAACGGCACCCAGTTCACCGGCAAAAAATTCTTGGATTTTTGCGAGGATCACAACATCCGGGTAGACTGGGCCACCGTAGCTCACCCCATGTTGAATGGGCAAGTAGAACGTGTCAATGGCATGATTCTACAGGGGCTCAAGCCTCGAATTTACAATGATCTCAACAAGTTCGGTAAGCGATGGATGAAGGAACTCCCCTCGGTGGTCTGGAGCCTGAGGACAACGCCAAGCCGAGCCACGGGTTTCACGCCGTTCTTCCTGGTCTACGGGGCCGAGGCCGTCCTGCCCACTGACCTGGAATACGGCTCCCCGAGGACGAGGGCCTACAACGAAGAAAGCAACCAAGCTAGCCGAGAAGACTCGCTGGACCAGCTGGATGAGGCTCGGGACAGGGCCTTACTACACTCGGTGCGGTATCAGCAGTCCCTGCGACGCTACCACGCCCGAGGGGTCTGACCCCGAGACCTCCAGGTGGGCGATCTGGTGCTTCGGCTGCGGCAAGACACCCGAGGGAGGCACAAGCTCACGCCCCCCTAGGAGGGGCCGTTCGTCATCGCCAAAGTTCTGAAGCCCGGAACGTACAAGCTGGCCAACAGTCAAGGCGAGGTCTACGGCAACGCTTGGAACATCCAACAGCTACGTCGCTTCTACCCTTGAGATGTTTCCAAATTGTTCATACACCTCGCACCCATGCAAAGTTTAGTCAACAAGGAAGGGTCGGCCTCGCCTCGGCAAAGCCCGACCCTCCCTCGGGGGCTAAAAGGGGGGAAACCCCCTCTGCGTCAAAATTTTCCTCGAACAAAAAATCTCTTTTACCAGAACATCTTTCGTGCTTTTTGACTACTTCGAAAAGCGGGTCCTGGAAACGACAGGGTACACGTAAGCAGCCAAGGCTGACCGAGCCGAGGGACTCCTACGCCTCCGGGATACGGATACCTCACTCATCACCTTCTGCGATAAGTAACTCACGCTCGGATAAAGTGACTCCGCGGATCGAACGAGTCTCTACGTTCGGAAGCTCTTCTGTCAAAGCGATTCTTTAAGTTTTCTCGACTAAGTCGGTGATAGGGCCTCATGGACGAGTAAAAGTGCGCGTAAGCGGCAAGGCCGACCGAGCCGAGGGACTCCCACGCCTCCGGGATACGGATACCTCACTCCTCACCTTCCGCGAGAAGCAACTTTCGCTCGCACAAATATCCCTGTTACCGACAAAAAGTCCAGATGCTTGGAACAAGAGGAAAAGGGACGCAGCTTTACAACACGGCAAGGGTGTGTGTTCTGGCCTCGACGGCCGCACAAAGCACACGCTACAAGACAAGCTGATCCTGCAGGCTCAGGTCTTGGCGCTGGAAGGGGGCAGCGACACCCTCGGCATCAACAGCAACTTCGGCAAGGCCCGAACTAGCCTCGGACGGCGACGCGATCCGAGGCCCTCCGCTCCAAAGGACGGCGTCATCACCACGCCCGGGCAACCGTTGTCAGGGACTTCTCTGGGAATCCGGCCCGAGCAGGCGGCTCGGCCAGCCACCTCCGGGGCCTCGGCCAACCACCTTCCGAGGGCACGAGCCCGGCCCGAAGCCTCGGCTGACCAACTCCAGCGTCGATCCTGCCAACGGACAACTCGGCTAGGCTCCGGCCAACTAGGTTTCATTTCCGAGCCAACTCCGCCTCTGCTCATGCTGATATCGCTACCCCCGGCCTTGGCTCGTCGAAGAGCGGCCGAGGGGTCTCTTTAACTAAGCTAGAAGAGCCTCGGACAACAGGGCCGACCGAGCCGAGGGACTCCTACGCCTCCGGGATACGGATACCTCACTCGTCACCTTGACACGGGGCGACTCATGCTTAGTGAAGCGGTTCGGACAATCAGCAGACGAGTCTTAGTGCTCGGAAATGAGGAAAAAACACGGCTCCGTGCCATAGTTACATACATGTTCAGGCCCCGAAAGCCAAAATGAACAAAAAACCCGGCACTCGAAGTGCCATTACAAACGGAACTCTGGTTCCCCCTCCGCAGGTACGAACAACCCCACTCGATAGGGGTGGGCCTGCGGGGCAACAGAAGACCGACGAACAGCATGTCGCCAACCGCCCCGACAGCGGCGACGATGAAGACTTCTGCCCCGGGGGGCCAAACAGCAGCAGTGATGGCCTCAGGGCGGATACTGCTGCTAGGAGGCCCCCGCCCTTGCCCAAACTCGAGAGGCAAGGACGGGCAGAAGGCCGTAGAGTTGGAGGTCGGCCCATGGCCAACCTTGGCTGTCGCGCCGGCGGAAGAACCTCTTCCAGCTGCCGTGGCGGGAGGCGGCACCGGGAGCGATTCCGAAACTGCTCGGCTCAGAGAGCCGGGCACGGTGCAGCTGTTAGCGCCACGGACGGCTCCCGCCCTTCCCCCCGATCACTGAGGGAAGGAGCGGGCCACCACCCGCGCAGGGACCAACCCCAACTCGGCACACTCCCCTCCTCAGCCCTGGTGATGAAAATCCTTGAGGCTGAGGGAGGGGCAGAGGCCGCAGCCCGGCTCGCTTTCCCCCACCACCAAGCCGGAAGTCACCCTCTTGGGTGACTGCCGGTGGAGGGGTGCGGCCGGGCCGCGTGATGAAAATCCTTGAAGCCGAACGATGGCCGAAAGGTACCCGCTCCCACGGAGTGGTATCCCCCGACGACGAGGCACGGAGACGGCGGTTTCCCCCATCCGGGGGCTTGAAAGGTAGAAAGACACGATGCATAAGGGAGGAAGAAGACATGGTCGCCCTACGAAAGGGGTCGCCCTCCTTTTAAAGGCAACTCTCCGTGCTCGCGCCCCCAACCGTCACGGGCTGAGTCTTCTCCAACACACCTCCAAAGCCCTCCCCTGCGGCGCGGGGGCTAGGACCCACCTGTCATGCGGACCGGCTCCGAGCAAAAGAAGCCGAACTGCCGCGCGCGGCGTGCGCGCAAACACCCAGCGGTTACAAGTGACCCTCCACTTTTGCCCAGACCAACGGGCAAAGGGGGCGGGCAGCCATGCGGGCGGCATGCAACCGCGCCAAGTGGACGCGCCTCTCCAACTCCTGACAGGCCAGCATGAAGGCTCAAGCCCACGCGTCGCGCAACCGGCGCGCTGGATGCTGCATGTAAGCCACTATGCCACTTGCGCCACCACCGCACCTCCTCGGTTGCGGAACCAATACCGCGACCCAAGGCGGCCCAGCGCGCGGCCCAGCTGTGCCAGCCTGACGCAGCGGTCAAACACGGTCAAAAGTGGGCCGGCAGTAATGACAGTGGCAGGCGCGCAAGAGCAGCGATCACGCCATCAGCCAGGCTCACGTCCCATCTGGAGGCAGCAAGAGAACCCCCTCTCTCTCACGGTGTGAAGACGACACGCCCGTGACCCGTTCCTCGAACGGCTCGCGCACGCGCAACGGCAGCCTCGCCAACTACTCGCCCCGGCGCATTAACTCCGCGGCTCGACGGACAGCGCTACTGGCAGGAGCAGCTGGTGACGTTTCGCCTTCGTGACCACACCAAAAAAGGTACGCCACGACGTTCAATTTCGAATCCTTTTTCCCTTTTCCTTCTTTCTCTATCTCTTGCAACAGGGACCGGGAAAGGGGATACCCCCAAAGGGATCCTTCCCCGTGAAGGAACTAGGCTCCGAGCCTCCTTACTGATCAGGGGTTCGAAGGCTGGCCCCCCGAAGGGTTCAACAGCCGCCTCAGATCGCGTGGGCCCGACACCCACTACTGGTCAGGGGTTCGAAGGTCGGCCCCCCGAAAGGTTCCACGACCGCCTCAGGCTACTCGGGCTCCGCGCCCATTACTGATCAGGGGTTCGAAGGCTGGCCCCCCGAAGGGTTCACAGTCGCCTCAGACACCGAGCGAGGGATGACCAGGGGTACGTTCGATACATAACCAAGGCTCGGGCTGCGCTCCCGAGGTACCCTAGGACATTTCCGAGACCAGCGGGAACGACTCTGTAACGGAATCCCATCGGAGGGAGGCAACGAGCCCTCGGACCCCGTCGCCAGGGGACCAGGTCCGGCAGATCACCCGCAGGTACTTTTGGGCGTGCCTCCGGGCCCCTAGCCGACCCCCAACGAACGGGGCACGGACGTCCACTCGGATTACCCGATCGCAGCTCACCGGAGACACCATGTTCGGTGCCCATCGAGGGTAACATGGCGCTCTCCCCCCCTCCTCCTTGCGGAAAGGCGACGTAGGGGCGTATATAAAAAAGCCGAGTCTGTCCCTGATCGTCCTCTCGCTCTGTGCGGAGGCTCGGGGGCTGCTCTCGCAAACCCGGCTCCGGCCGAACCGTTGACAGCGTCAACATACCAGCCCGAGAACTTGGGTCCCGACAGTGCACCTGGGCTACGGCCTGTTCGCATGAGGGAACCGCCAGACCAGCCGAAGCATTACGCAAGGCATTAAGACCTCGAAGGAGTGAAACCACTCCTCCGAGGCCTCGGGGGCTACACCCGGCGGGTGCGCTCGCGCGCACCCACCGGAACAAAGTGCAACCGAGAAAGGCTGGTCCCCTTGCAAAAAAGTGCGACGAAAGCCTCCAAGCGAGTGTTAACACTCCCTTCGAGGCTCGGGGGCTACTGTCGGGGACCATAATTAGGGGTACCCTCAAGACGCCTAATTCTCAGCTGGTAACCCCCATCAGCATAAAGCTGCAGAGGCCTGATGGGTTTGATTAAGTCAGGGATCAGTCCATACGAGCGACTTGATCACGCCACGCCCGAGCCTAGCCTCGGGCGAGGGCAGCCAACCCTGAGATGGTTCTGTCTCGCCCGAGGTCTCCTCTTTCACGGCAGACGCATCTCCGGCTCGCCCGAGGCCTTGCCTTCGATAAGAAGTAACCCTGACTAAATCACCGCGCCAACCGACCAAATCACTGGGGCCTTTAACGCAAAAGGTAAGACTGACGGGTAGCCAGGCTTGGCCGAAAGCGCCAGAGGAAGCTCCGCCCGACCCAGGGCTCGGACTCGGGCTAAGGCCCCGGAAGACGGCGAACTCCGCTCCGCCCGACCCAGGGCTCGGACTCGGGCTAAGGCCCCGGAAGACGGCGAACTCCGCTCCGCCCGACCCAGGGCTCAGACTCGGGCTAAGGCCCCGGAAGACGGCGAACTCCGCTCCGCCCGACCTAGGGCTCGGACTCGGGCTAAGGCCCCGGAAGACGGCGAACTCCGCTCCGCCCGACCCAGGGCTCGGACTCGGGCTAAGGCCCCAGAAGACGACGAACTCCGCTTCACCCGACCCAGGGCTCGGACTCCGCCCTGGCCTCTGCCGAGCGACCTCCGCCTCGCCCGACCCGGGAGCTCAGGTTCGGCCTCGGCCATGCAGGATAGACTCGACCTCGGCCTCGGAGGAGCCACCACGTCGCCCGACCTAGGGCACAAGTCCGCCACGTCAACAGGAAGCGTCATCATCACCCTACCCCGAGCCGACTCGGGCCGCAGAGAACAGGACCGACGTCCCATCTGGCCAGCTCCGCCAGATAGGCAATGATGGCGCCCCGCTAGACCCATGACGACGGCGGCTCTCAGCTCCCTTACGAAAGCAGGAGGACGTCAGCGAGGGCCCAGCCACTCCGACAGCTGTCCCTCCGTCCGGCTCCATCGCTTCTCCGACAGCCACGACGCCACACTAGCTGGGTGCCAAGATCTCTCCGGCTGCCACCTTGGCATGTACTTAGGGCACTAGCTCTCCCCCGCTAGACACGTAGCACCTTGCTATACCCCCATTTGTACACCTGGATTCTCTCCTTACGCCTATAAAAGGAAGGACCAGGGCCTTCTTAGAGAAAGGTTGGCCTCGCGGGAACGAAGGGCAGGGGCAGGCGCTCTCTCGGGGCCGCTCGCTCCCCTCACCCGCGCGGACGCTTGTAACCCCCTACTGCAAGCGCACCCGACCTGGGCGCGGGACGAACACGAAGGCCACGGGAATTCTCCGACTCCCTCACGACCCGGCTCCGGCCACCTCGCTCTCGCTCTCTCCCCCCTTCGCGCTCGCCCACGCGCTCGACCCATCTGGGCTGGGGCACGCGGCACACTCACTCGTCGGCTCGGGGACCCCCCGGTCTCGGAACGCCGACAAAACTTGTCATGTTCCTCATACAAAATGTCCTCTTGCTTTTCTAGTAGTCTATCCTTTTCATTTAGAGCATCAATTAATTCATTAATTTTCTCTACTTTGGCTCTATCTAACCCTTTAAACAAATCAGAGTAATCTACTTCATCATCGGAGGATTCCTCATCGCTAGAAGAAGAGTACTTAGGGGAATCTCGAATACGTACCTTCTTCTCCTTAGCCATGAGGCAAGTATTGCGTTCGTTGGGGAAGAGCGAAGACTTGTCGAAGGCCAAGGCAGCCAAACCTTCATCGTCGGAGTCAGACGAGGAGCAGTCCGAATCCCATTCCTTTCCAAGGTGCGCCCCACCCTTTGCCTTCATGTAGTTCTTCTTGTTCTCCCTCTTCCCGCTCTTTTCTTGTCCCTGGTCATTATCATTATCGGGGCATTGTGCTATGAAATGAACAGTCTTACCGCATTTGAAGCAGGAACGCTTTCCCCTTGTTTTATTCTTGTTGGGGTACTCTTTGCGTCCTTTGAGCGCGGTCTTGAAGCACTTGATGATAAGCGCCATTTCATCCTCATTGAGCCCGGCAGCCTCCACTTGTGCTACCTTGCTTGGTAGCACCTCCTTGCTGCTTGTTGCTTTGAGAGCACGGGCTGTGGCTCATAGATGGGGTAGTGGACCATTTAGCGCATCGTCCACGTATCGTGCCTCCTTCACCATCATGCGCCCGCTCACGAACTTTCCAAGGATCTCCTCGGGCGTCATCTTGGTGTACCTGAGGTTTTCACGAATAAGGTTGACAAGATGGGGGTCAATTAAAGTAAATGACCTTAGCATGAGTCAGACGACGTCATGATCCGTCCATCTTGTGCTCCCGTAGCTTCGGATCTTGTTGACCAAGGTCTTGAGCCTGTTGTAGGTCTGAGTTGGTTCCTCTCCCCTGATCATTGCGAACCTCCCCAGCTCGCCCTCCACCAGTTCCATCTTGGTGATCATGGTGGCATCATTTCCCTCATGTGATATCTTGAGGGTATACCAGATTTGTTTAGCATTGTCTAAGCCACTTACTTTGTCATACTCATCCCTGCAAAGTGAAGCTAGCAAGACTGTAGTAGCTTGGGCATTTTTATGAATTTGTTCATTAATAATCACAGGATTATCCGTACTATCGAAATGCATCCCATTTTCCACAATTTCCCAAATACTAGGATGGAGAGAAAATAGATGACTACGCATTTTATGGCTCCAAAATGAGTAATCCTCTCCATTTCCGAGAGGAATAGAAAGCAAATGGGCATTCGAATTATATGGAATACGAGAGTAATCAAAAGAATAATTTTGATTGACCGTTTTTCTCTTGGACGAGGAGTCGTCGTCGTCCCTTGGAGAAGAAGAGGACGCATCGCTGTCGTAGTAGATGATCTTCTTGATGCGTCTCTTCTTCTTGCCGTCCCTCTTCTTGTGACTTGAGCCTGAGTCAGTGGGTTTGTCGTCTCTTGGCTCGTTGAAGAGGGACTCCTTCTCCTTGTCGTTGATTATCATCCTCTTTCCATTAGGATCCATCTCTTCGGGCGGTTAGTCCCTTAGATGAAGAGTACGGCTCCGATACCAATTGAGAGCACCTAGAGGGGGTGAATAGGTGATCCTGTAAAATCAAACACTAAATAGCCACAAACTTGATTGTTAAGGTGTTAGTGAAATCAAGTGGCTATGGAACACGCTCGTGCGAACAAAACAATCACAAGAAGCAACACACGAGACACACGATTTTTATCCCGTGGTTTTGCCAAGTAACACTTACCTACTTCCACGTTGTGGCATCCCAATGGACGAGGGTTGCACTCAACCCCTTTCAAGTGATCCAATGATCGACTTGAATACCACGGTCTTTTCCTTTAGAGTATTTTTCCCGGTTACGAGGAATCTCCACAATTTGGTGTCACTCGCCCTTACAATAGAGATCACAAAGTAGCACAAGAGTAAGGATGGGAGAGCAACACATGCAAGACTCAAATCCGCAGCACAACCACGCACACAAGTCAAGACTTGAGCTCGAAACACAACACACGGAGTCCGCAACTCAAATGGAGCTCAAATCACTAACACATCGAATCAAATGCGTGGAGCTGGAGTCTAGAAGTCTTAGGATGTTTCTTGTAAGCTTGGTGTTGTGCTCCATGCGCCTAGGGGTCCCTTTTATAGCCCCAAGGCAGCTAGGAGCCATTGGAGATCAATTTGGAAGGCTATTCTTGCCTTTTGTCGAGTGGTGCATTGGACACTCCGGTGCACCACCGGACAGCCACTGTTCATGTCCGGTGCACGATCTCCTTCCATATCGGGTGCAGCCGACCGTTGCTCCTCGGGGCTGGTTAGTGCACCAGACACTGTCCGGTGCACACCGGACAGTCCAGTGCACCCAGCCGACCGTTGGAGCGAGCCACGTGTCGCGCGCTGATCGCGCGGACGACCGTGCCGCTGGCGTAGTTGGCTCATTGGACAGTCCAGTGCACCACCGGACAGTCCGGTGAATTTTAGCCACGTTATCTTTTTCTTTTCCCGAGAGCGACGAGTTTGTCGCGAATGACTCATCGGACAGTCCGGTGCTCCACCAGACAGTCCGGTGAATTATAGCCGTACAACTCCGTCGTTTCCCGAGAGCAGTCGGTTTACCGTCAGCCAGCCTGGGTCACCGGACACTATCCGGTGCACCACTGGACACTGTCCGGTGCGCCACCTGACAGTCCGGTGTGCCAGGCCAAGCTAGAGTTTCTAATTCGTTTCTTCTCTTCTCAGCACTGTTTCTAGCACTTAAATAACCATGTTAGTATTCAAAAACAATGTACTAAGTCTAGAAACATACCTTGTACCTTGATTTGCACTTTTCACACATTTAGCACATAAGGATTCAATTAAGATGTGTTGGTCATCTAATCACCAAAAATACTTATAGAAATTGCCCAAGAGCACATTTCCCTTTCACTAAGAACGCTAGCGGAAATTAGGAAAAGTTTTATGTCAAATGTAAAAATCTGGTATTTACGAACATAAGTGATTTGATTTGATTTTTTATGATAATTACAAACATGCGGAAATTGGGGATTAGGGGTGAAAACGGGTCGGGTATACCCGTCGAGTACCGGATACGGGTAGTGAAAATACCTGTTTTTTCGGATACGGATTCAAGTATTTTTATATTCGGGACGGATACGGGTAGTACCCGGATACTGCAGCTTCGGATTCAGGTCAGATACGGAATGATGACTACCCGATAAATACCCAGATATTCGGGTCGGATACGGGTACCCGGGATTCGGGTACCCGTTTTTTCTTTTTCTGCATAATAATATAGTTATAAAACCATACCTTTTACATAGAAAATCGGATGAAGATAAAGTTTATATGAAAATTGTAGAGCTCAAAGAGATCTATAACTTTATAGTACATCAATTTTTTGGTTAAACATATATTTAGGCCAAAATCATTAAAATTATGTCCAAAATTATATCAAATTATTATACTTTATCATTTTTATGTAGGGGATTAAGGTTATCTCCATGTGAGAACTTAAGGTTATCTTTGTATAGACTATTTATTAGTATTGGTAACTTATTTGCAATTTTCGGTCGACGCTACGTTATTTGATAGATTTAATTATATTTTGATGATTTTCCACGACAAGAAATTAATAATATATAAATAGCCTCAAAAATAATGAAATTTTATGGAGACACAACATATGTTCATATATAACCATAAAAAGTATTTGGATCATAAGATCTATAAGATGCCCGCGTTTCTTCAATTTCACGTTCACTTATTTGTATGAGTTACATGTGAAATCACTATAAGTATCCAAGTTTCAAAATAATCAGTACTTTGCTTTATCATTTTCATACGAGGACTTGAGTTATCTTTGTATAAAATGTTTATTTATTTTTGTAACTTATTTGCAATTTTTGAGTGAAACTAAAATATTTTATGAATTTTTAATATTGCGGTGTTGGTTCTACAATGTCCTTGTAATTAGTAACTTTGAACTGCATGATGTCAATTTTATCGGTTTTCTTTCCTACATTTGATCTATCATATATATATGATTATGTATTTGAGAGCACCTAGAGGGGGGTGAATAGGTGATCCTGGGAAACTTGAAAACTTAAGCCACAAAAACTTGGTTAAGCGTTAGCACAGTAAATGCCAAGTGGCTAGAGAGGAGTCAAAACACAATGACCACAAGAAATCAATCACAGAGATGGCACGGTGGTTATCCCGTGGTTCGGCCAAGACCAACGCTTGCCTACTCCATGTTGTGGCGTCCCAACGGACGAGGGTTGCAATCAACCCCTCTTAAGCGGTCCAAAGACCCACTTGAATACCACAGTGTTTTGCTTGCTTTTCTCAATCCCGTTTGCGAGGAATCTCCACAACTTGGAGCCTCTCGCCCTTACACTTGAAGTTCACAAAGAAGCACGGAGCAAGGGAGGGATTAGCAACACATTCAAGACAAGAAATCACAGCAACACCACGCACACAAGTCGCAATGAGAGCTCACAACACAACTCAATGAGTTCACCACTCAACTAGAGCTCTAATTGCTATCGCAAAGAATCAAAGGCGTGGAATTGATGTCTTGGTGCTTAGGAATGTTGTAGGAATGCTTGGTTTGCTCCTCCATGCGCCTAGGGGTCCCTTTTATAGCCCCAAGGCAGCTAGGAGCCGATGAGAGCAATCTAGGAAGGCTGATCTTGCCTTCTGTCGACTGGCGCACCGGACAGTCCGGTGCGCACCGGACACTGTCCGGTGCCCGATTTCCTTCCAAAAATGGCGCAGTCGACCGTTGGCAGCCTGAGAGCCGTTGGCGCACTGGACATGTCCGGTGCACACCGGACAGTCCGGTGCCTCCTTCTAGCCGTTGGCTCGGCCACGTGTCCCGCACAGATTGCGCGGCCGACCGTTGGCTCACCGGACAGTCCGGTGCACACCGGACAGTCCGGTGAATTATAGCCGTACGTCGCCGGTGAATTCCCGAGAGCGGCCACTTCGCTCGAGCCAGCCTGGCGCACCGGACACTGTCCGGTGCACCACCGGACAGTCCGGTGATCCCAGACTGAGCAGAGTCTTGGCTGCTCGAGCCAAGACATTTCCAGTTGGTCTTTTCCTGTTTCCAGCACTTAGACACAATACATTAGTCTCTAAAACAATGTACTAAGTCTGAGAAACATACCTTTATCCTTGATTTGTACTTTGTCCACCATTTTACACTTAGGCACTTGTGTTGGACACTAAATCACCAAAATACTTAGAAATGGCCCAAGGGCACATTTCCCTTTCAGTATTGCATAATTTATGTATTTGTTAGGTGGTTGGACAATTAATATGATCGAGACGAACTACCCGACAATTATCCGGTACCTATCCGAGTAGTATCTGTTATCTGTTTTTACCCGCCCGGATTATTACCTGGTCTCATCCTGTATCCATCCCGAATCTTAACTATCCGTATCCGAGAAAAATATATTAGGGTAGGATACGGAATGACCTTGTATCCTGCTCTATCCGTCCCGTTTTTATCCCTATTGGGGATAGTTTTATGACAGACGTACAAATCTGGCATTTACGAACATAAATGATTTGATTTTTTATGATAATTACGAACAGCATAAATCAAGGAATTGCCTTTCTAATGTGCATGCAAAAAATATGCATGCAGTAAACTGATATACGAACACTGTGTTTAAGCATAAAACCGTACAGTTTTTAGCGTAAATAATACATGTGGTAGTCATAAAACACAATAATCGAAAAGAAAACACGAATCAGAGGAGGTAGTGGTCGGAGGACGTCGTCGATGACACAAGCACAGATGTAGGTCGTCACTCGGGCCGCCCGAACTGCGCCGGATCAGAGGATGTCTCGCGCGATCATCGCTGCGCGCACCTCGCGCCTTCCGTGACACCGCTCGCTCGAACCTCGCGTCTCATGCGCCGTCGCTGCTACTCACACGTCGAGGGGCATCGCTTGCTCGTCGGCCTTGGAAGTGCCGCCACCTCGGGGCCCCGAGGTCGCCGCCGCTTGCCCGCACAGGGCCTGCTGTCGCTCGCTCTCTGTATCGGGGAGCCGTCGCCACTACTCCGGATCGAGAAACCGCCGCCACCGCGTGTCGAGGTCAGGGAGCCGCGACCACTAGCTGGGGGTCCATCGCCGTGCACGCTCTAGGGCAACCGACGTCTTCGCACGCGTTGTCGCTAATAAATCGAGGTGAAGCGTAAAAAACTGAACCATAACACTCTGGGTCCTGTTTTATAGACGTCCGGACTTGATTTGGCTCGACCGGATTCCACCGTTCAACCTAGGTTTCCTCTCGTTATTGGAAGCTCAGGTTCTTAATATATAAACTATATATATAGATATAGTATTTAGAGCCCTAGGCTCTCTCTAACTATTGGAAGCCCCGACCAGCAACCGACCAGGTGCGCGGACCGCACCATACCGACCAGGTGCGCAGGCTTTTTGGCTCACTGTACAACCTACTTATGTCAATTATAACTACGTGTTATGCTCAATCGTGTTACGGTTTACACACTTTTTGGTATGCGCATGTTGTACACAAGTTTACGCTTATTTTGTCATACTGTCTGAAACCGCTTCTACTATCATATAAAACCGACAGCGACGACTGCTTTGCCCGAGAGGACTAGGGTTTCAGCGGCGGCGGCTGCCGAGCCCCATTCCCGATCTGAAGCACCTCAAACCACCGCTCTGCCCTAGATCCAGATCCACCCAGCTACTGCAGCGAGCCTGTGGGGACGGTGGCGGCGGAGGACCCGAGTGCACGAAGATGCTCAACTACGACCAGGTCTTCATCAGGGGCTTCGTGCCCTCCGTGCTCACCTTCCTCATGCACGGCGAGACCGAGATCGTTCGCAACTTCCTCCTTCACACCCTCCAGCTTTAGGTGACCTGATCCCGATCCTGCTTAATAGTTTCTCGTCTGGACCATTCCTTGCTACCTTTCGGAAACCATTTGTGATGCTGCCGTGAAAGGACCCGACCTCAAATCTGTGTGCGCCCACAGTTTTGGAATAGCAGCAGCCATAGTCGCCTGGGGGCTCAGGTGTGGCCATCGTCGCGGGGCCCGGCCCTAGCTGCGGGCTCGGCCACGAGCCGTGGACGCTCTACCGCCAGCCGCGGGCGTGCGCTCTGCCGCCAGCCGCGGGTCCGACCGCCTATGGGTGCGCATCCGGCCGCCGCCGTCGAGTCCATCTTGGAGGCAAGGAGTGAGCAAGGCATCGAGCTTCCCCACCAAATTATTCCCTGACGGTGCACGGGAATGGCCAGGGAAATCCATGGTCGCCAGATCTGCGCCTACTTATTCCTCTCCAGTCCCCAGCGAGAGATTCAGGTAAGGACTATTTGCTTATTTCAGTACCATATTGGTTTTGGTCAAGATTAGAGACTAATATGCAGTGGTTTAGAAACTATTGTATTATTATTTTTATTACTTCAGATTTAGTTTTTTGATTGTTTTTATCTAGACTTGGGGCCCTCATTTAATCTCATTACTGATCTGTGGCCTGCACATCAATACATCAATAGAGTCCCTAATGTCTATTGTATTGTTCTGATTCTATAAAGTATACAATGGTTCACAATATTTGTGTGAACAGGTGAAACGTGAAGAGCTGCTTGAGTATGCCCAAAGTATCATTTCAGGATTGAAGAGAAATGATGAAATTGTGAGGTGATATAATAGAATCAGCTAATTACCTGTGAATATATTATAACGATATAATAGAATTTTGAGGTAATACTACTTCTGTTTCATCTAGTGCTTCCTGTTTTGGACATACATGTGGTCAGGCTTTCTAAATTTTTGCTACCAATATAGTTCTGGAAATTAGTTGGAAAATATGATAATTGCATGTAGATTTGTAATTTGAAGTACTATTATACAATTTCAAGTTATTAAATTTAAACCTTCCTTTGTAATAGTGCATACATATGCTACACCCACCTCCGCCAGCATTTAGCATCATTGTATTATCATAAAACCATAATTTCCAGGTAGTATTTAGTTGTGCTAGTCTATTAGGTGAATGCTTTTAATCATTATACCATTTTCTGTTGAGCTTTACTAAGGAAAGTAGTGACTCGACTCGTGAATAGCTGAACAAGACTGATCTCAGTATGCTGGCAAAAAAATGGTGAATTAGAGTAATCAATCATATTATCTTCCATATTTGCATATAATTATACTTTTGTAGGTGGTATTAATGGAGAAAGATCAGAAATAGCTGAAATTGAAGCAGCATCAACAGGTGAAGCTGCTCGGCTTAGAGCTGCTCTCCGGCGTGCTCCACCCGGCGCTATTCGGCAACATCACCAGATTTATATAGGCTTACACAGACCTGTTTTGATAAGAGCCGAGCAGCGATTCTTCCATTTCGGACCACGACCTAGCTAAAGGCTAATGGTTCCAAATGTCTGAAGTACCGAAGACAGGGCTAGCTCCTCGTTTTTTGTCATGTCAAATAAATCGTGTATGATTGCAACAATATTGGCAAAATATCGTTGTGCTTTATATTTTGATATACTGTGAACAAAACAAGTGCCCTATGAGACCATCATGATTTATGCATTTTCAAACTAAATTTTACGACACTCCTTTGTTGTGTTTTATGCTTCCATTAAAAACAGTCTTACTGCGTTTTACGCCAAATTTATGACACTTTTTGATGTGTTTTACAGCAATCTCTTGCGAAGTGAGATTCTGCGCGTGTTTTATACTAAATTTCGTACTCATTTACGACGTTTTAGCTCACGTTTTACGCTGAAATCATTCGAGCCAGAACCCGTGCACGATCGGCTGCACGCGATTTTCACGCTGTAATTTTGGGCTCCGTTTGCTGTTACAAAACAGATATAGGATTTACGCTAAATTTCGTACTCATTTACATTGTTTTAGCTCATGTTTTA
The DNA here is from genome assembly GCA_029449295.1 of Zea luxurians. Classification (NCBI taxonomy): domain Eukaryota; kingdom Viridiplantae; phylum Streptophyta; class Magnoliopsida; order Poales; family Poaceae; genus Zea; species Zea luxurians. The sequence continues at coordinate 111,500,214 of JAOPSE010000006.1, forward strand.
CGCTGGAATCGGCCCGAGCCAGGACTCCGCTCACGATCGGCTGCACACAATTTTCACGCCGTAATTTTAGGCCCCATTTGCTGTTACAAAACAGAAATAGGATTTACGCTAAATTTCGTACTCATTTACGCTGTTTTAGCTCACGGTTTACGCTGGAATCCGCCCGAGCCAAAACCAGAACCACATACTGCATGATTTATGCTGTCAAGTACATGTCATTATGCAGTCGTAAATGAAAGGGAAATGTGCCCTTGGGCCATTTCTAAGTGTTTTGGTGATTTAGTGCCCAACACAGGTGCCTAATTGTAAAATGGTGGACAAAGTACAAATCAAGGATAAAGGTATGTTTCTCAAACTTAGTACATTGTTTTATGGACTAATGTATTGTGTCTAAGTGCTGGAAACAGAAAAAATCGAGTTGGAGAAGAGATGGCTCGAGCAGCCAAAGTCTGCCCAGTCTGGGTGCACCGGAGTGTCCGGTGGTGCACCGGACAGTGTCCGGTGCGCCAGGCTGGCTTGGGCAAAGTGGCTGCTCTCGGGACTTCGACGGCGGTGTACGGCTAAAATTCACCGAACTGTCCGGTGTGCACCGGACTGTCCGGTGGGCCGCTCACAGGCGAACTCGTCGCTCTCGGGAAACCATCAACGGCGTACGGCTAAAAATCACCGGACTGTCCGGTGTGCACCGGACTGTCCGGTGAGCCAACGGTCGGCCGGGCCAACGGTCGGCCGCGCAATCTGCGTGGGACACGTGGCCGAGCCAACGGCTAGAAGATGGCACCGGACTGTCCGGTGTGCACCGGACATGTCAAGTGCACCAACGGCTCCCAGGCTACCAACGGTCGACTGCGCTGTTTATGGAAAGAAATCGGGCACCGGACATGTCCGGTGTGCACCGGACTGTCCGGTGTGCCAGACGACAGAAGGCAAGAATTGCCTTCCCAGATTGCTCCCAACGGCTCCTAGCTGCCTTGGGGCTATAAAAGGGACCCCTAGGCGCATGGAGGAGAACACCAAGCATCCTTTGAGCATCATTGATCACTCACACTTCATTCTTGCGCACTTGTTCGACATTTTAGTGATTTGAGCTCCGTTCTAGTGTGCTAGTCTCTTGAGCTCAAGTCTAGGTTTTGCGTGTGCGTATTTGCTGTGATCTTTGTGTCGTGTGTGAGTTGCTAATCCCTCCCTTGCTCTGTGATTCTTCGTGAACATCTTGTGTAAGGGCGAGAGGCTCCAAGCTGTGGAGATTCCTCGCAAACGGGATTAAGAGAAGCAAAGCAACACCGTGGTATTCAAGTTGGTCTTTGGACCGCTTGAGAGGGGTTGATTGCAACCCTCGTCCGTTGGGACGCCACAACGTGGAGTAGGCAAGCGTTGGTCTTGGCCGAACCACGTGATAACCACTGTGCCATCTCTGTGATTGATATCTCTTGGTTATTGTGTTGTGTTGAGATCCTTCTCTAGCCACTTGGCAAATTACTGTGCTAACAATTAACCAAGTTTTGTGGCTTAAGTTTTTGAAGTGTCCCAGGATCACCTATTCACCCCCCTCTAGGTGCTCTCAATTGGTATCGGAGCCGTTCTCTTCAAGAAAGGGACTAACCGCCCGAAGAGATGGATCCTAAAGGCAAGGGGATGGTGATCAACGACAAGGAGAAGGAGTCCTTCGTCAACGAGCCCAATGATGACAGGCCCACCGACTCAGGCTCGGGCCACAAAATAAAAGACGGGAGGAAGAAGAAGACTAGGCGCATCAAGGAAATTGTCTACTACGACAGCGACGAATCTTCCTCCTCCCAAAAGGACGACGACGACTACGATAGACGAAAGACGGTTAACTCAAACTTTTCTTTCGATTATTCGCGCATCCCGCATAGTTCAAATGCTCAATTGCTCCCCATTCCACTTGGCAAGCCCCTCACTTTGATGGAGAGGATTATGGATTTTGGAGCCACAAAATGCGTACTCACCTGTTTTCTCTCCATCCAAGCATTTGGGAGATTGTGGAAAGTGGAATGAAATTTGATAGCTCGGATAGCCCTGTGTTTATTAATGAACAGATTCATAAAAATGCACAAGCTACTACTGTGTTGCTAGCCTCTTTGTGCAGGGACGAGTATCACAAGGTGAGCGGCTTGGACAATGCCAAGCAGATCTGGGACACCCTCAAGATCTCTCATGAGGGAAACGACGTCACCTTGCTCACCAAAATGGAGTTGGTGGAGGGCGAGCTTGGACGGTTCGCGATGATAAGGGGCGAGGAGCCGACACAAACATACAACCGGCTCAAGACCCTTATCAACAAAATAAGGAGCTATGGGAGCACGCGATGGACGGACCACGACGTCGTCCGCCTAATGCTAAGGTCATTTACCGTTCTTGATTCTCATTTGGTGAACAATATACGTGAAAATCCCAGGTACACCAAGATGTCGCCCGAAGAAGTTCTTGGGAAGTTCGTAAGCAGGCGAATGATGATCAAGGAGGCAAGATACGTGGACGACGCGTTGAACGGTCCTAGTCATGAGCCTCAACCCATTGCTCTCAAGGCAACAAGGAGCAAGGAGGCGCTACCAAGCAAGGTGGCGCAAGTTGAGGCGGCCGGACTCAATGATGAGGAGATGGCCCTCATCATTAAGCGCTTCAAGACGGCGCTTAAAGGTCGCAAGGGGCAGCCAAGCAAGACCAAAGCCAAGGGGAAGCGCTCATGCTTCAAATGCGGTAAGCTTGGTCATTTTATTGCTAACTGTCCCGACAATGATAGTGATCAGGACCAAGGGAACAAGAGGGAGAAAAAGAAGCATTACAAGAAGGCCAAGGGCGAGGCACATATCGGAAAGGAGTGGGATTCGGATTGTTCCTCCTCCGACTCTGACAATGAATGACTCGCCGCCACCGCCTTCAACAAGTCATCCCTCTTCCCCAACGAGCGTCACACTTGCCTCATGGCAAGAGAGAAGAAAGTAAGCACTCATACTAGTACTTATGCTTCTTCGAGTGAAGATGAGTCTAGTGATGATGATGAGATAGATTACTCATGCTTATTCAAGGGATTAGATAGAACCAAGGTAGACAAAATTAATGAATTAATTGATGCCTTGAATGACAAGAATATGCTTTTAGAAAAACAAGAGGATTTGTTGTATGAAGAACATGATAAACTTGTAGAAGCACATAAATCTCTTGCTCTAGAAATTAAGAGGAATGAAATGCTCTCTAGTGAATTATCTTCTTATCATGAAACTATTGCTAAGTTAAAAAGTTTTAATGATGATTTAAATGCTAAACTAGAAGTAGCTAGTAAATCTAATTCTTGTGTAGAAATTGTTGAAACTTGTAATAGGTGTAAAGATTTTGACATTGATGCTTGTAGTGATCATTTAGTTTCAATTTTCAAATTAAATGATAAATTAGCTAGTCTTAATGCCCAACTTAAGACTAGCAAGAATGAATTTGACAAGCTAAAATTTGCAAGGGATGCCTACACGATTGGTAGACACCCCTCAATTAAGGATGGACTTGGCTACAAGAGGGAAGCCAAGAACTTGACAAGCCATAAGGCTCCCATCTCCGCCAAGGAGAAAGGGAAGGCCCCTATGGCTAGTAGTGTGCAAAAGAACCATGCCTTTATGTACTATGATAGAAGACAACCTAGAAATGCTTATAGGAGTTGTAATGTATATAATGCCTTTGATTCTCATGCCATGGTTGCTTCTAGTTCTTCTTATGTGCATGATAGAAATGTTGGTAGGAGAAATGTTATTCATAATATGCCTAGGAGAAATGTCGTTAATGTTCCTAGGAAAGTTAATGAACCTTCTACAATATATCATGCTTTAAATGCTTCTTTTGCTATTTGTAGAAAGGATAGGAAGATAGTTGCTAGAAAATTAGGGGCAAGATGCAAGGGAGACAAAACTTGCATTTGGGTCCCTAAGGATATTTGTGCTAACCTTGCAGGACCCAACATGAGTTGGGTACCTAAGACCCAAGCCTAAATTTGCCTTGCAGGTTTATGCATCCGGGGGTTCAAGCTGGATTATTGACAGCGGATGCACAAACCATATGACGGGGGAGAAGAAGATGTTCACCTCCTACGTCAAGAATAAAGATTCCCAAGATTCAATAATATTCGGTGATGGGAATCAAGGCAAGGTAAAAGGGTTAGGTAAAATTGCAATCTCAAATGAGCACTCTATCTCTAATGTGTTTTTAGTAGAGTCTCTTGGATATAATTTGCTATCTGTTAGTCAATTATGCAATATGGGATATAACTGTTTGTTTACAAATGTAGATGTGTCTGTCTTCAGAAGATGTGATGGTTCACTAGCTTTTAAGGGTGTACTAGACGGCAAGCTTTACTTAGTTGATTTTGCAAAAGAAGAGGCCGGTCTAGATGCATGCTTAATGGCTAAGACTTGCATGGGCTGGCTGTGGCATCGCCGCTTAGCATATGTGGGGATGAAGAACCTCCACAAGCTTCTAAAGGGAGAACACGTGATAGGTCTAACCAATGTTCATTTCGAAAAAGATAGACCTTGTGCAGCTTGTCAAGCAGGGAAACAGGTGGGAGGCTCTCATCACACCAAAAATGTGATGACAACATCAAGACCCCTGGAGCTGCTACATATGGACCTCTTCGGACCCGTCGCCTATCTGAGCATAGGAGGAAGTAAGTATGGTCTAGTTATCGTTGATGACTTTTCCCGCTTCACTTGGGTGTTCTTTTTGCAGGATAAGTCTGAAACCCAAGGGACCCTCAAGCGCTTCCTAAGGAGAGCTCAAAATGAGTTTGAGCTCAAGGTGAAGAAGATAAGGAGCGACAACGGGTCCGAATTCAAGAACCTTCAAGTGGAGGAGTTTCTTGAGGAGGAGGGGATCAAGCACGAGTTCTCCGCTCCCTACACACCTCAGCAAAATGGTGTGGTAGAGAGGAAGAACAGGACGCTCATAGATATGGCGAGGACTATGCTTGGAGAATTCAAGACCCCCGAGTGCTTTTGGTCGGAAGCCGTGAACACGGCTTGCCACGCCATCAACAGGGTCTACCTTCACCGCCTCCTCAAGAAGACGTCGTATGAGCTGCTAACCGGTAACAAACCTAATGTATCGTATTTTCGTGTTTTTGGGAGTAAATGCTACATTCTAGTGAAGAAGGGTAGGAATTCCAAATTTGCTCCCAAAGCCGTAGAAGGGTTTCTATTAGGTTATGATTCAAATACAAAGGCGTATAGGGTCTTCAACAAATCATCGGGTTTGGTTGAAGTCTCTAGCGACGTTGTATTTGATGAGACTAATGGCTCTCCAAGAGAGCAAGTTGTTGATCTTGATGATGTAGATGAAGAAGACGTTCCAACGGCCGCGATGCACACCATGGCGATTGGAGATGTACGGCCTCAGGAACATTTGGAGCAAGATCAACCGTCTTCCTCAACTATGGTGCATCCCCCAACCCAAGATGACGAACAGGTACCTCAAGTGGAGGCACATGATCAAGGGGGAGCACAGGATGTTCAAGAGGAAGAAGCATCTCAGGCACCTCCAACCCAAGTTCGAGCGACGATTCAAAGGGATCATCCCGGTGACCAGATATTGGGTGATATTAGCAAGGGAGTAACTACTCGCTCAAGATTAGTTAATTTTTGTGAGCATTACTCTTTTGTCTCTTCTATTGAGCCTTTCAGGGTAGAAGAGGCCTTGCTAGATCCGGACTGGGTGTTGGCCATGCAGGAGGAACTCAACAACTTCAAGCGCAACAAAGTTTGGACACTGGTGCCTCGTCCCAAGCAAAATGTTGTGGGAACCAAGTGGGTGTTCCGCAACAAACAGGACGAGCACGGGGTGGTGACGAGGAACAAGGCTCGACTTGTGGCAAAAGGTTATGCCCAAGTCGCAGGTTTGGACTTTGAGGAGACTTTTGCTCCTGTGGCTAGGCTAGAATCAATTCGTATTTTGCTAGCATATGCCGCTCACCATTCTTTCAGGTTGTACCAAATGGATGTGAAGAGCGCTTTCCTCAACGGGCCGATCAAGGAGGAGGTGTACGTGGAGCAGCCCCCTGGCTTTGAGGATGAACGGTACCCCGACCACGTGTGTAAGCTCTCTAAGGCGCTCTATGGACTTAAGCAAGCCCCAAGAGCATGGTATGAATGCCTTAGAGACTTTTTAATTGCTAATGCTTTCAAGGTTGGGAAAGCCGATCCAACTCTTTTTACTAAGACTTGCAATGGTGATCTTTTTGTGTGCCAAATTTATGTCGATGACATAATATTTGGTTCTACTAATCAAAAGTCTTGTGAAGAGTTTAGCAGGGTGATGACACAGAAATTCGAGATGTCAATGATGGGCGAGTTGAACTACTTCCTTGGGTTCCAAGTGAAGCAACTCAAGGACGGCACTTTCATCTCCCAAACGAAGTACACACAAGACTTGCTAAAGCGGTTTGGGATGAAGGACGCCAAGCCCGCAAAGACGCCGATGGGAACTGACGGACACACCGACCTCAACAAAGGTGGTAAGTCCGTTGATCAAAAAGCATACCGGTCCATGATAGGTTCTCTGCTTTATCTATGTGCTAGTAGACCGGATATTATGCTTAGCGTATGCATGTGTGCTAGATTTCAATCCGATCCTAAGGAGTGTCACTTAGTGGCTGTGAAGCGAATTCTTCGATATTTAGTCGCTACGCCTTGCTTCGGGATCTGGTATCCAAAGGGGTCTAACTTTGACTTGATTGGGTACTCAGATTCCGACTATGCTGGATGTAAGGTCGATAGGAAGAGTACTTCGGGGACGTGCCAATTCTTAGGAAGGTCCCTGGTGTCATGGAACTCTAAGAAACAAACCTCCGTTGCCCTATCCACCGCTGAGGCCGAGTACGTTGCTGCGGGACAGTGTTGTGCGCAACTACTTTGGATGAGGCAAACCCTCCGGGACTTTGGCTACAATCTGAGCAAAGTCCCACTCCTATGTGATAATGAGAGTGCTATCCGAATAGCGGAAAATCCTGTTGAGCACAGCCGCACAAAGCACATTGACATCCGGCATCACTTTTTGAGAGACCACCAGCAAAAGGGGGATATCGAAGTGTTTCATGTTAGCACCGAGAACCAGCTAGCCGATATCTTTACCAAGCCTCTAGATGAGAAGACCTTCTGCAGGCTGCGTAGTGAGCTCAATATCTTAGATTCGCGGAACTTGGATTGAAATGTAGCATACATGTGTTTATGCTTTTGATTATGTTCATTCTACATATTGTTGCTTATTGTGGTGCTCAAGTTGTACAAACACTCCCTGGACCTCACAAGTCCTGTTTGCAAGTGATGCACATATTTAGGGGGAGCTGTGCTACAACTTGACCCTTTGAGACTAACCATGTACTTGAGTTTCGTTGTTTTAGTCTCCAAGGAAAATTGAAAGGGAAAAGGTGGACTTGGACCATGCAAGACTTCCACTGCACTCCGATGAAAAGAGTAACTTTTCCAAGTTCATCTTCATACTCTTATTGCCTTTGTGTTCTTATTTGAAGATTTTGGTGAGGCAATGGGGTTAAAGGGCCAAGATTGATCCCGTTTTGGTGCTTGATGCCAAAGGGGGAGAAAATAAAGGCTAAAGCAATAAATGGATCAGCTACCACTTGAGAAATTTTGAAATAGTAGATTAGAGCTTTTGGTTTGTCAAAACTCTTTTATTGTCTCTTATGTCAAAAGTTGGCCTCTTGTGGGGAGAAGTGTTGATTATAGGAAAAAGGGGGAGTTTTTGAAATCCTTGATCAAATTTCTTTGGAAAACCTCTCTTTATGTCTCTACAAGTGGTCTTGACTTAGAGATAGGAATTTGAGTTTGATTTGCAAAAACAAACCAAGTGGTGGCATAGAGTGATCCATATATGTCAAAATTGAATCAAAACAATTTTGATTTCTTATTTGATTTGATTTTGTACTTGTTCTACTTGCTTTATGTTGTGTTGGCATAAATCACCAAAAAGGGGGAGATTGAAAGGGAAATGTGCCCTTGGGCCATTTCTAAGTGTTTTGGTGATTTAGTGCCCAACACAGGTGCCTAATTGTAAAATGGTGGACAAAGTACAAATCAAGGATAAAGGTATGTTTCTCAAACTTAGTACATTGTTTTATGGACTAATGTATTGTGTCTAAGTGCTGGAAACAGAAAAAATCGAGTTGGAGAAGAGATGGCTCGAGCAGCCAAAGTCTGCCCAGTCTGGGTGCACCGAAGTGTCCGGTGGTGCACCGGACAGTGTCCGGTGCGCCAGGCTAGCTTGGGCAAAGTGGCTGCTCTCGGGACTTCGACGGTGGTGTACGGCTAAAATTCACCGGACTGTCCGGTGTGCACCGGACTGTCCGGTGGGCCGCTCACAGGCGAACTCGTCGCTCTCGGGAAACCATCAACGGCGTACGGCTAAAAATCACCGGACTGTCCGGTGTGCACCGGACTGTCCGGTGAGCCAACGGTCGGCCGGGCCAACGGTCGGCCGCGCAATCTGCGCGGGACACGTGGCCGAGCCAACGGCTAGAAGATGGCACCGGACTGTCCGGTGTGCACCGGACATGTCAAGTGCACCAACGGCTCCCAGGCTGCCAACGGTCGACTGCGCTGTTTATGGAAAGAAATCGGGCACCGGACATGTCCGGTGTGCACCGGACATGTCCGGTGTGCACCGGACTGTCCGGTGCGCCAGACGACAGAAGGCAAGAATTGCCTTCCCAGATTGCTCCCAACGGCTCCTAGCTGCCTTGGGGCTATAAAAGGGACCCCTAGGCGCATGGAGGAGAACACCAAGCATCCTTTGAGCATCATTGATCACTCACACTTCATTCTTGCGCACTTGTTCGACATTTTAGTGATTTGAGCTCCGTTCTAGTGTGCTAGTCTCTTGAGCTCAAGTCTGGGTTTTACGTGTGCGTATTCGCTGTGATCTTTGTGTCGTGTGTGAGTTGCTAATCCCTCCCTTGCTCTGTGATTCTTCGTGAACATCTTGTGTAAGGGCGAGAGGCTCCAAGCTGTGGAGATTCCTCGCAAACGGGATTAAGAGAAGCAAAGCAACACCGTGGTATTCAAGTTGGTCTTTGGACCGCTTGAGAGGGGTTGATTGCAACCCTCGTCCGTTGGGACGCCACAACGTGGAGTAGGCAAGCGTTGGTCTTGGCCAAACCACGGGATAACCACTGTGTCATCTCTGTGATTGGTATCTCTTGGTTATTGTGTTGTATTGAGATCCTTCTCTAGCCACTTGGCAAATTACTGTGCTAACAAGTAACCAAGTTTTGTGGCTTAAGTTTTTGAAGTGTCCCAGGATCACCTATTCACCCCCCCCCCCTCTAGGTGCTCTCAGTAAACGCTGTCCACAGTGTCATATTCATTCCACATGATTCGGGCGTCAAAAGATTCCTTTATGCATGGTTTACGCATCTTTATCCATATATATATGCATTCGTATATTGCCTTACGCTTATCGTCCTGGATTCTTGGCTGTTGACTGCATGGCTGCGGGGGTGCTGGGTTGACCGCGTCCTGGCTGGGGCTTCCATTAGTAGGGGAAGCCGAGGGCTTCCATTACCTCTTCGGTAATTTTGCAATTTTCGGTCGACGCTATGTTATTTGATAGATTTAATTATATTTTGATGATTTTCCACGACAAGAAATTAATAATATATAAATAGCCTCAAAAATAATGAAATTTTATGGAGACACAACATATGTTCATATATAACCATAAAAAATATTTGGATCATAAGATCTATAAGATGCCCGCGTTTCTTCAATTTCACGTTCACTTATTTGTATGAGTTACATGTGAAATCACTATAAGTATCCAAGTTTCAAAATAATCAGTACTTTGCTTTATCATTTTCATACGAGGACTTGAGTTATCTTTGTATAAAATGTTTATTTATTTTTGTAACTTATTTGCAATTTTTGAGTGAAACTAAAATATTTTATGAATTTTTAATATTGCGGTGTTGGTTCTACAATGTCCTTGTAATTAGTAACTTTGAACTGCATGATGTCAATTTTATCGTTTTTCTTTCCTACATTTGATCTATTATATATATATGATTATGTATTGCATAATTTATGTATTTGTTAGGTGGTTGGACAATTAATATGATCGTGACGAACTACCCGACAATTATCCGGTACCTATCCGAGTAGTATCTGTTATCTGTTTCTTACCCGCCCGGATTATTACCTGGTCTCGTCCTGTATCCGTCCCGAATCTTAACTATCCGTATCCGAGAAAAATATATTAGGGTAGGATACGGGATGACCTTGTATCCGGCTCTATCCGTCCCGTTTTTATCCCTATTGGGGATAGTTTTATGACAGACGTACAAATCTGGCATTTACGAACATAAATGATTTGATTTTTTATGATAATTACGAACAATATAAATTAAGGAATTGCCTTTCTAATGTGCATGCAAAAAATATGCATGCAGTAAACTGATATACGAACACTGTGTTTAAGCATAAAACCGTACAATTTTTAGCGTAAATAATACATGTGGTAGTCATAAAACACAATAATCGAAAAGAAAAACACGAATCGGAGAAGGTAGTGGTCGAAGGACGTCGTCGATGACACAAGCACAGATGTAGGTCGTCACTCGGGCCGCCCGAACTGCGCCAAATCAGAGGATGTCTCGCGCGATCATCGCTGCGCGCACCTCGTGCCTTCCGTGACACCGCTCGCTCGAACCTCGCGCCTCATGCGTCGTCGCCGCTACTCGCACGTCGAGGGGCATCGCTTGCTCGTCGGCCTTGGAAGTGCGCCGCCTCGGGGCCCCGAGGACGCCGCCGCTTGCCCGTACAGGGCCCGCTGTCGCTCGCTCTCTGGATCGGGGAGCCGTCGCCACTACTCCGGATCGAGAAACCGCTGCCACCGCGTGTCGAGGTCAGGGAGCCGCGGCCACTGGCTGGGGGTCCATCGCCGCGCACGCTCTAGGGCAACCGCCGTCTTCGCACACGTCGTCGCTAATAAATCGGGGTGAAGCATAAAAAACTGAACCATAACACTCCGGGTCCTGTTTTATAGACGTCCGGACTTGATCTGGCTCGACCGGATTCTACCGTTCAACCTGGGTTTCCTCTCGTTATTGGAAGCTCAGGTTCTTAATATATAAACTATATATATATATATAAGGGATATATATCAGTATATAAGGGATCCTTTGCGAAGAGCATGTTTTTTTGTTTTTTTTTCACTTAGTCCTTTAGAAACTCCTAAAAACTCTATATTAATAAATAGGGTTGTATATACACTAATAGGTCTTGCTTACTAGTAAGGTGAAAAAAGAGTGTGGAACGAACCGAAGAAGGCCCCGGGTCGTCAGAACACGGCTGCCAGTGCCAGCGACCGCTGTGTTTTCTAGAAGGCAACGTCAATCCTCTTCGGCTCGTGCGCATCATGCATGTGGACTCGTCGATCCTAACGTTGAATCAGCAGCGAGACGGACGGGGGCGACGACGAGGAGGAGGTTTACCTGCTGGAGAGCTGAAGCTGAAAAGATGCCGACCGTCGTCTCTTTGCTTCGGAAGAGGGGCGAGGGCACCAAGACTGGATCCACTTCTCACCTCATGCGCTTGCGCGCGTTGTCGGGTGTCCGCTCGCTATTCATCCGCAGTATCCGATGCAGATAGATAGCAGCGCCAGAAACTTAACAGTGCTATGACATCAAACCCTCCATCAATAATAGCCTCAAAATCTAAAGGTTTTATTCAAATATATTTTTTTATTTTAAGTTATTAGTATATATATTTATAGTGTCATTTATATAGCAAAATGAATACTCCTTTATTAAATAAATTTCAATTCTTTCAAAAATGTATACGTACTTCTTAAATTATTTATAAAATGGGCTAGTCGAAACCTCTATCGGCTTCATTTCCGCTACTTCTTCCATTCCACGCACCCTGGCTCTACGGGCTTTTGGAAACTGAAGACCAGCCAGCTGTTAAGCACAAACGCACCATCTAATAACATCTCATTTTCAGTGGAGCCGTGACCCTCTACCATCATGGATAAGCACAAGGTCATTATTCAAATCAACTCGCTTTCTCTTTGCCTTGGTAATACTTGCAGTATACAATAGTACTATTAGCATTCCAGTCTGAATAATAAAAAGGATAACTAGGGCTCTTGTGTGCTGTGCCCAATGCTGATGTCTCATCCCTGTACCGAGGCCACCAACCCATCAGCATCGCACCACACAATTTGCCAAAGCAAACGGCGGTGGATCGATTAGTTTATTTTGGCAAGTGCGCGCTGGTCCCGCACGTGCTGTCTTTTGTGCTCCGTTTCCTGCGGCGCCTCTGAATTGTGAAATCTTGAATACGGCTGCTGCTGCTGCCAGCTCGTCTGCTTGGTTTTGAAACGCAGGTCTCTGTCCGTTGACAATGTCTTCGTCACCCCCCCCCCCCCCCCCCCTCATGTGACTATTCTGTACGACCCAAGTGTGTGATCGCGGTTGTATAAATATCCCCAAAGGAGTATCTGAGTACCAACGATTAGTGTGCGTTGGTTTATAAAAAAAAATTAATGAGGAAACGTCGAACGGAATGGTAGTGTTTGGACTATGCGGGGGAAGCTAACAACGGCGTGCACGTTCCAGACTTCCAGTTAGACAAAATCTGTTGATTTCAAAGGAACCACTTTGAATACCAAAGAACAAAGAATAATATCCATTCGAGACATGGTGATGCAAACTTGCACCAGCCTCTCTCACAGACAGAGAAGCTTCCGATTTCAACTCGTCCGAATCCAATGCAATGACGCCACAAACACGATTCATTCTGGTTCTACACATCACAATTCACAAGCCACCACACTAGCGACCATGGAGGAACAGTTTCCATGCGAACCAGAGAACATCCAGATGACGATGCCCTCGAGCTCGTCACACGCATTTCTTGGACCAGCGCACGCGCGCGCGCGCGTGTGTCTGTGTTTGAATTGATGCGCATCTTGTTGCTCTGTTCTTGCACTGAGATGAATCCATGAACCGCGAACCACTGGTACGGCATCAGTTAGCTCACTAGCTGCTGGACGGGGCCGGCGGCGAACCACGGACGGGCCGGGAGGGTCAGCTGGACGGGCGCCTGCGCCGCCGGCGGGGGCGGGACAAGGGCCATGGCCATGGTCGCGGCAGCGGCCTCGCCTCTCTTCCTCCGCTTCGGTGTCGCAGAGGAGGTCGAAGGGGAGGAGTCGGAGCTCGCGGTCGGCTCGGGGGACGCCCGCTTGTCTCCCGCGGCAGGGGCAGTGGCCGCGACGGCGGCGGCCGCCGCGGCGATCTCGGAGCCGATGCGGAGCGGGAAGTTGAGGAGCGCGCGGGAGCCGCGCATGCGGTACGCGGCGCGGTCGTAGGCCACGGCGGCGTCCTCGGCGCTGTCGTACGTGCCGAGCCACACGCGCGCGCCGTTCTTGGCCGGGTCCCGGATCTCCGCCGCGAACTTGCCCCACGGCCGCTGCCTCACCCCGCGGTAGTGCTTCCCCCTGGACACCGCCGCCGCGGCCTCCTCCTCGCTCCCGGGCGTCATCGCCGCCTCGGTCGGCGTCTCGGGCCCCTCCGCGAGAAGGAAGCCACCAAGGCAGGGATAGGATCCGCGCTCGTAGGGGGAGTCCGGGAACGCCAGGGACTCGGGCTTCACGGCCGCGAAGGAGCCGTCGGGGAGCCAGCCCTGGGAGAAGGCGTCGCGGAGCGCGCCGAAGACGACCATGTCGTCGGCGTCGTCGGGGCGGAACGGGAGCGACTCGCTCCATTGGTCCGCCACTAGGCTGCCGAAGCTCGTGCTGCGGCAGTACACCGGCCGCGGAGCAGCGCTCGCGGTCGCCGCCGCCGCCGGCTCGTCCAGGAGGTGATGCCGGATGCTGTCCACCGGCGCTGCCGCCTCGCACGCCGGGTTAAGCAGCATCTTTGTTGGGTCTCCGGTGCCGTCACGTGGTGTCGTGGTTCGGAGTGAATTTCAGCGCTTGAATTGGAAAATTTTGGTTCGGATGGAGGCTGGGCAAGGCCCAGGTTTATATAGCGGGGACTGGAGAGGCGGAGCCGCATCGCCATTTGTCGTCGCGCTTCTAGATGACCTTCCTTGAATTTTCCGGTGTTACTGTCACGTGGTTCGATCGTTTTCGAAGCTACGGACGGAAGAGCTATAGTATGGCTTTGTTTCTAGTAACACAACTATAAATTGATTTGACTTTATATTATTATATAAAAATATAAAGGAAACCATACATTCAAAATTAAGGCCAGTAATATATAAGTTTCCATGACAGCTGAACTTGTTTGGGATTGGTTATTTCTATCCCACATAGATTGAGAGGGTTTGGAAAATTTTAAGAAAACTTTTAACTTGTATGGATTTAAACCCGGTGTCATTGATGATTCCATGCTTCATTGCCTTAACAGCTGTCTCTAATAGTTCTAAGAAATCGTACTTGGTAAATTGATAGATTTTAAGGGCTAGTTTAGAAACTTAAATCCCCTCCGGCCCTAGAGATTGAGTCAGGAGATTGAGTGGGAAATTAGTTAGTTAGAGCATATTAGTTGGATTTGTTTACAAAAATATGGTCCTCACCCTTGTGAGATTTATCGCTGTTGTGTCTGCCAACTAACAATCTTCCCTACTTTGGGCATGTTTGGATCCATCTGGTAAACAATTTGATGGCTAATTTTAGCACTTTGGGCTCCAAACAAACTGGCTAATAAGTTGGCTAATTATTAGCTGAAGGCTTGACAAATTATTTGCATATTAGCTATTTGGACTTGCTAATAGGTGATAATAGATCATGACAAGAGAAAATACAATCTATTAGCTAAGACTCTAAACATTCTCTGGCTAATTGTTCTTAGCTAATTATTTACCGACTAATTGTTAGTCACCTACAAACAATTAGTACCGCAAGCGTGGTGCAGTTGTGGCGTTAGAGCTGTTGCACTTGTCCTATATCTCTACATACACACACATGCTTCGTCAAATAACCCTGCTGTTGTACACACATGCTTCCTCACATACTAACAAATATACTCTTAGTCCTTGTTTAGTTATTTCCATTCCATATAAATTTGATGAGATTGAAAAAGATCATAAGAGTTCTGACTTGTTTGGAATTTAAATACATTCAATGTCACTAAATCTATATAGCAGCCCTTACATAGAACAAAGTATAACTTATTGTGCGGTTATCTAACCAGAAATTTATTCCATGATAACGTGACGCATTTGAATGCAAAAACGTACAAAAATATTTAGAAAAAAAATAAATGAATAGGGCTTTGAATGTTGTAAAATCAAATGTAAAAGAGCCGGGCTAGCCGTGCTATTTACGGTGACGACCTTTCGACTATAAAAAAGGAAGAACGTCGTATGGGCCCAGAATGTCTGTGTGCGAGAGCGCCACTATATCATTTACATGATCATCCGTGCATGTTTGCGGGGCAACAAATTGGGAAAGACAGGACAGGTCGTCGCGGAGACATAAAAGGTCATTCCAGTTCAATTGTGTGTTACAACCGTGTTCGTAAGATAAAAAGATGAGGAAAAAGAGGAGACGATGAGACAACGGGTTCATATTGAGGACCTGTTTGTTTAACCTCTAGATTATATAATTTAATATAATTTAGCTTCAATTAGTTAAAAATATACGAACAATATGGATTATTAGGTGCACTATATAATCTAGATATCTCAATTATAATAAACTGCTTAATAGATGCTTATACAAGACCAACCAACTGCTTCCCGCGCCTTTTGAGTCTTGATTATCCTGCTGCGTTCGGAACATTAGAGAGCAGAAAAGGCACGCCATTCGTGTATATTTGACTCGTGCTGATGATAGCCGATCGCTAGTCGCTACTTGCTTCAGGTCCTCGTTATCCTGCACGTGGTTCATTTCACCACGCATGCCGTCGACACACAACGCATATGTACCTGCATTCTTTTATTTTCTTTTTCTAAATTGGTTTGATTCATTCCTCATGTGGGGTCAAGGAGGGAATCTGGCTTTACAGACACTGTCCATTCTGAAATTGCAGGAGCGCGGCTCTCTGACGCCGCAACCGACCGGATCAAGACCCCCCAAAAAATAAAAAAAAAATATATTGGTTCCATTCTCGTGTACACGAAGCACCACGCCGAGAGGTCGGATTGAAATCTGGAACAAGAACCGCTGTCGTGTTATATTGCCGATTGGCCGGGTCAGATGTACTATACGGTGGTGGCAACACTACTGACAGAGGAAACCTCGTGGGGTGCTTCATCCTCGTGCCCCGAACATTCCACTGCTCGCACGTGCTGCTCGAGGAGTTCAGTAACTCAGCGCGCCGGAAATGTACTGTGGAGAGCGTAGAGCTTTCTTTTTCCCCATGTCCTACAGTACTAGGAGTACATAGCAGTGCTCTTGCATTTGCATACCGGTAGTGGCAGGCCGCAGCACAGAGCCGGTCGTGCGGGTGCAGCCATCTAGGTCTAGCAACAAGGCCCTTTCATACCACGAATATCCGCTCCATAGCAGTTGCTCATTTTGTAGTGGAGCGGCAGACGATCGCATTCAGACGTGATCCGTCCGATAGCCTCGTTCGATTCGATCAGATGGCGGATGCCTCCGCTTCAAAAAAACGACGAACCAGGGCCGGGTGTGGGTGCAATGAACCTGCCCCGAGTCCGTCCTGACACCAACTCCAGCCATATCAAATCGCGACGACGAGAACAAAATGCCAGAAGCAGAAAAAAAAAACCCCCGAACAGCAACCATGGGCGTCGTTTTCGACCTGAGGAAATAGTACTAGTAGATAAAGAAAAGCGCGAGAATTTTCGTAAATCCTCACGTGGCTGCCGTGCGGTGACCTGATCATCCAACAAAACGTTCAGAGGATATTACAAGCGTTTACTTACACCTTCTCGGCAGTTTCCTCGCGACGGAGACCGAGGTTCAGTGGGGCCTGACGATCCTGACAGTTTTTTTTTTTGTGTGTGTGTGTGTTCTTGGCATATTCCAGTTTTCCGGGCCTTCCACAGTTCCACGCATCGCAACGGCGACGGATAGCGACGCGGTAGTCGTTGACGCTTAAACGCTTGGGAGGACGACATCACGTGAGAAACCAATAACGACACGCCTAGGCTAGGACTCTCCTTTGTTGGATTCAAAAAAAAAAAAAACAGAGAGAGAATTTCTTTCCATGCACAGCACATGACGCCCTCTTCTCTCAGGTAACTATAGCTGTAGTGTAGCCTTGTCAAGGTGGAATTCCTGGACACCGTTTGAAAAGACATAGGAATATATATGTATATATACCGAATTTTTTGCATTTTGGTCCTTTATCGGAAAAAAATTCACGTTTAGACCTTAGAAAATTTTAATGTCATTTTTGGACCCTTTACTCGGCGCCGTAGCCCGTGGCGCCGAGGTAACACAGCTCGGCGCCATAGGCTATGGCGCCGAGGTACGTGCTGCGTTGGCACAAACGGACGTCATGGCGCCGACGTGGTACCGAGCTCGGCGCCATAGATCTTGGCGCCGAGCTCCGTTCTGTACAGAAAACTTGTCTAGCTCAGTTGGTAAAATACAAGACTCTTAACCTTGTGGTCGTGAGTTCGAGCCCCATGGTGGCCGTTTTTAATACTTTTTGTCTTTTTCACTTATTTGTTTTTTTTGTTGTCCATATTTTTCGTTTATGTCGCTGATTTGTCTGTCCTGATTTATTTTATTTTTGTGACTGATTTGTTTATTCGTCCAGATTTTTTTATCCGGCGAGCACAGCAGCTGTGTGCTACGGTGCTCACAAGCCGTCAACTTATCCCCTTGTTTGCTCAGCTAATCACAATAAAAATCAAATGAGAACACTCTTACTTCAATCGTGATCAAATAAAAATATTATATTTTCATTGAGTTCTTTTGAACATAAATTTTAAATACATAATAACATATTCCCAGTAAAAAGAAGCACACATATTCATCTTTTTTTCTTCTGCACTAAATAAAAGTATACTCCATTATATACTTGTCTCATGGATGATATATTTTAGAATTTAATGGATATACAGCTGCTGTGCTTGCCGGATAAAAAAAATATGGATGAATAAACAAATTAGTCATAAAAATAAAACTGGATGAGAAATAAATCAGGACGGACAAATCAGCGACATAAACGAAAAATATGGACAACAAAAAAAATAAATAAGTGACAAAGACAAAAAATATTAAAAAATGCCAACCATGGGGCTTGAACCCACAACCACAAGGTTAAGAGCCTTGTATTTTACCAACTGAGCTAGAAAAGTTTTCTGTACAGAACGGAGCTCGGCGCCAAGATCTATGGCGCCGAGCTCGGTAACACGTCGGCGCCACGACGTCCGTTTGTGCCAACACAGCACGTACCTCGGCGCCATAGCCTATGGCGCCGAGCTGTGTTACCTCGGCGCCACGGGCTACGGCGCCGAGTAAAGGGTCCAAAAATGACATTAAAATTTTCTAAGGTCTAAACGTGAATTTTTTTTCGATGAAGGACCAAAATGCAAAAAATTCGGTATATATATATATCTATACTACTCTATAAGACAGTAGTGTAGACGTCCACATTCGTATGGTGCACGGTTCTGCCAGTCTCCTCTCCGCGACGCACGCCCGAGATCCTCTCCGCGACGCACGCCTCCCTCTCCTCGCCCCACCCTCCTCCCCACGCCATCAGCGCCGCCATCATCGGATCCGGCCAAGACGCCTCCGCCCCACGCGCCCGAGTCGTCGAGGCACACTCCTGCCCGCCTCCGGCGTCCACGCACATCTCTGCTTCACCTCGGCGCCCGAGTCGTCGCATGCGTTCGCGGTGGCGTCCATCCCCGCCGTCGCCCGTGCTCGGCCCGCTGCAGGCCGGCGCACCCTGGGGCCTCCCGAGCCCCGGCTCCGGAGCCTCCGTCGCCGACGACGCAGCGACCACCACCACTCGCCCTTGCCCCTCTCCCCTCCCGCACCTCTAAATCAGATCATCATCCGCGCCTCCCCCTTCCATCCCTCACCTCCTTCGCCATGCCGCAGCCACGTCCTCCGGCGGCTGGAGCCTGACTTAGATGCGATGGATGACCTCAATCCCACGCCGCCAGTGGATTTGGAGCGCTGGCCCTCACCGTCGCGGAGCGGTGGCACAAGGCGGTGGATATGCAACCGCTCCCCCAATCCCCGCCGGCATTTAGCGCCCCTCCCTCGCTCATCCACGCGCATGTAGCCGCTGCGTCGTCGACCCCGACCGCCGTCGCAAGTCCGGTCGCGTCGGTGCTCATGGACTTGCCATGGTAGGCGAGATCTGCGGCCATGGTAGGCGAGATCCATGGTAGGCGAGATCTGCGGCCCCTTCCATGGTAGGCGAGATCTGCGGCCATGGTAGGCAGCCCCCTTCCATATTTGACTGCCTTGGCATGCACTGCACCGCCTTCCCCGCCCCATTCCAAAATCAGCCCTCAACCACGCATGCACCCACCTCAATGGATTGTTATTGTCTGCATCAGTAGCGCTATTGTTCTGGTTGGCTGGAACTTGGGGAGGTGTGCAGAGGTGGTGGTGAGTTTGCTGTTCATTTTTCTGTAGGTCAAAGGGCCGTTGGGGCTGGATTTCACCGTCGCAACACCGAACTACTGGGTGCACAAGGGCATTGCCTTCATCTGCGAGATCAGATTTTCTTCCCTCTCCTATTTTGATTTGTCATGGTTCAACGTGGTAGAAGCGGTAGAACTGAGTGCTTGCCCGTTCGGTCAGATTTGATCAAGCACATCTAATTTGGTCTCGGTCTCTTGAAGTAGTATAGTGGCACAAATTTCATGCCCTTTTTGCTCCTATATGAGTTATATTCTTAGATGTGCTTGATTAATCTGCTCATTCATTCTATCATTTTTTCAGTTTTAAGATTGGAAGCTAATATCAAGTGTCTGTGTACACAATTTTGCTAGGAATCAGATCCTGTTTAATATATAAGTTACTGACCAATGATTATGGATCTTGCTGGTAGAACGATCTGATCCGCGCGTCTGTATTCCGTAAAGTTCTTACGATGATTTTTATTTTGTGTATCTGATGCCACATTATGGGTAAATCCGGAGATCTATTTTATAAAAAGTAGTAATATGGTCAGGTGCTGCTGGGTAAATCTTGAGATCTATTTTGTAAAAAGTAGTAATCTGAACACCTTTTTGGACTGTCTTATAAGTGGCTTCTATATTTCACTGCACATTTCAGCAAATGGAACCAGCGAAACAGATAAAGGTCATGAAAGGATTCTAGAAACGATCAACACAGTTGGACATGACGGTAATAACATTGACACTGCTGATTTTTGTTTATGTTACTTGAAAGTTTAAAGATATCTTGTGTCATATAATTTATGCTATGATGATTTGGTGGTTTTTTTAGACTGAGATTTTCAACTGTTGTTGACATGAGTGCCTTAATACCTATCAAAGCTTTCGTGCTTTTTAAACAGATGTTGCAAATATGTTGTTTGATCATGCTATTGGATGTTGCTTCCACCAAATACTCTCTTTGCAAAACACTGCTTTAGCCTAATTAAGGGCTTCAAATATTTGATCTTTTGGATTCAACCTAGGTGCTTTGTGAAGCTAACATTGATTATATGAGTTTGAAGCTAAGCCAATTGTTAGATCTCATGTACCGCGTGGGGTGTCGCTGCAGGACCTCCTTGTGCGGCTCGCCGACACATACGACGCAAGCCATTGTCCGCCTCCAGCCCGACATAGGTAGCAGCGGCGATGACACCTCCTTCCATCTGCAACAACCCATGGAGGCCGACGGCGGTGCATCTAGGGTATGGAACAATGGTCGCGTGGATGCCCCTACCCCTCAAGGCATGTGATCCACCATGGCTCCCTCCCTGGATGCAGCTAGCGCTCGCTGCGGGTGCCCGTGGACAAGCAATCGCTCGGGATGGCGGTGGAGGTGGATGCGAGGTGGGAGCCCATGGGGGCGCAGGAGTACTACGACTACTGGCGGGCCATGTACAACGCCCGCGGAAACAGGTGATCGCTCGGGAGTCGGGATGGCAGAGGAGGTGGCTGAATTAGTTTATTATATCCTTTTTGTTCATATTAATTAGTTTGAATTTTATTTTTATGGTCCTATTTGTGCAGGTAAATATATTTAGAGATTGCTGAAATTATGTTATGACCTTATACTTCTTGTTTATGCTTAATTATGTTTATGCGAAGGTATATTAAATGACATATGCTCCAATGACTTCATTGCCTACAGACTGATATTTTTCAGCAACTACAATTACCGTGGAGTTGATATTGAAGGACGCCCGATTATGGTGGTTGTTGGTGCATAGTTCCTTTTTTAATGCCTTGATCTTGAATGGTTTGTTCTACATGTAGTGATGGTACGGTAATGTATCATGATGTCCTAAAGCATTTGATCAAGTGTCAGTATGCACTTTATAATCATCTAGGGTGTGTATATCATGTACATTTGTATATCAAGTGTCCTGCTGCCCCACGCTCTAGAATTTTTTTAGAGCAGGTCATGCACATTTGTAGATCGCCAACAACCAGCCTTGTCTCGATGTTGTGCAGTGCTCGCATCTTAGGTGCCTTGCCTGGATGCTTTTGGCGAGATGTGTGCTTGGAAAACTTCAGCTGCATCGTCTGGTGAAGCATGTGTGTCCAAAAGTAAGATATGAGCTTAAAATAGTGCTAAATGGTTGTTTTAATTGAATTTGGAATTTACATGCCTTGGTCATTGCTATATAAGATCACAATCATTGATGTAGTAGCTATTTTGCTGTGCTCATCGATAGTTGCTTGCTTGTTTACTCAGGTGAATATTCAAAAAGATAATGGGGTGCAGATGAAGATTATTGGTACTCATGTCGATGCTACAGAAATTGTCTACGATGAGGACTCCTACAATAAGGTATACATAGACTGGACTACAGATTTCAGTCTACCTTTTCTCCAGTGAACTTTCATCTGATTTCCCAATATTCCATGACTTATTCCTTGCAAGGTACGGTTTCATTCTCTCATGCACCATCGTCTCTGTTCCCTTGTGATGCATGTATCATTCTGTCCTAGAATTAATTGCCATTGCACACCTGTTGAGTTGATCGCCACGTTTTGCAGGGCTTGTCATGCTATATTTTTCCTTGACTACTAGATACAAAATGCTACGTGCTTACTCTGCCTTTTTTATAAAAAAAAGTGTCATCGGATTATTATGATATGTGATTACTAACTACATATCAGAGGCTTATATTTCCAATGCTTTTGATGTTTTATTTTTAATTTATATCAGAAATGTTATTTGATCTTACTGCATGGTAGATTTGTTTTCCTATTGTGTGACCATGATACAAAGTCATAAGCACTCCCTGTTGCTATTAATATTTTTTTGTTTAACTGGATGGCCTGTGCTAACCCACTATAATGGCTCATTAGTTTTTTGTAGTATGTACAGTGACACAAGATTAAAAATAGTGATACAGGTCCCCCTCGCACTCCCTGTTGCTATTAATTTTTTTTGTTCATCATTAAGGGGTACAACTTCCAATGAAGAAAAGTTGCTTCAATGATGGAAAGAGTGCATTGCAGCCATTAAATCAAGTATAGGATCTGTTGTGCTTCATCTTAGAAAGTTGCCTATCGGTCTCTGCATGCACCGCTCATTGCTATTTAAAGTATGTTTTTTGTTTTAAGTTGTTTTCACAATTTTCATCTGTCCTGCTACGCCATGGAATCTTCAAGGGAAGATTACTTTTTTCATACTCTCAGCAACTTTTGCACTATGGAAGAAAAAATATTTTTTATTAGAGATCACTATTTATGCCTGTTTGTAGCTTTTTTCTTCTTATTATTATTTTTAAATGGTGATTGAATTATTGTAACAATATATGCCCAAGAATACTGCAAGTTACAACAAACAATGAATTTAGGTGATGCTGCCGTTCCATTTTGCCAGATTCATGCTTCCCCGCAAGTCCCCTCAACTCTGAAGGCATGCCTGTTTCTGTATCATGTTTCCATTTCATCCTTGAACTCATGGAATCCATCGATGGTGTGGAATTCAGTTTAAAATTGGAAGTCAATACTCCTCAGACAAGAATAGGTACGCTGCTTAGCCTATGCATTTCATTTAACAAGCAAAACAATGGGGTTGTGACTGTTGCTTTCTCATTTTCTTCAACTGTACAGACTTTCAAGAGGAAGGGATCTGATCTAGATCCTCGAAGTTATATATCTGGAAAACAGGCTCTTCAGATATCGAACCTCCTTTATATAAATGTTGTTAATCAGCTTCCAGCATTTGTTTCATTTGAGTTGTGTTTACTGCCTAGCTCTCCATCCAACAATTGATATCTTACTGACTGGTGGTCGAGATTCAATTTGCAGGGTATGATCTCTCTTGCAATCACACCTTATGAAAAAAAAATCATTGCATTTAATGGTCACTTGGTTTTGCTTGGGTTATATATACACGTGTGGGACATCAGAACAAAAGTATGTGTTTCTGCTTTAACAGGACATGACAACATTGTATGTTCAGTGTTTGCTCGGCCTATGGTAAGAATGCATTTTAACCTGTCAAGTTCATGATTCACCACAATATTTTCGGCCAAATGGTACACAATATTTCATGATGTAGTTTTATTTGGAGTCACTCCCTCAGTTAACCAATGGATTATTTGAAGCAGTGTCTCTGTTCTGTAGATACTTTGCTTCTTTGAAAATACCTGCCATCGATTGTTTTACTAAAGTTTAGAGTGTAATAATAAGGCAAATGAGCAACCTTGATAGAATTCATATGCCATCAGTAGTTTTACCATTTAAGCTACACTATTTTAAAATATATTTTTGCTATGGTAAGTACTCTTATGTGTCCTGCTTTACTGTTCATCCATTCTCAAGTATACTCTTTGATCTTTTGATATGTGTGCAGGCCCAGAACATCTGCAATTTATTTTTTGATAAGTCCTCCAAGATTTGGTTAGTTGCTTCATGCTTTCTCCTTTTCTCTCTTAATACTCTTTGATCTTTTCTCCAAGATTTGGGCAATGAACAAACACGTTGAGTATGATAGTGATGCTAAAATTATTGCAATCGATTGAAGCCCTACCATGTGGCAACCATTGATCCATGCCCAAAATTTGCCTACCACTGGTGTTCTTATCCCAACACTCGATCAACATGCAAGTAGAAATGAAGCCTAGAGCCAAACGATGCGAGAGGAGGTACATTACTTGATGGATTGTTTTAGCATTATGATTATGACATGCTTTGTTCTCTTCTCTTGATGATGATTATATTTGCACCTAAAATGCAGTATGGTCTAGACATGAGCCAGTTCACATAAACCCTTCAGACCCAAGCAGGTACCAGCAGAATGGCACGCCAGCTAAAGAAAGGTGTCATGGTGTTGTTCAAACTTCGAGTGGCGTGTGGAATAGAAGAATCCCAATTCCCAACCATATTATTTGTCACGCTTGGTATGTCTTCTATATAAATGTTCTATGCACCTGTAATTTTATTGTGAATGAGGAACTGTTAGCCATTGACATCATTTATTTGTGTTTTTAGGGAGTTTGTTTATTGTTGCCAATCTCAACCTTTTTCATGTAGCTCTATTTAACCTTGATGATTTACTCAAATATATGTAAGATTTGGTTGTGCCATGAAGTGAGATGATATTGATAGATCTCTTTTGCTTTGTGTACATCAGAAATGAGTTAGATTCTAGATTTCTTGAGATGACAAAACTTCCCATTGGGTTTTCAGCCAATGTGAAAAGAATAAGATGGTGTTCCATTGGTGTTAAATGGCAGTGACTCTATGATTCAATTTTATGTGCCATATCTTTCTGCTATCCAACTATTTGCAGATATATTGAGACATGCCTCAAGAAATAGTTTATTTAGAGCAACTAAACCAGCCAGATTAGTGTCTGCTACCAATATGTTGCCTTTTCCCCATGACAGATATGATACCAGTTTTGATTGAATCACCTTCATATTTTCATCTAAATCATTTTTTGTTTTATCTCTCTACCTGTTTGAGTTTGCCGGTAGGTACAGGGGAAATACGACAACATCATCGCGGCGGTGAAGAGCTACTACATGTCGATGAGCGGGTACACTACCAATAGTGTCGGTGAAGAGCTACCAATCTGAATGAATGGTTTCAAGTGTGAGAGTGAGCAATGAGCTTGGTGCAAGACACCCAAAATATGCTTATTTCTCAGTGTGGGCAGTGACTGCAATCTCTATACTAATATTTATCATTCTTGCCATTGTGATCCTCTACCTGTGCAACTACACCAGCTACATGTTGCATGTTCACATATGCACTTTTGTATTAGTAATATCTCTTGTATAGTGCTTTCCTCCTCTTTATATCCATGAAATAGAACTCATTTCTCTCTCAAATAGAAATGAAAAAAATAATTTTGTTTCCCTTTCCAAGTGGTTCAGTTCCTGAGCAAGTGGCGTTGTTTATGTTCATGGCCATGTGAATGGGTCTCCAACATAATACTTGTCTAATACTCAAGATCTGATGCCCTATTTTGTTAGCAGAAAGATTGATAAATTCACTTTTGTTTCTAATCCGGTCCCCTATTTTGGTATTGGGTCTCCCAAGGGAGTCATATTATAAGGAGAACATGGAACAGGAAAAACTCTTCTTGCCAAGGTTAGTGTTCTGTCTTACAAGCTTTGATCCTCATTGATATGTGTTTTTGTCTATGTTTATCTGAATTACACATTCATTTTTCTACTTTCAGTTATTTATATATCGTCAATATAATATTATTGTTATGACGATATTTTGCTACACAGATTTTGCAAATCATAGTGATGTTTGTCGTTATGTATCTATGTTTCATACATATTTTTTACTTCCGTAGCAACGCACGGGCACGTACCTAGCAGCGAAAAATCATCGTTATGAAACTGAGGAACATTTACTTCGAATATCATTATTGGCTTGGCTCTGATTATTCATGTTTTCTGGTTCTCGTTAGGACCAATGAATGTTCTCTCTTTTAGGAATCTTAATAAGCCACGGGAGCAAAGCTGGATGGTATACATAAGTCTATTCACCATAACCAACAACAGCGGCCTCACTGTCACGCACCGCCAACTGAAGAGCAAGGTGTGAGAATGTGTCATCCTGGAAATGTCAGCTGCTCCCATTAGAAAATTAGAATATACTCTCTCCGTTCTTTTTTATTTGTCACGGTTTAGTTCAAAAATAAACTAGCGGATGACAAATATTCGAGAATGTAGGTAGAAACCTTTAGTATTGATGTTTTAAAAAAGCACCCTTACATGAGTGGTGAGTTCAAACGACGTCGGATAGCTGTGAACAACCGTGCACAGCCGCTCGCCCGTCGCCCTGCATTAGCGGAGGTCATCGCTAGCGATCCATCATGGATTTTGTCGTCACCATTATACTCACGTCGTCCATCTCCAGGGCCCTGAGCCGTTTAAGGCTCGTCAATTTGTGTTTCGTGGCATCGCACGGGCACGTACCTATAACACACATATGTACATTAGTTTTCGTGTTATTATACGGTTCCGTTGCAACGCACGGGCACCCACCTAGTATATATATATATATATATATATATATATATATATATATATATATATATATATATATATATATATATATATATATATATATATATATATATATATATACAGCGACACTAAAATGCACCTGGATGCATTCTCTATATTGAATGCACCCAGATGCAATAACACTCCGAGCACGCCCTCGGCTTTCCTGTATGCGCGCCTCTCTGCCTCCCGCCGCTGCCGCGCACCTCCCTGTCCCCGCGCCACCCTCTCCCGCCGCCGCCGAGCGCCTCCCTGTCCTCGCGCCTCCCTGTCCCCGCGCCGCCGCGCGCCTCTCTGTCAACGTGCCTCCCTGTCCCCGCATTAGGTGGGATTGCAAGCCCGCATTAGGTGTGATTGCAACTGTTGTATAATTTTACCCAAATATCTGTTAAAAAAATGTAAACAAAATGATTGTAACCGATGGTGTGTTGTAATTGCAACTGTTGGTGTAGTGTGGATGCAACTGCTGAGTTGCTCTGATGTGATTGCAAGCACTGAATAACTCTGAGAAATTTTGTTAAAAGATATGATTGCAACTGCTGGTCTGGTGTAATTGCAACTGCTGGTCTGGTGTGTTTGCAACTTCTATATAACTATGTCCAAAAATCTGTTAAACAAACAAGATTGCAACTGCTGGTCTGGTGTAATTGCAACTGTGGATCTGGTGTGATTGCAACTTCTATATAACTATGTCTAAAAATATGTTAAACAAACAATGATTGCAACTGCTGTCTGGTGTAATTGCAACTTCTGGTCTGATGTGATTGCAACTTCTATATAACTATGTCTAAAAATCTGTTAAACAAACAATGATTGCAACTGCTGTCTGGTGTAATTGCAACTGCTGGTCTGGTGTGATTGCAACTCCTATATAACTATGTCCAAAAATCTGTTAAACAAAACAATGATTGCAACTGTGTCTGGTGTAATTGCAACTGCTGGTCTGGTGTGATTGCAACTCCTATATAA
This sequence comes from Zea luxurians, assembly GCA_029449295.1. Taxonomy (NCBI): domain Eukaryota; kingdom Viridiplantae; phylum Streptophyta; class Magnoliopsida; order Poales; family Poaceae; genus Zea; species Zea luxurians. The sequence goes on from JAOPSE010000006.1 coordinate 111,527,812, forward strand.
CTATGTCCAAAAATCTGTTAAACAAAACAATGATTGCAACTGTGTCTGGTGTAATTGCAACTGCTGGTCTGGTGTGATTGCAACTCCTATATAACTATGTCCAAAAGTCTGTTAAACAAAACAATGATTGCAACTGTGACTGGTGTAATTGCAACTGCTGGTCTGGTGTGATTGCAACTTCTATATAACTATGTCCAAAAATCTGTTAAACAAAACAATGATTGCAACTGCTGTCTGGTGTAATTGCAACTGCAAGTCTGGTGTGATTGCAACTTATGTGAAGAGGTTGAGCCGTTCGCGGAGGAGCCGTTCATGGAGAAAGAGGGGCGGGGGCGGAGAAGTGAAAAGGTTCTGTCGGGAGCGTGCGGGAGGGACGAAGACGGCCTAGGTGGGACGGTTGGCTCGGACCTGGCACGTAGGTTCGACCTGGGTGCATTCTCTATATTGAATGCACCCAGGTGTAATATATAAATACAGTATATATATATACTAGGTATATGCCCGTGCGTTGCAACGATACACAAAATATTCAGTAAAATGTTAGTGCACAACAGTTATATAAAAATGAAAAACACTTATATTATCATCGACTTTATATAAATTAGACAAATAATCCGGCTAGAAATAGTTTCAAACATCTATTCCGAAAAATAGAACAATTGTTGTTGCTTGGATCTTGGCCCATTGTGCTTTAGCCTCTGTTTGTGGTGAATCTGTTACCCGGTCTAGGTTGTTTTGAGTGTGTGGGTTTTTGTACTTGGCTTAGCATATGATCTTGGCCCATTGTGCTTTTTTGCTCTATCTTAACAGAAAGACACAGCTCTACTCAATAGTTTGAGAAAAAATAGAATAACTGATACTACTTGGACACAAGAAACATAATCAATAAATGTGATTGCTATACAGTCAAGTGTCCCCCAGCTCCCAGCCACTACAGAAGCTGAAAGACTTTTGCATATCCGAGAGAGTTTGTCTAGGTTGTTTTGAGTGTGTGGGTTTTTGTACTTGGCTTAGCATATGATCTTGGCCCATTGTGCTTTTTTGCTCTATCTTAACAGAAAGACACAGCTCTACTCAATAGTTTGAGAAAAAATAGAATAACTGATGCTGCTTGGATACAAGAAACACAATCAATAAATGTGATTGCTATACAGTCAAGTGTCCCCTAGCTCCCAGCCACTACAGAAGCTGAAAGACTTTTGCATATCCGAGAGAGTTTCTCGCTTTGCGCAAATGTAAAAGTATTAGAAATATCTCAAAATATTTTAGAAAACATTTATTTACATTGAAGTAAACATTTGAATCAAATATACTATCAACTGTCGGTGATCACCAAGTTACTTCATTTTATTTGTCAAATAAAATGGAGATCCAAAATTAGTCCGCAATGCAGCAAAACAAAATTAACTCCAAGATGTGCTTGAATGTTATGTTAGCACTCATGAGTTCTTGAACTTACATGAGATAACAAATTAGCAATTGTCTTGTGTTTGTGTCCTAGATACCTAAGTAGCTATCCAGTCCTACAAAGATAAACTGCTACGAATCACATTGCCAGCAAAGTCATTTCCATTTACATGGACAATTAAGATACTGCAAGAAAGCATCCAGATTCAATTTGCAGCAAGTAGCCTCAAGACAATGTTAGTGCAATTGTGCCAACCTCTAGGAACGACTGCTCTTATGGTTCATTGCTGTCGATCCGGAAGCTTGGTGCTTTTCACCCAACTGCATCAAATTGATAACATAAGAAGAGGCCTACACTGGGCAGAGCTTTGCATCTGGAAGGTTGGATAGACCATTGTTCATCCACCACGAGCATCGACATGTTCTTTGCATCCAGCAAGAAAAGTAGCTTGATGCCGCTGTCTGACTCCTCTATCAACCTCCTGAAATCCCAAGTGATCCTCTCGGCAACCATCTCCTGCGGTCTGTGAAGCATATATGGAATCCACCAGAACAAAAATAGATGCATCCTGCCCTGAGTAATGTTAAACCACAAACATCAATAGATGGCGTAAGGTGCATGATCAGTGAACAGGGGCGTTTGGATCATACTTAAAATAAAAAACAGTTTTAAACCACAAACTCTGAAGATAACTCAGAATAAAACAGGGACAAGGATAGAATCTGAGTTCTACAAGTTGCATGCAAAAACAGTTTTATTTGACAGCAAATGCAATTAAAATATTCTGACCCCAAAAAATAATAAATTGTTGGTTGCCTGCTTTGAATTGAGCATCCGGATGCTTCCTATTCATAGAATCAAAGGTTTACATCCACTAATTGGATGGATAAGTTCTTAAAATCCTAATTATTCTTCTAAGAAACAATATTTATCATACACCTTGCTTTCTACAAGTTATTGTGGGCATGCCTCACTGATCTGTCTTCAGATTTGAAAATAACTGGTTAACCGAGACTTGATGCGATCTGTCTGTCAAGCTTGGAAAGAATCAACCATTCCAGGTTATCTCAATTCGAGATTGCAGCCAGTTTACGAGTCCCAACTTACAACATTTGAGGAAAATTCTCAGAATCCAGAGATAAACCAATAGAATGTTTGGCATATAATTAAACATGGCAATGTTATTATTCAACAGATTTATTCTAGGTGAGAACATATCCTACTTTCAGGTTAAAAAACAGTTCTGTAAACATTCCACAGTGAGCAAGAAAGACAGAAATAATAATATTTGCTTGTTCAATAAAAAACTCAATGTTCAATAAAAAACTATCTTTGTAGCTCTAAACTTTTAGTTTTCAAACTAACACTGAGAAAAATTTTACCTATTCAGTCAGAGAAGCTTGGGGCACATTAATGGAGCAACTCGCTAAGATAGAGCCAGTGCTAGAAGATTTGAGGCACAGGAGGGATGAGAGAGTAAATGAGTTCAAGGCTATTCAATCAAAGATTGTACGTCTACAAGCAGAAATTTCAGGAGCCATTGATCATGGGGATCCTGCTGCTCCTGTGGTAGATGAGAATGATTTATCCTTGAAGAGATTAGGGGAATTGAAGGAGCATCTTAATGATCTTCAGACAGAAAAGGTAGCTTTAAAATTTGCTTTCCCAGGTTGCTTAGCTGCCATTCTTAAATTAATTGTATTTTTTTGTTCAGAATGGAAGGCTGCAAAAAATTGACATCCAGACTAACAGTATTCATGAAATGTGCAACATAATGTCTATTGACTATTGATCTCAAAATGGCACTAAAGGATGTCCATCCCAGTTAAGCTGAGCTGGGAGGAAGCAAACCCATGAGTATTAGCAACAATTCGCTTGATAGACTATCTGAAAAAGTACATGCGTTAAATCATGAAAAGAAACAAAGGCTTCGGAAGGTGCGTATATCATTGAAGCTAGTTATTTCCTTGTAACTGAGATCAGCATATATATTGCTTTTCCAGGTTGCTTAGCTAAATATTCATAAACTTCGACCCTTCATATAAAAAATGCAAGTGAAATATTTAGACAACTCAATAAAAAATAAAAACCTATCTTTGTTCCAAATTGTAAGTCGTTCTACAATTATATGAATTACCAGGACATATGATGTTTAGGGTCATTGATAAAATTACTTGCAGGTCCATGGGTAGACTGATGAATCACTGAAAGAGAATAGTTGTTCTGCAATCCATCCATAGAGACAAAATAATGTTAAAGACTAATCAAACCATCTATCAATTTGGAAAACCGTAAAAGATAGAAAGAGTTGCAAGCCTTAGTATGAGCCAACTATTACACTTTTTGGTGTGGAATATATCACCTACGCCAGCACACAGAGGCATACAGTTGCCTTCTAATTCTTTCACCAGTTCAACAATTACTCATAGATCTAGTTTAGTTAAATATCCGTCAGTTTTTCTTTTAACTCTAAGCTTACATACATGATACATCAGGCAAAATAATAAGCTAAATTAAAAATGGGTTTTGCATATACATTCAAACTTATATAGGACAGTACAATTTAAATCCAGTAATAGAGAAGCAAATAAATATTATACTAATCTTCTGAGCGGATAAACATCAGAAGGCGCACTAAATTTGGTCAATCAACTACACCAAAGCAAGCAGTAGCAGGTTCGATCAGCAAGCAATGCACACAGGAGAATGTTCCGTCTACCTCGGAGCCAGAACTCACGAGGCTTGGCTAAAGAACAGTTGCAGCGACAAATTCGCTTGAAAGCTTACCTTGGCCTCAAGCTGTGGAAGCCGTCGCTGCGTTGCAGCGAACCCCCGGCGGTGTCCTACTGTCCGAGTCAACCAAGCACTGAAGCACCTCTCCCTTCCTTCTTCCGCACCCGCTCGCTAGACGAAACAACAGGCTAAAATGAAACAATGTCGAACAAACATTATAATATTGTAGAAATTATTTCTAAAGAATCAAAACAATTGGATTGATGTTGGGAAGCGAACTGACGCCGTCAGCACAGTTCAAGTTTATATGAAGGGTCATGGACTACAGTTCAAGTCCATGTCGCTTTTATTTTTATTTGTATATAATCTTGGTGTAGAACAGTGAACCCATAACCCTAACAGGGGTTGGGTGATATATTAATAGGCTAAGTAGACTGGGCCAGGCCCATTACAGAGGGGTGAGATGGTCATTACACGGGGAAGACCCCAAACCCTAAACGGGTATTCTAACACCCCCGCAGTCACAACTCTATCCTGTACAGATGTTGAGACTGGATCGAAAGTCTAAAAATACACTTGACGGTAACCCCTTAGTAAAGATGTCGGCGAACTGCAGCGTGGTGGGGACGCTGAGAACCCGAACGTCACCGGCAGCGACACGCTCGCGGACGAAGTGCAGGTCGATCTCCACATGCTTTGTGCGCTGATGCTGCACGGGGTTGGTGGAGAGGTAGACCGCGCTGACGTTGTCGCAGTAGACGAGGGTGGCGCGCTGGAGGGGACTGTGGAGCTCGTGGAGGAGCTGGCGCAGCCAGGAGGCCTCTGCCATGCCGTTGGCCACGGCACGGTACTCGGCCTCAGCGCTGGAGCGAGAGACGACGGGCTGACGCTTGGCGGCCCAAGAGACGAGGTTGGCGCCCAGGAACACGGCGTAACCGGAGGTGGACCGGCGCGTGTCGGGACAGCCAGCCCAGTCAGCGTCGGTGTAGACCACGAGCTCTGACGTTGGTGATGGTCAGAGAAGGAGGCCATAGTCGAGGGAGCCGCGGAGGTAGCGCAGAATCCGCTTGAGCGCAGTGAGATGGGGCTCCCGCGGAGTGTGCATATGCAGGCACACCTGCTGGACGGCGTATGCGATGTCAGGCCTGGAGAAGGTGAGGTACTGGAGCGCGCCGGTCAGGCTCCGGTAGGACGTCGCGTCGGCGACCGGAGGCCCATCGTCCTCAGAGAGCTTGGCCTGAGTGTCGACAGGCGTGGAGCAGGGCTTGCAGTCAGACATGCCAGCCCGCTCCAGGATGTCGATGGCGTACTGGCGCTGGTGGAGGAAGAGACCCTGGGGCCGGCGCTCGGCGGTGATGCCGAGGAAGTGGTGTAGGGGCCCCAGGTCCTTCATCGCGAACTCCCGCTGAAGGGCGACGATCGTGCGGTGTAGAAGATCAGCGGTGGATGCCGTGAGCACAATGTCGTCGACGTAGAGCAGGAGGTTGACGGTGTCGTCGCCGCGCCGGTAGATGAACAGGGACGTGTCCGACTTGGCCTCAACGAAGCCGATGGAGGCCAGGTAGGAGGCGAAGCGACTGTACCATGCCCGTGGCGCCTGCTTGAGGCCGTACAGGGACCGGTTCAGCCGGCAGACCAGATCCGGACGGTCAGCGTCGACGAAGCCGGTGGGCTGGCTGCAGTAGACAGTCTCCGTCAGAGTGCCATGCAGGAAGGCATTCTTGACATCGAGCTGATGGATCGCCCAGTCGCGGGAGAGGGCGAGGGAGAGGACGACGCGAACAGTGGCGAACTTGACGACGGGGCTGAAGGTCTCGTCGTAGTCCACTCCGGGGCGCTGTGTGAAACCCCGAAGGACCCAACGGGCCTTGTAGCGGTCGAGGGAGCCATCCGAGGTCAGCTTGTGGCGAAATAGCCACTTGCCGGTGACCACGTTGGTGCCTGGTGGACACGGCACCAGGTCCCAGGTGTGGTTGGCCAAGAGGGCCGCGTACTCCTCCTCCATAGCACGACGCCAATGTGGGTCGGCGAGGGCAGTGCGAACGGAGGAGGGCACCGGGGAAGCGTCGGGTGGAGTGCTGGACGTATCAGCTGCCAGGATCAGCCGGTCGACGGGGCGGAGAACGCCAGCGGCGCGTCGAGTCACCATCGGGTGGACGTGTCCGGGGTCGCGGTGGATGGCGACCGGGTGGTATACGGACGGCTCGGAGCGGACCGCCGGAACGTCGAGAGCGGAGGGTGTGGCCGGCTCGCGGCGGTGATAGATGACGGCGGGGTCGGCGAAGCGGGCCGCGCTCGTCGCCGGGCCCGAGTCGGGGGGCGCGGAGGTAGTGGCGTGGCCGCGGCGGTGGTAGACGAGCGTGGGGTTGGCGAAGCGAGCCTAGGTCGACGGGGCCGCGCGTGGCGCGGGCGGGGTCGACGGTGCCGCGCGTGGCGCAGGCGGGGGCGACGGGGCCGCGCGTGGCGCAGGCAGGATCGACGGGGCCGCGCGTGGCGCAGGCGTGGTCGCGCGTGGCACAGGCGGGGTCGACGGGGCCGCGCGTGACGCAGGCATGATCAACGTGGCCGCGCGTGGCGCAGGCGGGGTCGACGGCGCCGCGCGTGGCGCGGAGATGGGCACAGCTGCACGAGGAGCAGGTAACGGCGCAAGACAGGGCGCCGGGGGTGGGGGGGGGGGGAACCGGGTCGGACTCGAGGAGGGAGTCAAGATCGGTGGGTGGGGTGGAGCCTGCAAGGGGAAACACATCTTCGTCGAAGATGACGTGACGAGAGATGATGATGCGGTGGGAGGTGAGGTCCAGGCACCGATACCCCTTGTGGTCAGGGGAGTAGCCGAGGAAGAGGCAGCGAGTGGAGCGAGGAGAGAGCTTGTTAGGGGCGGTGGCGGAGATGTTAGGGTAGCAGGCACAGCCGAACACGCGCAGGTGGTCGTAGGAAGGGGCTGTGCCGTACAGGGCGAAGTGAGGTGTAGGGTGGTTCACCGCCTTCGAGGGAAGACGGTTGAGGAGATGCGTGGCGGTATGAAGGGCCTCTGCCCAGTAGGTGGCAGGGAGAGACGCCTGAAAGAGAAGGCAACGGATCATGTTGGTGGTGGTGCGAATCACGCGCTCGGCCCGGCCGTTCTGAGCAGAGGTGTAGGGACACGAGAGACGCAACTGGACGCCGTGAGTGAGGAAGAAAGAGCGGGAGGCGTTGTTGTCGAACTCGCAGCCATTGTCACACTGCAGGGCACGGACCGGGCGCCGGAACTGGGTGGATACCCAGGCGAAGAAGTGAGTGAGGGTGGTAAACATGTCGGACTTCAGCCGAAGGGGGAAAGTCCAAAGAAAATGGGAGTAATCATCCAGAATGACCAGGTAGTACTTGTAGCCGAAGAGGCTAAGGACAGGAGATGTCCACAGATCACAGTGGACAAGATCAAAGGCCTGAACAGCCCTGGACATGGAAGTGGAAAAATGAAGACGGGAGTGACGGCCGAGCTGACAAGCATGACAGAGGTGCTCAGAAGAGCCCCGAGTATATGATATGTCGGAGTGGCCGGAAAGCTTGGACATGACATCAGGTCCAGGGTGCCCGAGGCGACGGTGCCAAATGGTGGAGGAGGTGGTGGTAGCAAGAGCATGTGATGTGGTGGTAGTAGTAAGTACAGGGGATGAGGCTACTCTGGTGTGGGGAGCGGAGGGCAAGTGAAGAGAATAGAGGGGACCGGAGCTGTCACAGCGAGCGAGCACAGCATGTGTGGGAAGGTGGCGTATGGTGAGGCCCCAGGGGTCGAACTCCATAGAGCACTGGTTGTCACTAGTGAAGCGACGAACTGAGAGGAGAGGATGAGTCAGTCCGGGAGCAACAAGGACGTCGTTAAGGCAGAAGGGTCCTGGAAGAACCGATGTACCTACTGAGGTGACCGGGAGGGTAGAACCGTTGCCGACGACGATGGAGGTAGGATGTGAGGGGTGAGGTGGATGGGAGTGGAGTAACGAATTAGTGGTGGGGGTAGTGTGGAAGGAGGCTCCAGAGTCAACCACCCAATCAGTGGTGGTTCGGGGAGGTGGAAGTGGCGAAGGTACAGTGTGAGCGGAGAGGGCCAAAGAAGGTGCCCCGACCGAGGCACTAGGAAGGGAGGGAGATGACACGGGCTCAACCGCTAGGGAGGCGATCGCAGCACGTGGGAAGACAAGCGGTCCAGGCACGTCACGGCCCGCCTGAGGGTGGACCTCGACGCAGTCCCGAAGAATAGGGTTCCAGACTGGATCGAAGGACACGAACATGCCCCGGATGAGCTGGCCGTCGTGGAGGAGAACACGCACAGTCACGAGAGCAGCGGGCGAGGTAAAGTTCATGGCGACCGGTGCAGGGAGGCGCGGACTGGACAGCCGGGCGCGGAACAGCAGGGGCGGCTGAGTGCTCGGTGTCGGGCGTCCTCGGCACGGGACAGCAGGGGCACTGCTTGGCGCGGGTCTTCCGGGCTGGTGCACCTGGACGGCGCGGGGTCGATGCGGGGCGCCGGTGCAGGGCGCTGGGCGCGGCTCCTGGAGCTCGCGCGCGTCGCGCGGCGTCGGTGCGGGCGCAGCCGCGGTAGCCCGACCACAGCAGCGCAGGGCGCGTCCCCAGCGACTCGGCGCGAGCGTGGCCGCCCGGCGTGGGCGCGCGTCCCCCCCGATGGCAGTGCAGGCTGCACAGGCGCGCGGGTAGCGTCCCTGCAGCGACGCGGCCAGACGAGGCCTTGGGCGCATAGCCCAGTCCCGGCGCGCTGTCACGCAGGCGCAGCCCAGCCAGCCGCGGCGAGCCGCCAGCAGACGTGCGCGGCCCCAGGCGCGGCTGCTGGCGTGGGGCACGGGCGCAGGCACTGCTGCTCGGACTCCTGGGCGCGGGGAGGAAGCGGCGCACGGGCGGCGCGGCAAGGCAGGGGCGCAGGGCGGCCGGCTCGGCGGGTGGCGCGCCCGGCACCGGCGCTAGAGCAGGGAGCGCCGCAGCGCCGAGAGGACGGAGCCCGCCGCGGCCTGAGAGGAGGGAGCAGGGAGCGCCGCCGCGCCGAGGCCCGAGAGGAGGGAGGGAGCGCCGCCGCCATGCCGAGACCAGGGAGCGCAGAGCTCCGCGCCGAGAGGAGAGAGCCCGCGGCCCGCGCCGAGCAGAGGGAGCAGGGAGCGCCGCGCCGAGGTCCGAGAGGAGGGAGGGAGCACCGCCGCCGCACGGAGAGCTAGGACACAGGAGCGAGAGTGCGGCTGGGGGCAGGCCGGCGGCTGGGGGCAGTGGCCGGCGGCTGTAGTGGAAGGAAGACCTAAACCTAATCTGATACCATGTAGAACAGTGAACCCATAACCCTAACAGGGGTTGGGTGATATATTAATAGGCTGAGTAGACTGGGCCAGGCCCATTACAGAGGGGTGAGATGGTCATTACACGGGGAAGACCCCAAACCCTAAACGGGTATTCTAACACTTGGCACGAATATAGGAACAAAAACTACATGGCAACTTAAAAAGAACATTGAACCATTTCAAACGACATGGACTGTTTCTTTATTTTTGTTAAACAACTATATCCACGCAACCACGCATGTTATCCACAGAAAGTAGCAAGTTTGGGCATTTATCATTAGGGCACCCTCTATTTACAGTCTTCTTGCTGCCAAGCAATTTGTACGACTACCTAATCATATCAAAAGTTCACCAACACCTTCAACTGATAGTGTTTGAGTAGAGATTCAGTCGCATGGAGATCACCTCGTTGGCGAAATCAAAACAAGTCTACATGCATTTTTCAGAAAAGCACCATTGCTTATTACCAATTCATACATAACTAATGAAGTGACATCGTCACATAAACAAAAGAAAGAATAATTCAGCTTGGTTAGGTCTTCATGCACGCTGGAAAAAGGAGTTCATAGCCTCACTGAAACCTTCGGTCAGGCTATAATATCCTAATATTCAATCGCTTTCAGCCAATAATAGATTGAGAGACATACAGATGTCAATTGCAACCACTCTCCATATTATTCAGAAAGTATACGAATATGAATTCAGAATACTGTACTACTATGCAGACAGACATAAATCTCACAAAACAAGATCCCCCCATGTCATCTAATGCAATATCTATTCATTTTTTCTTATTATTTTTTGCTAACTGGACATGAAGTTCACATTATATAATCCTATCGAGTCTATACAAATTCCGTGTTATTTAGAGCTACAAATATGACTAACTGCTTGCTTTACTCAAAGCAAGGATTCCAAAATCCTTGTTCTCTCACTTGTACTATAAGCTTTCCTTTGATCGATTCATGTTGGTAGTAATCTTTCCTGTGGCACATCTTAAAAAAGTAATCAAAACAGTAAATGGCAAATGAAATGTAGGATGTGTGAACTACAGATCTTTAGTGGATCAGGAGGGCAAGGAAAGGCAAGTTATTTACCATCACTTGTTTTCAACATTTGGCAAGCACATAGTAGGTACTGTAAGCAGACCCCCATAGAAAGGTAATGTAGTGGATGCAGACTACTTCCAATGCATTGGATTTTGGCAACATTAGAGGCACCTTGTACCAACACCTGACCATCCTGCATCGCAGGGTTGCAGTACATATGATGATTGTATCTAAAATCGTAGTACATCTCATGGTTGCATCTACTAAGTAAATAACGACAAACCGTAGGCCCTCCAGGCATACCCACAAGACTCACATCATAATTCAAATCATACCGCAACCGTCACAATACATTGTGTGTAAAATAAAAGTTTACTATATTACCTGATTAATAGAAGCAGCAACCAGAAGACCACCATTGCTTGTGCATTCAATACTTAAACGTCTGGAACTGGTGTAACCATTAGAAATGAGGAATTCAGCACATGAAGCAAAGTCATCAAAACAATTTTGTTTCATTGCAAGTGCTCCAGCTTTGTGCCACTCCTCCACCTACTCTCCACCACCCCGAATGTTTACTATACAAACAACGAAGCCTGTGTTTTGCATAGCACAACACCACCAACACTGAATGAAGGTGTTATGCTTATGTTGAATCATCCATAACCATGCATATAGCAAAGTTGGATGCGATCCATTAACATTGATATCTTTCTTTGACATTATGAACATGGGAATTTTGGTAGAGATAAAAGAAGGCACATTGTGATTTTACTCTCCCAAGTCCCAACTGGCAACTCCCAAACACTTCTGTACTGTACACCTGTTGGTAGAAATAATATTTTTGGTTCATTAATTAATGAATGAAAGCTGCAAGATTCATCATCCGCAGGCATGGAGGCATCTGGAGCGGTTGTAGATGGTGGATCGGGACCATCAGACGAGATCTCATAGTACTGAAGCAAAAACAAATTCTTTAATCAGCAGACAGCACAAGTTTATTGTTGCATCTTGAAAGGGAATTAGGCTTACACCTATTTCCTAAACTAATTTTGGTGGTTGAATTGCCCAACACAAATAAATTGGACTAACTAGTTTGCTCTAGTTTATAAGTTCTACAGGTGCCAAAGGTTCACAATAAGCCAATAAAAAGACTAAGAGAAAGGGTTCAAACAAAGGAGCAAAGGGACAACCGAAGGCACCCTGGTCTGGCGCACCGGACTGTCCGGTGCACCAGGGAACTTCAAGCTGAACTTCGCACCTTCGGGAATTCTCAGGGCCGGCGCGCTATAATTCACCGGACATGTCCGGTGTACACCGGACTGTCCGGTGTAACTGCGGGGCAACGACTACTTCAGGTGCCAACGGCTACCTGCGAGCGCATTAAATGCGCGCCTGCGCGCGCAGTGGTTAGGCACGCCCATGCTGGCGCACCGGACACTCTATAGTTCATGTCCGGTGCGCCACCAGACATCCAGGCGGGCCCAGCGTCAGAGCTCCAACGGTCGGAACCCTAACGGCCTGGTGACGTGGCTGTCGCACCGGACATGTCCGGTGTGCACCGGACAGTCCGGTGCACCATACGACAGACAGCCTCCACCAAACGGCTAGTTTGGTGGTTGGGGCTATAAATACCCCAACCACCCCACATTCAAGTCATCCAAGTTTTCCACTTCTCAACCACTTACAAGAGCTAGGCATTCAATTCTAGACTCACTCAAGTGATCAAATCCTCTCCAATTCCACACAAGGCTTTAGTGATTAGCGAGAGAGATTTGCCGTGTTCTTTTGAGCTCTTGCGCTTGGATTGCTTCTTTTCTTTCTCATTTGTTCTTGTGATCAAAACTCAATTGTAACCGAGGCAAGAGACACCAATTGTGTGGTGGTCCTTGCGGGGAAGTTTTGTTCCCGGTTTTGATTTGAGAAGAGAATTTCACTCGGTCCGAGGGACCGTTTGAGAGAGGGTAAAGGGTTGAAAGAGACCCGGCCTTTGTGGCCTCCTCAACAGGGAGTAGGTTTGCGAGAACCGAACCTCGGTAAAACAAATCCACGTGTCACACTCTTCATTCGCTTGCGATTTGTTTGCACCCTCTCTCTCGGACTCGTTATTATTTCTAACGCTAACCCGTCTCGTAGTTGCGTTTATATTTGTAAATTTCAGTTTCGCCCTATTCACCCCCCCTCTAGGCGACTTTCAATTGGTATCAAAGCCCGGTGCTTCATTAGAGCCTAACCGCTCGAAGTGATGTCGGGAGATCACACCAAGAGGGAGATGGAGACCGGCGACAAGCCCACTACGAGTCACGGGAGCACTTCATCGGAAGAGTCCCGCACTAAGAGGAAGGAGAAGAAGAAGAACTCCTCCAACAAAGGGAAGGGGAAGGAGAAGAAATCCTCTTCCCACAAGTCACATCGGAAAGGCGACAAGCACAAGAGGATGAGGAAAGTGGTCTACTACGAGACCGACTCTTCATCACCATCGACCTCGGACTCCGATGCGCCGTCCGTGACTTCTAAGCGCCAAGAGCGCAAGAAGTATAGTAAGATCCCCCTACGCTACCCCCACATTTCAAAGCGTACTCCTTTACTCTCTGTTCCATTAGGCAAACCACCGGTTTTTGACAGTGAAGATTATAATATGTGGAGTGACAAAATGAGGCATCATCTAACCTCACTCCACACTAGCATATGGAATGTTGTTGAGTTTGGTGTACAGGTACCATCCATAGGGGATGAAGATTATGACTCGGACAAGGTGGCCCAAATCCACCACTTTAACTCCCAAGCAACCACTATACTTCTCGCCTCTCTAAGTCGAGAGGAGTATAACAAGGTGCAAGGGTTAAGAAGTGCGAAGGAAATTTGGGACGTACTAAAGACCGCGCACGAAGGAGATGAGGTGACAAAAATCACCAAGCGGGAGACGATCAAGGGGGAGCTCGGTCGCTTCATGCTTCACCAAGGGGAGGATCCACAAGCTATGTACAACCGCTTGAAGACCTTGGTGAACCAAGTGCGCAACCTCGGGAGCGAAAAATGGGATGACCATGAGATGGTCAAGGTTATTCTTAGATCCCTCGTATTTCTTAACCCTACACAAGTTCAATTAATTCGAGGTGATCCTAGATATAAGCTAATGTCTCCCGAGGAGGTCATAGGAAAATTTGTGAGCTTTGAGCTAATGATTAAAGGCTCAAAGAAAATCATCGAGCAAGGCACCTCCTCCACGCCCGAGGCACAACCCGTCGCATTCAAGGCAACGGAAGAAAAGGAGGAGGCTACTCCAAGTCGAACGCCCATCGACACCTCCAAGCTCGACAACGAGGAGATGGCGCTCATTATCAAGAGCTTTCGCCAAATCCTCAAGCAAAGGAGGGGGAAGGATTACAAGCCCCGCTCCAAGAAAGTGTGCTACAAATGTGGTAAGCCCGGTGATTTTATTGCTAAATATCCATTATCTAGTGATAGTGACAGGGGCGATGACAAGAAGGGGAGAAGAAAGGAGAAGAAGAGAAATTACAACAAGAAAGGCGGCGATGCCCACGTGTGCCACGTGTGGGACTCCGACGAGAGCTCCACCGAGTCCTCCTCCGACGAGGACGCCGCCAACATCGCCGTCACCAAGGGTCTTCTCTTCCCCAACGTCGGCCACAAGTGCCTCATGGCCAAGGACGGCAAAAGGAAGAAGGTTAAATCCAAATCCTCCACTAAATATGAGTCCTCTAGTGATGATAATGCTAGTGATGAGGAAGATAATTTGCGTACTCTTTTTGCTGACCTCAACATGCAACAAAAGGAAAAATTAAATGAATTGATTAGTGCTATTCATGAGAAGGATGATCTCTTGGACTCTCAAGAGGACTTCCTTATTAAGGAGAACAAAAAGCATGTTAAGGTTAAAAATGCTTATGCTCTACAAGTTGAAAAATGTGAAAAATTGTCTAGTGAGCTAAGCACTTGCCATGAGACTATTGACAACCTTAGAAATGAGAATGCTAAATTGTTAGCTAAGGTTGATTCACATGTTTGTAATATTACAACTTCCAATCCTAGAGATGATAATGTAGATTTACTTGCTAGGATTGATGAGTTGAATGTTTCTCTTGCTAGTCTTAGATTTGAAAATGAAAAATTAATTGCTAAGGCTAAAGATTTTGATGTTTGCAATGTTACTATTTCTAACCTTAGAAGTGAAAATGATATATTACATGCTAAGGTTGTAGAATTAAAATCTTGCAAACCCTCTACATCTACTATTGAGCATGTTTCTATTTGCACTAGATGTAGAGATATTGATATTAATGCTATTCATGATCACATGGCGTTAATTAAACAACAAAATGATCATATAGCAATATTAGATGCAAAAATTGCCGAGCATAACTTAGAGAATGAAAAATTTAAATTTGCTAGAAGTATGCTCTATAATGGGAGTCGCCCTGGCATCAAGGATGGCATTGGCTTCCAAAGGCAAGACAATGTCAAACTTAGTGTACCTCCTAAAAATTTGTCTAACTTTGTTAAGGGTAAGGCTCCCATGCCTCAGGATAACGAGGGTTACATTTTGTACCCTGTCGGTTATCCTGAGAGCAAAATTAGGAGAATTCATTCTAGGAAGTCTCACTCTGGCCCTAACCATGCTTTTATGTATAAGGGTGAGACATCTAGCTCTAGGCAACCAACCCGTGCTAAGTTGCCTAGAAAGAAAACTCCTAGTGCATCAAATGATCATAGCATTTCATTTAAAACTTTTGATGCATCTTATGTTTTGACTAACAAATTCGGCAAGGTAGTTGCCAAGTTTGTTGGGGGCAAACACAAGGGTTCTAAGACTTGTGTTTGGATACCCAAAGTTCTTATGTCTAATGCCAAAGGACCCAAAACCGTTTGGGTACCTAAAGTCAAGAACTAAACTTGTTTTGTAGGTTTATGCATCTGGGGGCTCAAGTTGGATCATCGACAGCGGGTGCACAAACCACATGACAGGGGAGAAGAAGATGTTCTCCTCCTACGAGAAAAACCAAGATCCCCAACGAGCTATCACATTCGGGGATGGAAACCAAGGTTTGGTCAAAGGTTTGGGTAAAATAGCTATATCTCCTGACCATTCCATTTCCAATGTTTTTCTTGTAGATTCTTTAGATTACAATTTGCTTTCCGTGTCTCAATTATGTCAAATGGGCTACAACTGTCTATTCACTGATGCAGGTGTCACTATCTTAAGAAGAAGTGATGATTCAATAGCTTTTAAGGGAGTGTTGGAGGGTCAGCTATACTTGGTGGATTTTGATAGAGCTGAACTCGACACTTGCTTAACGACAAACATGGGTTGGCTCTGGCACCGCCGACTAGCCCATGTTGGAATGAAGAATCTTCATAAGCTTCTAAAGGGAGAGCACATTTTAGGACTAACAAATGTTCATTTTGAGAAAGACATGATTTGTAGCGCATGCCAAGCCGGGAAGCAAGTTGGCACTCATCATCCACACAAGAACATCATGACAAGTGACAGGCCACTGGAGCTCCTACACATGGATTTATTCGGCCCGATCGCTTACATAAGCATCGGCAGGAGTAAGTACTGTCTAGTTATTGTGGATGATTATTCTCGCTTCACTTGGGTGTTCTTTTTGCAGGAAAAATCCCATACCCAAGAGACCTTAAAGGGATTCTTGAGACGGGCTCAAAATGAGTTCGGCTTAAGGATCAAGAAAATTAGAAGCGACAACGGGACGGAGTTCAAGAACTCTCAAATTGAAGGCTTCCTTGAGGAGGAGGGCATCAAGCATGAGTTCTCTTCTCCCTACACCCCACAACAAAATGGTGTAGTGGAGAGGAAGAATCGAACTCTATTGGACATGGCAAGAACCATGCTTGATGAGTACAAGACACCGGATTGGTTTTGGGCCGAGGCGGTTAACACCGCTTGCTACGCCATCAACCGGTTATATCTACACCGAATCCTCAAGAAGACATCCTATGAACTCCTAACCGGTAAAAAGCCCAATATTTCATATTTTAGAGTTTTTGGTAGCAAATGCTTTATTCTTGTTAAAAGAGGTAGAAAATCTAAATTTGCTCCTAAAACTGTAGAAGGCTTTTTACTAGGATATGACTCAAACACAAGGGCATATAGAGTCTTTAACAAGTCCTCAGGACTAGTTGAAGTTTCTTGTGACGTTGTGTTTGATGAGACTAACGGCTCTCAAGTAGAGCAAGTTGATCTTGATGAGATAGGTGAAGAACAGGCTCCGTGCATCGCGCTAAGGAACATGTCCATTGGGTATGTGTGCCCTAAGGAATCCGAAGAGCCTCCACATGCACAGGATCAACCATCCTCCTCCACGAAAGCATCTCCACCAACTCAAAATGAGGACGAGGCTCAAGTTGATGAAGGAGAAGATAAAAGAGACGAGCCAACTCAAGATGATGGCAATGATCAAGGGGGAGATGCAAATGATCAAGACAAGGAGGATGAAGAGCCAAGACCGCCACACCCAAGAGTCCACCAAGCAATCCAACGAGATCACCCCGTCGACACCATCCTCGGCGACATTCATAAGGGGGTAACTACTCGATCTCGTGTTGCACATTTTTGTGAGCATTACTCTTTTGTCTCCTCTATTGAGCCACACAGGGTAGAGGAAGCACTCCAAGATTCGGATTGGGTGATGGCAATGCAAGAGGAGCTCAACAATTTCGTGAGGAACGAGGTATGGCATTTAGTTCCACGTGCTAACCAAAATGTTGTAGGAACTAAGTGGGTCTTCCGCAACAAGCAAGATGAGCATGGTGTGGTGACAAGGAACAAAGCCCGACTCGTGGCCAAGGGATACTCCCAAGTTGAAGGTTTGGATTTCGGTGAAACCTATGCACCCGTAGCTAGGCTTGAGTCAATTCGCATATTATTGGCCTATGCTACTTACCATGGCTTCAAGCTTTACCAAATGGACGTGAAGAGTGCCTTCCTCAACGGACCAATCAAGGAAGAGGTCTATGTTGAGCAACCTCCCGGCTTTGAAGATAGTGAGTACCCTAACCATGTCTATAGGCTCTCTAAGGCGCTTTATGGGCTCAAGCAAGCTCCAAGAGCATGGTATGAATGCCTAAGAGATTTCCTTATTGCTAATGGCTTCAAAGTCAGAAAAGCCGATCCTACTTTATTCACTAAAACTCTTGACAATGATTTGTTTGTATGCCAAATTTATGTTGATGATATTATATTTGGGTCTACTAACGAATCTACATGTGAAGAATTTAGTAGGATCATGACACAGAAATTCGAGATGTCTATGATGGGGGAGTTGAAGTATTTTCTAGGATTCCAAGTCAAGCAACTCCAAGAAGGCACCTTCATTAGCCAAACAAAGTATACTCAAGACATTCTAACCAAGTTTGGAATGAAGGATGCCAAGCCCATCAAGACACCCATAGGAACCAATGGGCATCTCGACCTCGACACGAGAGGTAAATCCGTCAATCAAAAGGTATACCGGTCGATGATTGGTTCATTGCTTTATTTATGTGCATCTCGACCGGACATTATGCTTTCCGTATGCATGTGTGCAAGATTCCAAGCCGACCCTAAGGAATCACACCTTATGGCCGTAAAACGAATCTTGAGATATTTGGCTTATACTCCTAAGTTTGGGCTTTGGTACCCTCGGGGATCCACATTTGATTTAATTGGTTATTCGGATGTCGATTGGGTAGGGTGTAAAATTAATAGAAAGAGCACATCAGGGACTTGCTAGTTCTTGGGAAGATCCTTGGTGTCTTGGGCTTCAAAGAAGCAAAATTCGTTCGCTCTTTCTATCGCCGAAGCCGAGTACATTGCCGCAGGCCATTGTTGTGCGCAATTGCTTTGGATGAGGCAAACCCTGCGGGACTATGGTTACAAATTAACCAAAGTTCCTCTTCTATGTGATAATGAGAGTGCAATCCGCATGGCGGATAATCCCGTTGAGCATAGCCGCACTAAACACATAGCCATTCGGTATCATTTTCTTAGAGATCACCAACAAAAGGGAGATATAGAGATTGCATATATTAACACTAAAGATCAATTAGCCGATATTTTTACCAAGCCACTAGATGAACAAACTTTTACCAAACTTAGGCATGAGCTCAACATTCTTGATTCCAGGAACTTCTTTTGCTAATTTGCGCACATAGCTCATAAGTATACCTTTGATCATGTCTCTTTTATATATGCTATGACTAATGTGTTTTCAAGTGAATTTCAAACCAAGTCATAGGTATATTGAAAGGGAATTGGAGTCTTCGACGAAAACAAAGGCTTCCACTCCACTCTACTACTCATTCTTCGCCGTCGCTCCGCTTCACTCTCCGTCTTTGGTATAATCTTCACTCATATGGTTCATTTGCCAAAGGGGAGAAAGTAGCTAACAAGGGCCTATATTTCATTCCAAGTATCCGTTTTTGGCGATTCATGCCAAAGGGGGAGAAAGTATTGGCCCAAAGCAAAAGGACCGCACCACCACCCTAATTTTAAAATTAATGATTTTCAATTGGCAAATCTCAAATTGGTATCTCTTTGTGTTCTAAAGGGGGAGAAAGTAGTATTTTCAAAAATGATATCTTAAAACCCTCTTGAACACTAAGAGGAGAATTTATTAAGAGGGAGTTTTGTTTGGTCAAAGGAAAAGCATTTTGAAACAAGGGGAGAAATTTTCAAATCTTAAATGCTTCTCAAAAATCTTATTCATTTACCTTTGACTAGTTGCAAAATATCTTTAAAAAGATTTTACAAAAGAATTTGCAAAAACAAAACATGTGGTGCAAGCGTGGTCCAAAATATTAAGAAACAAAAGGAACAATCCATGCATATCCTATGATAATATTTATTGGCTCAATTCTAAGTAACCTTTGCACTCACGATTATGCAAACTAGTTTCAATTCTACACTTTTATATTTGCTTTGGTTTGTGTTGGCATCAATCACCAAAAAGGGGGAGATTGAAAGGGAATTAGGCTTACACCTATTTCCTAAACTAATTTTGGTGGTTGAATTGCCCAACACAAGTAAATTGGACTAACTAGTTTGCTCTAGTTTATAAGTTCTACAGGTGCCAAAGGTTCACAATAAGCCAATAAAAAGACTAAGAGAAAGGGTTCAAACAAAGGAGCAAAGGGACAACCGAAGGCACCCTGGTCTGGCGCACCGGACTGTCCGGTGCACCACCGGACAGTGTCCGGTGCACCAGGGAACTTCAAGCTGAACTTCGCACCTTCGGGAATTCTTAGGGCCAGCGCGCTATAATTCACCGGACATGTCCGGTGTACACCGGACTGTCCGGTGTAACTGCAGGGCAACGGCTACTTCAGGTGCCAACGGCTACCTGCGAGCGCATTAAATGCGCGCTTGCGCGCGCAGTGGTCAGGCACGCCCATGCTGGCGCACCGGACACTCTACAGTTCATGTCCGGTGCGCCACCGGACATCCAGGCGGGCCCAGCGTCAGAGCTCCAACGGTCGGAACCCTAACGGCCTGGTGACGTGGCTGTCGCACCGGACATGTCCGGTGTGCACCGGACAGTCCGGTGCACCATACGACAGACAGCCTCCACCAAACGGCTAGTTTGGTGGTTGGGGCTATAAATACCCCAACCACCCCACATTCAAGTCATCCAAGTTTTCCACTTCTCAACCACTTACAAGAGCTAGGCATTCAATTCTAGACACACTCAAGTGATCAAATCCTCTCTAATTCCACACAAGGCTTTAGTGATTAGCGAGAGAGATTTGTCGTGTTCTTTTGAGCTCTTGCGCTTGGATTGCTTCTTTTCTTTCTCATTTGTTCTTGTGATCAAAACTCAATTGTAACCGAGGCAAGAGACACCAATTGTGTGGTGGTCCTTGCGGGGAAGTTTTGTTCCCGGTTTTGATTTGAGAAGAGAAGCTCACTCGGTCCGAGGGACCGTTTGAGAGAGGGTAAAGGGTTGAAAGAGACTCGACCTTTGTGGCCTCCTCAACGGGGAGTAGGTTTGCGAGAACCGAACCTCGGTAAAACAAATCCGCGTGTCACACTCTTCATTCGCTTGCGATTTGTTTGCACCCTCTCTCTCGGACTCGTTATTATTTCTAACGCTAACCCATCTCGTAGTTGTGTTTATATTTGTAAATTTCAGTTTCGCCCTATTCACCCCCCTCTAGGCGACTTTCACATCTGTACTCGAATACTCCATAGTAGCTGGAAGGAACCTAGGATAGAATTTGTGATGATGGATGGACCACACATGGTTGAAGGCAAGGCTGGGCGCCTGGCCAAGGCACGCACGCACGCAGGAGGCGTGCCCAAACTACTGCTCGTCGTGGTGCGCGCCCATGGCTGTAGCGGTGGAGGTGATGGCCTGTGCCTTGAGCTAGTCTATCATTTCGTCGAACACCTTCTCCACGTTCTCCTCAGGCTTGCCGACAATCTGGTGCTACATACCGAGGTAGATGCAAAGTGTCTTGTCCTTGCTCCCGGTGTGCCTGCAGAGCTCCTCGACGCAGGCCAGGTTGCAGACGGTGTCCTCGGCGTCGTGCACGCCGAGCAACGACAGCTGCACCTCCTCGAATCGATGCTGCAGCTCACAACAGATGCGGAGGCGCTCGAGCACCGTGGCCGCCCTAGGCGGAGCCGTTGTGCGGCGCGAGGAGGCGAGCATGAGTGCCCGCTTCCAGTCCACCTTGAAGAAGCTCTCGAGGATGTTGCCCCACGTGAAGGCGACATGCCAGGTGGGGACGACGGCGGCGAGCAGGTGCTCGAGTGGCCAGGGCGGCTTGATCCTCGGACTGACCCCGCACATGGTGTCATTGAGCATGGCTCTGTACCGCCACAGGTCCCTATTCTGGAGGTGGAGCAACAACATGATGGCGTCGCCAAGCGACTCCCAATAGAGGAAGCAGGGGAGCATGGGCGGGTAGTCGACGTGGAAGGGCGCAAAGGTGGGTGGTGTCGTAGTCATTGAGCACGGGGTTGATGTCGAGGAGGTGGCCCTAGTGACCCTCGGTGAAGTCGTGGCCCTGGTGGTGGAGCGCGACAATGGTGGGTAGGAGATGGCGGTAATCTCGGGGGGCGAGGGTCACTGAACTCTGGCCAGGGTGTGCGGCAATGTTGGGGGAAGGGTGGGTCGGTGGGCGCGGCGAGCTCGCTCATCTCGTCGCTGAACCGTGCGACGGTGAGGATGGCGTTGTCTCGGTGGCGCGGGGGAGGGGCGGGTAGCACGCTGGATGCAGGGGCAGGGGCGGCGTCGAGGTGGGGAAGAGGCAGGCGGGCAGGGCGAGGAAGAGGCCACCAGGTTTACCGTGCGGACGGAGGAAGCGGCGGCCGCAGTATTGATTGGAGGATGCGGCAGCCGCGATTCGCGGCGCGACAGTCGGGGCGGGGATGGACACGTTTGGGTTTGGCAGAACCGTGCGCCATTCTATTGTGGACGCCTACACTATGTACATAATAGTATATATATATAGTTATAGTATTAGGAGCCCTGGGCTTCCATCAATGCAGGGAGCCCCTGCCAGTCTAGACGTGCCGGGCGCGGGTCAACGTGGCAGGTGGTCCGAGTACCGCGCACATGCACCGAGTGAAGGTGGGTCGTACGTGCGCACCCTCTATTACCATTTATGCATCCGTTTCACTCAACTTACGTATGCATAAACACGTAACTGCCACGGTGAGTGCGTATGTTCCGCACGGGTTTTCCGGAGTCGTGGTCACGACCCGCGTTGGAGTTGACCGCGTTTATACTTGCATATTATGACTCCAACGGTTTCATAAATTGACACGTCGATGCGGTTTTGTCGGTGTGGTGTAGTATTTGGTATTTATGATTGTATACTTCGATGTTAACAACTACATATCATTTAGGATTTATTATATTACGTACTTTGGCGTTGGTCTTGATTAATTATTTTTTTGTAAACCGTTTACGATACTTTGCACAGCTATTTATGCTTATTATGATCACACAGTAAACAAACCTTCACACTGACTGTGCGCTGACTAGTGGACCCACAGTCCCTCGCCGCTCCCCCGCGGGCCGACCGGGCTAATATGGTCAACGAGTCACACACAACCGACCCCTTTCAATTAATTCAGCTCGGGTCCACCCAAACCCTAAAATAATCAGTTCCTCCCCGTCGCCGTCATTCACTCCTGCGATCGCCATCGACGACCGCCCCCACCTCTTCCACCGCCGTAATCTCCGCGGTTCATCGATTCACCGCCGTCGTTCTCCTTCCCTGGTTCGTTTCCCCTCTCATTCTTTCGAGTTCCCCCCATTCTTTTACATAGTTCAGTCGCTAATGTCCATCAGGTTCGCCCCGCCCCTTCTACATCCCTTCAATTGATTCGAAATTAATTGAATCGCCTCATTATATGTAGTATCCGATAATGCCTTCCAATTTTTTCAATTGCATATTTGTTACATTCTGTTCATTTTGTTATAGGTACTGAGTGTTGTTTATAAACATAATATATTTTTTTTACAATAGCAATCAATAGATTAGTGGTGTTATTGTACTGTGTCATTATTGTTGTTTCTGATAGTTATACTACATATACTTTTATGAATTACATTGCATAATTTATTTATGCACACTATGTACTGTTTTATTTAAATGTCAGTTTTCACATATCTGTTGTTATGCATTCCTTCTTCTCATTTACGTTGTCTACATCTGTTGTTATGCACAATACACACACTATACATACCCGAACAGTTTCATAATGTTATATTTATTCAATTATTATGTATGGTATAGTATTATTTCCTGATGTTCTTTTTCATTTACTTAGTTTGTTCTACCCCAAAAAATGAAGTCAGTTGATCGTCCTCCGGCTAATCCCAAACGCATAACCATTGAGTCAAGCCAAGAATTCTTTAGTGTTGAGATACCACGGTCGGCCTCTATTGGAGTTCGTCCAAACACAAAGCATTCTGATCAGGGTCCTGCACCTATCGAGAAACCATCTGTTATTTATGAAGCCAATGAACAAACTGGATCTGGCAATGATGACGATGACTTCATGACACCTACAAAGAAGCGTAATGCTGCTGGAAGTCATATGAATATCTTACGGAAGACATGCACAAAGAGGCCGAAAGTAGTAGAAACTCCACGGCAGGTTATATGTTATACTTATGTTTTCATATATATTAAATACTAATTAGTATTCAATAATCATGACCTGATACAACATATTAGATATTATTTAGCAGTATACAGTAAGGATGAATCTAGTCGAATTTTTCACGTTAGGTTCCAAGTTCTGAAATGCATTTACAATATCATATTTATTTTACAACCCTTGGACACTTTTTTATTGTCTACAGATAATGCAGTTTAGTTTATTTAACTAGGTATTATGTTATTTTAGTTGCATCCCTTACATTATGAGTGCTAATTTTATGGCTCATGCCACATTTATTTCATTGTTTTCATAACATTTAACATACATTATTTCAGAAACTCAATGTTAGATGCAACCCTCAGGATGTGATTATAACTATTAAGATATTGAATGAGAGGCAACGACAAGCCGTTGCTAGAAAAGGATTTTCCAATATTCTTGACATGACACTTGATGCACTGGGTAGCCGTTCTCATCTTCGTTGGTTGATGGATAAGTTGGACCACAAGGATATGACTATTCGCCCTAGAGTTGGCAAGGAACTAAAGATTACGAAAGAAACTGTCCACCTTATACTAGGCCTTCCGAATGCTGGCGGTGGTAAGCCACTAGGAATCGATGAAGCAGTGGCGGGCAATAACTTGAGGGCTGAACTTGGATTGTCCAAGGATGAGTTCGTTGTTGCATCTCTTCAGGACCGATTGAGAAAAGGAAATGATGATGACCTCTCTATCAGATGCTTCTTTTTGATATTGTTCAATAGATTGTTGTTCCCCACTTCCAGCTGGGGCATATCTAACCATGAAGTGTTATTGACGGAAGAAATGGACCGTTTCCATGAAACAGACTGGTGCCACTTAATTTTTAACGACCTATGTGAAGCTGCACAAAAGTGGCATACAAGAAGCACTTCTAATGTGTCCACGACGATATATGGATGCTCAGTTGTCATACTAGTAAGTAAATAACATTGGACTGTTCTTTTTTTCATATCGAATGGAATCTATTTTCCATGATAGTATAAATTAGTTATTGTTTTTTTGTAGTTGTACTATTTGGACCACTTGCATGATGCTGCAGCCCCCCCCAATAAACGTGGCACACCCTGCATAAAATTCTTTGATAAAAACATTATCCAAGCTCTGACAAAAGCTGATAAGAGGAAGCCACGCCAAAGCGGTGAACCTTTTGGCCATTGTGAGGTATGTCATCTGTACATAAAACAATAGGAATGCATTACCCTGCATAAATATGCATTTGCTGTTATTAGGTGAATGTTTATGCATGTAGTATCTCTATTAGTTTTCGTACCATTCTGAATAAACTCGTAATAGACACCATATACTTCATTTCTCAGTGGGTAACACAATTTATTTATGGTTATCTTTCATGTATTTAATTATATTACAAATGTTTTTTTCAGTTCCGAAGCTTTTCCGAAACTGGCTATTCTGCTGTGCCTAGTGTGCAGTTTCAATCAGAGGTCAGTCTATGGCAAAACATACATCCCATATGTGTCCATAAATACCATATGTACATTACAAATGTTTTATGTAATATTATATCCTTATGTTTCTAAGAATTAATTATGATGCATTATCATTCATTACATCACAGCATAGGGACAGGACAAACATTTTTGATGTCCCTCGTCCCGATCCTTGTGGTCATCATACTATTCATATCCAGCTCCCATTGATCAAGGATATGCTTTCAAGTAAGATAAAGCAGCTCCAACCACGTGACCGACCAAAATTCATTGAAAAGTTTGTTGAGTATGATTCTGAAGTTGGCAAAGCGTGTTCCATCATAAAAAGTACTCTTACCAAGATGGTTGTGAAGCAGTATGAACTAGCGGACACATTTGCTGAGTTAATTGATGATGTCCTTCGCGCGGAGTCTGACGACCTAGACAATGTTGCGGAAGCGCCTCAAACAGATAAACCTCCAGATATATCTCAGCATATGTCGTCAGGTTACCTTCCCTCATTGTCATTTATTCAATTCATGTACTTAACTCTATGCATTTATCAGTTCTTGCTGTTTGAATACTACAACTTTTTAATTACAGAGGAACAGATCCATGAGGGTACTCAGAATACCCAAGACCTGACTATGCCATATTCACAACTGAATACGGAGTTGACAGGTACCCAGTTTGAAGAAATACACGAAAAGCAACAACAAATGCGTCGTGCATTTGAGGGCTGCCCTGACGATTTGGAGACGAACATAACCCCAAATGCGGAAAACCAGGTATTTTATGCAGTCTGATTATGGTTACATTACATGTTAATTTCCAATTTTCATCCAAAATATTAGACAAAACCATAATAATGTATACAGGATTTCTGTTTTAATGTTGGCAATAATATGCCGAGCGACATAAACATGTCTCATCGACATGTACCAGACTGCAATCCTATGAGCTCATATCCGTCTTCCCACTTGCCGATGTTTGACGCCACACCGCAAAAAGATGTATATGTTTCAGCTTTGTTTTCTCCATTGTAATCTCAATTATGGATTAAATTTAATTGACACATGATTGAGGTTTAAAACATAGTATCATTGTTTCTTTGGGTCAGGGAGGAGACATTGGTGCATCTCATGACACTCCAACTTACACGGGCCCCCTTTTTGATCAGACACCTAGTGCTCATGTAAGTAATCCAGTTATACATTTATTGCATGCTTGCTTCTCATAACTCATTCATAATTTACTATACTCTCTACCTGCATTGTGTTTCAGGTTGCAGATGGTGAGGAAACACATATCTTGCACACTACACATGACCACTCTCTGCCACGTTTAACAGAATTGGACTGTGCTCGGTCGCTTCGTGCTTTTTTGTGCTCCTCAAAAACTGACCCAAACAGGTTTTTCTTTAACTTTTAAGTCAAAATAACATGTAGGTTGTTGCTTACATATATAATGAATAACATATCCTTTTTCATTATTATATAGGAAGATCATAGAATTCGATGAATGTATTGGAAATTGTCTCGATATACAACAATCATTTGCAGATGGGATGTGTCTGGATAATGTGTTCATGCAGTGTTTCATCATGTGTTTTCGCCATGACGAAATCAATAATTGCTCGTCCATCAACAAAAACAGACTTGTACTGGATGTCAATGTTGGTGTATGTACAATTCATTAATACCTACCTATTTTTGCAATTGTTTACATACAGTTTTATATGACACAGTAATTATTATTATGCAGACTCTCCTCAACTTTGAGGAGCATGAACGCTACAGTAATTCTCCTCAGATTTTTGATCAAACTGTCCTTGATGCTTATCTGGACAAGACCCTGCCCCAACTGGACAATTTTGTTGACTACAAAACGGTATAATTATTTATCTTTGTATCAACGCTTTCCTGTTATGCAATTATATTCATCGCTCAGCTACACACTAATGTTATCATTCCGTTTATCTAACTCTTGGTATTTGACAGATTATGGTCCCTATTCTTCATATGGGACATTGGACATTGTATGTCATCAATATCCAGTTTCGATGTATTCACATTTTAGATTCAAATCCATATGGTCCGGAGTTGGGTGGTACTTCATGGAAGATGTTTCATTACTCCCAAAAGGACATAGGCACCAGGAAACTACCATGGGCTAGGGTTATAATGAACAGATTGAACAAATCTTTGCAACAAGTCTGGCCCAATTCACGCATCCCTAAATTTGGAAATTTCCCAATTGACATGCCACCTATGTGTCCCACCATGATAGCTGGATCTAATGACTGTGGCTTCTTTGTCATGAGATACATCCAGTACTATGACTATATGGATGGTTCTATCAAGCAATTTATACAACGAGTAAGTCATTTTATGATTATGCAGTTTGTATTTATACATTCAACATTTCAGATATAACTTATTCACCTCGGGATAATGTGTATTATGCAGGAAAACTCTGGTGACCTACGATCTCTGGCTCTATATTACCTCACCTTCCATAGCAAGAACAAGTGCCTCCCGTTGCCTCCAGAAATTCAAAGATTCAAGTTTGGACGCTAGCTGTGTCGCTGGATCAACATTTTGTGAATCGCAACCGTTTGATATGGAACAAACATTTTGTGGCTTCCTTGTTACGGAACAAAATGTTGTGAAGCCAAACCTCCTTGTTGCATGTCTATGTAACCGTATTGAAACTTTCTATGTTTTTCACCCAAGCTATCAAGACACTCATGTTTAATGCAGTTCTTAGATAAAAATTTGACCTATGTGTATTAAACAAGTTATGAAACATTTCAGGTATAATGCGATATTCAGTTCAAACTTCGACTGTTTACTCATATTTCTATCAGTGATTTACTCACTAGTTATTGTTATTCTCTGATTTCTTCACAAATCTATTATTTACCAGTATGTGTCACGAATTCTTATGTCTAATACGAATTACGCTGTTTTGTTAGTTCACTTACGCAAATTTGTACCCAGTTTACAATAATTTTAATTACAGACGAAATACGCTGTTTTGTTAGCTCAATTACGCAAATCTGTACAGCCTTATTCTTTTGTCAATAACTACTGGTATCAGATTTGTCTACTCGCACACATGTGTAATAAAAATTATGTTACTACATTAAATCACAATTTATTGTGTCGTTTGTTTTCTTCACAAAGACAATTTTAGCCAGTTTTTGCCACCAAGATTTGTATAGCGTCGAATTACGCTGTTTTCATAACACATTTACGCATATTTCGTATACAATTTACACAACATTTCAATACATGCAGTACATCATTATTACTTATACTTTGTGAATATCGACTGGTTCCAGCATTTATAAATTCACCCATAGTTGTAATAACAAGTATGGCACTACATTACATTTGTCATAAAATATGAAATCATCTACTCCCCACTAGATGAATCATTGTCTGTAACACCTCCTTGATGTTTTTTTGAAGTGCATGCCTCATTCTAGTTTGGAGCGCTAGATGAACCCTTGTTCCTAGAACCTATGGGCCGCCCTCTCTTTCGACCAGTAAGGCTGGCCAACCGAAGCCTATTCTCCTCCACAGATAGACAAGTGTGACTATTGTGACCATCAGCAATTCCACACCTTTGACACTTTCTGTTCTTTTTCTTGTCTCCTTTTGCCCCCAACTTAATAACTCTTTTTTCGTTATCACTGATTGTTCTGCCCTTTGGCTTCGCGTTATCTGGTCTTCTCAAGCTTACTCCACTCACATTAAAATCTAGCTTCTACAATTAAGAAAAAATATGATATTTTTAAATATTAGTACTTAAATCCAATTATTTGTATGTAATTTTAAATAATACCCATGCACATGCGTTTTTAATAGCGCCATTACCTTTTTAATCGTCAAATCTGTACCACTCACATCAATCAGTGGTGTGCTAGTGGTCAATTGTCCATAATCGTGCTGCACACATATACCATTCATAATCAGCATCAAGGTCCAATCGTTACTATCTTGTATTACAACAACTTTTCCTCTATTATAATCATGTATTACCTGTTCCAATATTTGTTGTGCCATAGCACATTGGGTATCGCTCACACCACCTTCTTGTAAAGTAGGCACCAATTGAATTACCTGTCAAATAATACAATTGACAGTAAATAGGTGTGTTTATGACAAACAATACACACCATTATGCATAGTAAACATCATATAACATATTACACATACACCAGCCTGCGCCCTTCTTGTCGTTAGATTATCTCCCATCATGTCTCTTTCATCATTCCTGTCGCACTGTATCAGGCAAGTTTCTCATACTTTCCATTCACCAAAACTTAAAACTCAGTATATCAATTAAAATACACGACTATTACAATTAATATATTAAATACCTGTATTCCTTCGCCATCACTAGTACTATCATCACCTTCAATATCTGGCTCCAACCGTGAAAGTAGCAAAAGCAGTTCATCCATCATCTTTAGGGCTCTATCATATCCAGCCTTTGAAAGACTTGCATTATGTACTACTTTCATTGACTTTTTAAGCAACATCTTTTGCCTATATGATTTAGTCTCACCGTCTTTACCCTTCAAATTCTTATCATCCCTTGAAAAAGTCACATCTTGTATAGCAGAGTAGGTGTATCTCTGAAGGATGTATTCCGAAGGTATTCGATCAATTTGAAGATGCATAAATGTTCGTAAAAGATGCACACAAAGCAGACCTACATCAAAGCATGTAAAAAAATGTCTTCGTTTATGTTCACTCACTATAATTAAACATTTTTATACAACAATTACCCAATATGACATACCTGTATGCTCCCAATGCTTGCATTCACATTCATACTTTCCAGCATCTACATCAGCCATTACTTTGAATTGGTGTTGCCCCCACACAATCTTATTTGACCTTGAAGTATGCTGAACCACCCATTCATTCACACCACCATCTGGATCATGTGATATCTTGTATGCAGTAGCATATTTCAAAGGCTCTTGAAACTTATTCATTACAGCCCTTGTGTATGTCCTCGCTACACGTATCTCAAACATATACAATGTATTTGTTTCCTTTTGGCCCTACAGTAGACATAATTATATGTTATAATATTGTACGTTACATATTTTGATATAATAATATTCTATGTACTCACCATGCATCCTAGTGCCTCTTTTGCCTCTTTCATCTTCCTACTGTGCAGAAGCTTCAACATTTGCTTGGCGAATTGATGTAGTGGCGTGTTTGCATCGACATGAGCACTTTTTACGAGTTTGTTCATGCTCTCGCTACGTTGTGTAGAGACCATTAACCCACAATAATCATGTTTAAAAAAAGCTGGTATCCAATCTTTACGAATTTCATACATTCTGGAAAGACTGATGTTATCATGTAGACCGAAATCATCAATCAGCATTGCCCAGGCAGTCTCAAACTCAGTTACAGTTAAAGGATGATGTATTATAGATTGGAACCTTGTTTTGAAATCCTCTTCCTCAAATCTAGCGTACAACTCGTTTAAATACGACATATACCTGTTTTGAACATGCCACAAACACAACCGATGGATTGTGTTTGGAAATACCCTGCCTAGTGCAACTGGCATTGCTGGATCTTGATCTAAAATCATAAATTTTCACAACATTATGCAACACATTACTAACTATAATTGCATTCAATACATTCATAGTAGAACGTAATAATTGTTAAGCTTATTAATCATACCTGTAAGCATTACTCGTGGTCCTTCAGCTCCCATGCACGTTTTGAATGCATTGAAAACCCACTCGAATGTGTCTACAGTTTCGTCACCCAACAATGTGAAACCAAATACGGTGCACTGCAGATGGTGGTTACAACCAACAAACATTCCCAGGGGTTTGTCATATAGATTTGTCTTATGAGTTGTATCAAAGGTAACTGCATCTCCAAAGTCAATGTAATCTGCTTGCTGGCTAGCATGGGACCAAAAAATGCTCAAAATCTTTCCTTCTTGGTCTAGCTGGAAGTCAGAGAAAAACTGTGGGTTATCTTTTTTACACAATGCAAAAAAAGATAGGAGCTTAGACACATCATTGGCATTTCTTTCTCTTTATCGCGCTTTCTTCCTGTGAACATTAAACAATACCCCTTAGTCCATATGTACACAACATCATTATGTCATTATATCAGTGTAAATAACAACATAACTTACAGGTTGATCATGTCTTGTGTAGTTAACGGTACATTCTCTGGTCCACCATGCATTTATGAAACAAAATCCATTATACAGTGTTGCGGAATCCTGCTTTCTTGCATCGCACTAAGGAACTCCATGTAATCTGGATCATGTGTCTTGTTGCACTGTAACTGATTCTTTTCCGTATCCTTCTTGAAGAACTCATGATTATGTTCCAAATGAATAAGATCAATCCGCACTGAAATGATATTCTCTTTGGTATCGTCATAGATTTTTTTAAGTTTCATTCCAGCTCTGCATTGTGTTCGCTTGGAAATTGTATTTCGCATTTTTGGATTACCATATCCTCTTTCGGCACGCTTGCCTTCCAATGAACAATTCAACCACTTGCAATTTTTTCTCTCCCTATATCTCTTCAATGGAAATCCAACTTCATATGCATATCTGCTATAGAATTTGTACGCCTCGTCCACATTCCTAAATGTCATACCGACCTTTGGTACCAATTGTTGATCTGTACTATCGTCCTATTCAATTAATGGAGTCGTCATGCAGTGCACATATATAAAAAATAAGCTTATAGCATGGTGAATTTCTAGTTCTTCATAAACTGCATGGACTGTATAACTAATAATACATGTGTATTCGGTTAAATCATAACTTGCACTGAAATTGATAACAAATACATGGGTATTCCTTTGAACTTACATGGCTTTGGAGGATGTGTGGTGTGTCCTGCTCATGTTCACCAATTGTACGCATGGGTATCCGCTGAGTTGTTCCCACCAAACTTGGATGAACTGTGTTGCTGTCTTCAAGAATTCCTGGCGCCGTTAACGCAGCTGGTGGAGTTACAGCATGCCGGCCATCGGTCGTAGAGGGTGTCATCGTCGCTGTATCTTCTCCATACTGCTCTGATCCCCTGGCCGTCTCCATTGTGTATGCCCTAACTCTCCCAGATCTTTGAACAAAAGCGGCGGCGGCTGTGTGTCTACCGTTTTTTTGCAGCTAATCTCCTATACTCGCCTAAACCGTCATGGCCTATATTCCTGGCATGATCCAATATCCCGAGATTTACTGTGCAGTTTGCATGTCGCTAGATTTACGTGAACGATCCGTTACGATTACATGCCTATTGTATCACATTTCCATAAATATGGCTTACCCCAACGTGCAACCGCCCCACGTTCTTGGATGAAGCGCGCGTCACCCCCACTACCCGATCTGACCACACACGTCGCGTCAGATGATTATTCATTTGTACTTAGTCATTTAAACAAGCATAAAAGTCGCGCCACCTCCCGATCACATCCAACTATACCAATTTACGCAGCTAATAACGGTAAAATACGCAAGCATAAAAGCGCGACCCACGTCTCCGTACCCGAGCCCCCCCGTTCAATTTACGCATCTGTTCCCTTCAAATTCCGTATGCATAATCGCGCCACCTTGACTCGGTGCATGCGCGCGGTACTCCCACCTGCCACGTCGTCCCGCGCCCGCACACCTAGCCTGCCCGGGGGCCGGGGCTCTCTCTAGTAATGGAAGCCCTGGGCTTCCATTACCTCGTCCATATATATATATATATATATATATATATATATATATATATATATATATATATATATATATATATATATATATATATATATATATATATATATATATATAAGGGATATATATCAGTATATAAGGGATCCTTTGCGAAGAGCATGTTTTTTTATATATATATATATAAGGGATATATATCAGTATATATAGCCAACGAAAATAAATCCAAGCAATCATGAAAAATAAACATCACAGATTTCAGAGAGGCTCTTGCAGCATAGAAATTCAGCACGGTTACATGGAGACCAGTCTTAACAATGTTTTGCAGCTTATTAGGTACAGTCAGACCATCTGTTGCAATATTTTTATGACAAGTTTTGGTGGTTTGCTAATTACTTTATCCTTGTTCAGGTAAGGCTAATGTTACTGTCGATCCCTCATGGTAGCGATGATTGTACAAGATCACAAGATCACTCTCTCCACTAAGGATGTGTTTGGTTTGAGGAATAGAGTGATCCATCTTTTTCTCACTCCTCACATTTTTATTTGGTTTGAGAAATAGAATGAGTTGATCTATCACCACCTCATTCCTTATAAGCTAATAATTAGTATATATATATGAGTAGTGGGTTGATTCCACCAAAATTGATGGAATAGACATCACCTCATGAAGCATTGGAGACCAAACACACCATAAAGGACAGGGAAAAAAAAGCCTCTAGCATTTTGATATAGCTGAACCATTTGTTGTTCCTCGCACCTCTATCCACCACCAGTTTTCCTTCATGATCTTCCGAGGGGTGAGCACAATACATACCTTTCACAAAATCTTATTTTGGAGCTACGCACACAAACACCACACATGCTTCAACGGAGACCATAAACCACCAACCGTATCCCGTCGCAGGGACCACATAGTGCCACAAAGTATAACTCACTCAATCTCTCTCAAGAAATTAGTACTAAGCTCATGAAATGGAGATAAGAGTAGAGAAAAAATGCATCTCTTCTCTATTTGGAGCTCAATACATGGGCTTCTCTCCCCCAGTTTTCAAAAGAATGAGCAAGAGGGGTGAAGAGAAAAGAGAGAAGAAAGGATAAATCCTTCCCCCATTCTCTCGATGAGGAGCAATAGCCCACTCCAGAAATTATAGCCTGGGGTCTCGGAAATTCTGGGCGGCCCAGCCCACCTGCAACCGGTCGGCTCCCTCTCCTTCTGCTCGGAAACCAGTTGCTCCACATAGCCAGACGCCCACACATGCACACGCACCTTCCAATGGTCGGCTGACTACAGCCCATGGCGGCCCAAATATTCGTGCGCGCTGCGGCAACACACGCACCTTGTCAAGCCTGCGCTCTCAGCCGCGTGGGCGTGGCCCACTTGGCCAACAGAAAAGCCTAACGGCATATATATCCATTGACATATCCAGCAACGGTCCAATTCCAATTCGTGCCCTAACAGAGGCGCTTTTTGTTTTTATATTTAATATATTCTATATCTCAATATTATATCTTGGTTTCGAAAAATTACAAATCTGGATGCCTTCCGCCTACTGTCCGATGCACCCATCTAATGCTTCACTGAATACGTCCAGAAAAGTTACACTGAAAGCACTTTGTCGTCTCTTGCCAAGCATACCAAGACTTAAAGAGCATAGTTAGCATTTTTAAGTGTTTTTCATAAATATTTTTTCTTGCTCTCCGAGTGTGTCATTTGACCTATATAAAATGCACATTGTTTCAATACCTCATGACACTGTATGACTCAGATTCCAATTAAACTCTCTACTTAATATTACGACTATCTATATTAAATTTAATCACACATTTTTTCCCTTGACCAGCAAAACAAAATATCGTGGCTATACCTTTTATTTGAACACTTCATTATTTTTTTTATGTCATCACTCTTTCTATGATTGTCATTCTTGGTCAAACATAGATGTACATCTAACCAAGCTTATTCACAATCCTAAAATTTAGACTTGTCTATCGGTTGTCTCGATTATCAAAATCACACATGTAGTTTTTTATCACTCGTGTGGCTTTGTCTGTGGGTCGCCTGACCCTACCAACCCAATCTGACCAGTCCCAAAAAAAACCTTGATCCAATTTGACCCGTCCGAAAAAACCTAACCTAATTGACCTGATCATTACAACGGACGGATATGTGCCATAGTTTTTGATCCGCTATAATCCATGGGCTAGGGCGGGCTATGATGTTTTACTCAAAAGTCGACGCAACCTAAAACCCGACTCGAACCCAAAAACCCTAACACAACCCAAACAAGAACCTGACACGACACATGCTTCAGGGAGTCACGGGCCAACCCAACCCGACTCGACATTAGACATAGGTCGTGCCAAACAACCCATAACTCGAACTTGAGCCAACCCAATACTGCATTAGGCATGGGTCAGGCACAGTCTGTGTCAAACAATTCATGATCCGACCTTGACCCTACACTAGACACGAGTCAAAAACGAGTTGTGCTAGACAACCCACAACCTGATCTTGACTTGACCCGATCCGAATTCAACCTGATCCAATGTTTGAACAAGTAAGAATGGGTCGGACTCAATTGATGTTTGAGTGGCAATGTGGCATGTGAGCAAATATATTTGAAACATTTTGGGCCTTTGACTTATGCATTTGGAGTGGAAGTTAGACCTACATCTTTTGCTTAATTCTTGGCATGGGTTACCTGGTATTTACTAAGAGCCAAACTGTTTTGTGGGGTGTGTCGGTACCCTGAATTAGGGGTACCCCTTACTACAGTATGAAGACTCGGTGCCCGCTCGGCTATCTCTAGTCGCGCGATGAACAACACCTGACCCCTCCACGTGGGCGGCTCCAGGGCCGTCACGTGGCCAGTGGAGACGATACGCTCCAAGATACCAACAGTGGGTCCAGACCCCATGGGAAAGTACTGAACCCCTGTATATGTAGACCGGACCTCCAGAGCAAGGTCCAAGACCCCTGCGAGTGCAACCCAGACCTCCGGGCCGAGTTCCGAACCCCTCCGCGTAGGGTCCAGACTTCCCACAGCCAGGTCCCAGGACTATGGGGCAGAGAATACCCAGGCCTTACTCAGGCAGGGGTCCGGTGCTAACGCGTGTCCAGTCCCAGCCTGGTGCGGACCTGCCCGCATAACGCTACTGCTCCCTGCCCAGGCGGAGACCTGATGCTGCCACGCGGCCTACCACGCGTGACGTAAGCCAGCGGGCGGAGCCTGACGTAAGGCCTCTGGGCCACGCTGTCTCTGCATTTATTGCGAAGAAGACGCGTCGCCTGACTATCCCGCTGACAGGCGATGTGCCCCTTCAGTATTTAATGTGTCCTGTCCACTCAGCTGGCAGGTGGCGTGCCTGTCCATTCCATTGCCAAATAGTACGCCCGTGCTGCAAGGTGCACTGTATCCATCCATCATCACTCGTATGTTACCAGGGAAGCTTCCCCGGCACGCCAATGCTACGCAGATCATGGATATTAGAGAGTAGGGAAGATTGCACTGGGGACGAGCATTAGTCGCTCCAAGTATTACATCCGTTATGTCCCTGGGCCCACCTGTCAGGGCTCAGCACCCTTGTACGTGCCCCCTTAGACTATAAAAGGGAGGGCACACTGCGTTACAAGGGAGACTCATTCAGACTCAAACCATCCTAGCCACAACTCAAGCTCACAAGCAATACAACACACAGTGGAGTAGGGTATTACGCTCCGGTGGCCCGAACCACTCTAAACCCTTGTGTGTTCTTGTGTGTTCATCCCCCAATCTCGAACAGGCAAAACGCTTAGGCCCCTCCTCATCTTAGGACTTAGGGCGGGTGCATTCCACCACCCGGCCGGAGATTTCCTCTCCGACATTTGGCGCGCCAGGTAGGGGGCTTGGCTTTAGGTTTTTGCTTGTTTTCCCGCTCGACACCATGGTCCACATCGTCGAGCACCAAGATTTCGTGCCTAAGGACTTCATGCTGGAGGAGGAGGCTGCCTCTTCCACTCCGCAGGCCACCAACCTCCTGGCACCTGGTGCAGCGGCTGCTGTGCATTCTGCACGGCAGCACACTCCCACGCAGACATCCAGGGCGTCTAGGGCTGCGCCTGGGGCGCTGTCAGCAGCTAGGGAATTGCTGCGCCACCCTCCTAGCTCCATGGCCTCTCCAGGAGCCATGAAGCAGTGGTGGGACGATGTCGACCGTCTGCTCGGCATGGCGCACTCTGGCTCAACCAGACCCAGGCCTCGGTCATCCCGGCATCAGCATGAGGAATCGGCATCAGTGCGCTCACCCTCGGTGAGGGTGAAAGGGAAATGTGCCTTTGGGCCATTTCTATAATTTTTTGGTGATTAAGTGTCCAACACATATTAAGTGAGTTGATTATGTGCCAAACAAGCAAGAAGTGCAAATCATGTAACAAGGTATGTTTCTAGATTTAGTACATTGTTTTGAGTACTAACACATATTGTCTAAGTGCTAGAAATAGAGAAGAGAAGAGAAGAAAAGAAATGCAAAAGACTTGGCTTGGTATTGCCAAAGTCCAGCTCGGCTTGGCACACCGGACTGTCCGGTGGTGCACCGGACAGTGTCCGGTGCGCCAGGCCAGCCTCCGGTGAACAAGCCACTCTCGAGAAAAATCGACGTCGTATGGCTATAATTCACTGGACTGTCCAGTGAGCCAATGGCCACCAGCGCAACGGTCGGCCGCGCAATCCGCGGGCGACGCGTGGCCCGCGCCAACGGTCGGAAGGGGGCACCGGATAGTGTCCGGTGCGCCAACTGCCACGAATCTACAATGATCATCTGCGCTAGAATAGGAAAGAGATCGGCACCGGACCGTCTACAGTGACTGTTCGGTGGCGCACCGGACTGTCCGGTGCGCCACCCGGCAGAAGGCAACTTTGGCCTTCCTTGTTGGTCTCCAACGGCTCCTAGCTGCCTTGGAGCTATAAAAGGGACCCCTAGGCGCATGGAGGAGTCACCTAAGCTTACAAGAAACATTCTAAGACTCCAACTTCACGCATTCGATTCCTTGAGATAGTGACTAGAGCTCCATTTGAGTTGTGAACTCTGCGTGTTGTGTTTTTGAGCTCGAGTTGTGACTTGTGTGCGTGACTGTGCTGTGATTTGCGTCTTGTGTGTGTTGCTCATCCCAACCTTACTCTGTGCTTTCTTTGTGATCATCATTGTAAGGGCGAGAGGCTCCAACTTGTGGAGATTCCTCGCAAGCGGGAAAAGGATATAAGGAAGAAAAGCTGTGGTATTCAAGTTGATCATTGGATCACTTGAAAGGGGTTGAGTGCAACCCTTGTCCATTGAGACGCCACAACGTGGAAGTAGGCAAGTGTTACTTGGCCGAACCACGGGATAAAATCACGTGTCTCTTATGATTGCTCTCTCTTTGATTGTCTGTGTTCGCAAGAGCTCGCCTCATTGACTTGATTAACTCGTGTTAACATCTCTTTGATCAAGCTTGTTGGAATTTAGTGTTAAATTTTGCAGGATCACCTATTCACCCCCCCTCTAGGTGCTCTGAATTGGTATCGGAGCCGTTCTCTTCACACAAGGGACTAATCACCCAAAGAGATGGATCCTAAGGGGAAGGGGATGGTGGTCAACGACAAGGAGAAGGAGTCCATCTTCAACGAGCCAAGAGATGACAAGCCCACTGACTCTGGCTCGAGTCACAAGAAGAAGGACGGGAAGAAGAAGAGGCGCATCAAGAAGATCGTCTACTACAACAGTGATGAAACTTCTTCTTCACCAAGAGACGACGACGACGATGACTCATCTAAAAAGAAATTGGTTAATCAAAACTTTTCATTTGATTAATCTCGTATTCCATTCAATTCTAATGTTCATTTACTATCAATTCCACTTGGGAAACCTCCGCACTTTGATGGAGAAGACTACTTATTTTGGAGTCACAAAATGCGTAGTCACCTATTTTCTCTCCATCCTAGTATTTGGGAGATTGTTGAAAACGGAATGTGTCAGTACCCTCAATCAGGGGTACCCTCTACTACGGTATAAAGACACCGCACGGAGAACGGCACCCTGACCCCACCACATGGGCAGGTTCAAGGGTACCTGAGAGCACCTAGACGGGGGGTGAATAGGTGATCCTGCAAAATTCAACAACTAATAGCCACAAAACTTGGTTAAGTGTTAGTATGGCTAAGTAGCGAGCTCTTGCGAACACACAAGTATCACAGAAAAACAATCACAAAAGACACGCGAGTTTATCCCGTGGTTCGACAAGTATAACACTTGCCTACCTCCACGTTGTGGCGTCCCAATGGACAAGGGTTGCACTCAACCCCTTTCAAGTGATCCAATGATCAACTTGAATACCACAGTGTTCTTCTTTGCTTATCTCTTTTCCCATTTGCGAGGAATCTCCACAAGTTGGAGTCTCTCGCCCTTACAACAAAGATCAAAGTGAAAGCACAAGAGTAAGGGAGGGAAGCAACACACAGCAACACACACGCACGCAAGCCAAGACTTGAGCTCAAAATGAAGCACAACGAGTTCACCACTAGAATGGAGCTCAAATCACTAACACAGTCGATCAAGTGCACGGAGACGGAGTGTGGAAGACTTAGAATGCTCAAAGTATGCTTGGGTGTCTCCTCCATGCGCCTAGGGGTCCCTTTTATAGCCCCAAGGCAGCTAGGAGCCGTTGGAGGCATTCTTGGAAGGCTAATCTTGCCTTCTGTCAGGTGGCGCACCGGACAGTCCGGTGCGCCACCAGACAGTCACTGTAGCTGTCCGGTGCGCGATCTCCTTCCTTTTTTGAAGCATCCGACCGTTGCAGATTTGTGGCAGTTGGCGCACCGGACACTGTCCGGTGCACACCGGATAGTCCAGTGCCCCCTGCCGACCGTTGGTGCGCCCATGCGTCGCGCGAAGATTGCACGACCGACCGTTGGCGTAGTCAACCGTTGGCTCACCGGACAGTCCGGTGACTTATAGCCGTACGCCATTGAACTTTTCCCGAGAGCGACGACTTCGCCGTGGACGACTCACCGGACAGTCCGGTGCGCCACCGGACAGTGCGGTGAATTATAGTCGTACACCGTCGTTGAGTCCCGAGAGTGGCCTGTTCACCGGAGGCTGGCCTGGCGTACCGGACACTGTCCGATGCACCACCGGACTGTCCGGTGCACCCAGACCGAGCAGGAGTTGGCTGAACGCAGCCAACTCTTTTCCAATTGCATTTCTTCTGTTTATAGCACTTAGACACAATACATTAGTACCCAAATCAATTTACTAAGTCTAGAAACATACCTTATTATATGATTTGCACTTCTTGAATCTTTGGCACAAATTAATACTTAGAGAATAGGTGTTGGGCACTTAATCACCAAAACACTTTAGAAATGGCCCAAGGGCACATTTCCCTTTCAATCTCCCCTTTTTGGTGATTTATGCCAACACATCAAAAAGCAACTAAAAGAAGTGCAACATCAATGCAATTGAGAACAAGAATTGTTTTTTATTCAAATTTGGCATATTTGGATCATTCTTTTCCACCACTTGGTTTGTTTTTGCAAATCAAATTCAATTTCCTATCACTAAGTCAAACACACTTGTTTAGGCATAAAGAGAGGTATTCCAAGAGAAATTGACCAAAGATCCAAAAACTCCCCCTTTTTCCCATAATCATGAATTCTCCCCACAAGAGGCCAAATTTTGACAATAAGAGTATTTTCACAAATCAAAAGTTCTAACTCTACTATTTTCAAAATTCTCAAGTGGTAGCTGATCCATTTGCTTTGGCCTTAATTTCTCGCCCTTTGGCATTAAGCACCAAAACGGGATCATTCTTGGCCCCTTAACCCCATTGCCTTACCAAAATTGTCAATTACGAGCAAAAGGCAATAAGAGCATAGATATGAACTTGGAGTTATTACCGGAGTGCAGTGGAAGTCTTTGCATGGTCTAAGTTCACCTTTCCCTTTCAATTCACTTTTGAGACTAAAACAAGTAAACTCAACCACAAGGTTAGTCTCAAAGGGTCAAGTTGTAGCATGCCTCCCCCTAAATAAGTGCATCACTTGCAAATGGACTTGCGAGGTCCGGGGATCATGTGTACAACTTGAGCACCACAAATGAACAAACATAGATTGAAATGCATAAATTACATGATCAAAGGCATAAAACACATGTATGCTATAGATCAATCCAAGTTACGCGAATCTAAAACATTTAGCTCACTACACAACCTGCAAAACCTTTTCTCATCTAAAGGCTTGGTGAAGATATCGGCTAGCTGGTTCTCGGTGCTAATATGGTACACCTAGATATCTCTCTTTTGCTGGTGGTCTCTCAGGAAGTGATGTCGGATGTCTATGTGCTTAGTGCGGCTGTGTTCAACAGGATTATCCGCCATGCGGATTGCACTCTCATTATCACATAGGAGTGGGACTTTGCTAAGATTGTAGCCAAAGTCCTGGAGGGTTAGCCTCATCCAAAGTAGTTGTGCGCAACACTGTCCTGCGGCAACATACTCGGTCTCAGCGGTGGATAGGGCAATGGAAGTTTGTTTCTTTGAACTCCAAGACACCAGGGACCTTCCTAAGAATTGGCACGTCCCTGATGTACTCTTCCTATCAACCTTGCACCCGGCATAATCGGAGTCTGAATATCCAATCAAGTCAAAGGTAGACCCTTTGGATACCAGATCCCGAAGCAAGGCGTAGCAACTAAATATCTAAGAATCTGCTTAACGACCATAAGGTGACATTCCCTTAGGTCGGATTGATACCTAGCACACATGCAAACACTAAGCATAATATCCGGTCTACTAGCACATAAATAAAGCAAGGAACCTATCATAGACCGGTATGCCTTTTGATCAACGGACTTACCTCCTTTGTTGAGGTCGACATGTCCGTCGGTTCCCATTGGTGTCTTTGCGGGCTTGGCGTCCTTCATCCCGAACCACTTGAGTAGGTCTTGCGTGTACTTCATTTGGGAGATGAATGTGCTGTCCTTGAGTTGCTTCACTTGGAACCCAAGGAAGTAGTTCAACTCGCCCATCATCGACATCTCAAATTTCTGTGTCATCACCCTACTAAACTCCTCACAAGACTTTTGGTTAGTAGAACCAAATATTATTTCATCGACATAAATTTGGCACACAAATAGGTCACCATCACAAGTCTTAGTGAAAAGAGTTGGATCAGCTTTCCCAACCTTGAAAGCATTAGCAATTAGGAAATCTCTAAGGCATTCATACCATGCTCTTGGGGCTTGCTTAAGTCCATAGAGCGCCTTAGAGAGCTTACACACATGGTCGGGGTACCGTTCATCCTCAAAGCCAGGGGTTTGCTCCACGTACACCTCCTCCTTGATTGGCCCGTTAAGGAAAGCGCTCTTCACATCCATTTGGAACAACCTGAAAGAGTGGTGAGCGGCATAGGCTAATAGAATGCGAATAGACTCTAGCCTAGCCATAGGAGCAAAAGTCTCCTCGAAATCCAAACCTGCGACTTGGGCATAACCTTTTGCCACAAGTCGAGCCTTGTTTCGTGTCACCACCCCGTGCTCGTCTTGCTTGTTGCGGAACACCCACTTGGTTCCCACAATGTTTTGCTTGGTACGTGGCACCAGGGTCCAAACTTCATTTCGCTTGAAGTTGTTGAGCTCTTCCTGCATGGCCAACACCCAGTCCAGATCTAGCAAGGCCTCTTCTACCCTGAAAGGCTCAATAGAAGAGATAAACGAGTAATGCTCACAAAAATTGGCTAATCTTGAGCGAGTGGTTACTCCCTTGCTTATATCACCCAGAATCTGGTCGACGGGATGATTCCTTTGAATCGTTGCTCGGACTTGAGTTGGAGGGACCCGTGGTGTTTCTTCCTCCATAACTTGGTCTTCTTGTGCTCCCCCTTGATCACATGCCTCCCCTTGAGGAACCTGTTGTAGCATCCCAAAAATTCAAATCTTGAAATTTTCTCAAACTCGCTCTAAATTCAAAATGAATTTCAAATTTCATTTCAAAATGTTTGTTTGCGAGTTGATATCAGCAAATAAAATATAGTGGTCTTTATTCTCTCCAAAATCCTCCTCAAATATCCTACAAATGTTTCTCCAGTGATCCCCCTCAAATTCTTTCCAGAAATACTACCCAGATATTTCCCGAGTAATCCCCTTCAAGTTCTTTCCAGAAATATTGCCCAAATATTCCACCAATATATCTCCAAGTATTTTCTTCCTAAGAAATACCTTCATAATCATTTTTCAAGTCCCTACAAATATTTTCTTCATAAC
Organism: Zea luxurians; assembly: GCA_029449295.1. Taxonomy (NCBI): domain Eukaryota; kingdom Viridiplantae; phylum Streptophyta; class Magnoliopsida; order Poales; family Poaceae; genus Zea; species Zea luxurians. The sequence continues at coordinate 111,570,935 of JAOPSE010000006.1, forward strand.
TTTTCTCATGCTCATACGTATACGTATGCCTCTGGTGTCATACGGTGAGCTCTACAAGCTAATTACACTCATATAAGACAAATCCATGCTAATCTCCCACTAATCCTCTCATCCTCCCACTAATCCTCTCATCCCTCCCCCTAATCCCCCCCACCATGGCTATAAATAGAGGGGCAAGGGCCTCCTCTCATCCCACCCCAAGCCATTTCATGGCAACTCTCTCCCCCCCCCACACACACCCACTCCATGTTCCACACAAGCACACACTAGCACAAGGATCGTTCGATCGTTCTTCGATCGCTCGTCCCCTGTTCTTAGTTTGTTCGTTCGTTCGTCCGATCGTTCGATCGTTCGTCCGATCGTTCATGGTTCGTTCGTCCGTTCGTCCGATCGTTCGATCGTTCGTCCAAATAATCTTTTTCCTACCGTTATGCTGCCGAAATTCCGATCGTTCGTTCGTTCGATCATTCGATCGTTCATCGTTCGTTCATAGTTCCTATTCATCGTTCATCGTTCGTTCATAGTCCCTATTCATCGTTCTTCCAGATAATCTTTGTCCTACCGTTATGCTGCCGAAATTCCGATCGTTCATTCGTCCGATCATTCGATCGTTCGTCCGTTCGTTCATCCAAATAATCTTTTTCCTACCGTTATGCTGCCGAAATTTTGATCGTTCGTTCGTTCGATCATTCGATCATTCATCGTTCGTTCATAGTTCCTATTCATCGTTCATCGTTCGTTAATAGTCCCTATTCATCGTTCTTCCAGATAATCTTTGTCCTGCCGTTATGCTGTCGAAATTCCGATCGTTCGTTCGTCCGATCATTCGATCATTCGATCATTCGTTCATAGTTCCTATTCATCGTTCATCGTTCCTATTCATCGTTCGTTCATACGAACTATTCACCATCACTATTCATCATTACTATTCACCGACACTATTCACCATCGTTACTATTCATTGTTACTATTCATCATCATTACTATTTATCATCGTTACTACTCATCGATGATATCTATAGTAACTTTTTCGTTGTCACTATTCATCGTTACTATTCATCGATTAGCCGATCACCCCAAATTTCAACTACTCATCCATAATGCTGTCTAGTCCACCTAAGACCAGCCAGACCCATATTCCAGTCATACGAACTCCGGTGATTGTGATTTTCCTTCCAGTGGGAACTTCCCATCTGGTGACCCATCCCAGGTTTCTCCAAGTTGAGCACGCTTAACTTTGAGATTCCTTCAAACCAGGCTCCCAAACTCAGATTCCAATAATTCTCATTTCTAAATTCTTATCAAACTATTCCCTATCCAACCATGTCATCCCTTAAGCATGGTCCATATTCCAGAAAACTCCCAAAATACTCTTGTCCCATATTCTGCCTATAACTCTCATGTTCATACTAAGTCAGACGATTCATTCGTCACTATTCTCACCAACAGTGAACTTCACTGTGCTACACCACATACACTCAGCTATAAATACACCCAGCTACCCTCTCCCTCTCCACACACACTCAACACCCTCAGCCAAGGCAAACACCCCACCCACTCAGTTACTCCGCTCTGCCGGCTACACGCATAGTGTCGCTTCGCCTCCAGTCCACCCTCCTGGTAAGCACCTCCGCTCCACCACCAGTAATATCACAACACCACATGACACAGATTCTACTCAAGACTCTACCCATCCATATATCGCTATTCTAACCACTATACTAAATATTTGTTGGTATACTTGCTGGTTTGTATGTTTGCTTGTTCATGTTGCATAGTTATCGGAGCATTCGTGCCGTCTCGTGGAGGCCAGGTCTGCAAGTCTACGCCAGGCGGTGGAGCCAGAAGCCAGTTCCGTGAGCTCCCCTTCCCCCTTCGCCGAATAAGCACGGCAAGCTCACTGGATCCCTTTGATGCATAAATTACCTATGTTTTTCAACCACAACCCTCAGCCTTTTATTTTATGCATGATATGATTTTGAGACAAGTTATTATGGCCACCCAGCCCTTGCCGCAATCAATACCTGATATATTTGTTACAAATGATTTGAGGAAAGATGTGAGTTTTCAAAAGAAAATGCTTTTCAAAATGTGTATGATGAAGGGTTTTCACCCTTATCACCTTTGAGTAGGGATGATCAGGGACTCCCTGGTTTAGGGGAGGGCCTAAGGTGATGGCTCAGCTGGTTTAGGCGTGAGCAGAAGGATTGTCCCCTCATATAAGGACCGGTTTGTCATCCTTCACTACCTGTACTCATGATAAGTACAACCACTCGAGACTGTGTGGGCAGTCACTCAATCTGAACTCGTACGGTCCAACCCTAGGGTTATGAAGGCTGGGGAGCACCGGGAGGATAAGGAGGGGGAATGTTTTGTCCGGTTTGGACATGGCGGTGGCCTGACTCCTTCCGGTATAACCATTAAGGTTAGGACGTGCGGGGAAAGAAAGAGATTCAGATTCGGGTCTCACTAGCTATGGGATCGCAGAGCCGAACTAGTGGGTAAAGTGTACACCTCTGCGCAGAGTTTGAAAACCTATTCGAATAGTCTGTGTCCACAGGAATGGACGAGTCTGGTATGGTATGGCAATTAATGTTTTGTTTTCAAAAAGGGGTGCGTTTGAGAAAAATGGTTTTTAAAAGGTCCGGCGGTTGAGCCGTGAGCTATGGTGGACGGGAAGTCCAGTGGCTGTTGTTGAAAATGAAAACCAGTGGGAAACTGCTGAGATACCTGGATGGTTTAGTCCAGGGTATTTTGTTCTAATATTGAAAAACTTCTTGCTCCTTTTGGAGAGGATGCGCTTTGCGAAAGTACAAAATGTTTTTCAAAACAACCCTGCATAAAATATTGCTGTTTCTGCAAAATATTCTGAGCTCCACATATTCCATGCATTATATCTGATTTCCCCATTCCGCGGGTGAAGGTGGGCTGCTGAGTACGTTTGTACTCACCCTTGCTTATTTATTTTTTTTCAGAAAAAGGAGATCGGGTAAGAGTTACGACTGTTCCCAACCTTGCCTGTGGCTGTTGGACCGCTGATTTGCTTCGCTGCGTATATCGGGCTGCTTCAGCCCCACTCTGATGATATGTCCCGAGTTGTGGACCAACACTTAAAGTTGATCGCCACCTTTATAGGTTTGTCTCATTTAAGCAGATCTGAAATCATCTGTTGTATAAATGTGTTTACTAGCCTCCTGGGACTAGTAATTGTATCACATTTGAGTCCCAGAGGATTGGGGACGCTTCAGGTGGTATTAGAGCTGTTAGGTTGGCCGCAGGATGTAACCCTTAGCCTGATCCAAAAGTTTTTGAGTCCAAACTATTTTCTTAAAAAAATTCTTGCTCTCATCCCTTCATTTCAAAAATGCTTTCCCCTTTCCTTCTCTCAGAAGTCAGATGGAGGTCCGCTGCCAAACCAGCTTGTGCCAGAATGAAGATGGTTTCCCCAAGTTGCTGAGAGCATGCACAGTTCGCCTCAGAATCAGGAGCCAGCCAGAGTATGATGGTCGTGAATTCGTCGAGCATGGCACAGAGAAGTGTGTTGTGACTGTATACATTGGATCCAGTCCACACCATGTGGAATGGAGTGTCACTGCTGCTGGGCACAGATTCAAAGACACCTGCCAAGTCGTCGCTCGCAAGGCATTGAGGGCCCTGTGTCAGATCTATGAAGAAGAAGTGGCCAACACCCCGCTCAGATTCTTTCCGCCCTTTCAGAGAGACCGTCCCGTTTGGATGGCCAGGATGCGTGCATTGGAAGAGCAGCAGCTGCTTGAGGACGACCCCACAGTCGTGTACCTCACTGCATACCTGCTCACCCTTGATACACAGTATGATTTCTTGGCTCGGCACCACCGTCAGATGATTGCCCGAGCAGAAGATGCAGAGAAGCTCAACCGTAAGCTCTATATGGATATCACCACAGCTCAAGCCCGTGTAGCTGCCTTGGAAAGTCGTGAAGTCATTGCTGTTGAAGCCCTGAAGCAAGCCAAGGATGAGCACGTCCAGAAGTTGATGGAGGCCTACTTGGTAACCCATAACCAACGTAGAGCCCTGCGGATCCAAGAGCCCGCTTCATCCAACCCAGTTCAACCCATGAGAGCTGAAGATCCCCAAATTCTTAAAGGTCACCCAGTCTCTATCACAGGAGAGAAGAAGGCTTGGGAACTACCGGAAGGAGCCATAGTCTTGGAAGGAATTCCAGTCTTCCCTCAGGCTATGGATAAGCAAGAGCACCCTGAATCCTTCCAAGATCCTCCGCCAGAGTTGTTTGAGCCCCTCACCATGAAGAAGATTCTAGCACCATCCCTTGAAGTCAAGGAAGAAGCTGCAAGCACCCCACCAGCACCGCCGCCCTCTAAGGAGCTACAAGAGCCAGTCCAGCTTGAAGAAGAGTTCAACCCCGTGTTTCCATCTCAGTCGCCGCCAGAAGAAGTCATCAACATCAGCTCCCTCTTGACCCATCCAGGAGATGTCTCAGATTGAAGTTGTGCGCCAGCCTAGCCAGAAGAGAAGCTGCCAGATCTGAGTTAGTTATACCCAGTCCTCTGCGTGCATTGTGTAGTTAAGTTTTTCTTCACTTTGGTAGAGCCCTGCATGTATGAGAGGTAACCGTGTAGCCGCGTGTTTTGAAAAACTCTAATTGTGTTGCCCCCTAGGGCATTTCAAAATGAATTTCGCTTGATGTTTTCCTCCCTTTTGAGTGCATATGTGATGCTTTAACGTTAGAGCTCATAAGTTGCATTTAGCATAGTTCTCAATTCAGAAGCCAAGCAATAGTAGTTATGCTTAGCCCCCGAATTTGAGTAGTTCGTGCTTTGGAAAAACTCTATTCTTCCCCTATTCAAAATATTTGATTTGTTTGTGCTTATCATTGCTGAACTTATGTGTTTTCTTTCTTTTTAAGAAAGGTTTTCTCTAAAAACATAGATCACAAATTAGAGCTAATCCTCACCTTATGCTCCCATTCTCATCTTAACCCATCTCAAGAGAAAAGTGCCTTACCCAAGAAGATACCGGGAAGCTTACCCTTGAAGCCTGGAATAAGCTACAGAGGAACCTATCCAGTCACTCAGTCAAAAGGACCGAACGTGAGAATCAAAGCACTGCCCCTGAGTCAAAGTAAACAGGAAAAGAGGACAGAAGGAGTTATTACCATACAGAGAGGCAAAGATTCTTGGAACCAGAGACCACAAACATCAGGGTCATTGACCCCACCACTCACCCGTGCCCCCTGCATGCGTGCCCGCCTCCATGCGCACTAGCACCGCCACCCACGCCCCCTTTGTAGCGCACTACCGCCGCCCACCCCCCTTTGCAGCGCACCCACCGCCGCCATCATCGCCGGCACCAGGCCTCCCTTCCCCTCCGTCGCACCTGTTGCCACGTAGCACCTACTCCATCACCACTACTCCGCAACCAAACACCAACGCTCGCCTATAAACCCCCCCACCAGCTCCCTCAACTCCCAACTCGCTCAAAGCACACTCTAGGTAAATCCCCTCTGCCAAATCGCAAGCAACTCCATTTTCCACTCCCTCGCCCCTAAGATCACAATGCTTGGTGATTCTTGGGTTGAAGACTGTTGTATATGGTTCAACATCTTTGGTTTCCTCCTCTGTGTGATGGTAATAATCTTTGATAGAATCCTCCAGTGGGAAGAGCAAAGAGAAAGAAAGGTTCAGTGAAAAGAAGATAGTGAATAGAAGATAAGAAGAAGGTTCTCCCAGAATCAACCCTGTGTCAGTCATCTCTCTGCAGCCTGTTCAAGCAGCAACAGCAAAAGAAGGCCCCGTAACACCCTTGTTATGAGGTACTTCAAGGAGTTCAAATCCCCAAGATTCAAGAGTTCTACCCTCATTCTTTTTAAGTGGGGTAGTGTTCCAGTAAAGTTCCTGCTATGGAGAAAAAGAAGAAGGCCTGTAGCAAGCTCGTGAAGGACTAGATCATCAAAGCTTATAAGTTTCTGGATGAGAAGTGGTCACCCAAGTTTTGTTGATGAAGCACCAGAAGACTAGTCAAGGAAGGAATCCATGTGGGAGTTCGCAAGAGGAAGGTTTGCGTGTTGGCATCAATGCTTCTTCAATAAGCTAGCTGCCAAGCGAAACCTAGAAGCCTGAAGGTGATCTTTGAGTAGCCAGAATCAGCATTTGCAATTAGCAACCGGATGCCCCTCAAAGGCGAGATTTTGTTGAAGTTCCATCTCCTCGAAGAGTCTGCAAAGTGAAGATATGTAGCTGAAGTAAAGCTATACCCATAACCCTTCTAAGCCGAATCTCGAGGACGAGATTCATTTTAAGTGGGGTAGATTTGTAGCATCCCAAAAATTCAAATCTTGAAATTTTCTCAAACTCGCTCTAAATTCAAAATGAATTTCAAATTTCATTTCAAAATGTTTGTTTGCGAGTTGATATCAGCAAATAAAATATAGTGGTCTTTATTCTCTCCAAAATCCTCCTCAAATATCCTACAAATGTTTCTCCAGTGATCCCCCTCAAATTCTTTCCAGAAATACTACCCAGATATTTCCCGAGTAATCCCCTTCAAGTTCTTTCCAGAAATATTGCCCAAATATTCCACCAATATATCTCCAAGTATTTTCTTCCTAAGAAATACCTTCATAATCATTTTTCAAGTTGTAAGGAAAATGGACCCCGGGCCTTTTGGCTAATTGAGTTTTGGTGTTTGATGAACAACACAATCCGTGAACTAATAAGTTTTCTAGTGTTTGTGTTTTGTAGTTCACAGGATGCGAAGAGAATTGGACCAAGGCAATGAGGATGCAACACCTCAAAAGAAGACATAAAAAGATACATAGGAGTCCAATACTCAAGAACAAAGAAGCCCGAAGAAATGAGCGAAGAAATCCAAGATAAGGGCTGTCAGCCAGCGCCTGGTGGCGCACCGGACATTGGTGTCCGGTGTGCACCGGACTGTCCGGTGTGGCACCAGACAGTCTGCGCAGAGAGGCTGCAGACAGGCGCTCTCTGGCTGTAGCACCGGACTGTCCGGTGTGCCAACGGGCAGACGGCAACGGTCGGATCCAACGGTCGACTGCTACAGGCGCCAACGGTCGGCTGACGTGGCGTGCACCGGACATCCACTGTGCAGTGTCCGGTGGTGCACCGGACTGTCCGGTGCACCCGACGACAGAAAGCTGCTGCTTTCTGTCCAACGGCTAGTTGGGGGTGTGGAGGCTATAAATACCACCCCAACCGGCCATTCTCATGTGTGAGAGCCCAAGCAACATACCTGTAACACCTCAAGTGTTACCTTGACTAGAGCATACCCTGAGTACTAAGGACTGTGACCACATGTGGTAATAACTTGAGGAGCACCATGAACTTTGGAGAATTTTGTGTTAACCAAGATTTCTAATGATCTAAGAACACCACTTAAGTTTTTGTGCACTTGCTACCTTGGACAAGAAAGGGGGCAAACCCTAAACCCCTCTTGAACCCTCCTTTTCAAAGCCATGGATAAGAAGGAAAAGGGAAATGAGCAAATGTGCAAAACATGAGTAATCCTTAAACCAACCTTAAGTAACCTTATAACCAGCAATAAGAGGAGGGAAATATTGCAAAAAGGCCCCTGGAGAAACCCCAAATCAAGTCACTAAGTGGAGAGAGAGCTAGAGCTCTCTATTTCTCTCTAAGTCAAAAACTATACCTACACTAAAGATCAGTTGTGTTCACCTCGAAGCTGGCATCAAATCCACCTGTGTTCTATACCAAAAACGTGGCATACCACCTAGGGCACCCATTGGAAAAAGTTGAGCCCGAGACTCGGACGTTTGACATGCCATGGCATGGCTTTTGTCGCGAAGTGCGCAGTGTGACACACCCGATTTGGCACCCGAAGATCTCCCTCCCTAGGCCATATCTGCCCCGATGTCTCACAGTTGAGTGACAGCCCTAGGTGCCAGGAAGAGGTCTGCGCCGAACTTTTGCAAAGATTCGCACGTTTGCGACCTCTGCCGACGTTTGAACAATGGAAGAAACAAACCGCCACGTGTTCGACGCGTTCTGCCGCGCCAGAGCACGCCCGCGCGCGCGCCCGTGAGCCCCGCGCCGCGCCCGAGCCAAGCCAGCGCCCTGGTCCGCGTCCGCGCCTATAAAACGCCCAGGAGCCGTGGCCGTACCCCTCCGCACGCGCTCAAGCCTCACCGGAGCTCAGTTCACCGCCGTTGGCCAGTGCGCAGCTTGTCCGCGGCCACCCGATCCCCCTGCCACCGTAGACCGGCCGGCCCAGTCATTCCCCGCCCTGTCCAGCCCTCGGAGAAGACTGTGCACACCTCCGTGAAGCTCCCCGAGCAAAGAATCGGGCTCTGCTTCACCGGAGACGCCGGAACAAGGTCACCGGACTTCACCCGACCGCCGGCAACCGTGGACCGAGGTACATGGTGAATCTCTCTTCGATTCCTTGCACGGTTAGACTCCTTAGACCTCCATGAAGCTCCCTATGCCCTTGGATTGAACTGTACCGCCGTGGATAGGCCGGAGCACACGCCGCCGACGAGCTCGCCCGCCTGCGCGCGTGGACCAGGCGATTCCGGCCATCCCCCACGACGAGCCGTACCTCGACGTGATCGCCAGAACCTCCCCGAGCAAACCCTGCCCTTCGCTGGACCTCCCTCGCTGCCGGTAAGCTGCGCCACCCTTTTCTTTCTCGCGGGAACTGTTTCCATTGGGGGAAGGACTGCGGGTGAGAGGAAGAGAAGGTCAGGGGGTTAAGTGAAATGTCAGAGACCCAAGTGAATAGTGGCGCAAGGGTAGAACTGCGAAGGTTGATTCGGTTTAAACCCAGGGACCTCGGCGCAAACTGCTTTTTCAGAAAAGCCTTATTAAAACCTGATTTAAATTCAAACATGAACTTTAAAAACCCATAACTTCTGTTTGGTTTATCCAAATTTGGTCAAACCAATTTTGCCAGACTCTAAATAATGTAACCTACTTAAGAAAAATATAAAACCCCATAGATACTATAGAAAACTATAAGGTTCTGATTTAATTATAGTTTTGACCAAAAGCTCAATAATAGCAAGAAAAATGGTTGTACTATTTAACTAGGGTTAGAAAAATTTGGAGAAGTTTATATCTACCTACTGACCTAGTTAAAAATGTTAAACCCCTCTGTCCACTACATTAAGTTAGTTTTTACCCCTTCTTTTGCATTATGCTTAAAGTTAAGAAAAATAGAAAATGAGGTTTAAATAGTGAACCAGAGGGCATCCCTATTTTTGTTAGGGTACTTAATCAATATAGTTCACTGGAAAAATCTATCATACCCTGGTTTAGTATAAAATAAATAGAATACCTTTTATTTTAAGAAAACAAGGGAAACTTAGAAAAACCCTACAAAAATAACCTCATGGTGAAAACACCCCAACCCTTGGGATAACTAATGTTTTGATAATAAGAACTTAAGAAAAATCTGAAATCTGTTGTTTGATATTTTTCAAATGACAAGTTAGTTCTAAACACCCTTTTTGCACCAAACTTTAGAAATCCACCATTAAATAACCATCATGTTGCTCTCTGTCATTTTTGGTACAAGAGCTTATTATCACTATTAGAGGCCACCAAAAATAACCTTTAGGACAGAACCTACCCCTAAATAAGAGGTGTAGTGTAAAGTGGCCCATTTTGCCTAACTATTGTTATTTTTGTTTAAAGCCTAGCTTTTATACTTTAAGCCTCAAATTCTTAAAACAAGCTAGAATAGCAAGTGACAACCCACTGTAATTTTTACAGAATTTTTGGAAATTTTTAAAATACTGTCGTAGTTCAAACCTACACTAGAAACCCTAAATGGAAATTAAAGAAAGGAAGATGGATAATGGAAATTAATGTCCTCCCAGGACCTTTGTAAACTGTCCACTGAAATCATTAAAGGCAATGCAAATCCACTATGTTATCCTAAAAGAAAACCTAAACCTAAAAGGTAATAAGTCTATATATACCACTAAAAGACCCACATAGCCAAGGAACCCTAAGTTAATTCTTGACTTAGTTTCTATAGCTTAATGTTCTTAAATCTTGCATAATCATGACATACATGTTCATTGCATTTCGATAGACTGTAATCTTGCTGACGGAGAGTACATCCTCGTGCCGGAGCAAGGAGCTGCTCAGGAGGTGGCCCCAGATCCAGCACCCGAGCCTGCACCAGAGGACCTGCCTGCCACTGCTTTGGAAGGCAAGCCCCGGTTTTATGCATAACCTGTTATTTATGCTATTTTACTTCACTTAATGGTTGTAGGATTGATTGTGCACTTAGGTGTAGGAATTGTTTGAAACCCTAGTTGCATGATCTCAGGAATCCTTTTTAGATGAATACTAGTATGATAGGTCGAGTAGTTGCTTTATTTAATTAGGATCTCGGTAGAAGACGAGTGATTTTCTAGCACTCGCGCGAGATCAGGAAATTGATTGTACCCACTTTCACACTGTCATGATACTAGTTGGTGGACAACGATCCATGGGGATTGGTTGCCCACGAGATGGAAAAATGGAATAAGGATTAACGTGCGGATACCTGTGTCAAGCGTTTGAACGTACTAAGCAAATGCCGAGAAATATGGTAAATCGGTAAGCCTAGTACCTGATTGAACCCGACAGCAGATTGCCCTCCTCATGCGACCTGAGACGAGGTCTCCCATTCCGGTTATGGTGGGTACAAGTGCGGTCACTGCACGACGGCCAGTCAGGGTCAGTGAGGCATTGTACGCCAAGGCTGTGAGCCCCTCTCTGCTGACGGGGAATCGATGGGGACGGTTAATATGTGTGGGGACGGAGTGCCCCTGCATGTCGTGTGTTTAGGTTTACCTTGCAAGGATAAAAACTCGAATCGAATCGTCTGCTTCTCGCAGCTAATGAGACTGCTTGATCCATTGTACTGCATTGAGTAATAAGTGGAACTGTGTTGAGATGATACAAGCTGTTGATTGCTAAAAATGTTTGCTACTTTGTATGAATAGATAGTTCATTTTTAGCCTTAAGAGAGTCACACTTAACTTTTACTAAGTTAAAATCTTGATTTAGAAACTCAGCTAGTGCTTTTGGCAACCAAACCTCACAGCCAAACAGCTGCATGTCTAGAGGTAGAGGAGTAGACTCCTCACACCGGGTAAGTCTAGCTGAGTATTAGTATACTCAGCCTTGCTTGTGGCATAATTTTTACAGGTTCTCTGGAGGACATGGTCGCTGGAGTGACTTGGCCGTCCACCTTACCACCGGGTTGGACTGTTGAGTGGGACCCCGACTCGGCTGAGGAGGAGCATGAGGAGTGATGGGATAGGCTTCCCCATCTCTCCGTTTAATTATCGTTAGTTTTATTCCGCTGCACTTCGAACAATGATGACTACTTTTGGCAAAATTCCGATGATGATGGTGTAATAATTTAACACTCTTCCATGCATGGTTTTATGCTTTATTGTATTTGCTCTGTGACTCACCATCGAGTGAGACTGTGGTACTTAATCCTGTCAGTGGCCGCGTCGGACTAGATCCGAGGGATTGACGGGTTATTCCCATTTAAGTGTGGTCTAGCCTCTAAGGCAGGGCTTAGGCACTTAAGTTGGAATAATTCGGGCAGTTCCGCCACAGCTGGTATCGGAGCTTGTACCACCACAGAGGAATCAATAAAACATAAATGCCATCCCTTTTCTAAAGTAAAATTTGATAGAAACAATGTTGGATAGATCGTAGGACGAGCAGGATAGACCTAGGACGTGAAGCCTTAGGATGATAGAAGGGTAGCTAGGTGGCTAAGTGACTAGGCCCTATAGGCCACTTTTTAAAGGATGGGAGTTCTTCCCTATTCCTTTTATCTTCTGGAGAGGTCGTTCAGGACGAGCATGCATGCATTCTTAATTAAGCAAATGGATAACTAAGTAAAAAGGACTTAAAAACAAGATAACAACCAACTAGGTCCGCAGTGTCTTTTTATTTAACTAGAAAAAGCTTAATTTTATTTTTCTGGTTCTTTTTATAATTCCTTTTCTTTTACTTACGTTTCACCGTGCACAGATGACTTCCCACGGATCCTCGGACGACGAAAATGCACTGTCCCACACTGACGGGTTAGCACGAGAGGGATTTCCCCGCATTTTGTGGGAGGTACTTCAGGGGGCCGGATACGCGACACCCCCTCAGTACGCGGTGCAGCAGTTCGAGAAGCACCGGGTGCCTCGCTGTAGGGTGAGGATGACTTTGGAGCCTCATCCCCTGCAGCCAGGCTGGCGTTCACTGGACTCTGAGTCCTATGGATACCGGGCTGAGGACACAATTGAGGCTATCGCTCTGCATGGATTGACTACTTTCTGCGGATTCCATCCCTTGGAGCTGGCTACCCACCCCATTGGGTTATTCCCCGCAGAGAAGGAGGACGACCCAATGTGGAAGGATCGGGTGGAGCATGCCAAGGACATCTGGGCCCTCTACCCAGGCCACACGGCTCACTTGTCGGTGCGATGCATGAACGCCCTGTATCGTCTGCAAGTGATGCGTGGGGAGGCCATGTCTCATTTGATGGCACTGCTAGAGGCAACCAAGATCACCTTGGACAACAGGGAGGAGCTCGTGGTTGACTTGTCCTAGGAGCTGGTAGAAAAAGATTTGCAAGTGGAGCAGCTGTCTGATGAGATTCATGAGTTGGAGGAGCTAGTGGGCACCAGGGAGAACACCATCGAGGTTCTCGAGGATCAGCCCCTCAACACCCAACAGCAGCTAGCAGAAGCTAATGAGCATCTAGATATGCATCACCAAGAGATCCATGATGGGGAGGCTGACGAGGACGTTGACATCGAGGGAGGGGAGGAGCCTGCTTCCAGTGTAGACACCGCTGGCTCAGGGAGACCACCTTCCCCCGAGTCCAGCGTTGCCTCGTTCGCTCACTAGATGCCAGGGATGGTGTTAGGGATTGGTGATAGTTAGACTCCTCGCCGCTAGCTTAGCTTTTGCACCCTTGGGGTACTAGGCTAGGTAGAGTTGAGTCTCTTTTTGGAACAATTGATGTAATTGGGGTAAACTCTCTTGGGAGCATGTTTGATGGATGCGGTTTAAAAATTTGGAAGGAAAAAAAATTCCCTTTTAAATCCTTTTTGTTGAAGTTGGAGTCTATCATTTTGCTTTGGACCCCTTTTCGCCGCTATTAAATCTTGAACTTGAAGGTATGGTGTTAAGTATATACCTGGTTTTTTCAGATGGCTGGGAGAGCGCGTCGTGGCCAGAATGAGCACGTTCCTCCACCGCCACCACCTCCCACTCTGCAGGAGCTCATGGCTCAGCAGAATGAGATCTTGAGGCAGCTGGCTCAGCGTCAGCCACCACCACAGCACTATGGTGGTGGAGACCATCAGCGTCACCCTGCAGCGGCTACCTATCAGGAGTTCCTCAGCACCCAGCCTCCATTGTTCACAAGGGCAGAGGACCCACTTGATGCAGATGTATGGTTGCGAGTGGTGGAATCCAAATTCCCACTGCTCCATGGAGTTTGCTCAGAGGTCGCCAAGGTCAGGTTCGCCACCCAGCAGCTTCGCGGACCCGCGAGGACTTGGTGGGACCATTTTCTTGCCATGCAGCCAGAAGGTAGAGAGGTGGAATGGAGGGAGTTCAAGGCAGCTTTCAGAGGACACCATATCCCCGCTGGCATCATGGACCGGAAGCTCAATGAGTTTCTGGTACTCACTCAGGGCAACAGGACAGTGTTGCAGTATGCCCAGGCCTTTAATGATTTGTGCCAGTATGCTGGATACCATGCAGACACGGATGAGAAGAAGAGGGACAGGTTCAGACGGGGGCTCAGCACCAAGCTCCGTGATCGTCTCAACACCGTTAGGGCCAACAGCTACAATGAGTTGGTCAACATGGCTATCTCCCAGGAGGACTGCATTATAGCTCGACAGGCAGAGAAGAAGAGGAAGACCCCTGTGGCAGGACCCTCAGCTCAGCCACAGCGCTTCAGGATTGTGTCTGACACGCAGAACAAGGGACCTCAGCAGCAGCAAGGGAGATGGGTGATCAGACCACCGCAGCAGCAGCAACAGGCACCCAACCGCACCCAGTTTCCAGCTCAGAGGAACAATCAGCAGCAGCAGTACCGCCAGGCCAATGACAACAGGTGCTTCACTTGTGGCAACACTGGGCATTATGCCAAGAATTGCCCCAGAAACCAGCAGAGGCAGGGGCAGAATGTCAATCAGAACCAAGGCAAGAGACAGAAGGTGCAAGTGAGGCAGGGCAAGCTGAACTTCACTACCATGGCTGACATTCCAGAGGGAGCACCCGTCATGACTGGTATCTTTACAGTTTTAAATTATCCCGCTATTGTTCTTTTTGATTCCGGTGCTTCACATAGTTTTATTAGTGCCAAGTTTAGTGCCAAATGCCAGTTGCCCTTTCACCATACCGATGGGGGCATTACAATTTCAACACCCGGAGGTAGAGTTGCCACTTATCAAATCAACAGGCAAGTGCCTATAAAATTTGGTAGTCTGGTGATTAGAACCACCCTTCTCATCTTAGGATTGGATAGCGTGGATATTATTCTGGGAGCTGACTGGTTGACCAGGCATCAGGCAGTATTGGACATTGCAGCCAGAGCCATTGAAATTCATTCCCCTGCTTACGGCGAGACTGTCTTGCATTTACCCAACCAGGGTTGTACCCGGTCTTGTGCCTTTGTTATGATAGAATCCCCAGTGGAAAAGATCCCAGTGGTCTGTGACTATCCGGATGTTTTTCCGGATGAATTGCCAGGGATGCCACCTGACCGAGATATTGAGTTCGCCATCGAATTGCAACCCGAGACTGCTCCTATCTCCAAGAGACCCTATAGGATGCCTCCCGCGGAATTGGCAGAATTGAAGAAACAATTGCAAGAATTGTTGGACAAGGGGTTTATTCGTCCAAGCACTTCACCATGGGGATGTCCAGCTTTATTTGTGAAGAAAAAGGATGAGAGTTTGAGGATGTGTGTTGACTACCGTCCTCTCAATGCGGTGACTATAAAGAACAAATACCCGCTGCCCCGCATTGATGTTCTGTTTGATCAGTTGATTGGAGCCAAGGTATTCTCCAAGATAGACCTTCGCTCAGGATACCATCAGATCAAGATCCGTGCCAGTGATATTCCCAAGACGGCCTTCTCGACCAGATATGGGTTGTATGAGTTTTTGGTGATGTCCTTTGGGCTAACCAATGCCCCGGCTTATTTTATGTACCTAATGAACTCAGTGTTTATGCCAGAGTTGGATAAGTTCGTGGTCGTTTTCATTGATGATATTCTGGTCTATTCCAAGAATGAAGACGAGCATACTAAGCATCTGCACATCGTACTTCAGCGACTGCGCGATCATCATCTTTATGCTAAGTTGTCTAAATGTGAGTTCTGGCTGAAGGAGATAAAATTCTTGGGTCACACCATTTCTCGGGATGGGATATCAGTTGATCCTAAGAAGGTACAAGAGGTAATGGACTGGAAACCCCCGGCTACAGTAAAGCAGATTCGGAGTTTCCTGGGATTGGCAGGGTATTACCGACGATTTATTCCGGATTTCTCCAGAATTGCCAAGCCAATGACTGAACTGTTGAAGAAGGGAGTCAAATTTGAGTGGAGCCAAAAGTGTGAAGATGCTTTTCATACCTTGAGGCAACATTTGACAACAGCCCCAGTGCTAGCCCAACCCGACAATACCAGACCCTTTGAAGTTTATTGTGATGCTTCAGGTACCGGATTGGGATGTGTCTTGATGCAAGAGAACAGAGTGATTGCGTATGCTTCCCGAGCTCTCAGACCCCATGAGCAGAACTATCCTACACATGATCTGGAATTGGCAGCAGTGGTTCATGCTCTTAAGATATGGAGACACTACTTGATGGGAGCTCACTGTAACATCTACACTGATCATAAGAGCCTCAAATATATTTTCACTCAGGCTGATTTGAACATGAGGCAAAGGAGATGGTTAGAGTTGATCAAGGACTATGATTTGGAGGTGCATTACCATCCTGGCAAAGCCAATGTTGTGGCAGATGCTTTGAGCAGAAAGGCCCAGTGCAATTGTATGAACATGGATGCAAGAGTCACCACCCTGTGTGATGAGCTGTGTAAGCTGAACCTGGAAGTTGTTCTTTCCGGAGAATTGAGATATATCGCGGTGGAGCCCACCTTGCAAGAGCAAATAGTTCAGGCACAAATTGAGGATAAGGGTGTTCAGGTTATTAAAGATATGCTCAAGCAAAAGGCAGAAAAATACAAGTGTTTCCGACAGGACAGCAAGGGAATTCTCTGGTTTGGAGATCGATTGGTTGTTCCCAAGGACCCTGAGCTCAGAAAGAAGATATTGGATGAAGCTCACCTTTCCAAGTTCTCCATGCACCCTGGTAGCAACAAGATGTACCATGATCTCAGATCTTTGTATTGGTGGACCAGGATGAAGAGGGAAATTGCCAAGTACGTATCAGAGTGTGACACTTGCCAGAGAATCAAGGCCAGTCACTTGCAGGCAGCAGGTCCCTTGCAACCCCTTCCCATACCATCTTGGAAATGGGAGGACATTTGCATGGACTTCATAGTAGGATTACCCAATACCTCCAGGCACCATGATTCTATTTGGGTCATTGTGGACAGATTGACCAAGACTGCTCATTTCTTGCCAGTGCACACCACCCACAAGACAGAGAAGTACGCAGAAATTTATGTTGATCAGATAGTAAGATTGCATGGTATCCCAAAGACCATTATATCTGACAGAGGAGCACTGTTTGTGGCACGCTTTTGGGAGAAACTGCAAGAAGCCCTCGGGACCCACGTAATCCGAAGCTCAGCATATCACCCTCAAACAGATGGTCAGACAGAAAGGGTGAACCAGATTTTAGAAGATATGTTAAGGGCATGTGCACTACATTATGGGAAGGATTGGGACAAGTGTCTTTCCATGGCAGAGTTTTCTTACAATAACAGCTATCAATCCAGTCTAAAGATGGCACCTTTTGAGGCTTTGTATGGGAGAAGATGCAGAACCCCGCTGAATTGGTCTCAAGCAGGAGAGAGGGAAATATTTGGGCCAGATTTGGTACTTGAAGCAGAGGAAAAGGTCAGGGTCATCAGGAGGAACTTAGAAGCTGCTCAGGCCAGGCAAAAGAGTTATCATGACAAGAGGCGGAAGCCTCTACAGTTTGAGGTGGGAGATCATGTCTATCTTAAGATATCACCAACCAAGGGTGTCCAGAGATTCGGGATCAAGGGCAAGTTAGCCCCTCGTTACATTGGACCCTATAAGATCAAGGCAAGTTGTGGACCCGTAGCTTACCAATTGGAATTGCCACCCCGTATGTCAGCAGTTCACAATGTGTTCCATGTATCTCAGCTGCGGAAATGTGTTCGTCTACCCACTGAAGTGCTACCGGAGCCGGACATTGAGATAGAACCAGACTTGTCCTACCAAGAGTACCCCGTCAAGGTATTGGATCAGAAGGAGAGATCAACTCGGGCAAGATCAATCAGAATGTATAAGGTTCAGTGGAGTCATCATTCAGCAGAAGAAGCTACATGGGAGACGGAGGATTTTCTACGCTCTCGCTTCCCCGACTTTCTGCCCAAAGGAGTCGGTATGTAACCCCAAAAACCCCACCCCCACCTGCCCTTTGAAGTCAATTATAAGAAAAACTTAGATAACAAGGATAGTCTAAGTCGTGGATTTAACTTAAGAAGGGCTTCCTTCTGAAGTTGCAAAGAGGATGACATTCGAAGAGCAGTTAAAAAGTGAAACTTGAGCATAAAGGGAGAGTAGCACTAACACACCCTCAAGCACCCTCCAAGGGACTCTACCTAAAATCTCGGGACGAGATTCCTTTAAGGGGGGAGGGCTGTAACACCTCAGGTGTTACCTTGACTAGAGCATACCCTGAGTACTAAGGACTGTGACCACATGTGGTAATAACTTGAGGAGCACCAGGAACTTTGGAGAATTTTGTGTTAACCAAGATTTCTAATGACCTAAGAACACCACTTAAATTTTTGTGCACTTGCTACCTTGGACAAGAAAGGGGGCAAACCCTAAACCCCTCTTGAACCCTCCTTTTCAAAGCCATGGATAAGAAGGAAAAGGGAAATGAGCAAATGTGCAAAACATGAGTAATCCTTAAACCAACCTTAAGTAACCTTATAACCAGCAATAAGAGGAGGGAAATATTGCAAAAAGGCCCCTGGAGAAACCCCAAATCAAGTCACTAAGTGGAGAGAGAGCTAGAGCTCTCTATTTCTCTCTAAGTCAAAAACTATACCTACACTAAAGATCAGTTGTGTTCACCTCGAAGCTGGCATCAAATCCACCTGTGTTCTATACCAAAAACGTGGCATACCACCTAGGGCACCCACTGGAAAAAGTTGAGCCCGAGACTCGGACGTTTGACATGCCATGGCATGGCTTTTGTCACGAAGTGCGCAGTGTGACACACCCGATTTGGCACCCGAAGATCTCCCTCCCTAGGCCATATCTGCCCCGACGTCTCACAGTTGAGTGACAGCCCTAGGTGCCAGGAAGAGGTCTGCGCCGAACTTTTGCAAAGATTCGCACGTTTGCGACCTCTGCCTGTGGCAGAACCACCCGAATTATTCCAGCTTAAGTGCCTAAGTCATGCCTCAAGGGCCGTGACACACTTAAATCGGAATAACCCATCAGTCCTTCAGATCTAGTCTGATAGAGCCACTTAACCAGGATCAAATTCCACAATCTCACTCGAAGGTGAGTCACAGAAGAAATACAATAAAACAGGAAACCTCAAATTAAGTACTGAATTATTACATAAATCGGAGTTTTTGAGTAGCAATAAAGTTCATAAAGTAAAGTGCAGCGGATAATCGATGTCGTCGGTGATGAGGAAATGGGCAAGGCCTAGCCCACTACTCCTCATGCTCCTCTCCTGCCGGAGCAACATCCCACTCGACCGTCCAACCCGGTGGCAGGGTGGTAGGCCAAGTCACACCATCAATCAAATCCTGCATGGTACCTGCAAAAATGGTGCCACAAGCAAGGCTGAGTATACTAATACTCAGCTAGACTTACCCGGTGTGAGGAGTCTACTCCTCTACCTCTAGACTATGCAGCTGTTTGGCTGAGGGGTTTGGTTTGCCAAAAGCACTAGCTGTTGCTAAAAGCAATTTTTAGCTTTTCCAAATTTTACCATCATTAACTTAGCTAGATTTGCTCCTTCTAAACATACATGGTAACAATCAATTAGTTCAATCAACAAGTTATCTCATGTAACCACATTTCACTTCTTACTCGATGCAGTACAAGGAATCAAGCAGTCTCATTAGCTACGAGAAGCAGACGATTCGAATCGAGTTTTAACCTTGCAAGGTAAACCTAAACACACGACATGTCAGGGTACTCCGACCCTGCACATGACAACCGTCCCCATCGATTCCCCGTTCGCGTCCAGGCCTCACCGCCTTGGCATACAATGCTCCACTGACCTCGGCTGCCGCCGTGCAGTGACCGCACTTGTACCCACCATAGCTAGCATGGGAGACCCAGTCTCAGGTCGCATGAGGGATAAAGTCCACGCCCGGCTTCACTCAGGTACTAGGTTTACCGGTCACCATATTTCCCGGCATGTGCTTAGTACGTTCAAAAGCTTGACTCAGGTATCCACACATTAATCCTTAATTCATTTTCCCGTCTCATGGACAAGGCATCCTCCCTGGATCCAAGTCCATAGACCAACATATATCCCATTATCAAGATGAATACAATCAATTCCTGACCTCGCGCGAGTGCTAGAAAAATCACTCGACTTCTACCGAGATCCTGATTAGCAAGCAGCTACTCGACCTAGCATACTAGTATTCATCTCAAAAAGGAGTCCTAAGTTCATGCAACTAGAGGTTTCAAGCAACTCCTACACTTAAGTGCACATTGCAATCCTACAAGCATTAAGTGTAGTAAAATAGCATAATTAATAGGTTATGCATAAAACCGGGGCTTGCCTTCAATTGCTAGGGTTGCGGGGAGATCCTCGATAGCAGCCTCTGAAGCTTGCTCCTGGTCCTCCTCTTGGACAGGTCCTTGCTCGGGGATGAGCACGTACTCTCCGTCGGCAAGATTACAATCTAATGAATGCAATGCGTAAGATATATGCATGATATGATATGTGCTTTTAGAAATCATAACTTAAAAGGTGTATGATCTTTCTTGAGTTAAACAAAGTTAACTTTACTTATGCAAGACCCTTGGGTGGTATACTTGGTAAACTGGTTCAAATTTAGCTAAGGTAAAAGGTAGGTTTAATTTTTAGGGTTCCTCTGAATTCTTTTTAAGTCTTAGAGATAAATGATAAGTACTCAAGTTAGACTTATTGAGGTGGGGTTTATTTCTTCTTTCCTCTTTATTTTCTTTAATGTTTTGGAGTAGGTTTGAACTACAAGTTGCTTTTATAAAATTCTAAAAATTCTGCAAAAATTACAGTGGCTTGCTACTGGTGTGTGTTTCTCTGTCTTAAAATTTGGGGATCAGAAAGTGAATAGTTTTCTCTGCACAAAATTATTAAACTCTAGGGTAGAAGGGGTGCTTTGAACTACAACTACTATTTAACAGTGGGTAATTCTTCAGAACTTATTTTTGCTGGCTTTTAGGTGTTATAACATGACTTGATACAAATTTCTAGTCATTAATACCTTTTAATTATTTTTTATGGTTTTCTCAAGTTTCTAGCCAAATGGGTGCTTTCTACTACCACTACACTTGAAAAATATCAAACAACAGAGTTCTTATTTTTCTTGGTTATTATTTTGTGCAAGAGCAATCATTCTGAAGTTTGGCATCTTTTTGCTTAAGGGAAGGGGTGGTATGCATTATTTGAATTAAATGGCTTTTCTCTTAAATCATTAGCAATTGGTATGAGTTTGCTTCTTTTTCATGGGTTTGCGTTATTCTCTGGTAGTTTACCTCATCATGGACTTAGCTAATTTTTGGTTGCCCATTATCACATTATTTGAGGTTGTTCATGATTTAGTTGGAAAATGCCTTATTATCACCTTGTATTTATTTCCCTTACTTAAAAAGTTGGACTGAGGTGCTCTGTATTTTTGTAGTGGGGCTCTGGTGGTTATAAGTTCACTGAATTTTTGTTAAGCATTTTGGTTATAGTTTTGCCTCTTTAATAATTGATTTTCAGTCTTATTTAGGCTAAACAAATCCTTTTAATTTAAAACTGATCCAGATTAATGGTCTCTGTATTTTTCCTAAGTCCTCTGTTACATAAGTAAACTAGGAAAAATAATATTAATCACTGCTCATTAATTTCTAATATCTTTCTGATTTTCTCTAAGTTTTGGACAAAACATCTTTAAATGAGAAACTACATCATAATTTCTAATGCTGGGGTTCCTACTATTTTTAAACAGTGTCTAAAAGAGGTTTGAATACCCATAAATTTTCTTAAGTCTAGCACAGAAGAAAAACTAATTTTCCTTGATTAAATAAGGTTTAGTGGGTTTCTGTTTTTAATTTTAAACTCTAAAATTTTGAACAGAAAGCATAGGGTCTACTATTTTTAAATGATAGATTATAATATACAGAGGCTAGCAAAATTGGTTTGACACTTTTTGATTAAGAATTCATCAAGTTATGATTTTTTACAAGTTCTCTGGTTATTTAAAAGAATAACAGAATCGATTTAATTGAAAATCTATTTTGCACTGGGGTCCCTGGTGGTTTTCTAAGTTTTCTTCGCGAATCAGTCCTCAGGTTACTATTCACCTGAGTCTCTGACATTACAGAAAACCCCTCGGGTTCTACAAAAACCTAACCCGAGGTCCTTCTTCTACCTTAAACAGTAGCCGCGGCGGGGAAAAGGGCGGAGGGGCTTACCGGCGGCGAGACTGTTCTGGTGAAGAGGTCGAGGGTGAAGGGGAGGTCTTGGGGATCACAACGGTGTGCGGAACGCCGTCGGAGATGGCCGGAGTCGGTCGGTCCACGCGCGCAGGCGGGGATGCTCGTCGGCGGCGAGGAGACCGGCCTGGTCACGGCGAGATAGTTCAATCAAATGGGTCAGGGAGGTCCACGGGATGCCAGAGAAGTCATGAGCGAGAGGAATTGGGCGGAGACTCACTGGATGGCTCGGTCCACGCGCGACGGCGGAAGACCGAAGTCCGGTGAAGTCAATCTCGGGCCTCCGGTGAAGTCCGGCCGGGTCCGAGGGCTTGGCAAGCTTCACGGGCTACTGGCGGAGCTAGCCGAAGCACTGGCTTGACTTGAGGGTGGCTGGAGGGAGCTGGCCACGGTGGCCGAAGCTCGGGCGGCAATGGCGGGCGGAAATTAAGCTCGCCGAAGCTAAGGAAAGGTGGCTGGCCGAAGAGGGTGAGTGCGGGGCGAAGTGAGGCGCGCCCGGGGAGGCTTTATAGGCGCGGGCGGGCACGGCCGAGGGCGTGAGCGCGCGGCGGACTTGACTGGTCGCCGGGGAGCGCGCGCGCGCGGGTTGGACGAGCTCTGGCGTGCCGACCAGGGTCGAACACGTGTGCCCGTGCGTTCTGCCCAAGTTCTGGCGCGTGTAGTCGCTCATCCGAGCCTGCTCTCGCCTTGGTCGGTGCACAAAACCTCTTCTCCTCCCTACAAGCTACCATTCTTGTGTGGGGGTCATAGGATTTTGCCTACTGGTCGCAGAGATATGGAGCCAGGAAATCTGGTCTGTCTCCCTGCGCAAATCCGAGGCAAATCCCGGGTTTAGTCGTGTCTAGGGCTCGCGTCCCAATGCCATCTTCTGGCACACGACAGAGGGGTTAGTTAGACACATTTTTGTCAATGGGGCCATTAGGATTCGAGTTAGGGATCAAGGTGAACATCCCTGATCTTTGGCTTAAGGTCTGAATTTCAGAAATCTGAAATTCAGAATTCTCATTAAGTCCATACATGGAAAGCTTGATTTGGGGTTTTATTTGAGCTATTTTGGCTAAGCTTTCTCAACCTTTCTTGTTGCCCATTAAATATACTTCAATTTTTATAATTTGCTCAACTCAAAATTTTAAACTTTTCACTCCCTTTTTCTTACTTTTTGAATTTTGCTCATGGGGCTCATTTAGGGTTTTTAAACTAGGGTTGCATAATCTTATCTTTTAAAGGTCTCAATTGCTTTGATCATGACACTTTTAAGTATATACTTGGTGACTTCATCATTACTTAAGTTATTTTGATGCTCATGCTCACTTTGGTTCACATAAAATGATGGCTCTTGGTTTGGCTTTTTGAGAAAAACCCTGAGTGACACTGGGGTGTCACAGCCTTCCCCCCTTAAAGGAATCTCGTCCCGAGATTCGGGCCAGAGTCCTCCCGGGGTAAAGCGAAGGGTGAGACTGATAGGAAAAAAGGGTGATGATTGTCATTATTAGGATAAACTGCTCTTCGAATATCATTCTCTTTGCAACTTCAGAAGGAAGTCCTTTCAAGTTTTACTTTATAGTTACTTCATTCTGGATTAAGATCATATTTTTGGAAATTAGATTCGAAGGGCAGGAGGAGAGGTTTGGGGGTGATTACGTACCAGCTTCCTTAGGTAGGCAATCGAGGAAGTTGGATCTCAGGAATTCCTCGGTTTCCCAAGTAGCTTCCTCCTCTGAGTGATTACTCCACTGGACCTTGTACATCTTGATCGAGTTAGCCCGAGTTGATCTTTCCTTGCAATCCAGAATCTTGGAGGGGTACTCTTGGTACGAGAGATCTGGCTCTATCTCCAATTCTGGCTCTGCTATGATCTCAGTCGGCAATCGAACACACTTCTTCAGCTGAGATACATGGAAAACATTGTGAATGGCAGACATCTTTGAAGGTAACTTCAGCTTGTATGCCACGGGTCCACATGCTTCTATGATCTCATAAGGTCCAATGTAACGAGGAGCTAGCTTGCCTTTGATCCCAAACCTCTGCATTCCCTTGGTGGGTGATACCTTGAGGTATACAAAACTTCCCACCTCGAACTGGAGAGGTTTCCTTCTTCTATCATGATAACTCTTCTGTCTGGCCTGAGCAGCTTCTAGATTCTTCCTGATTAGCTCGACTTTCCTTTCGGCTTCAGTCACTAAGTCAGGTCCAAAAACTTCTCTTTCACCAGGCTGAGACCAATTGAGTGGTGTCCTGCACCTTCTTCCATAGAGAGCTTCAAAAGGTGCCATCTTTAGGCTGGATTGATAACTATTGTTATAAGCAAACTCTGCCAAGGAGAGGTGCTTATCCCAGTTCTTGCCACAATCGATCGCACAAGCTCTCAGCATATCTTCCAGGATTTGGTTTACCCTTTCCGTCTGACCATCAGTCTGTGGGTGGTAAGCTGAACTCCTGATTAGCTTGGTTCCCAAAGACTTTTGCAATTGTTCCCAAAATCTGGCAACAAATTGGGCTCCTCGGTCAGAAACAATGGTCCGAGGTAATCCGTGCAAACACACGATCCGGTCAATATACAATTCTGCATATCTCTGAGCCTTATCGGTGGTGTGCACAGGAAGAAAATGTGCCACTTTCGTCAATCGGTCCACAATAACCCAAATTGAATCATGATGACGAGAGGTGTTGGGCAGACCCACAATGAAATCCATGCTGATGTCGTCCCACTTCCACGAAGGTACGGGTAGTGGTTGCAAAGCTCCAGCTGACTTCAAGTGGCTTGCCTTTACCCTCTGACAGGTGTCACACTCTGATACATACTGGGCTATCTCCCTCTTCATTCTGGTCCACCAGTACAAAGGCTTCAAATCATGGTACATCTTGGTGCTTCCCGGATGCATAGAGAATTTGGAGAGATGAGCTTCATCCAAAATTTTCCTCTTGAGATCCTGGTCTTTAGGAATTACCAATCTGCTTTTGAACCATAACACACCCTTCTCATCCTGGCGGAAACAATTATACTTCTCAACCTTCTGATGGAGATTCTTCTTGATAATCTGCACTCCTTTGTCACTGAGCTGGGCCATGATAATCTGGTCTTACAAAGCTGGCTCAACAGAAACGTGAGACAAAGAACCAGAAGAAATCACTTCAATTTGCATCTTGCTCAACTCATCACACAAGGTGTTAATGCGAGAATCCATCAGAACACAGTTGCACTGCAACTTCCGACTCAAGGCATCAGCTACCACATTAGCCTTCCCTGGGTGATAATGTACCTCCAGGTCATAATCCTTGATCAGCTCTAGCCATCTTCTCTGCCTCATGTTAAGATCAGCCTGAGTAAAAATGTACTTAAGGCTCTTATGATCAGTGAAGATATTGCAGTGGGTTCCTATTAGATAGTGCCTCCACATCTTCAATGCATGAACCACTGCTGCTAACTCAAGGTCATGAGTGGGATAATTTTGCTCATGAGGCCTGAGTGCTCTTGAAGCATAAGCAATGACTCGGTTGTCTTGCATCAAGACACAACCTAGCCCGGTGCCCGAGGCATCACAATATACATCAAAAGGTTTGCTGCTGTCGGGTTGCGCCAATACTGGTGCTGTGGTCAGATGCTGCCTTAATGCATGGAAGGCATCTTCGCACTTCTGACTCCACACAAATTTGACCTCTTTCTTCAGCAACTCAGTAATAGGCTTCGCAATTCGAGAGAAGTCCGGAATAAATCTTCGGTAATAACCGGCTAATCCCAGAAAACTCCGAATCTGGCGAACAGTCGTTGGTGGCTTCCAGTTCATCACCTCTTGCACTTTATCAGGATCAACAACTATTCCAGCTTGAGAGATAGTGTGACCCAAGAATTTGATTTCCTTTAGCCAAAAATCACACTTGGATAATTTGGCATAAAGGTGGTGCTCTCGTAGACGTTGAAGTACTACATGCAAATGCCCGGCATGTTCTTCTTCGTTCTTTGAGTACACCAGAATATCATCGATGAAAACCACCACGAACTTATCCAATTCCGGCATAAAAACCGAATTCATCAGATACATGAAATATGCTGGTGCATTTGTCAGTCCGAATGACATCACCAAGAATTCATATAGCCCATATCTGGTTGAGAATGCCGTCTTCGGAATATCACTTGCTCGTATTTTGATCTGATGGTAGCCAGAGCGAAGGTCTATTTTGGAAAACACCTTGGCTCCGACCAACTGGTCAAAGAGAACATCAATACGAGGCAAAGGATACTTGTTCTTGATAGTTACCGCATTAAGAGGGCGGTAATCTATACACAGCCTCAAGCTTTCATCCTTCTTCTTCACAAACAGTGCTGGACATCCCCAAGGCGAAGTGCTTGGGCGAATAAAACCCTTATCCAGCAACTCTTGCAATTGCTTCTTCAACTCTGCCAACTCAGCGGGTGGCATTCGGTAGGGCCTCTTGGAAATTGGGGCCGTTCCCGGTTGCAACTCGATGGCGAATTCAATATCCCGGTCCGGTGGCATTCCTGGCAATTCATCAGGAAAGACATCTGCATACTCACAGACCACTGGGATTTTCTTCAGGGGTATCTCCGTCATAGAGAAAGCACATGACTGAGAAGAACCCTGACTAGGCAAAATCAAAGTGAAATTCCCGCAGAAAGGAGAATTAACTTCCACGGTACGGTTGGCTACATCAAGCACAACTTGGTGCAAGGTCATCCAATTTGCCCCTAGAATAATATCCACATTCTCCAATCCCAACACAAGAAGAGTGGTTTTGATAATGTGGCTTCCCAGTTGAATAGGCACACTTTGGTTTAATTGATTAGTTGCAATTTTACCCCCAGGTGTGACTATCATGAATGACCCTTTTGAGTGAGAGAATGGCAGTTTGCAATTAGCACTGAACCTTTGGCTAATGAAACTATGAGATGCACCAGAATCAAATAGAATTAAAGCAGGTTGATTATGAACTGAAAAGATACCAGTCATGATAGGAGCTCCTTCTGGCACTTCCTCTAGAGCAGTGAAGTTGAGCTTCCCTTGCCTGACTTGCACCTTCTGCTTTCTTCCCTTGTCTTGATTTGGTGCTGGCATCTGCCTCTGCTGGTTCCTGGGACAATTCTTGGCATAGTGGCCCACATTGCCACAAGTGAAACACTTGTTCCCATTGCCCTGGCGGAACTGCTGCTGCTGCGGAGGCTGATTGTTCCTTGGGGCGGGAGCTGGGTAGCGGTTGGGTGCCGGCTGCTGCTGCTGCTGAGGCGGCCTGATCACCCATCTGCCTGCCTGCTGCTGAAAACCCCTGCTCTGATTGTGGGAAACAATCCAAAACCTCTGAGTCTGAGCAGATGGTGCTGCCATTGGTGCCTTTCTCTTCTTCTCTGCCCGGTGAGCAACAATGCAATCCTCCTGGGAGATGGCCATATTGACCAACTCATCGAAGCTATCAGCCCGGACAGTGTTGAGTCGTTCCCGCAGCTTGGTATTGAGACCCCTGCGGAAGCGATCCCTCTTCTTCTCATCAGAATCAGCATGATACCCTGCATACTGGCATAAGTCATTGAAGGCTTGCACATACTGCAGTACCGTGCGGGTTCCTTGATTGAGGGCCAGAAATTCATTCAACTTCCGATCAAGAATGCCAGCTGGAATGTGGTGTCCTCTGAAGGCAGTCTTGAATTCCTCCCAAGATACCTCACGATCAGCGGGGAGCATAGCACGGAAGTGATCCCACCAAGTCCGAGCAGATCCGCGAAGCTGCTGCGCGGCGAAGCGGGTCTTGGTAGCATCAGGGCAGTCTCCCGTGAGGAGGGGAAACTTGGACTCGACGACGCGAAGCCACACGTCGGCGTCCAACGGATCCTCTGCCTTGGCGAACAAGGGCGGCTGCATGCTCAGAAACTCCTGGTATGTTGCCATAGCCGGAGGTCGCTGAGGCTGGCCTCCACCATGCTGCTGAGGGTGGGGCTGGCGCTGCAAGAGCTGTCGCAGAATCTCATTCTGCTGGGCCATCAGCTCCTGCACTGTGGGAGCTGGAGGAGGTGGCGGGGGAACTTGCTCGTTCTGCCCGCGACGCTGCCTAGCTGCCATCTGAAAACAGAGATTGTCGCCATTGTTATCCTAACTCATAGTTTCGAACGGCAAGATATCATTTCATATGGGAGAAAAAAAATGCCATAATCATAATATTAGGTTCGAAATGAAGATAACATGGTGACAAAGATCCCACAGATTCCAAAAGTTCACAGGGTTATATTGATCAGGGGAAAGTACCCACAAGCCTAGTCCAAAATGTGATACTACTAAGCTCGCACAGGTTTCTATCCACCTAAAAATGTCAAAGCGACTGCTTAACCCTGAGCGGTGGAAGCGACACTGGATACGGGTGAAGGGGGCATCGCGGAGGTAGTCCCATTGGCACCAGGGGCTGGT
Source organism: Zea luxurians (assembly GCA_029449295.1). Lineage (NCBI taxonomy): Eukaryota > Viridiplantae > Streptophyta > Magnoliopsida > Poales > Poaceae > Zea > Zea luxurians. The sequence continues at coordinate 111,599,243 of JAOPSE010000006.1, forward strand.
CCTAGCTCCTCGGGAGCCTCTTCTCCCTCGCTTCCTACTTCATTGGCCTCCATCTCCAGCTGGTGCATGTCCAAGTGGTCATTTGCTTCCTCGAGTTCCCTCTGCACATCGTGAAGCTGGTTCTCCAAGACATCAATAGTGTTGTCTCGGATCTCCACTTGCTGCTCCAGGGTAGCGATACGCTGGCTCAGCCTCTCCACCTGCAGATCCTTCTCCACCAACTCTGTGGATAGGTCGACCACAAAATCTTCCCGACTGTCGAGAGTGAGCTTGGCAGTCCGAGCGGTGTTAGCAAGAAGTGTCATAGCATCGCTCTGAAGGGCCTGAAGGCGGTACAGCGCACTCATGCACTGAACAGTGACCCTCCCAACCAAGTCAGGATACATGGCCCACACATCCTTCACGTGGCTCACGCGGTTACACCACATGGGATCATCCTTCTTCTCAGCAGGGAAGAGTCCCAAGGGGTGCATCACCATCTCCAGGGGATGGTAGCCACAAAAAGTCGTCAGAGTCTTCATGGCTGCTGCCTCAACGGTGTCGTCCGTCCTGAGTCCGATCGTCTCAGAGTCAAGAGAACGCCAACCCGGCTGAAGGGGATGAGCCTCCAAAGTCAGCCAGACCCGACAACGAGGTACCCGATGCTCCTCATACAACTGCACCGTGTACAAAGGGGGCGTAGGGTAACCGGCGGAGTTAAGCACTTCCCACAAGATGGAAGGAAAGCCATCGCGAGAAAGGAAGTCAGAACTGAAACGAGAGTCTCCTCCACTGGCGGGGGTGGGTGAATTCATCTGCGGAAGGGAATCAAAGATAAAGATTATGGTGGAAGGAAAAAGAAAAAGAGAGCCCGGATGGTTTTAAAGAAAAAGGGATTAGCTCAAATTTTAATTCCTCTTCATGTTTTATAATGCATGCATGCTGGAAGAAACGTTACCTCTCAAAAAGAAAATAGGGTGCCTTTTTAGGGCATCCTAAAATATAAGTATTGGCCCACGGGGCCTAATTAATTAGCCACCTATTTCCCTCTATGCCTAAGGCCTTTCGTCCTAGGTCTAGCGGTCTAGTCCTGACGATCTATAGCAGTTTCTAAGCAAGTTTTAGATTTTGAAATTTGGTATTCATGGTTTATTGTCCTTCTCTGTGGTGGAATTTGCTCCGATACCAGCTGTGGCAGAACCACCCGAATTATTCCAGCTTAAGTGCCTAAGTCATGCCTCAAGGGCCGTGACACACTTAAATCGGAATAACCCGTCAGTCCTTCAGATCTAGTCTGATAGAGCCACTTAACCAGGATCAAATTCCACAATCTCACTCGAAGGTGAGTCACAGAAGAAATACAATAAAACAGGAAACCTCAAATTAAGTACTGAATTATTACATAAATCGGAGTTTTTGAGTAGCAATAAAGTTCATAAAGTAAAGTGCAGCGGATAATCGATGCCGTCGGTGATGAGGAAATGGGCAAGGCCTAGCCCACTACTCCTCATGCTCCTCTCCTGCCGGAGCAACATCCCACTCGACCGTCCAACCCGGTGGCAGGGTGGTAGGCCAAGTCACACCATCAATCAAATCCTGCATGGTACCTGCAAAAATGGTGCCACAAGCAAGGCTGAGTATACTAATACTCAGCTAGACTTACCCGGTGTGAGGAGTCTACTCCTCTACCTCTAGACTATGCAGCTGTTTGGCTGAGGGGTTTGGTTTGCCAAAAGCACTAGCTGTTGCTAAAAGCAATTTTTAGCTTTTCCAAATTTTACCATCATTAACTTAGCTAGATTTGCTCCTTCTAAACATACATGGTAACAATCAATTAGTTCAATCAACAAGTTATCTCATGTAACCACATTTCACTTCCTACTCGATGCAGTACAAGGAATCAAGCAGTCTCATTAGCTGCGAGAAGCAGACGATTCGAATCGAGTTTTAACCTTGCAAGGTAAACCTAAACACACGGCATGTCAGGGTACTCCGACCCTACACATGACAACCGTCCCCATCGATTCCCCGTTCGCGTCCAGGCCTCACCGCCTTGGCATACAATGCTCCACTGACCCCGGCTGCCGCCGTGCAGTGACCGCACTTGTACCCACCATAGCTAGCATGGGAGACCCAGTCTCAGGTTGCATGAGGGATAAAGTCCGCGCCCGGCTTCACTCAGGTACTAGGTTTACCGGTCACCATATTTCCCGGCATGTGCTTAGTACGTTCAAAAGCTTGACTCAGGTATCCACACATTAATCCTTAATTCATTTTCCCGTCTCATGGACAAGGCATCCTCCCTGGATCCAAGTCCATAGACCAACATATATCCCATTATCAAGATGAATACAATCAATTCCTGACCTCGCGCGAGTGCTAGAAAAATCACTCGACTTCTACCGAGATCCTGATTAGCAAGCAGCTACTCGACCTAGCATACTAGTATTCATCTCAAAAAGGAGTCCTAAGTTTATGCAACTAGAGGTTTCAAGCAACTCCTACACTTAAGTGCACATTGCAATCCTACAAGCATTAAGTGTAGTAAAATAGCATAATTAATAGGTTATGCATAAAACCGGGGCTTGCCTTCAATTGCTGGGGTTGCGGGGAGATCCTCGATAGCAGCCTCTGAAGCCTGCTCCTGGTCCTCCTCTTGGACAGGTCCTTGCTCGGGGATGAGCACGTACTCTCCGTCGGCAAGATTACAATCTAATGAATGCAATGCGTAAGATATATGCATGATATGATATGTGCTTTTAGAAATCATAACTTAAAAGGTGTATGATCTTTCTTGAGTTAAACAAAGTTAACTTTACTTATGCAAGACCCTTGGGTGGTATACTTGGTAAACTGGTTCAAATTTAGCTAAGGTAAAAGATAGGTTTAATTTTTGGGGTTCCTCTGAATTCTTTTTAAGTCTTAGAGATAAATGATAAGTACTCAAGTTAGACTTATTGAGGTGGGGTTTATTTCTTCTTTCCTCTTTATTTTCTTTAATGTTTTGGAGTAGGTTTGAACTACAAGTTGCTTTTATAAAATTCTAAAAATTCTGCAAAAATTACAGTGGCTTGCTACTGGTGTGTGTTTCTCTGTCTTAAAATTTGGGGATCAGAAAGTGAATAGTTTTCTCTGCACAAAATTATTAAACTCTAGGGTAGAAGGGGTGCTTTGAACTACAACTACTATTTAACAGTGGGTAATTCTTCAGAACTTATTTTTGCTGGCTTTTAGGTGTTATAACATGACTTGATACAAATTTCTAGTCATTAATACCTTTTAATTATTTTTTATGGTTTTCTCAAGTTTCTAGCCAAATGGGTGCTTTCTACTACCACTACACTTGAAAAATATCAAACAACAGAGTTCTTATTTTTCTTGGTTATTATTTTGTGCAAGAGCAATCATTCTGAAGTTTGGCATCTTTTTGCTTAAGGGAAGGGGTGGTATGCATTATTTGAATTAAATGGCTTTTCTCTTAAATCATTAGCAATTGGTATGAGTTTGCTTCTTTTTCATGGGTTTGCATTATTCTCTGGTAGTTTACCTCATCATGGACTTAGCTAATTTTTGGTTGCCCATTATCACATTATTTGAGGTTGTTCATGATTTAGTTGGAAAATGCCTTATTATCACCTTGTATTTATTTCCCTTACTTAAAAAGTTGGACTGAGGTGCTCTGTATTTTTGTAGTGGGGCTCTGGTGGTTATAAGTTCACTGGATTTTTGTTAAGCATTTTGGTTATAGTTTTGCCTCTTTAATAATTGATTTTCAGTCTTATTTAGGCTAAACAAATCCTTTTAATTTAAAACTGATCCAGATTAATGGTCTCTGTATTTTTCCTAAGTCCTCTGTTACATAAGTAAACTAGGAAAAATAATATTAATCACTGCTCATTAATTTCTAATATCTTTCTGATTTTCTCTAAGTTTTGGACAAAACATCTTTAAATGAGAAACTACATCATAATTTCTAATGCTGGGGTTCCTACTATTTTTAAACAGTGTCTAAAAGAGGTTTGAATACCCACAAATTTTCTTAAGTCTAGCACAGAAGAAAAACTAATTTTCCTTGATTAAATAAGGTTTAGTGGGTTTCTGTTTTTAATTTTAAACTCTAAAATTTTGAACAGAAAGCATAGGGTCTACTATTTTTAAATGATAGATTATAATATACAGAGGCTAGCAAAATTGGTTTGACACTTTTTGATTAAGAATTCATCAAGTTATGATTTTTTACAAGTTCTCTGGTTATTTAAAAGAATAACAGAATCGATTTAATTGAAAATCTATTTTGCACTGGGGTCCCTGGCGGTTTTCTAAGTTTTCTTCGCGAATCAGTCCTCAGGTTACTATTCACCTGAGTCTCTGACATTACAGAAAACCCCTCGGGTTCTACAAAAACCTAACCCGAGGTCCTTCTTCTACCTTAAACAGTAGCCGCGGCGGGGAAAAGGGCGGAGGGGCTTACCGGCGGCGAGACTGTTCCGGTGAAGAGGTCGAGGGTGAAGGGGAGGTCTTGGGGATCACAACGGTGTGCGGAACGCCGTCGGAGATGGCCGGAGTCGGTCGGTCCACGCGCGCAGGCGGGGATGCTCGTCGGCGGCGAGGAGACCGGCCTGGTCACGGCGAGATAGTTCAATCAAATGGGTCAGGGAGGTCCACGGGATGCCAGAGAAGTCATGAGCGAGAGGAATTGGGCGGAGACTCACTGGATGGCTCGGTCCACGCGCGACGGCGGAAGACCGAAGTCCGGTGAAGTCAATCTCGGGCCTCCGGTGAAGTCCGGCCGGGTCCGAGGGCTTGGCAAGCTTCACGGGCTACTGGCGGAGCTAGCCGAAGCACTGGCTTGACTTGAGGGTGGCTGGAGGGAGCTGGCCACGGTGGCCGAAGCTCGGGCGGCAATGGCGGGCGGAAATTAAGCTCGCCGGAGCTAAGGAAAGGTGGCTGGCCGAAGAGGGTGAGTGCGGGGCAAAGTGAGGCGCGCCCGGGGAGGCTTTATAGGCGCGGGCGGGCACGGCCGAGGGCGTGAGCGCGCGGCGGACTTGACTGGTCGCCGGGGAGCGCGCGCGCGGGGGTTGGGTGAGCTCTGGCGTGCCGACCAGGGTCGAACACGTGTGCCCGTGCGTTCTGCCCAAGTTCTGGCGCGTGTAGTCGCTCATCCGAGCCTGCTCTCGCCTTGGTCAGTGCACAAAACCTCTTCTCCTCCCTACAAGCTACCATTCTTGTGTGGGGGTCATAGGATTTTGCCTACTGGTCGCAGAGATATGAAGCCAGGAAATCTGGTCTGTCTCCCTGCGCAAATCCGAGGCAAATCCCGGGTTTAGTCGTGTCTAGGGCTCGCGTCCCAATGCCATCTTCTGGCACACGACAGAGGGGTTAGTTAGACACATTTTTGTCAATGGGGCCATTAGGATTCGAGTTAGGGATCAAGGTGAACATCCCTGATCTTTGGCTTAAGGTCTGAATTTCATAAATCTGAAATTCAGAATTCTCATTAAGTCCATACATGGAAAGCTTGATTTGGGGTTTTATTTGAGCTATTTTGGCTAAGCTTTCTCAACCTTTCTTGTTGCCCATTAAATATACTTCAATTTTTATAATTTGCTCAACTCAAAATTTTAAACTTTTCACTCCCTTTTTCTTACTTTTTGAATTTTGCTCATGGGGCTCATTTAGGGTTTTTAAACTAGGGTTGCATAATCTTATCTTTTAAAGGTCTCAATTGCTTTGATCATGACACTTTTAAGTATATACTTGGTGACTTCATCATTACTTAAGTTATTTTGATGCTCATGCTCACTTTGGTTCACATAAAATGATGGCTCTTGGTTTGGCTTTTTGAGAAAAACCCTGAGTGACACTGGGGTGTCACACTGCCGACGTTTGAACAATGGAAGAAACAAACCGCCACGTGTTCGACGCGTTCTGCCGCGCCAGAGCACGCCCGCGCGCGCGCCCGTGAGCCCCGCGCCGCGCCCGAGCCAAGCCAGCGCCCTGGTCCGCGTCCGCGCCTATAAAACGCCCAGGAGCCGTGGTCGTACCCCTCCGCACGCGCTCAAGCCTCACCGGAGCTCAGTTCACCGCCGTTGGCCAGTGCGCAGCTTGTCCGCGGCCACCCGATCCCCCTGCCACCGTAGACCGGCCGGCCCAGTCATTCCCCGCCCTGTCCAGCCCTCGGAGAAGACTGTGCACACCTCCGTGAAGCTCCCCGAGCAAAGAATCGGGCTCTGCTTCACCGGAGACGCCGGAACAAGGTCACCGGACTTCACCCGACCGCCGGCAACCGTGGACCGAGGTACACGGTGAATCTCTCTTCGATTCCTTGCACGGTTAGACTCCTTAGACCTCCATGAGGCTCCCTATGCCCTTGGATTGAACTGTACCGCCGTGGATAGGCCGGAGCACACGCCACCGACGAGCTCGCCCGCCTGCGCGCGTGGACCGGGCGATTCCGGCCATCCCCGATGACGAGCCGTACCTCGACGTGATCGCCAGAACCTCCCCGAGCAAACCCTGCCCTTCGCCGGACCTCCCTCGCCGCCGGTAAGCCGCGCCGCCCTTTTCTTTCTCGCGGGCACTGTTTCCATTGGGGGAAGGACTGCGGGTGAGAGGAAGAGAAGGTCAGGGGGTTAAGTGAAATGTCAGAGACCCAAGTGAATAGTGGCGCAAGGGTAGAACTGCGAAGGTTGATTCAGTTTAAACCCAGGGACCTCGGCGCAAACTGCTTTTTCAGAAAAGCCTTATTAAAACCTGATTTAAATTCAAACAGAAACTTTAAAAACCCATAACTTCTGTTTGGTTTATCCAAATTTGGTCAAACCAATTTTGCCAGACTCTAAATAATGTAACCTACTTAAGAAAAATATAAAACCCCATAGATACTATAGAAAACTATAAGGTTCTGATTTAATTATAGTTTTGACCAAAAGCTCAATAATAGCAAGAAAAATGGTTGTACTATTTAACTAGGGTTAGAAAAATTTGGAGAAGTTTATATCTACCTACTGACCTAGTTAAAAATGTTAAACCCCTCTGTCCACTACATTAAGTTAGTTTTTACCCCTTCTTTTGCATTATGCTTAAAGTTAAGAAAAATAGAAAATGAGGTTTAAATAGTGAACCAGAGGGCATCCCTATTTTTGTTAGGGTACTTAATCAATATAGTTCACTGGAAAAATCTATCATACCCTGGTTTAGTAAAAAATAAATAGAATACCTTTTATTTTAAGAAAACAAGGGAAACTTAGAAAAACCCTACAAAAATAACCTCATGGTGAAAACACCCCAACCCTTGGGATAACTAATGTTTTGATAATAAGAACTTAAGAAAAATCTGAAATCTGTTGTTTGATATTTTTCAAATGACAAGTTAGTTCTAAACACCCTTTTTGCACCAAACTTTAGAAATCCACCATTAAATAACCATCATGTTGCTCTCTGTCATTTTTGGTACAAGAGCTTATTATCACTATTAGAGGCCACCAAAATAACCTTTAGGACAGAACCTACCCCTAAATAAGAGGTGTAGTGTAAAGTGGCCCATTTTGCCTAACTATTGTTATTTTTGTTTAAAGCCTAGCTTTTATACTTTAAGCCTCAAATTCTTAAAACAAGCTAGAATAGCAAGTGACAACCCACTGTAATTTTTACAGAATTTTTGGAAATTTTTAAAATACTGTCGTAGTTCAAACCTACACTAGAAACCCTAAATGGAAATTAAAGAAAGGAAAATGGATAATGGAAATTAATGTCCTCCCAGGACCTTTGTAAATTGTCCACTGAAATCTATAAAGGCAATGCAAATCCACTATGTTATCCTAAAAGAAAACCTAAACCTAAAAGGTAATAAGTCTATATATACCACTAAAAGACCCACATAGCCAAGGAACCCTAAGTTAATTCTTGACTTAGTTTCTGTAGCTTAATGTTCTTAAATCTTGCATAATCATGACATACATGTTCATTGCATTTCGATAGACTGTAATCTTGCTGACGGAGAGTACATCCTCGTGCCGGAGCAAGGAGCTGCTCAGGAGGTGGCCCCAGATCCAGCACCCGAGCCTGCACCAGAGGACCTGCCTGCCACTGCTTTGGAAGGCAAGCCCCGGTTTTATGCATAACCTGTTATTTATGCTATTTTACTTCACTTAATGGTTGTAGGATTGATTGTGCACTTAGGTGTAGGAATTGTTTGAAACCCTAGTTGCATGATCTCAGGAATCCTTTTTAGATGAATACTAGTATGATAGGTCGAGTAGTTGCTTTATTTAATTAGGATCTCGGTAGAAGACGAGTGATTTTCTAGCACTCGCGCGAGATCAGGAAATTGATTGTACCCACTTTCACACTGTCATGATACTAGTTGGTGGACAACGATCCATGGGGATTGGTTGCCCACGAGATGGAAAAATGGAATAAGGATTAACGTGCGGATACCTGTGTCAAGCGTTTGAACGTACTAAGCACATGCCGAGAAATATGGTAAATCGGTAAGCCTAGTACCTGATTGAACCCGGCAGCAGATTGCCCTCCTCATGCGACCTGAGACGAGGTCTCCCATTCCGGTTATGGTGGGTACAAGTGCGGTCACTGCACGACGGCCAGTCGGGGTCAGTGAGGCATTGTACGCCAAGGCGGTGAGCCCCTCTCTGCTGACGGGGAATCGATGGGGACGGTTGATATGTGTGGGGACGGAGTGCCCCTGCATGTCGTGTGTTTAGGTTTACCTTGCAAGGATAAAAACTCGATTCGAATCGTCTGCTTCTCGCAGCCAATGAGACTGCTTGATCCATGGTACTGCATTGAGTAATAAGTGGAACTGTGTTGAGATGATACAAGCTGTTGATTGCTAAAAATGTTTGCTACTTTGTATGAATAGATAGTTCATTTTTAGCCTTAAGAGAGTCACACTTAACTTTGACCAAGTTAAAATCTTGATTTAGAAACTCAGCTAGTGCTTTTGGCAACCAAACCTCACAGCCAAATAGCTGCATGTCTAGAGGTAGAGGAGTAGACTCCTCACACCGGGTAAGTCTAGCTGAGTATTAGTATACTCAGCCTTGCTTGTGGCATAATTTTTACAGGTTCTCTGGAGGACATGGTCGCTGGAGTGACTTGGCCGTCCACCTTACCACCGGGTTGGACTGTTGAGTGGGACCCCGCCTCGGCTGAGGAGGAGCATGAGGAGTGATGGGACAGGCTTCCCCATCTCTCCGTTTAATTATCGTTAGTTTTATTCCACTGCACTTCGAACAATGATGACTACTTTTGGCAAAACTCCGATGATGATGGTGTAATAATTTAACACTCTTCCATGCATGGTTTTATGCTTTATTGTATTTGCTCTGTGACTCACCATCGAGTGAGACTGTGGTACTTGATCCTGTCAGTGGCCGCGTCGGACTAGATCCGAGGGATTGACGGGTTATTCCCATTTAAGTGTGGTCTAGCCTCTAAGGCAGGGCTTAGGCACTTAAGTTGGAATAATTCGGGAAGTTCCGCCACAATACCAAGGCATATAGTGCACATTTCCAAGAGCTCAAACACCCAAGTGCTTAATAGAATCACTCGGTGATTAGCGTAGGTGCTTTGCGAAGTGCTTAGGTTAGTTAGACCGCTTTAGCGCTTGCTCTAGGTGAATCCTAGTTAGTTGAGTGAGTTTTGTAAAACCACACAACCCCTCGGCTCTTGCGTGAGTCGTTGTAATTGTACCGAGTGGGGCGAGAGTCTTGCGAGACCGTGACAACCGCGTTTGTGTCACAGCCGCCACCGTGTACCGGAGGGAACGAGGCCCGCGGCGTTTTGGCCAGAAGCTCGATAGTGGAGACGGCGGGGAGCGTCCGAGAGGAGCCGGAAGCGGAGCACCACTTGCGCGTGGAGAAGGCCCGCGGCTCTCTACGGAGTTACTCGACCGTGGTGCTTGGCCCTCGCGTGGGCTTCCCTTTGCGTAGGGGCACCAACGAGGATTAGTCGGGACCTTGCGTGGTTCCGGATACCTCGGTAAAAATACCGGCGTCATCCACGAGAGTTTGCTTCTCTACTTAGCTCTTTACATTCCGCATTTATATTAAGCATTTATGTTTCAATCTTGTAGTCATACTTATTTAGTGTAGATTGAAACTTAGCCTTTGCGGTAGAGATAGCAACACTTAGTCAAAACCTAGGTTGCACATTCTAGTTTTGATTATTTGCATAGGTTTTGCTCTAGGGATTTAATTGTGGCCTAGTTTAGTAAAAGTTTTAGAAGTCCTAATTCACCCCCCCTCTTAGGCGTCACCCGTTTCCTACAAGTGGTATCAGAGCCCGGTTTGGCTCATTTGAAACGCTTTAGCTTCACCGCTAAAAGAGCCGACGCTTTTTAGAGGAAGGGATGGATACCCATAGGCCACCACACTTTGACGGCACTAACTTCCCATATTATAGTGCTAGAATGGCTTGTTACCTAGAGGCCGTTGATCTAGGTGTTTGGAGAGTCACTCGTGACGGGATGAAACCCCTCAAGAATCCCGAGAAACCCACCACGAGTGAGGAAAAAGAAATCCATTTAAATGCTAGAGCCAAAAATTGCTTGTATGAATCTCTTAGCATGGATATTTTCAATCAAGTATTTACCCTGAAAACTGCTAATGAGATTTGGCTAAAATTGCATGAGCTCCATGACGGCACATCCAATGTCCGTGAGCAAAAACATTGCCTAGTCTTAAATGAGTATAATTCTTTTGCTATGAAAGATGATGAGCTTGTTAGAGACATGTATTCTCGTTTGAATCTAATTATCAATGAGCTCAATTCGATTGGCATTAATAAGCTAGGTGATGCGGACATTGTGAGGAAGATTATCTCCCTGCTACCACAACAAAGATATGGGAGCATCATCACCATCCTTCACAACATGGAGGACTTGAGCAACATGACCCCGACCATTGTGATTGGGAAAATCGCGGCTTTTGAGATGTCGCGAAAAATGAGTCGGGGAGAGGAGCCAACTTCCTCAAGACCATATGCTTTTGCATGTGATGAAAGGAAGGGCAAAAAGAAGGCTCCCACTCCAAGTTCCTCAAGCGAAGAAGAGGAAGAAGAAGAAAGTGATGATGATGAAGATAATCAACCATGCACATCATCCTCCGAGGACGAAGAAACAATCCGACGCGTCGGAAAGGTAATGAGGATGATCCGCAAGATTAATCTAATGGGTGTGCCCCTGCAGGTCGAGGATCTTCTCTTTAACATTGACAGGAAAAAGCAAAGGAAGAGAGGATGCTTCGCATGTGGGGAGAAGGGCCACTTCAGGGACAACTGTCCAAATATGGCCAAACCCAAAAAGGAGAGGAGCAAAGGCAAGGCGCTAACAAGTGTTAGAACTTGGGATGATTCTTCAAGTGAAGATGAACCTCCAAGGACGCGCAACCACCGGTCCTCGTCACGATCATCATGGTCATCACACAAATGCCTTATGGCAAGAGGTAACAAAAGCATTCCATCCTCTAGTGATGAAAGTAGTAGTGATGATGAAGGTGAGGGAAAGCCCTCTCTAGATGAGCTTGCGGAAGCCGTAGAATTTTTCCAGGATGTTTGCACTAAGCAAAAAGCTCAACTTAAAACTTTGAAAAATAAGTTGGTTAGCTCTCAAAATGATTACAAAGGTTTGCTAGAAAAATTTGAAACTTTTGCAAACTTAAATAGTGAGCTATCAACTAAAATTGAGCTATTAGAATCTAGTGCTCCATCCACTGCTACCAATGATAGTCTTATTAAAAAGAATGAAAAACTTAAGGCTAAGTTAGCTAGCTCCCAAGAAGCTATTGAAAATTTGCTAGGGAAAATGGAAATTCTTAGCATACACAATAATGAGCTAACTACTAAGCTATAAAACATTGGTAGCACCCCAGCAGCATCTTTAGTTGAAATACCTGAAATAATTAAAAAAGATGCTTCTACTTCCTGCTTTGATTTAATTGATAATTCTAACCCCTGCAACCAAGTCGTTGTTGAGAATATTGTTGTAGAGACATGTTCGGATGAGGTTGCAAAGGAAAATGAACAATTAAAGCAAGAAGTGGCTCGCCTTGGCAAGGCTTTGTATGACAAGAAAGGCAAAGCCAAACAAATCCGACCTCCACAGGATAACACCACTGCGGGAGTGAACAAGCCTGTAGAGGGAGAAACTGTGATTTGTAGGGTATGTCACATGGAAGGCCACAAGTCTTTCCAATGCAAGGCGATGACCGGGGATAAACAAAGGCAAAAGCTCAAGCAAAAGCCATCAAGCAAAATCTCCAACACCTACATCAAAAAGGTGAACAAAAAGGATGCTACACCATATTTGATCAAGAAGAAAAAGAATGGAAAGGTGATAGCAATCAAGGCCAACAAGCAAGCCAACAAAGGAAAAGGGGCCAAACGCATCTGGGTGCCAAAGGAGATAATTTCAACCATGAAAAGCACCAAGAAGGTTTGGATCCCGAAAGGGAAGTGAGTGGACCAAAGGTCCTCGGGAAATTTGGAGACTTGGCTAAATTGGGATGTATATCATGGGATACATCATATTGGATCAAGTTTATTGCCAAGTGGGTTAGTGAAAATTTTGGACCCAAATTTCCCACCCATGACTAAGGTAACTAGTTTTATTGTATTTCTCGTTTTTAGATATGCGTATCTATTTATCTTTTATCTAGTTTACCTTTCTTGCCTAGTATTACATTTGTTATGTACTTTTGTTCAAAATCATGCATACTAGGTAAATCATATGGTAGGATTGCTAGTTTTTAAATTCATATACTTAAGCAAACCTACATGGCTTAAAATGTTTAGTTAAAGCACGGCACATAGCTTTTATATCACTCCATTGTAAATGATGCATCAATTGAAAATTTTGATTTCTACAAAGTGTATCATTTAACTTATATGTACCAAAGTTTGGATTATAGATAATTTGCCCCTCTTGATATCAAATCAAAGTGCATGTCTCCTACAAGTATTCAAAACTTGTATGCACACCTTTAGGGGGAGATTACTCTATAATCTAACACTTTGAGACTAACATCTTTTCAAGTCTATTTCATGTGATAGTCTCATTGTAAGGAAAATAAAGTCCCCGGAGAAAGACAACAATCTTCCTCTGCAAAATCTCCAAGAACTCTCATGTCTCTCAAGCTCACCATTGACTTTCAATTGGTATCTTTTGAGACTACATTCAGTATCATTTACATGTCTTCTCCAATATTTGATTAGACTATATTTCATATCATATGCTTCCATGTTGCTAAAAATGCATAAGTAGTTAACTCATATTCTGTTACCTATGCATAAGGGAAGTTAGTCTTTTCAAATCATGTCTTGCACCTCAAATTTTTACATGTTTTTTTCCTAAGTAGAGGATCTCTGTCAGGGGGAGTATTTCTTCATCTCTAAAGGGGGAGAAAAACTCTTTCTAAAGGAGAATACTCATTTAGAGGGAGTAATCTTTTGAGGACTCTTTCAAGTGGTATCATTCACATGGCTTAATTTAATATCCTTCTAGTGATATCATTTGATACAATTCTTGTTGAGGGCAAGCTTTTATTTACTTCCTACATGCTTTTAATATCTTCCTTTTCGGTGGTTGATGCCAAAGGGGGAGAAGTTTAGGGACCAAAGCAATGAAATCTATATCAAACACCAAACACCACCAATTTAAAATCTTATATCTACAAATGGCTTTTCAAGTGGTTTTGGTTATTTGGTCCGGAAATAGGAAGTAAGTGAATTATGGAGTTAGGGGGAGGCTTAAGTCCATAACTTCACATTATGGGGACAATCATGCATCTTAGCAAGTAAATTGCATATTTTTACTCAAATACTTGTATTATTTGCTTGCTTTGGTTGTGTTGTCATCAATCACCAAAAAGGGGGAGATTTTAAGGAAAATGGACCCCGGGCCTTTTGGCTAATTGAGTTTTGGTGTTTGATGAACAACACAATCCGTGAACTAATAAGTTTTCTAGTGTTTGTGTTTTGTAGTTCACAGGATGCGAAGAGAATTGGACCAAGGCAATGAGGATGCAACACCTCAAAAGAAGACATAAAAAGATACATAGGAGTCCAATACTCAAGAACAAAGAAGCCCGAAGAAATGAGCGAAGAAATCCAAGATAAGGGCTGTCAGCCAGCGCCTGGTGGCGCACCGGACATTGGTGTCCGGTGTGCACCGGACTGTCCGGTGTGGCACCGGACAGTCTGCGCAGAGAGGCCGCAGACAGGCGCTCTCTGGCTGTAGCACCGGACTGTCCGGTGTGCACCGGACTGTCCGGTGTGCCAATGGGCAGACGGCAACGGTCGGATCCAACGGTCGACTGCTACAGGCGCCAACGGTCGGCTGACGTGGCGTGCACCGGACATCCACTGTGCAGTGTCTGGTGGTGCACCGGACTGTCCGGTGCACCCGACGACAGAAAGCTGCTGCTTTCTGTCCAACGGCTAGTTGGGGGTGTGGAGGCTATAAATACCACCCCAACCGGCCATTCTCATGTGTGAGAGCCCAAGCAACATACCAAGGCATATAGTGCACATTTCCAAGAGCTCAAACACCCAAGTGCTTAATAGAATCACTCGGTAATTAGCGTAGGTGCTTTGCGAAGTGCTTAGGTTAGTTAGACCGCTTTAGCGCTTGCTCTAGGTGAATCCTAGTTAGTTGAGTGAGTTTTGTAAAACCACACAACCCCTCGGCTCTTGCGTGAGTCGTTGTAATTGTACCGAGTGGGGCGAGAGTCTTGCGAGACCGTGACAACCGCGTTTGTGTCACGGCCGCCACCGTGTACCGGAGGGAACGAGGCCCGCGGCGTTTCGGCCGGAAGCTCGATAGTGGAGACGGCGGGGAGCGTCCGAGAGGAGCCGGAAGCGGAGCACCACTTGCGCGTGGAGAAGGCCCGCGGCTCTCTACGGAGTTACTCGACCGTGGTGCTTGGCCCTCGCGTGGGCTTCCCTTTGCGTAGGGGCACCAACGAGGATTAGTCGGGACCTTGCGTGGTTCCGGATACCTCGGTAAAAATACCGGCGTCATCCACGAGAGTTTGCTTCTCTACTTAGCTCTTTACATTCCGCATTTATATTAAGCATTTAAGTTTCAATCTTGTAGTCATACTTATTTAGTGTAGATTGAAACTTAGCCTTTGCGGTAGAGATAGCAACACTTAGTCAAAACCTAGGTTGCACATTCTAGTTTTGATTATTTGCATAGGTTTTGCTCTAGGGATTTAATTGTGGCCTAGTTTAGTAAAAGTTTTAGAAGTCCTAATTCACCCCCCCTCTTAGGCGTCACCCGTTTCCTACACAAGTCCCTACAAATATTTTCTTCATAACTTTTCTCATGCTCATACGTATACGTATGCCTCTGGTGTCATACGGTGAGCTCTACAAGCTAATTACACTCATATAAGACAAATCCATGCTAATCTCCCACTAATCCTCTCATCCTCCCACTAATCCTCTCATCCCTCCCCCTAATCCCCCCCCCACCATGGCTATAAATAGAGGGGCAAGGGCCTCCTCTCATCCCACCCCAAGCCATTTCATGGCAACTCTCTTCCCCCCCCCACACACACACCCACTCCATGTTCCACACAAGCACACACTAGCACAAGGATCGTTCGATCGTTCTTCGATCGTTCGTCCCCTGTTCTTAGTTTGTTTGTTCGTTCGTCCGATCGTTCGATCGTTCGTCCGATCGTTCATGCTTCGTTCGTCCGTTCGTCCGATCATTCGATCGTTCGTCCGTTCGTTCGTCCAAATAATCTTTTTCCTACCGTTATGCTGCCGAAATTCCGATCGTTCGTTCGTTCGATCATTCGATCGTTCATCGTTCGTTCATAGTTCCTATTCATCGTTCATCGTTCGTTCATAGTCCCTATTCATCGTTCTTCTAGATAATCTTTGTCCTACCGTTATGCTGCCGAAATTCCGATCGTTCATTCGTCCGATCATTCGATCGTTCGTCCGTTCGTTCATCCAAATAATCTTTTTCCTACCGTTATGCTGCCGAAATTTTGATCGTTCGTTCGTTCGATCATTCGATCGTTCATCGTTCGTTCATAGTTCCTATTCATCGTTCATCGTTCGTTCATAGTCCCTATTCATCGTTCTTCCAGATAATCTTTGTCCTGCCGTTATGCTGCCGAAATTCCGATCGTTCGTTCGTCCGATCATTCGATCAATCGATCATTCGTTCATAGTTCCTATTCATCGTTCATCGTGCGTTCATCGTTCCTATTCATCGTTTATCGTTCGTTCATACGAACTATTCACCATCACTATTCACCGTTACTATTCATCATTACTATTCACTGACACTATTCACCATTGTTACTATTCATTGTTACTATTCATCATCATTACTATTTATCATCGTTACTACTCATCGATGATATCTATAGTAACTTTTTCGTTGTCACTATTCATCATTACTATTCATCGATTAGCCGATCACCCCAAATTTCAACTACTCATCCATAATGCTGTCTAGTCCACCTAAGACCAGCCAGACCCATATTCCAGTCATACGAACTCCGGTGATTGTGATTTTCCTTCCAGTGGGAACTTCCCATTTGGTGACCCATCCCAGGTTTCTCCAAGTTGAGCACGCTTAACTTTGAGATTCCTTCAAACCAGGCTCCCAAACTCAGATTCCAATAATTCTCATTTCTAAATTCTTATCAAACTATTCCCTATCCAACCATGTCATCCCTTAAGCATGGTCCATATTCCAGAAAACTCCCAAAATACTTTTGTCCCATATTCTGCCTATAACTCTCATGTTCATACTAAGTCGAACGATTCATTCGTCACTATTCTCACCAACAGTGAACTTCACTGTGCTACACCACATACACTCAGCTACCCTCTCCCTCTCCACACACACTCAACACCCTCAGCCAAGGCAAACACCCCACCCACTCAGTTACTCCGCTCTGCCGGCTACACGCATAGTGTCGCTTCGCCTCCAGTCCACCCTCCTGGTAAGCACCTTCGCTCCACCACCAGTAATATCACAACACCACATGACACAGATTCTACTCAAGACTCTACCCATCCATATATCGTTATTCTGACCACTATACTAAATATTTGTTGGTATACTTGCTGGTTTGTATGTTTGCTTGTTCATGTTGCATAGTTATCGGAGCGTTCGTGCCGTCTCGTGGAGGCCAGGTCTGCAAGTCTACGCCAGGCGGTGGAGCCAGTTCCGCGAGCTCCCCTTCCCCCTTCGCCGAATAAGCACGACAAGCTCACTGGATCCCTTTGATGCATAAATTACCTATGTTTTTCAACCACAACCCTCAGCCTGTTATTTTATGCATGATATGATTTTGAGACAAGTTATTATGGCCACCCAGCCCTTGCCGCAATCAATACCTGATATATTTGTTACAAATGATTTGAGGAAAGGTGTGAGTTTTCAAAAGAAAATGCTTTTCAAAATGTGTATGATGAAGGGTTTTCACCCTTATCACCTTTGAGTAGGGATGATCAGGGACTCCCTGGTTTAAGGGAGGGCCTAAGGTGATGGCTCAGCTGGTTTAGGCGTGAGCAGAAGGATTGTCCCCTCATATAAGGACCGGTTTGTCATCCTTCACTACCTGTACTCATGATAAGTACAACCACTCGAGACTGTGTGGGCAGTCACTCAATATGAACTCGTACGGTCCAACCCCAGGGTTATGAAGGCTGGGGAGCACCGGGAGGATAAGGAGGGGGAATGTTTTGTCCGGTTTGGACATGGCGGTGGCCTGACTCCTTCCGGTATAACCATTAAGGTTAGGATGTGCGAGGAAAGAAAGAGATTCGGATTCGGGTCTCACTAGCTATGGGATCGCAGAGCCGAACTAGTGGGTAAAGTGTACACCTCTGCGCAGAGTTTGAAAACCTATTCGAATAGTCTGTGTCCACAGGAATGGACGAGTCTGGTATGGTATGACAATTAATGTTTTGTTTTCAAAAAGGGGTGCGTTTGAGAAAAATGGTTTTTAAAAGGTCCGGCGGTTGAGCCATGAGCTATGGTGGACGGGAAGTCCAGTGGCTGTTGTTGAAAATGAAAACCAGTGGAAAACTGCTGAGATACCTGGATGGTTTAGTCCAGGGTATTTTGTTCTAATATTGAAAAACTTCTTGCTCCTTTTGGAGAGGATGTGCTTTGCGAAAGTACAAAATGTTTTTCAAAACAACCCTGCATAAAATATTGCTGTTTTTGCAAAATATTCTGAGCTCCACATATTCCATGCATTATATCTGATTTCCCCATTCCGCGGGTGAAGGTGGGCTGCTGAGTACGTTTGTACTCACCCTTGCTTATTTATTTTTTTCAGAAAAAGGAGATCGGGTAAGAGTTACGACTGTTCCCAACCTTGCCTGTGGCTGTTGGACCGCTGATTTGCTTCGCTGCGTATATCGGGCTGCTTCAGCCCCACTCTGATGATATGTCCTGAGTTGTGGACCAACTCTTAAAGTTGATCGCCACCTTTATAGGTTTGTCTCGTTTAAGCAGATCTGAAATCATCTGTTGTATAAATGTGTTTACTAGCCTCCTGGGACTAGTAATTGTATCACATTTGAGTCCCAGAGGATTGGGGACGCTTCACCTGTTCATCATCTTGAGTTGGGGGGTGCACCATTGTTGAGGAAGAAGGTTGATCTTGCTCTTGGTTTTCCTGTGGTCGCACATCTCTAATCGCCATGGTGCGAATTGCGTCCGTTGGAACATCATCTTCATCTACATCATCAAGATCAACTTGCTCTCTTGGACAGCATTAGTTTCATCAAATACAACGTCGCTAGAGACTTCAACCAAACCCGATGATTTGTTGAAGACTCTATACGCCTTTGTATTTGAGTCATACCCTAGCAAAAACCCTTCTACAGCTTTGGGAGCAAATTTGGAATTTCTACCTTTCTTTACTAGAATATAACATTTACTCCCAAATACATGAAAGTATGAAACGTTGGGTTTGTTACCGGTTAGAAGTTCATATGAGGTCTTCTTGAGGAGGCGATGAAGGTAGACCCGGTTTATGGCGTGGCAAGCCGTGTTCACAGCTTCCGACCAAAACCGCTCGGGCGTCTTGAATTCTCCAAGCATCATCCTCGCCATGTCTATAAGCATCCTGTTCTTTCTCTCTACCACACCATTTTGCTGTGGTGTGTAGGGAGTAGAGAACTCGTGCTTGATTCCTTCCTCCTCAAGGTACTCCTCCACTTGTAAGTTCTAGAACTCGGACCCGTTGTCGCTTCTTATCTTTTTCACCTTGAGCTCAAATTCGTTTTGAGCTCTCCTTAGAAAGCGCTTTAGGGTCCCTTGGGTTTCTGATTTATCCTGCAAAAAGAATACCCAAGTGAAGCGGGAAAAATCATCAATAATAACAAGACCATACTTACTCCCCCCAATGCTGAGGTAGGCGACGGGTACGAAGAGGTCCATATGAAGTAGCTCCAGAGGTCTTGGTGTGGTCATCATATTCTTGCTGTGATGAGTGCTTCCCACCTGTTTACCTGCTTGACAAGCTACATAAGGTCTATCTTTTTCGAAAAATACATTGGTTAGACCTAACACATGTTCTCCCTTTAGAAGTTTATGAAGGTTCTTCATCCCAACATGTGCTAGATGACGGTGCCACAGCCAGCCCATGCTAGTCTTAGCAATTAAGCATGCATCTAGATCGGCCTCCTCTTTCAAAAAATCAACTAAATAGAGTTTGTCGTCTAGTACACCCTTAAAAGCTAATGAACCATCACTCCTTCTAAAGACAGACACATCTACATTGGTAAATAGACAATTATAACCCATATTGCATAGTTGACTAACAGACAATAAGTTGTACCCGAGCGATTCAACTAAGAACACATTGGATATGGAATGCTCGGATGAAATAGCTATTTTTCCTAGTCCTTTAACCTTGCCTTGGTTCCCATCTCCAAAGATGATCGAATCTTAGGAATCTTTGTTCTTGACGTTGGAGGTGAACATCTTCTTCTCCCCCGTCATGTGGTTTGTGCATCCGTTGACGATAATCTAGCTTGAGCCTCAGGATGCATAAACCTGCAAGGCAAATTAGGCTTGGGTTTTAGGTACCCAACTCTTGTTGGGTCCTACAAGGTTAGTTACAATAGCCTTTGGGACCCAAATGCAAGTCTTGTCTCCCTTGCATTTGGACCCCATCTTTCTAGCAACCACTTTTTCATTTTTACATGAAAGTACATACTTAGTGTTGCAAGCATGAAAGACAGTGGTAGGTTTATTATACACTTTCCTAGGAGCATGAGACACAAAATTTCTCCTAGGCCTATCATTAAAATTAGAACTTGAAGCAATCATAGCATGTGAGTCAAAAGCATTATAACTCCTATTATAATGAGAATTTCTAGAAAATTTTCTATCATGGTACATGAAAGCATGATTCTTTTGACTACTACTAGTCATAGGGGCCTTCCCTTTCTCCTTGTTGGAAATGGGAGCCCTTTGACTTGTTATGTTCTTGGCTTCCTTTTGAAAGCCAAGTCCATCCTTAATTAAGGGATGTCTACCAACGGTGTAGGCATCCCTAGCAAATTTTAACTTATCAAAGTCATTTTTGCAAGTCTTAAGTTGGGCATTAAGACTTTCCACTTCACCATTTAATTTTGTAATAGAAGTAAGGTGTTCAACACATGCATCAACATCAAAATCCTTACACCTATTACAAATGACAACATGCTCTACACAAGAACTAGATTTATTAACTACTTCTAGCTTAGTATTTAAATCATCATTAATACTCTTTAAGCTAGACACAGTTTCATGACAAGCAGATAATTCAGAAGACATCATTTCATTTCTTTTAATCTCTAAAGCAAGAGATTTTTATACACTAACAAACTTATCATGCTCTTCATACAAAATATCCTCTTGCTTTTCTAAGAGTCTATTCTTTTCATTTAAAGCATCAATCAATTCATTGATTTTATCTATTTTAGTTCTATCTAAACCTTTGAACAAGCTTGAGTAATCTACTTCATCAACACTAGAGTCATCATCACTTGAAGTAGTATACTTAGGGGTATCTCGAGCGCTTACCTTTTTCTCCTTTGCCATGAGGCAAGTATGGCGCTCGTTGGGGAAGAGAGACGACTTGTTGAAGGCTGAGGTAGCGAGTCCTTCGTCGTCGGAGTCGGAAGAAGAGCAATCTGAATCCCATTCTTTACCAAGGTGTGCCTCGCCCTTCGCCTTCTTGTAGGCCTTCTTCTTATCTCTCTTCCCGCTCTTTTCTTGTTCCTGGTCATTAGCATTATCGGGACAATTTGCTATAAAATGACCAGTATTAACGCATTTAAAGCAGGAGCGCTTTCCCTTTGCTTTGCTCTTGTTGGAATGCTCATTGCGTCCTTTTAGCGCGGTCTTGAAGCGCTTGATGATGAGGGCCATCTCATCCTCGTTTAGCCCGGCAGCCTCAATTTATGCCACCTTGCTAGGTAGCGCCTCCCTTCTGCTGCTTGTTGCCTTGAGTGCAACGGGCTGGGGCTCATAGATGGGCATTGGGCCGTTCAATGCATCATCAACATATCTTGCTTCCTTGACCATCATACGCCCGCTCACAAACTTTCCGAGTATCTCCTCGGGCGTCATCTTTGTGTACCTAGGATTTTCACGGATGAGGTTCACAAGATGAGGGTCAATAACAGTGAAAGACCTGAGCATAAGTTGGACGACGTCGTGGTCCGTCCATCTCGTGCTTCCATAGCTCCAGATCTTGTTGACCAGGGTCTTGAGCCTGTTGTATGTTTGAGTTGGCTCCTCTCCCCTGATCATGGCAAACCTTCCTAGCTCGCCTTCCACCAACTCCATTTTGGTGATCATGGTGGCGTCATTCCCCTCATGCGATATCTTGAGGGTGTCCCATATTTGCTTGGCGTTGTCCAAGCCGCTCACCTTGTTATATTCATCCCTGCACAACGATGCTAACAAAACAGTGGTAGCTTGTGCATTCTTATGAATTTGTTCGTTAATGAATACAGGGTTATCTGTACTATTAAATTGCATTCCATTTTCAACTATCTCCCATATACTAGGATGGAGAGAAAATAAGTGACTACGCATTTTGTGACTCCAAAAAGCGTAGTCCTCTCCATCGAAGTGTGGAGGTTTACCAAGAGGAATAGAAAGAAAATGAGCATTGGAATTATATGGAATACGAGAATAATCAAATGAAAAATTTGAATTAACCAGTTTCCTTTTCTCATCGTCGCCGTCGTCTCTTGGGGAAGAAGAAGACTCGTCGCTATCGTAGTAGACGATCTTCTTGATGTGCCTCTTCTTCTTCCCGTCCTTCTTATGACTCGAGCCAGAGTCAGTGGGCTTGTCGTCCCTTGGCTCGTTGAAGATGGACTCCTTCTCCTTATCATTGACCACCATCCCCTTTCCCTTAGGATCCATCTCTTCGGGCGATTAGTCCCTTTCGTGAAGAGAACGGCTCCGATACCAATTGAGAGCACCTAGAGGGGGGTGAATAGGTGATCCTGCAAAATTCAACAACTAATAGCCACAAAACTTGGTTAAGTGTTAGTATGGCTAAGTAGCGAGCTCTTGCGAACACACAAGTATCACCGAAAAACAATCACAAAAGACACGCGAGTTTATCCCGTGGTTCGGCAAGTATAACACTTGCCTACCTCCACGTTGTGGCGTCCTAATGGATGAGGGTTGCACTCAACCCCTTTCAAGTGATCTAATGATCAACTTGAATACCACAGTGTTCTTCTTTGCTTATCTCTTTTCCCGTTTGCGAGGAATCTCCACAAGTTGGAGTCTCTCACCCTTACAACAAAGATCAAAGTGAAAGCACAAGAGTAAAGGAGGGAAGCAACACACACAAATCCGCAGCAACACACATGCACGCAAGCCAAGACTTGAGCTCAAAATGAAGCACAACGAGTTCACCACTAGAACGGAGCTCAAATCACTAACACAGTCGATCAAGTGCGCGAAGACGGAGTGTGGAAGACTTAGAATGCTCAAAGTATGCTTGGTGTCTCCTCCATGCGCCTAGGGGTCCCTTTTATAGCCCCAAGGCAGCTAGGAGCCATTGGAGGCATTCTTGGAAGGCTAATCTTGCCTTCTGTCGGGTGGCGCACCGGACAGTCCGGTGCGCCACCGGACAGTCACTGTAGCTGTCCGGTGCGCGATCTCCTTCCTTTTCTGGAGCATCCGACCGTTGCAGATTTGTGGAATTTGGCGCACCGGACACTATCCGGTGCACATCGGACAGTCCGGTGCCCCCTGCAGACCATTGGCATGCCCACACGTCGCGCGAAGATTGCGTGGCCGACCGTTGGCGCAGTCGACCGTTGGCTCACCGGACAGTCCAGTGCCCCACCGGACAGTCCCGTGAATTATAGCCGTATGTCGTTGAACTTTTCCCGAGAGCAACGACTTCGCCGCGGACGACTCACCGGACAGTCCGGTGCACCACCGGACAGTCCGGTGAATTATAGCCGTACGCCGCTGTCGAGTCCCGAGAGTGGCCTGTTCACCGGAGGCTAGCCTGGCGCACCGGACACTGTCTGGTGCACCATCGGACAGTCCGGTGCACCCAGACCGAGCAGGAGTTGGCTGAACACAGCCAACTCTTTTCCAATTGCATTTCTCCTGTTTCTAGCACTTAGACACAATACATTAGTACCCAAATCAATGTACTAAGTCTAGAAACGTACCTTGTTATATGATTTGCACTTCTTCAATCTTTGGCACAAATTAACACTTAGAGAATAGGTGTTGGGCACTTAATCACCAAAAACACTTTAGAAATGGCCCAAGGGCACATTTCCCTTCAGTACCACGTGGCAAGGAAAGATAATACACCCTAGGGTGCATTATCGGGTCCGGACCCCTACAGAAGAAAACCGAACCCCTGTACGCACAGCCCGAGCATTTGACTACAATCCGGGACTCCCAGAAAGGTATGCCAGGTCCCTCCGTTGGGCCCCAGGTTCCTCCGAGTAAGGTTCAGACCTTAACAAGGACCCGGGATGGGGGAACCCCGACATGAGTAAGGGTCCGGTGCTAGCACGTGTCCAGGCCTTGCCGTACGCTCCCCGCTCAGGCGAAGACCCGCTGCTGCCGCGTGGCTTGTGACCCGTGACGTAAGCCAACGAGTGAAGCCTGACGTAAGGCCCCTAAAGCCACGCAGTCTCTGCATTTAATACGAAGAGGACGCGCCGCCTTCCACCATGCTGACAGACGATGTGCCCTCTCAACATTTAATGCGTCCTATCCACTCCACTGGCAGACGGCGTCAGGGTAGCCTTGCAGGCGGCGCGCCTATCAAGTCTGTTACCAAACAGTGCGCCCGTGCTATGCAGCGCACTGTGGATATCGTCCCTTGTACAAGAAGCTTCCCCGGCACGCCGAGGATACGTAGATCTCGGGTGTCAGGGCATGGAAAGATTGCCCCAGCAGCGAACATTAGTAGCTCCAAGTGTTGTATACATTTTGTCCCTGGGCCCACATGTTGGGGCTCAGTACCTTTGTGCATGCCCCCTTCAGCTATAAAAGGGGAGGCATGCAACGTTACAACACAAGTCCACTCAGACTTTCAAGCTTCCACAACAATCCAACACACAGTGGAGTAGGGTATTACGCTCCGGTGGCCCGAACCACTCTAAACCCTCGCGTGTTCTTGTGTTCTTCCATCCATCTCGCATAACAGGCAAAACGCTTAGGCCCCTCCTCATCTTAGGATTTAGGGCGGGTGCACTCTGCCACCCGGCCGGAGATTTCCTCTCCGACATTTGGCGCGCCAGGTAGGGGGCTAGGCTTAAGTTTTTTGCCTGTGTTCTTATTCGGCATGATAGTGCGGATCATCGAGCACCACACTGAAATGTCGAAAGATTTTGTGATGGAGCAAGAAGTCGCATCCTCTGCGCCGCGAGTACCCGACCACCCTGAGTCTGGGACTGCTGCTGTACACGCCGTGCAGCAGCACACGCCTGCACAAGCGTCCCGGACTCTGTCAAAGGCAGCGCCTACGGCGTTGTCTGTAGCAGGGAGTTGCTACGCCACCCCCTAGCTCCACGGCCTCACCGGGGGCCATGAAGCAGTGGCGTGACGACATCGACCGGCTACTCGGCATGGCACATTCTGCTTTGACCAGGTCTAGGCCTTGGTCATCCCGATGCCAACGCGAGGCGACAGCGTCTGTGCGTTCGCCCTCCATAAGGGGTGCATAGACCGACGACCTCCGGGCAGAACTCAACCGCAAGCGTGCGGGGGAAGATGCCTGGGTCTCCATGGAAAGGGCGCGTGAGCACCGACAAAACATCGAGAGCCGCAACCTCGACCAAGATTTCACTGTGGAAACGTCGCGAACCCCAGTGGGTGGCCGGTTCTAGGCGGGTGTCCCCCTAGCCGGCGTGGGGTGTGCCGCTCTCACGGATCATCTCCGCGCAGCATCGTGGCCACCCAAGTTCAAGCCGCACCTGCTGGAAAAATACGACGGTACATCAAATCCGTCAGAATTCCTGCAGGTATACGTCACCGTCATCATAGCAGTAGGTGGGGACACCGCTGTGATGGCAACTTATTTTCATGTTGCCTTGTCTGGGCCCGCCTGGACTTGGCTCATGAACCTCGCCCCAGGGTCAATCTACACCTGGGAAGAGCTCTGCGCGTGGTTCGTTGCAAACTTTGCCAGCACTTACCAGCAACACGGCGTGGAGGCCCACCTACACGCAGTGAGGCAGGAGCCCGGAGAGACCCTCCGGACGTTTATCTCCCGCTTCACCAAAGTACGAGGTACTATACCTCGTATTTCCGATGCCTCCATCATCACGGCCTTCCGATAGGGAGTACGTGATAAGAAAATGTTGGAGAAGCTGGCCACGCGTGACGTGGAGACTGTCCCCATGCTCTTCGCTCTGGCTGACAAGTGTGCCAGGGCCACCGAGGGTCGTGCATGGCACTCGGCCCCACAAACTGGGACTACCCAGACGGGTGGCTCGGGTGCCGCCCCCCGGGACGACAAAAAGAAAAAGAAGGGCCGCAGCTATGAGAGGTCGCAGTCTACCGCGCTGGTCATCACAGCTGCGACCGGGGGCCGAGGCGATCGCAACAAGTGCCCACAGCCGCAGAGGGGTAACAGCGGCTCGTGCCCTGTCCACCCCAACGATCGCCACAGCGCCACAGAGTGTCGCGAGATCATTGATCTCGCGAAACGTGTCAGCGAGCGGCGTGAGCAGTCTTCCAAGGACGGCTCCCCACCTCGTCGCCGTCCTGGCAAGGAAAAGGTCGACGACGGCAAGGTGGCCGCGGCTGAGCGAGGCCTCGGGTATCAGTCACCCGAAGGGGACCTGAAGGACGTCTTCACTAGAGACTCCCACTCCGATGACGACGACTAGACGGACCATCGGAGGGACCCCTGTGTGCTCCGATCTACGGGGCCGAAGTCTGTCTTCCCCCGGAAACCCTACTGGACTCCCCATGGGTCCAGTCCTCAGCCAGGAACAAGGGCTCCCCCGTCAAACACAGATGGGAACCCAACGTCAGGACCTAGTCCTACGGCAAGCACCAAACCAAGAAGAGCTCCACAAACACTCCCCCAGCTGGAAAGGACCCTCCAAGGTGACAGGGAACACGCCGACCCAAGGGTGACCATCCTGCTACAACTAAAGGAGTACCCCTTCCTAACCCTTGTAGCATCTCTGTAAGTTTTATCCATAGAAGCAAGTCCGAGGGGTCAAACTTTTCTCCCTTTTTAGCTAAGTAACGCACACATGTATGCCAGCCCGATGAGGTCCGCCCTCATAAACCTGGCCTGTTGGCCTACACCCATGCATGTCATGTTATACGGGGAGGATTTACCCCCTCGGATGTGCCTCTATGATAGTTTTATCCTACTGCTCCAAGGTCTTACCCTGCAGTTTCCGGATTGTATTTTATCTAACCCACTCGATCAATTCCCATCCTATCAGGCATAATGACATTCGAATTAAACAGCCAAGCTTGCAGTTTAGGAACTCTATGCGAAAGCAGGAGGGCCCGACAACCTGGGGGCCGGTTCTAAAGAATGGGAGCCCGTTCCATGGGGTGGTCCGGAGCCTGTGTGGCCGGTTAGCCTGGTTCCATACCGAAATCCTACACACTCCACCACTCTGTGATGGGTGCCCTAGTATTTGGAGCTATAAGTCCTGTGTTTCGACAACCTGGGGTCCGGAACTAGAGAAGAGACACTTGTCTCCAAGGGTGTTCCGGAGCCGTGTAGCCGCTCAGTCTGGTCCCGTACCGTGGGCCTGCATGCTCCACCACTATGTGACGGGTGTCCTAGTACCTAGAACCACCATCCAGGGGGGTCCGGACGCACAACTTGGCTCCCCCAGACTAAACCCTGCAAGTTCCGAGCATGTATCAAAGGATGGCTAGTGCCAGATGACGGGTCCTACGGGTGTATTACTAACGCTCCTTAGCTAAAGCTGTGTACAGATCCAGGTCTCGGCGAGGCTGCCTCCCGAGAGTCGTTGACAACTCTTTCACACACGCTGGTATCCAACCTCGACACATCAAGCCTGCATCCCAGGCAGGGGGCTAGCCACCAGGGTGAGTCAACAACGTAACGTCGCACACAGCAGGAATGAGCGATACACAGATAAGTATTAAACACTGCTTTATAAATAATACTCAGGAGTACCTTACCAAAACAGGAAAAAGCCTGGGGGCTGGTTCTAAAGAACGGGTGCCCTTTCCATGGGGTGGTCCGGAGCCTGTGTGGCCAGTTAGCTTGGTTCCATACCCGAAATCCTGCACACTCCACCACTCCGTGACGGGTGCCCTAGTATTTGGAACTATAAGTCCTGTGCGTCCGACAACTTGGGGTCTGGAACTAGAGAAGAGACACTTGTCTCCTGGGGTGGTCCGGAGCCCGTGTAGCCGCTCAGCCTGGTCCCGTACCGTGGGCGTGCACACTCCACCACTCTGTGGCAGGTGTCCTAGTACCTAGAACCACCATCCAGGGGGTCCAGACACACAACTTGGCTTCCCAGACTAAAATCCTGCGTACATATGTTATTACATTCTGCTTCCAAGCAAACATATGTTATTACATTCCCTTACAAGCGGGGCCCTAGCTCCATTTCTACAGGAATGAACTGTGTTGCATCAGCAAGAGTCGTGCTGGAAGCTGGCTCCGGGCAACCTCACCGGCGGCGACGACCATCTCTGCACCGACGGTTCGCTGGCGATAGCAACCACCTCTGCACCAGCAGTGACAACCACCTCTGCTCCGAGCGGCTTACCAGCGGCAGCGACCACCTCAGGGTGTGCGCCATTGGAAGGAGGTCCTCACCCCCGTCCTCCTACGGGGGGTGATAACAAGGCCATTAAAGCCAAAGAGTCGGGGACTCAGCGGCAGGTGGCTTTGATGGTCTTGCCAGCGGAGGCAACCACCTCTGCAATGGGAAGCCTCACCAGCGGCGGCGACCACCTCAGCACCAACGACAGTGCCCACCTCTGCACCAGTGGACGGCGGCTGCATCAGCACACGTGATGGGGTCCTCGCTCCCGTCCTCCCACAGGAGTGAGGACAAGACCATCCAAGAATGCGGCCGCCAGTCCCGCGGCGTACGGCGTCTTGTACGACCCCCCCCCAGTGCGGCCGGCGGGCAGGAGAAGCCGTGGATGTGGCGGACCCGCGCACGGCGCGACTGTCGCCCGTGCGGTGGAAGGACAGCCACAACCCAGCCAGATGGCAGGAGGCTGCGTTGGAGGCGGCACCAAAGCCATCCAACCCAAAGGGCCAGACACGCTGCAGCTGATGGTCTGCAGCCAGCCGACCCCGCGTAGCCGAGGTTCGCCTCCTCCGCAAGGCTAGTGAACATCCTTCTCCTCCGAATGTTGGAGGAAGAAGCGGGTCACCAGCCCATGTAGAGGGCAGGGCCTCGACTCGGCTCACCCTCCACCCCAGCGAGGATGATGAACATCCTTGAAGCTAAGGGTGGGGGGGAGGCCGCAGCCCGGCTTGCTTCTCCCCACCACGAGGCTGGTGGTCATCCTTCTGGATGACCACTAGCGGGGGACTGCAGCCAGGCTGCATGATGATAATCCTTGAAGTCGAGCGATGGCTGAAGAGCGCCAACCTCCATGAGGTTGTGCTCCTCCAGCAGCAGCAAGAAGAAGACAAGATCGACAGCCCCAATGTGAGCGTGGGCTCTCCGACGATGAGACCGCCGGAGGGGATGGCCCTGACGCGGTTCTCTCCAGCGAACACCGACGCGCCCCATTCAGAGGCCCAGAAGGCGGAAGGGCACGAAGGATGAAAGAGGAGCGAGGCATGGCTACTACCCGAGAGAAAGGTCCCTTTTTAAAGGTAGATTTCCCCTCTTGCGCCCTGGAGCGTCGCGGGCAAAGTCTCCTTCGGTGTGCACCGAGGATCCCGCCCTATGACACGGGGGCCAGGCCCCACGTGTCATATAGGCTGACCCGAAGCACCAAGAAGACGAACCGCCGCACAAGGAGCGTGCAACCGCCCTGCGGTTATGTGCCTCTTCATTTTCATCGAAACCAGCGGTCAAGGAGGCAAACCGCCGCGCAGGAAGTGTACAACCGCCCCACGGTTGTGCGCCCCCTCAGCTTCGCTACAATCGGCGGTCCAACATGGGGGCCCAGGCCCACATGTCATGCAACCGGCGCGCCAGTTACTGGGTGCGGAAAAATCGCACCGCCGCTTGCGCCAATGCCGCTTCCCCTAGGGGCCACCGCAGAAGACTAAAAAGATAAGTTTTCAGAACCAGTGCAGCGACTCCAGGCACCCCGCGCATGGCCCAATAGTGACATTATGTACAAAGGTCACGGGCCAGTCAGCCGTGGGAACGGGCGTGGCAGTCGGAGGCGGGCCGACAGTAATTGCATCAACAGGCGTGCAGGAGCAACAGGCAAATCGCTAATCAGACTCTGGCCCCACCTGCCGGCTCGCACCCTCCCCTAAGGTGGGCCCAGGGGCCACTGTCAGTACCCTCAATCAGGGGTACCCTCTACTACGGTATAAAGACACCGCGCGGAGAACGGCACCCTTACCCCACCACATGGGCAAGTTCAGGGGTACCACATGGCAAGGAAAGATAATACACCCCAGGGTGCATTATCTGGCTTGGACCCCTGTAGAGGAACACCAGACCCCTGTACGCACAGCCCGAGCCTTTGACTACAGTCCGGGACTCCCAGAAAGGTATGACAGGTCCCTCCATTGGGCCCCAGGTCCCTCCGAGTAAGGTTCGGACCTTAACAAGGACCCGGGATGGGGGGAACCCCGACATGAGTAAGGGTCCGACGCTAGTACATGTCCAGGCCTTGTTGTACACTCCCCGCTCAGGCAGAGACCCGCTGCCGCCGCGTGGCTTGTGACCCGTGACGTAAGCCAACGGGCGGAGCCTGACGTAAGGCCCCTAAAGCCGCACAGTCTCTGCATTTAATACGGAGAGGACGCGCCGCCTGCCACCAGGCTGACAGACGATGTGCCCTCTCAGCATTTAATGCGTCCTGTCCACTCCGCTGGCAGACGACGTCAGGGTAACCTTGCAAGCGGCGCACCTGTCAAGTCTGTTACCAATCAGTGCGCTCGTGCTATGCAGCGCACTGTGGATATCGTCCCTTGTACAAGAAGCTTCCCCGGCACATCGAGGATACACATATCTCGGGTGTCGGGGCACGGGAAGATTGCCCCAGCAGCGAACATTAGTAGCTCCAAGTGCTGTATACATTTTGTCCCTGGGCTCACATGTCGGGGCTAAGTACCTTTGTGCATGCCCCCCTTCAGCTATAAAAGGGGAGGCATGCGACGTTACAACACAAGTCCACTCAGACTCTCAAGCTTCCACAGCAATCCAACACATAGTGGAGTAGGGTATTACGCTTCGGTGGCCTGAACCACTCTAAACCCTCGCGTGTTCTTGTGTTCGTCCATCCATCTCGCATAACAGGCAAAACGCTTAGGCCCCTCCTCATCTTAGGATTTAGGGCGGGTGCACTCCGCCACCTGGCCGGAGATTTCCTCTCCGATAGAATGCATTTTGATAATACTGATAACCCCATTTTCATAAATGAGCAAATTCATAAGAATGCACAAGCTACCACTGTTTTGCTAGCATCTTTGTGCAGGGATGAGTACAACAAGGTGAGCGACTTAGACAATGCCAAGCAAATCTGGGACACCCTCAAGATATCTCATGAGGGGAACGACGCCACCATGATCACCAAAATGGAGTTGGTGGAAGGCGAGCTAAAAAGGTTCGCGATGATCAGGGGAGAGGATCCAACACAAACATACAACAGGCTCAAGACCCTGGTTAACAAGATTAGAAGCAATGGAAGCACAAGATGGACAGACCACGACGTCGTCCGACTTATGCTAAGGTCATTCACAGTAATTGACCCCCATCTTGTTAACCTTATTCGTGAGAATCCCAGGTACACCAAGATGACGCCCGAGGAGATTCTTGGGAAGTTTGTGAGCGGGCGCATGATGGTGAAGGAGGCCTGATATGTGGACGATGCTCTAAACGGTCCAGTACTCGTCCACGAGCCTCAAACCGTTGCCCTCAAAGCAACAAGTAGCAGGGAGGCGCTACCAAGCAAGGTGGCACAAGTTGAAGCTGCCGGGCTAAACGAAGAAGAGATGGCCCTAATCATTAAACGCTTCAAGACCGCTCTAAAAGGACGCAAGGAGCACCCCAACAAGAACAAAGCAAAGGGGAAGCGCTCCTGCTTCAAATGCGGTAAGACTGGTCATTTTATAGCACAATGCCCTGATAATGAAAATGACCAGGAACAAGAAAAGCATGGGAAGAGGGAGAAGAAGAAAGTTTACAAGAAGGCGAAGGGCGAGGCGCACCTTGGCAAAGAATGGGACTCGGACTGCTCTTCATCCAACTCCGATGATGAAGAACTGGCAGCCTCGGCCTTCAACAAGTCTTCTCTCTTCCCCAACAAACGCCACACTTGCCTCATGGCCAAGGAAAAGAAGGTAAGTGTTCGAGAAACCCCTAAGTATACTACTTCAAGCGATGATGATTCTAGTGATGATGAAGTAGATTATACTGATTTATTTACGGGTTTAGATAGAGCTAAAGTAGATAAAATTAATGAGTTAATTGATGCTCTAAATGAAAAAGATAGATTGCTAGAGAAGCAAGAGGACATTTTATATGAAGAACATGACAAATTTGTTAGTGTACAAAAATCTCTTGCTTTAGAAATTAAAAGGAATGAAACACTATCTTCTGAGTTATCTGCTTGCCATGAAACTTTATCTAGCTTAAAGAGTTTAAATGATGATTTAAATGCTAAGCTAGAGGAAGTTAATAAATCTAATTCATGTGTAGAGCATGTTAGTATTTGTAATAGATGTAAGGACTTGATGTTAATAATTGTAATGAACATCTTATTGATATTACAAAATTGAATGATGAAGTGGCAAGTCTTAATGTTCAACTTAAGACTTGCAAAATTGATTTTGATAAATTAAAATTTGCCAGGGATGCCTACATAATTGGTAGACACCCCTCTATGAACGATGGACTTGGTTTTCGAAAGGAAACCAAGAACTTAACAAGCCAAAAGGCTCCCATTCTCGCCAAGGAGAAAGGGAAGGCCCCTATGGCTAGTAGCATTCAAAGGAATCATGCTTTCATGTATAATAGGAAAATTGCTAGTCATTCCAATTATAATAGGAGTTATGATCATGATGCTTTTGATTCACATGCTATGATTGCTTCAAGCTCTACTTTTGTGCATGGTAGAAGTAGGCCTAGAAAAGGTAATGTTGCTCATCATGTGCCTAGGAAAATGTGTAATGAATCTACTATCATTTACCATGCTTGCAATACTTCATTTGCTCTTTTATGTAAGAAGGAAAAAGTAGTTGCTAGAAAGTTGGGATCCAAATGCAAGGGAGATAAGACTTGTATTTGGGTTCCAAAGGCTATTGTGACTAACCTTGTAGGACCCAACAAGAGTTAGGTACCTAAAACCCAAGTGTAAATTGCCTTACAGGTTTATGCATCCGGGGGCTCAAGCTGGATTATCGACAGCGGGTACACAAACCACATGACGGGGGAGAAGAAGATGTTCACCTCCTATGTCAAGAACAAGGATTCCTAAGATACGATTATTTTTGGAGATGGGAACCAAGGCAAGGTTAAAGGTTTGGAAAAGATAGCTGTCGGTACCCCGAGTCAGGGGTACCCACTACTACATTATAAAGACACCGTGCGGAGAACGGCAGCCCGACCCCACCACATGGGCAGGTTCAGGGGTACCACGTGGCAAGGAAGGATAATACACCCTAGGGTGCATTATCGGGTCCGGACCCCCGCGGAGGAACACCAGACCCCTGTACGCATAGCCCGAGCCTTTGATTAAAGTTCGGGACTCCCAAGAAGGTATGTCGGGTCCCTCCATTGGGCCCCAGGTTCCTCCGAGTAAGGTCCGGACCACAACAAGGACCCAGGATGGGGGGAACCCCGACATGAGTAGGGGTCCGGCGCTGGCACGTGTCCAGGCCTTGCCCTATGCTCCCCGCTCAGGCAGAAGCCCGCAGTTGCTACGTGGCTTGTGGCCCGTGACATAAGCCAACGGGCGGAGCCTGACGTAAGGCCCCTAAAGCCGCACAGTCTCTGCATTTAATACGAAGAGGACGCGCCGCCTGCCGCCACGCTGAAAGACGATGTGCCCTCTCAGCATTTAATGCGTCCTATCCACTCCACTGGCAGATGGCGTCAGGGTAACCTTGCAGGCGGCGCGCCTATCAGGTCTGTCACCAAACAGTGCGCCCGTGCTATGCGGCGCACTATGAATATCGTCCCTTGTACAAGAAGCTTCCCCGGCACGCCAAGGATACGCAGATCTCGCGTGTCAGGGCACAAGAAGATTGCTCCAGCAGTGAACATTAGTAGCTCCAAGTGCTATACACATTTTGTCCCTAGGCCCACATGTCGGGGCTCAGTACCTTTGTGCATGCCCCCCTTCAGCTATAAAAGGGGAGGCATGCGACGTTACAACACAAGTTCACTCAGACTCTCAAGCTTCCGCAACAATCCAACTCACAATGGAGTAGGGTATTACGCTCCGGCGGCCCGAACCACACTAAACCCTCGCGTGTTCTTGTGTTCGTCCATCCATCTCGCATAATAGGCAAAACGCTTAGGCCCCTCCTCATCTTAGGATTTAGGGCGGGTGCACTCCACCACCCGACCAGAGATTTCCTCTCCGACATTTGGCACGCCAGGTAGGGGGCTAGGCTTTAGGTTTTTGCCTATGTTCTTATTCGGCATGATGGTGCGAATCATCGAGCATCGCACCGAAACTTCGGAGGATTTCGCGATGGAGCAAGAAGTTGCATCCTCTACACCACGAGTACCCGATCGCCCTGAGTCTGGGACTGCTGCTGTACACGCCGTGCAGCAGCACACGCCTGCACAAGCGTCCCGAACTCCATCAAGGGCAGCGCCTACGGCGTTGTCTGCTGCCAGGGAGTTGCTACGCCACCCCCTAGCTCCATGGCCTCACCGGAGGCCATGAAGTAGTGGCGTGACGACATCGACCGACTACTCGGCATGGCACATTCTACTTCGACTAGGTCCAGGCCTCGGTCATCCAGATGCCAATGTGAGGCGATGGCGTCTGTGCGCTCGCCCTCCATAAGGGGTGCACAGACCGACGACCTCCGGGCAAAACTCAACCACAGGCGTGCGGGGGAAGATGCCTAGGTCTCCCTGGAAAGGGCGCATGAGCACCAACAAAACATCGAGGGCCGCAACCTCGACCAAGATTTCGCTGCGGAAACACCACGAACCCTAGTGGGTGCCCGGTTCTAGGCGGGTGTCCCCCTAGCCGGCGTGGGATGTGCCACTCTCGCAGATCATCTACACACAACATCATGGCCACCCAAGTTCAGGCCGCACCCGCTGGAAAAATACGATGGTACATCAAATCCGTCAGAATTTCTACAGGTATACGTCACCGCCATCAGAACAGCAGGTGGAAACACCGCTGTGATGGTAACTTATTTTCATGTCGCCTTGTCTGGGCCCGCCCGGACTTAGCTCATGAACCTCACCCCAGGGTCAATCTACACCTAGGAAGAGCTTTGCGAGCGATTCGTTGCAAACTTCGCCAGCGCTTACCAACAACACGGCGTGGAGGCCCACCTACACGCAGTGAGGCAGGAGCTTGAAGAGACCCTCCGGACATTTATCTCCCGCTTCTCCAAGGTACGAGGTACTATACCTCGTATTTCCGATGCCTCCATCATCACGGCCTTCCGACAGGGGGTACGTGATAAGAAAATGTTGGAGAAGCTGGCCACACATGACGTGGAGACTATCCCCATGCTCTTCGCTCTGGCTGACAAGTGCGCCAGAGCCGCCGAGGGCCGTGCATGGCACTCGGCCCCACAAATTGGGACTACCCAGACAGGTGGCTCTGGTGCCGTCCCCCAGGACGGTAAAAAGAAAAAGAAGGGTCAAGGCTATGAGAGGTTGCAGTCTACCAAGCTGGTCGTCGCAGCTGCGATCGGGAGCCGGGGCGATCGCAACAAATGCCCACGGCCGCAGAAGGGTAACAGAGTGTCGCGAGATCATTGATCTCGCGAAACGTGTCAGCGAACGCGTCAGCGAGCGGCGTGAGCAGTCTTCCAAGGACGGCTCCCCACCTCGTTGCCGTCCTGGCAAGGAAAAGGTCGACGACGGTGAGGTGGTCGTGGCTGAGCGAGACCTCGGGTATCAGTCACCCGAAGGGGACCTAAAGGACGTCTTCACTAGAGACTCCCACTTCGATGACGATGACTAGACGGACCACCAGAGGGACCCCGTGTCCCCCGATCTACAGGGCCAAAGTCTGTCTTCCCCCGGAAGCCCTACTGGACTCCCCATGGGTCCAGTCAACAGCCAGGGACGAGGACTCCTCCGTCAAACGTAGATGGGAACCCAGCTTCGGGACCTAGTCTTACGGCAAATACCAAACCAAGAAGGGCTCCTCAAACACTCCCTCAGTTGGGAAGGACCCTTCAAGGTGACGGAAACACGCTGACCCAAGGGTGACCATCCTGCTACGACTGAAGGAGTACCCCTTCCTAACCCCTGTAGCTTCTCTGTAAGATTTATCCATAGGAGCAAGTCCGAGGGGTTGAACTTTTCTCAATTTTTTAGCTAAGTAAGGCACACGTGTACGCCAGCCCGGTGAGGTCCGCCCTCATAAACCTGGCCTATTGGCCTACACCCATGCATGTCATGTTATACGGGGAGGATTTACCCCCTCGGATGCGCTTCTATGATAGTTTTATCCTACTGCTCCAAGGTCTTATCCTGCAGATTCTGGATTGTATTTTACCTAACCCACCCGATCAGTTGCCATCCTATCAGGCATGATGACATCCAAATTGAACAACCAGGCTTGCAGTTTAGGACCTCTATGCGAAAGTAGGAGGGCCCGACAACCTGGGGGCCGGTTCTAAAGAATGGGAGCCCATTCCATAGGGTGGTCCGGAGCCTGTGTGGCCGCTTAGCCTGGTTCCGTACCCGAAAGCTTGCACACTCCACCGCTCCCGTGACGGGTACCCTAGTATTTGGAGTTATAAGTCCTGTAGGTCCGACAACCTGGGGTCCGAAACTAGAGAAGAGACACTTGTCTCCTGGGGTGGTCCGGAGCCGTGTAGCCACTCAGCCTAGTCCCATACCGTGGGCCTGCATGCTCCACCACTCTGTGACGGGTGTCCTAATACCTAGAACCACCATCCAAGGGGTCCGGACGCACAACTTGGCTCCCCCAGACTAAACCCTACAAGTCCCGAGCATGTATCGAAGGATGGCTAGTGCCAGATGACGGGTCCTACGGGTGTATTACTAACGCTCCTTAGCTAAAGCTGTGTACAGATCCAGGTCTCGGTGAGGCTGCCTCCCGAGAGTCATTGAAAACTCTTTCATACACGCTGGTATCCAACCTCGACACATCGAGCCTGCATCCCAGGCGGGGGGCCAAGCACCAGGGGGAGTCAACAACATAACATTGCACACAGCAGGAACGAGCGATACACAGATAAGTGTTAAATACTGCTTAATAAATAATACTCAGAAATACCTTACAGAAACAGGAAAAAGCCTGGGGCCGGTTCTAAAGAACGGGAGCCCGTTCCATGGGGTGATCCCCTAACTCAAGATGATGAACAGGTCCCTCAAGAAGAGGCGCGTGATCCAGGGGGAGCACAAGAAGAACAAGTTATAGAGGAAGAAGCACCATTGGCCCCTCCAACTCAAGTCTGAGTGACGGTTCAAAGGAATCACCCCATTGACCAAATTCTGGGTGACATAAGCAAGGGAGTAACTACTCGCTCAAGATTAGCTAACTTTTGTGAGCATTACTCGTTTGTCTCTTCTATTGAGCCTTTCAGAGTAGAAGAGGCCTTGCAAGATCCGGACTGGGTGTTGGCCATGCAGGAAGAGCTCAACAACTTCAAGAGGAATGAAGTTTGGAGCCTGGTGCCACGTCCAAAGCAAAATGTTGTGGAAACCAAGTGGGTGTTTCGCAACAAACAAGACGAGCACGGGGTGGTGACAAGGAACAAGGCTCGACTTGTGGCAAAAGGTTATGCCCAAGTCGCAGGTTTGGATTTCGAGGAGGCTTTTGCTCCTGTGGCTAGGCTAGAGTCTATTCAAATATTGTTAGCCTATACCGCTCACCACTCTTTCAGGTTGTTTCAAATGGATGTGAAGAGCGCTTTCCTCAACGGGCCAATCAAGGAGGAGGTATACGTGGAACAACCCCCTGGCTTTGAAGATGAC
The DNA here is from genome assembly GCA_029449295.1 of Zea luxurians. Lineage (NCBI taxonomy): Eukaryota > Viridiplantae > Streptophyta > Magnoliopsida > Poales > Poaceae > Zea > Zea luxurians. Next base: position 111,637,040 of record JAOPSE010000006.1, read on the forward strand.
AAGTATCCCGACCACGTTTTTAAGCTCTCTAAGGCGCTCTATGGACTTAAGCAAGCCCCAAGAGTATGGTATGAATGCCTTAGAGATCTCTTAATTGCTAATGCTTTCAAGGTTGGGAAAGCCGATCCTACTCTTTTCACTAAGACTTGTGATGGTGATCTTTTTGTGTGCCAAATTTATGTCGATGACATAATATTTGGTTCTACTAACCAAAAGTCTTGTGAGGAGTTTAGTAGGGTGATGACTCAAAAGTTTGAGATGTCGATGATGGGCGAGTTGAACTACTTCCTTGGGTTCCAAGTGAAGCAACTCAAGGACGGCACCTTCATCTCCCAAATGAAGTACACTCAAGATCTTCTCAAGCGGTTTGGAATGAAGGACACCAAGCCCACGAAGACGCCAATGGGAACCGACGGACATGTCGACCTCAACAAAGGAGGTAAGTCCGTTGATCAAAAGGCATACCGGTCTATGATAGGGTCATTACTTTATTTTTGTCCTAGTAGACCGGATATTATGCTTAGCATATGCATGTGTGCTAGATTTCAATCCGACCCAAGGGAATGTCACCTTGTGGCCATTAAGTGGATTCTTAGATATTTAGTTGCTACTCCTTGCTTCGGGATCTGGTATCCAAAGGGGTCTACCTTTGACTTAATTGGATATTTAGACTCTGATTATGCTGGATGCAAGGTTGATAGGAAGAGTACATCAGGGACGTGCCAATTCCTAGGAAGGTCCCTGGTGTCTTGGAGTTCAAAGAAACAAACCTCCGTTGCCCTATCCACTGTTGAGGCCGAGTATGTTGCCACAGGACAGTGTTACGCGCAACTACTTTGGATGAGGCAAACCCTCCGGGACTTTGGCTACAATCTGAGCAAAGTCCCACTCCTATGTGACAATGAGAGTGCAATCCGCATGGCTGATAATCCTATTGAACACAGCCGCACTAAGCACATAGACATCCGGCATCACTTTCTGAGAGACCACCAGCAAAGGGGAGATATCGAGGTGTTCCATATTAGCACCGAGAACCAGCTAGCCTCATTGACTTGATTAACTCGTGCTAACATCTCTTTGACAAGCTTGTTGGAATTTAGTGTTGAATTTTGCAGGATCACCTATTCACCCCACCTCTAGGTGCTCTTAGAGGGCAGCACCGACCGAGGACCTGCGGGCGGAGCTCAATCACCGGCGTGCGGCGGAGGACGCTCCAACCTCTCTGGAGAGGTCTAATGACCTGCAGGCAGAACTCAACCATAGGCGCACGGGCGAGGATGCCCGCGTCTCTCTAGAAAGGATGCGAGAGCGTCGGCAAAACATCGAGGGTCGCAACCTCAATCAAGACTTCGCTGCGGTAGCACTACAAACCCCAGTGGGCGCCCGGTCCCAGGCGGGTGTCCCATTGGTCGGCGTGGGCTGCGCCGCTCTCATGGATCATCTCCACGCGACGTCCTAGCTATCCAAGTTCTGGCCGCACCTACCGGAGAAGTACAACGGTACATCAAATCCGTCGGAATTTCTGCAGGTGTACGTCACCGCTATCACAGCAGTAGGTGGAAACACCGCTGTGATGGCGACATATTTTCATGTTGCCTTGTTTGGGCCCGCCCGGACTTGGCTCATGAACTTTGCCCTAGGATCGATCTACTCCTAGGAAGAGCTCTGCGCGCGGTTCACAGCAAACTTTGCCAGTGCTTACCAACAACACGGCGTGGAGGCCCACCTCCATGCAGTGAGGCAGGAGCCCGGAGAAACCCTCCGAACGTTTATCTCCCGCTTCACCAAGGTGCGAGGTACTATACCTCGCATCTTCGACGCTTCTATCATCATGACCTTCCGCCAAGGAGTGCGTGATTAAAAGATGTTCAAGAAGTTGGCCACGCATGACGTGGAAACTATCTCCACTCTCTTAGCTCTGGCCGACAAGTGCGCCAGGGCCGCCGAGGGCCGTACTTGGCACTCGGCGCCACAGACTGGGGATGCCCAAACAAGTGGCTCTGGTACCGTCGCCCAGGACGGTAAGAAGAAGAAGAAGAAGAACCACGGTCACGAGAAGTCGCATTCTGCCGCTCTGGTGGTTGCAGCTGTGACTGAGGGCTGGGGCGACCGCAACAAACGCCCATGGTCGCAGAGGAGTGCCAGCGGCTCATGCCCTGTGCACCCCAACGATCACCACAGTGCCGCAGAGTGTCGCGAGATCATTGACCTCACGAAACGTGTCAGCGCGTGGCGCGAGCAGTCTTCCGGGGATGGCTCCCCACCTCATCGCCGGCCTGGTAAGGAAAGGGTCCACGACGACAAGGTGGCCGTGGCTGAACCGGACCTCGGGTATCAGTCACTCGAGAGGGTCCTAAAGGATGTTTTCACCAGAGACTCTGACTCCGGTGACAACAACTAGACGGGCCACCAGGGGACCCCATACTCCCTGGTCTACGGGGCCGAAGCCTGCCTTCCCCCGGAAACCCTTCTGGACTCCCCACGGGTCCAGTCTTTTGATGGGTCTATGCAGGAGCGGCTACAGCGCAAGGATGTGGACCCCATCGATGAACTCAGATGTCAAGCAGCGACCCGAAATGCACGTTGCAACCAGGCTTCCAGTCACCTAATGGTTCGTGCGTAGTAGGGAACCCAGGGTCGGGACCTAGTCCCACGGCGAGTACTGAACCAAGAAGGGCCCCACAAACTCTCTCCCAGCTGGGAAAGACCCTTCAAGGTGACGGAAATATGCCGACCCAGGGGTAACCACCTCGCTACAACTGAAGGAGTACCTCTTCCTAACCCCCAGAGCGTCTCTGTAAGTTCTATCCATAGGAGCAAGTCTGAGGGGTTGAGTTTTTTCCCTTCTGTAACTAGGTTGTCCATACGTGTACGCCAGCCCGGTGAGGTCCGCCCTCATAAGCCCGGCCTGTTGGTCGGCACCCATGCATACCAAGTTATAAAGAGAAGATTTACCCCTTCAGATGTGCTTCTATAATAGTTTTATCCTCCTGCTCTATGGTCTTACCATGCAGTTTCCAGATATTAATTTTTATCTAACCCACCCATGCAGTTCCCATCCCGTCTGACATGATGACATCTGAATTGAATAGCCAGGCTTGCAGTTTAGGACCCCTCTGCGAAAGCAGGAAGGTCCGACAGCCTGGGGGCTGGTTCTAAAGAACGGGAACCCATTCCAAGGGGTGGTCCAGAGCTGTGTGGCCGCTTAGCCTAGTTCCGCACCCAAAGCCTGCACACTCCACCACTCCGTGACAGGTGCCCTAGTATTTGGAGCTATAGTCCTGTGGGTCCAACAACCTGAGGTCCGGCTCTAGAGAATGGACACTTGTCTTTTGGAGTGGTCCGGAGCCGTGTAGCCGCTCAGCCTGGTCCCGTACCGTGAGCCTGCATGCTCCACCACTCTGCAACAGGTGTCCTAGTATTTAGAACCGTGGTCCAGGGGGTCCGGACGCACAACTTGGCTTCCCAGACTAGATCCTGCAGGTCCCGTGCATGTGTCAAGGGATGGCTAATGTCAAACAAAGGGTCCTATGGGTTTACTACTAACGTTCCCTAGCCGAAGATGTGTACAGGTCCAGGTTCCAGTTGAGGCTACCTCCTGGGGGCCATTGCCAACTCTTTCTTAGGTATGCTGGTATACAGCCTCGACACGTCGAGCCTGCATTCCAGGGGGCCAGGTACCAGGGAGCAGTCAGCAACACCACACACAACAGGGACAAGTAGTACACAGATAAGTACTACTACTGCTTGATAAATATTACTCAAAAGTACCTCACATAAACAAAGTTATTACATCCGCCTTCAAGCGGGGCCCTAGCCTTATGTCTACAGGTATGACCTACTTGACATCAATAGGGTCGCGCTAGGAGTGCACGGTCGCCACCTCCACGGCGTACGACGACTTGTACGACCCCCTGGGCGGCGTCTTCAGTAGCCAGGCCGGCAGTCACCATCGGAGGCGGCACCGAGGCCATCAAAGCTAAAGAGATGGGGGCGCAGCCGCAGCTCAGCCCGCTGCCACCTTCACAAGGCTGGTGAACGTCCTTCCCTCCGAATGCTGGAGGAAGAAGCGGGAAGAAGCGTTGCCCCCACGGGCGACTTGCCAGCGATGGTGGCCACCTCAACGCGTGTGCCATAGCGAAGAGGCCCTTGCCCCGTCTTCCTACGGGGGGTGGCGACGAGGCCATTAAAGCCAAAGAGTTGGATGCAAGGCGACAGATGGCGCTTATGGTCTAGCCGGTGCGGCATAGCCGGAGTTCGCCTCCTTCACAAGGATGGTGACCATCCTTTCCTCCGAATGCTGGAGGAAGAGGCGGGCCACCAGCTCATGCGGAATGCGGAGCCCCAGCTCAGCTCGCTCTCCACCCCTGCAAGGCTGATGAACATCCTTGAAGCTGAGGACAGGGGGAGGCCGCAGCCCGGCTCGCTTCCCACCACCACAACACTACAGGAAACACATATATTTTTGTGGGCCAAAAACCCACGAAAATAAGTATAAACCGACAAAAAAGGCTATTTTCGTCGGCATACCGACGAAAATAGTCGTCGAAAATAAATTCGACGAAAATATGCAACTATTTTCGTCAGTACCGACGTAAATTACTTATTTTCGTCGGCTTCCCCCAAGGCCGACGAAAATAGGTGCTCCGGCGGGGTATTTTCGTCGGCCACGGTGGCCGACAAAAATAGGGGCTTTATTTTTGTCGACTTCCACGTGCCCACAAAAATAGCTAGCCCAGAGCTATTTACGTCGGCCAGCCCTAGGCCGATGAAAATTCATGGTACCCCTCCAAAACAGATTTTTCTGCACCTTTTAATTCCTAGCAAAATACACATATACAATAAACAGTTTCAATACAGAATTCACAAACCACATCCACAATCAATACCGTAATTGTTTCAAACCACAATCACATCCATAATAAAGTCCATACATAGTCCATAACAAGTGCACATAAAAGAAACTCACTCATGGCAAGTCTCACTCCTCCGGGCTGTGGGAGTTTTGGCCACTCCCTCCTCCGCCACCAGGAAGGTGGCCACTCCCTCCGGAACCATGGACGAGGTAGTCTTGGACATTGACAGCACCATCCGATCCCTGAGCATGTGACACTGAACCCTGCAATTCATCAATCATTCAAATAAGGTTGTGTTTTGCTATCCCTATACCTATACATTGCTATGTTTGGTCACTATTTGCATAAAACTAAACATGGAACATCACTTGTGATCCAATGTGCTGAGGAGGTTGTGCATGCATCCACATGTAGTGTTGTGCTAGCCACACCTGAGGTGGTGGCACCCACCCCGGCGGTGGTGGTGTCATCCACGCTTGAAGTGGCTGAGAGCCCGGCGGTGGCTAGGAGGCCGGTGGCACCCATCCCGGGGCTGGCTGCGATTCCTGGGGTGCTGGAGCCATCCAAGTGCCTGGAGGTGCCTGCGTCCACCCAACACCGGTCCACAGTGGCTACGACGCTGGAGCTAGCTGAGATCCCTGGGGTGGTGGCGTAAACGGCTGCAACTCTGGAGCTTGTCCTGGCCACTGTCCCCATCCTTGTGCCTGCGAGCCATTTTTGATAATAAAAAAAGAGTTGGTATGGAATTGAAGTGTTCAGATAGTGTTACCTAGGGAGGGCGAAAAGCGGGCAAGTTCATATCCGGACCGAGTCGAGACGTCATTTCCTGCAAATGGATGAAATGTTAGAATCACAATTGTCGGCGTCTTGGACCTGGGGGTCCCTTGGACCGACCAGTGAAATCGCTGCGTGTCCTTACCCAGATGGGTTGGCGCGGGATGGAACACAAGAGGTGGGACAAGCCTTGTATTATCCTGCACCAGGGGTGCCGCTCGTAGTAGGGGTTACAAGCGCGTCGCGTCAGGGAGAGAGAGAGGCACAGAGTTCGTCCGCCGCTTCCCTCGCGCGAACCCCCCCCCCCCCCCCCCCCGTACGAGGGCCCTGGACCTTCCTTTTATAGATGTAAGGAGAGAAGGTCCAGGTGTACAATGGGGGTGTAGCTATGCGCTAACGTGTCCGGCAGCGGAGTGCCTAAGCCCTATGTACATGCCAATGTGGCCGTTGGGGGAGAGCTTGGGCCCTGTACATGTGATGGCGTGGCCGTCGGAGGAGCGCCTGAGCCCTGTAGGAGCACAGCTAGCAACGCGGCGAGGATCCTGCTGACGTCTCCTTGCTGTCGTAAGGGGCTGAGAGCCACCGGCGTCATGGTGCACGTGGGGCACCATCATTACCCGTCGCCAGGGTAAGCCAGATGGGATGCCGGTCTTGTTCCTTGTAGCCTGAGCAGGCTAGGCATAGGTAAATGATGATCCCCCTATGGCGTGGTCGGTCTGAGCCCAAGGTCGGGCGAGGCGGAAACTCCTCCTGAGGCCAAGGCCAGGGTCGGGCGAGGATGCGATTCCTACCGAGACTAAGGTCGAGGCCGAGTCCAGGGGTCAGGCAAGGCAGATACCTCCTCCCGAGGCCGGAGCCTGAGGTCGGGCGAGGCGGAAACCTTCTCCCGAGGACGGAGCATGAGGTCGGGCGAGGCGGAGCTTGCTTTTGCGCCCGAGGCTGAACTCGGTGGTTGATCGTGACTTGTTGTCAGTCGTCGCCAGGGTGGATGACACGGTAGTCGGAGCGGAGCGAGCGGCGCTGTTTTCCTGTCATATCATACAGTAAAGAAGAGGGGCAAAGTGACTGTGATCACTTCGGCCTGCCCGACTTAGGCGCGTGTGTCAGGATACGGCATCAGGCATCCCCTGCATTTAATGTGCCTGCGAAGCGGTCGGTTGGTGAGGCGGTCTGGCCAAGGTTGCTTCACAACGAAGCCTGCCCGAGCCGGGCCTCGGGAGAGCCGAGGGGGCGCCCGCTGCCTGAGGAGGCCCTCGGGCGAGGCGTGAACTCATCTGGGACTACTGTTCCAACCTGAGGCTGGGCTCGGGTGAGATCGCGTCCCTCGGGTAGACGAAGTCTTGGCTTGAACTGCACCCGTCAGTTGGTCTGAGGGTGTTTACCAGTCATGATTAGGAGCGTTGGGGGTACCCCTAATTATGGTACCCGACAGTAGCCCCCAAGACTCGAAGGGAGTGATGGTACTCTCTTGGAGGCTTTTGCCGCGTTTTCGGTGAGGGGACCGGCCTTTCTTGGTTTTTGCCTCGTTCTGGTGGGTGCGCGCGAGCGCACCCGCCGGGTGTAGCCCCCGAGGCCTCGGAGGAGTGGTTTGACTCCTCTGAGGTCTGAATGCTTTTCGTGGTGCTTCGGCCGGTCTGATCGTTCCCTCATGCGGCCTAGCCGTAGCCCGGGTGCATGGTCAGGTTCCAAGTTATCAAGCTGGTTTGTTGACGCTGTCAATAGTTTTGGCCATAGCCGGGTGCGAGAGCAGCCCCCGAGCCTCTGCATGGAGCGAGAGAATGATCAAGGACTTTCCTGACTTTTATTATACGCCCCTGCATCGCCTTTCCACAAGGAGGAGGGGGGAAAGCGCCATGTTGCCCTCGGAGGGCGCCAAACATGGTGTTTCCAGCGAGCTGCTAACGGGTGATCCGAGTGGACGCTCGTGCCCCGTTCGTTAGGGGTCGGTTGGTGGCCTAGAGGCACGCTCCAAAAGTACCTGCGGGTGATTCGCCGGACCCAGACCCCTCCGACAAGGTCCGAGGGCTCGATGCCTCCCTCTGGTGGGATTCCGTTATAAATCACTCCCGCCGATCTCGGAAATGTCCTAGGGTACCTCGGGAGCGTAGCCCGAGCCTCGGCTATGTATCGAACGTACCCAGAGTCATCCCTCACTCGGCATGCTCTAGGGCGACTGTCGAACCCTTCCGAGGGGCCAACCTACGAACCCTTGATCAGTAGTGGGCACGGAGCCCGGGCGCTCTAGGGCGGCTGTCGAACCCTTCCGAGGGGCCAGCCTTCGAACCCCTGATCAGCAATGGGCTTGAAGTCCGAGTGCTCTGGGGCGGCTGTCGAAACCCTTCCGAGGGGCCAGCCTTCGAACCCCTGATCAGTAGGAGGGCTCGGGGCCCGCTTCCTCCGCCGAGAAGGATCCTTTCCACAACGTCCCCTTTCCCGGTCTCTGTGGCAAGAGAGAGAGAGGAGGAGGGGAAGGATATGAATTTAAATAAGGTGGCGCACCTTTTTTGACGTGGTCATCATGGCGGAGGCGAAGCGACACCCGCCTCGCCTGCCAGAGGTGTTGCCTGCTCCGTCGGGGAGTTAATGCGACGGGACAGACGATTCGCGTGGCGCCCGTTGCGCGTGCAAGCCGTTCGAGGAACGGGGCACGAGCGCGTCATCTTCACGCCATGGGAGAGGGCTCTCCCATCGCTTCTGGAGGGGACGCGAGCCTGCAGGCGACTTGACCGCTGCCTCCGCTCGTCTGCCGCTACAGTTACTGCTAGCTCGCTTTTGACCATGCCAACCGTCGTGCCTACCCCATGACTGACCGGCCCGTGGCCGTCACCTTTAACTGGCACTGTTGGGTCCTATGTAGGGCTACCTCGAGTCGCGGTACTGGTTCCGCAGTCGAGGAGGCGCAGCATTGGCGCGAGTGGCGGTGTAACTTCTCGCACGTCATAACCGGCGTGCCGGTTACATGACATGCAGGCCCGCTTCCTTTGCGCTGGTCCGCCGGATGTGGACGGAGCCGAAGGGGCACACAGTTGCGGTGCAGTTGGATGCCTGTCGCGTGGTAGTCCACCCTTTCGACCATCGGTTTCTACGAAGATGGGAGAGCGCTTGTAACCGCGGGACGGTTACATGCCTCGCATGCGGCGGTTCGCCTTCTTCATGCTTCGGATCAGCTCGTATGACGTATGGGTCCTAGCCCCCGTGTCGTAGGGGGAAAACCCTGGAGGATGTCAGTGGAGATTTCGCCCGTGACGCTAAGGGGTGCAAGTGAGGAGGTCTGCCTATAAAAGGGGGATCGATCCCCTGGGCAGTGGCCATGCCTTCGTTCTCCCCTCATGCATTGCGCCCTTCCGCCTTTTGAGCCCCCGGATGGGATGCTCCAGCGCCACCTTGCTCTTACTGTCGTTGGAGGAGCACGACCTCATGGAGATCGGCACCTTTCAGCCATCGCTCGGCTTCAAGGATTTTCGTCATGCAGCCCGGCTGCATTCCCTCACCAATGGGCAGTTTGGTGGGGGGAAGCAAGCCGGGCTGCGGCCTATGCCCCGCCCTCAGCTTCAAGGATCTTCATCATCCTTGCTGAGGCGGAGGGAGAGCTGAGCCGGGGTCGGGCGTCTGTTGCGCCGTGCGCAGCGGTGGACCGTCCAAGACGTCGTACGCCGCATGGGCGGCGTTCGTTTTCTTGGATTGTCTTGTCCTCACTCCGGCACGACGCCTCCGTGCGGAGGTCAGGGCCTGCCCGTCCGCGAGGACCTGAGTGGGGATCTGCCGGCGTAGGCTGGGAGTTCGTCATCCCGCTGGCCCCCCGGTGTGGAGGTTGTTCGTATCCGCGGGAATGGAACCAGAGTCCCGTTTGTAAGGAGATATACCGGGTTTTTGCCTGAGCAAAATGTAACCGCTTCAAGTATTTAGACATTTGTTGTAGGTCGGGAGAACCGCCGAGGGTTCTGCCGACGTCTAAGTCTGTGTAGCATAGTTACCCCCAAGTATATGTGTTTGTTCTTTGTGGCTGTCGAGGCCTGAACATTTGGGTATTCGAGAATGAAGCCGTGTGTCTTCCTCATTCCGAGCGTTGGGGCTTGCCTGTTGGCTAGCCGAACCACTTAACCGAGCGTCAGTTGCCTTTCGTGAAAGGTGACGAGTGAGGTGTCCGTATCCCAGAGGCGTAGGAGTCCCTCGGCTCTATCGGCCTTGCCGCTCTAGGCTTCCCTTGCTCAGTTTTTGGAACCCTCGGCTGCTCTGCGATGAGCCAGAGCCGGAGGCAGTGGTGTTAGCGCGGACAGAAGCGGAGTCGGCTCGGAAAGAGACTTCATCGGCCCGAGAGATGGCGGTTTCCTAGGCCAAGGAAGATGTGGTAGCAGCCGCTGGAGCTTGGCCAAGACATCTGCTGGCGCGGTGCTGGTGTCCTCCCTTAGGTGGAGGTCCTTTTGCTCGGGTCGCCGTCCGAGGCCGAGCCTGGTTCCGCCGAGGGTGGAAACAACGCCGAGGGTGCTGCTGCTCCCCCTGCCGATGCCCGAACCTACAGGAACAGTTTGTCTGTAGCATGCGCATGCTTTTTCGTGGCCGCCGAGGCCTAAACACTTTATCGTCATGTTTAAAAACTTGCGGCTTCTCTCCTCTTGTTTCGAGCATCATGACTTGTCTGTCAATAGCAGAATCGTTTATCCGAGCGAGAGTTACTTTTTGTGGAAGGTGATGAGTGAGGTATTCGTATCCCAGAGGCGTAGGAGTCCCTCGGCTCGGTCGGCCTTGCCGCTTATGTGCACTCTCATTTGGTCGAAGGATTCCATTATTGGTACAGTCGAGAAGGCGCGAAAGTCGTTTTCTACCCGAGTGTTAGGACTTGTTCGGTAGCAGGATCGCTTATCTGAGCGTGAGTTACTTCTCGCGGAAGGTGATGAGTGAGGTATCCATATCCCGGAGGCGTAGGAGTTCCTCGGCTCGGTCGGCCTTGCCGCTTACATGTACTCTCGCCGTTCTCAGGATCCCGCTATCGATATGGAAGTCAAAAGCACAAAGGTTGTTTTGGTAGAAAATTTTTCCGAGGAAAATTTTGACGCAGAGGGGGTTCCCCCCTTCTAGCCCCCAAGGGAGGGTCGGGCTTTGCTGAGGCAAGGCCGACCCTTCCTTGACGGTTAGACTTTGTGTATGTAAACGAGGTACATGAATGACTTAAAACATCTTAAGGGTAGAAGCGACGTAGCTGTTGGATGTTCCAAGCATTGCTGTAGACCTTGCCTTGGTCGTTGGTCAGCTTGTATGTTCCGGGCTTCAAGATCTTGGCGATGATGAAGGGCCCTTCCCAGGGAGGAGTGAGCTTATGGCGCCCTCGAGCGTCTTGTCGCAGGTGAAGCACCAAGTCTCCCACTTGGAAGCCTCGGGACCGAATGCTTCGGGTGTGGTAGCGCCGCAGCGACTGCTGGTACCGTGCCGAATGTAGTAAGGCAACGCCCCAAGCCTCCTCGAGTTGGTCTAGCGAGTCTTCTCGGCTAGTCTGGTTGCTTCGGTCATCGTACGCCTTGGTCCTCAGGGACCCGTATTCTAAGTCCGTGGGGAGGACGGCCTCGGCCCCATAGACTAGAAAGAATGATGTAAAACCCGTGGCACGGCTTGGCGTCGTCCTCAGACTCCAGACTATCGAGGGTAGCTCTTTCATCCATCGCTTGCCGAACTTGTTGAGGTCGTTGTAGATCCTTGGTTTGAGCCCCTGCAAAATCATACCGTTGGCACGCTACACCTGCCCATTCGTCATGGGATGAGCTACGGCGGCCCAGTCCACATGGATGTGGTGGTCGTCGCAGAAGTCCAGGAACTTTTTTCTGGTGAACTGCATGCTATTGTCGGTGATGATTGAGTTTGGGACCCCGAACCGATGGATGATGTTGGTAAAAAATGCCACCGCCTGCTCGGACCTGATGCTGGCCAAGGGTCGGACCTCGATCCACTTGGAGAATTTGTCGATGGCGACCAGAAGGTGCGAGAAGCCCCCAGGTGCCTTCTGCAAGGGACCGACGAGGTCTAGACCCCACACAGCAAATGGCCAGGTGATGGGTATCGTCTGCAAGGCCTGAGCGGGCAGATGCGTCTGCTTTGCGTAGAATTGACACCCCCGGCAGGAGCGCACAATCCTAGTGGCGTTGGCCACCGCGGCTGGCCAGTAGAAACCTTGTCGGAAGGCATTCTCCACGAGGGCTCAAGGTGCTGCATGGTGGCCGCAAGCCCCCGAGTGTATTTCTTGCAACAGTTCTTGTCCTTGGGCGATAGATATGCATCGTTGGAGGATGCCCGAGGGGCTGCGGTGATAGAGCTCTTTTTCATCACCCAGCAAGACGAATGACTTGGCATGCCGAGCCAGCCGTCGAGCTTTGGTCTTGTCGATGGGAAGCTCTCCTCGGAGGAGATATTCCAGGTACGGGGTCTGCCAGTTCGGATCTGGCGTGACCCCATTCTGTTCCTCCTCGACGGGCAAGGCCTGTTCCTAGATGGCCGAGGGTGCCTCGGGTTTGGCCGAGGGTACCTCGGACTGGGCCGAGGATTCCTCAAGCTCGGGCGTGTCGTTGATCTTGACGGATGGTTGATGTAGGTCTTTGGAGAAGACGTCCGGGGGAACCGTCGTTCGCCCCGAGGCTATTTTCGCCAGCTTGTCCACAGTCTCGTTGTACTGTCGGGCGATGTGGTTGAGCTCCAGCCCATAGAACTTGTTTTCCAAGCGCCGAACTTCGTAGCAGTAGGCTTTCATCCTCTGGTCACGGCAATGGGAGTTCTTCATGACTTGGTCGATGACAAGCTGTGAGTCGCCTCGAGCGTCGAGGCGCCGAACCCCTAGCTCGATGGCGATGCATAGCCCGTTAACCAGTGCCTCGTACTCGGCCACGTTGTTTGATGCCGGAAAATGGAGGCGAATGACGTAGCGGAGATGCTTTCCGAGGGGTGAAACGAAGAGCAGGCCAGTGCCTGCTCCTGTTTTCATGAGTGACCCATCGAAGTACATGGTCCAGAGCTCGGGCTGGATTGGAATTGTTGGTAACTGGGTGTCAGTCCACTCAGCCAGGAAGTCTACCAAGACCTAGGATTTTATGGCCTTCCGAGGAGCGAATGATAGCGTTTCACCCATAAGTTCCACTGCCCACTTTGCTATCCTACCCGAGGCCTCGCGGCACTGGATGATCTCCCCCAGGGGGAAGGATGACACCACAATCACCGGATGAGACTCGAAGTAGTGTTGCAACTTTTGTCGTGTCAGGATCACTGCGTAGAGCAGCTTCTGGATCTGTGGGTAGTGGACTTTGGTCTCGGTAAGCACTTCGCTGATGAAGTAGACTGGCCTCTTGACGGGCAGTGCATGCCCTTCTTCTTGTCTCTCGACTACGATCACGACGCTGACCACCTGAGTAGTCGCGGCTACGTAGATCAAGAGGGCTTCTCCTGAGGCGGGGGCACCAGGATGAGTGTGTTCGTAAGGAGCGCCTTAAGGTTTCCGAGGGCCTCCTTGGCCTCGGGGGTCCAAGTGAAGCACTCGGCCTTCCTTAAGAGGCGGTACAGAGGCAAGCCTTTCTCGCCAAAGTGTGAGATGAAGCGGCTCAGAGCCGCAAGGCATCCCATGACCCTCTGTAATCCTTTCATATCTTTGATCGGTCCCATGTTGGTGATGGCCGCAATTTTCTCCGGGTTGGCCTCGATGCCCCGCTCGGAGATGATGAATCCAAGGAGCATGCCTCGGGGGACTCCGAAGACACACTTCTCGGGATTGAGTTTCACGCCTTTCGCTCTCATACACTTGAATGTCGTTTTAAGGTCAGAGAGGAGGTCGGAGGCTCTCTTCGTCTTGACAACGATGTCGTCGACGTAAGCCTCGACCATTCTGCCGATGTGTTCTCCGAACACGTGGTTCATGCACCTCTGGTAAGTGGCGCCTGCATTCCTCAACCCAAATGGCATTGTAGTATAACAGTACATGCCAAAAGGTGTGATGAAAGAAGTCGCGAGCTGGTCGGACTCTTTCATCTTGATTTGGTGATAGCCTGAGTAGGCATCGAGGAATGATAGGGTTTTGCACCCAGCAGTGGAGTCCACGATTTGATCGATGCGAGGTAGAGGGTAGGGAACTTTCGGACATGCTTTGTTTAGACTAGTGTAGTCTACACACATCCTCCATTTCCCATCCTTCTTCCTTACAAGAACAGGGTTAGCTAACCATTTGGGATGGAATACCTCTTTGATAAACCCTACCACAAGTAGCTTGTGGATCTCCTCGCCTATGGCCCTGCGCTTTTCTTCGTCAAAACGGCGTAGGGTTTGCTTCACGGGTCGGGCTCCGGCTCTGATGTCCAGTGAGTGCTCGGTGACATCCCTCGGTATGCCGGGCATGTCCGAGGGACTCCATGCAAAGACTTTGGCGTTTGCGCGGAGAAAGTCGACGAGCACTGCTTCCTATTTGGAGTCGAGCTCGGAGCCGATCCGAACTTTCTTGCTGGCATCGTTGCTGGGGTCGAGAGAGACGGACTTGACCGCCTCAACTGGTTCGAAGTTGCCGGCGTGCCACTTGGCGTCAGGCGCCTCCTTGGAGAGGCGATCCAGGTCGGCGATGAGGGCCTCAGACTCGGCGAGAGCCTCGGCGTACTCCACGCACTCCATGTCGCATTCGTACGCGTGGCGGTACGTGGATCCGACGGTGATGATCCCATTCGGGCCCGGCATCTTGAGCTTGAGATAGGTGTAGTTGGGGACGGCCATGAACTTGGCGTAGCATGGTATTCCCAACACCGCATGGTAGGTTTCTCGGAACCCGATGACCTCAAAGGTGAGAGCTTCCTTTAGCAAGTTAGAGGGAGTTCCAAAGCAGACGGGTAAGTCGATCCGTCCGAGGGGTAGGATTCGCTTCCCGGGCGCGATCTCGTGGAAGGGTGCCGCACCGGCCCGGACTTCGGACCGATCAACCCCTAAGAGTTCCAGGGTCTCGGCGTCGATGATGTTAAGGCTGCTGCCTTCGTCCATGAGGACCTTGGAGAGCCTAACGTTGCCGATGATCGGATCGTCGACGAGCGGGTACCTTCCTGGGCTTGGCACGAAGTCGGGGTGGTCGCCTTGGTTGAAGGTGATAGGCTTGTCGGACCAGTCTAGGTAGACTGGCGCCGCCACCTTCACCAAGCAGACTAACCGGCGCTCCTGCTTGCGGTGCCGAGCCGAGGCATTCGCCGCCTGCCCGTCGTAGATCAAGAAGCAGTTATGGACTTCCGGGAATCCCTCTTCCTTGTCACCCTCCTTCTTGTCGTTGTCATGGCCCTTGCCATCCTCCACCGGGGGCCCGGTCTTATGGAAGTAGCGCCGGAGCATGACACATTCTTTGAGGGTGTGCTTTATGGGCCCCTGGTGATAGGGGTACGGCTCTTTGAGCATTTTGTCGAACGCGTCGGCCCCTCCAAGAGGTTTCCGAGGGTTCCTGTGCTCGGCCGCAGCGACGAGATTCGTGTCTACGTCGTCGCGCTTCGCTCGTGACTTGTTTTTAGCCTTCTTCTTCGTGCCCCGCTGGGCGGACGCCTCAGGGGTGTGTGTCTTCGACTCTCCCTGAGACTGCTTGTCCTTTCGGAAGATGGCTTCGACCGCCTCTTGACCCGAGGTGAACTTGGTGGCGACGTCCATTAGTTCGCTCGCACGGGTGGGAGTCTTGCGCCCCAGTTAGCTCACTAGGTCTCGGCAAGTGGTGCCGGCAAGGAAAGCCCTGATGACATCCGAGTCGGTAACGTTGGGCAGCTCGGTGCGCTGCTTTGAAAACCGCCGGATGTACTCTCGGAGGGACTCCCCTGGCTGCTGGTGGCAGCTTTAGAGGTCCCACGAGTTCTAGGGCGCACGTACGTGCCTTGGAAGTTTCCCACGAAAGCTTTGACCAGATCGTCCTAGTCGGAGATCTGCGCAGGAGGCAGATGCTCCAGCCAGGCTCGGGCGGCGTCAGAGAGGAAAAGGGGTAGATTACGGATGATGAGGTTGTCATCATCTGCCCCTCCCAACTGGCATGCCAGTCGGTAGTCTATGAGCCACAGCTCCGGCCTCGTCTCCCCCGAGTACTTGGTGATGGTAGTCGGGGCTAGGAAACGGGCAGCGAACAACGCTCGTCGTATGGCCCGACTGAAGACTCGTGGACCGGGTGGTTCGGGCGAAGGACTGCGATCCTCCTTACTGTTGCAGCGTCCCCCATGCCTGGGATGGTAGCCTCGGTGCACCTTCTCGTCGAGGCGGGCTTGATGGTCGAGATGGTGGTGCTCGTTGCCGAGGCGTTCTCGGGCGGCGGGTGCCTCGTCCCGCGTGCGCTCGGGATGGACCGAGGCTTCCCGAATGCGTGGGGAGGACACCGCGTGATGCTCCGAGGGGTCAGCTCGCCTGCGGGTGGCGGAGCTTTTGGCTCGTCGAACCGAGGCACCTTCTAGGAGATTCTTGAGTTCGCCCTGGATACGCCGTCCCTCGGTGGTGGATGGCTCCGGCATGGCTCGAAGCAGCATCGTCGCTGCAGCTAGGCCCTGGCTAGACCCGCTGACGGCCGGGGGCAGCGCTGCCCTTGCATTGTCGACGATGCGGTGCCGGATGTCTTGGGCCCGATGACAGGCTTCTCCGGCGAGTGTTTGGCCTGCCCACTCCTGTTCGATGTTCTGTCGGAGCTGTACAAGCCAGCCTGCTTCCCCGTCGACCCAGGCCTGCATCTCACGGATTTGCTCGAGTTGTATGTCCTGACCCCCCGCAGGGACTGGGACCACAGCTAGCTCCCGCGGGATGTCAATGCGAGATGCGGGCATAGGGGGATCGTCAACCTCTGGCATACCGAGGTGGTTGCCTTTGTTGTGATCTCCCAGATCGACGTGGAAACATTCGCGACTTGGGCCGTAACCCTCGTCGTCAAGGTCATGGCCATCGTCAGAACAACCGGAGACGCAGTGGTCACATGCGGACATGAAGCCCCGCATGGCACCGGGGTCATTGAGGGCAGAGAAATCCCAACCGGAGTCGGGGTTGTCCTCTTCCTCAGAACCCGCCGGTCCGAAGGTTGAGACGACTGTCAGTCGGTCCTAGGTCGACCACATGTGGTACCCCGGAAGGTTTGGATATGCCTTTACAAAGGCGCTCACCATAGTGGGGTCGCTAGGTGGATCGAAGCTGAACCGAAAAGGTACGGGATGGAAAACGGACGGTACCTCTTGGTCGTTGGACGGTGGTGAAGTCGCATCAGGGGCGGAGCACACCATCATCTCAGGTACGAGGGTAACACCCAGCAGGTCCTTTGCGAGGGTGCTGGCATCATCAGTCCGCTTGGGGCTGACACGTCGCGGGGAAGTGACACCCTACATCTTGTCAGGTGCGAGGACAATGTCCGACATGTCCCCCGGGGGAGTGCCGGCGTCGTCGACTCGCTCTGGTGT
Organism: Zea luxurians; assembly: GCA_029449295.1. Taxonomy (NCBI): domain Eukaryota; kingdom Viridiplantae; phylum Streptophyta; class Magnoliopsida; order Poales; family Poaceae; genus Zea; species Zea luxurians. The sequence continues at coordinate 111,654,069 of JAOPSE010000006.1, forward strand.
GACAGCCGACAAGGTGTCACCTCCTGCGTGGCCATGGTTGCCTCGTCTCCGCCTCCTCCGACGAGGAGGGTGGCGGGGACGACCGGAGTGCTCCTCTTCTGCCACGGGGAGATGCTGTCGTAGAGCTCGCCACCGCCGGGCGAGTCGGAGACCATCGTTGTCGTCACGCCGCGGGGGGAGGAGTACCATGTCGTAGCTGCCGTCGAGGGACATAAACTCAAGACTCCCGAAGCGGAGCACCGTCTCGGGCTAGAGAGGTTGCTGAAGACTCCCCATCTGGATCTCAACGGGAAGGTGTTCGTTAACACGCAGCAGGCCCCTACCTGGCGCGCCAACTGTCAGCGTCTCGGACCCGGGGGGTCCCTTGGACCGACCAGTGAAATCGCTGCGTGTCCCTGCCCAGATGGGTTGGCACGGGATGGAACACAAGAGGTGGGACAAGCCTTGTATTATCTTGCACCAGGGGTGTCGCTCGCATTAGGGGTTACAAGCGCGTCGCGTGAGGGAGAGAGAGAGGCACAGAGTTCGTCCGCCGCTTCCCTCGCGCGAACCCCCCCCCCCCCCCCCCCCCCCGTACGAGGGCCCTGGACCTTCCTTTTATAGATGTAAGGAGAGGGTCCAGGTGTACAATGGGGGTGTAGTTATGCGCTAACGTGTCCGGCAGCGGAGTGCCTAAGCCCTGTGTACATGCCAACGTGGCCGTTGGGGGAGAGCTTGGGCCCTGTACATGTGATGGCGTGGCCGTCGGAGGAGCGCCTGAGCCCTGTAGGAGCATAGCTGGGAGCATGGCGAGGATCCTGCTGACGTATCCTTGCTGTCGTAAGGGGCTGAGAGCCACCGGCGTCATGGTGCACGCGGGGCACCATCATTACCCGTCGCGGGGTAAGCCAGATGGGACGCTGGTCTTGTTCCTTGTAGCCTGAGCAGGCTAGGCATAGGGAAATGATGATCCCCCCTGTGGCGTGGTCGGTCCGAGCCCAAGGTCGGGCGAGGCGGAAACTCCTCCTGAGGCCGAGGCTGGGGTCGGGCGAGGATGCGATTCCTCCCGAGACCGGGGTCGAGGCCGAGTCCGGGGGTCGGGCGAGGCGGAGACCTCCTCCCGAGGCCGGAGCTTGAGGTCGGGCGAGGCGGAAACCTTCTCCCGAGGCCGGAGCATGAGGTCGGGCGAGGCGGAGCTTCCTGTTGCGCCCGAGGCTGAACTCGGTGGTTGATCGTGACTTGTTGTCAGTCGTCGCTGGGGTGGCTGACACGGCAGTCGGAGCGGAGCGAGCGGCGCTGTTTTCCTGTCATATCAGACACTAAAGAAGAGGGGCAAAGTGACTGCGGTCACTTCGGCCTGCCCGACTGAGGCGCGTGTGTCAGGATACGGCGTCAGGCATCCCCTGCATTTAATGCGCCTGCGAAGCAGTCGGTTGGTGAGGCGGTCTGGCCAAGGTTGCTTCACAACGAAGCCTGCCTGAGCCGGGCCTCGGGAGAGCCGAGGGGGCGCCCGCTGCCTGAGGAGGCCCTCGGGCGAGGCGTGAACTCGTCTGGGACTACTGTTCCAACCCGAGGCTGGGCTCGGGTGAGATCGCGTCCCTCGGGTAGACGAAGTCTTGGCTTGAACCGCACCCGTCAGTTGGTCTGAGGGTGTTTACCAGCCATGATTAGGAGCATTGGGGGTACCCCTAATTATGGTACCCGACAACAACATTATACTTTGAATTCAATGACACGTGATGAGATAGACGAATTACCTGAAAATAAGAAGCCATATACTGCGTCAGCTGTCTGACCTGCTCCTGCGCTGCTCGAGCCTGCTGCTGTGCTGCTCGAGCCTGCTGCTGTGCTGCTCGAGCCTGCTCCTGTGCTGCCCGAGTCTCCTCCTCTAGCTGAGCCTCTCGAGCAGACCTGGAGGAGCGAGAACTCCCTGCCAAAGACGATGCCTTCCCTTGACCTATTGTCCTGTTATACTCCACAAGGCCGGTGCCAAAGGCAAACCTGCATGATACACATAGTTGAGCCATTAAGTGGACACATTCTTGTTAATGAAATTGTTGAATCAAACACAAACACCTCACTTGCTATGCTTTCTACCCCCACCACTGTGGTACAACACCGAGGCATCTAAGTCCGAACGCATCCAGTCGAAGTCAGGCCCATGGCGTTGAGTCATTTCCTCCCCATATGCATTCTGCAAAGAAAGTTGGAGTTGGACTTAGACACAAAACTTGTAATTTAATTCATAAATACAAACTTGTTTACCATTTTCTCCCTTGCCGCCTCGCTGCATAGCACATCAGGGTTCGCTGGATCAGGGCCACGGTGACCACGGACATAAACCTCCATAAAACCTGGAGCAACTCCACTTTCAGCTTCCTGCATGAAAAGGAAGAGTTAAACCATAGAATTTTCATAGATGTAACATACAAGTTTGATTTATATACTTACCATGCAGCGTGCGGTACCAAGGTGTCCATCGGCGCCGTACCTGTGCCCCGGTCCTTCAGTGCCACGGTTGGCACGGTGCTTCTGGGACTCTGCAATCCACTTAGGTGACGCCCATCTCTTAGCCAACCACCTCCAGGCTTCCGTGTCCTTCGCAAGCCAATCCACAATGCTCTCCAGGTACTGCTCCTCTATGAGGTAGATCTCATTGGCCCCTTTTGATTTGCTCATGTTATGCCCCCTTTATCTTCTTGTAGTAGTAGTTACGGCCGCGATGCGCGCATTGTACATGGCATCCTTGATGACCTTATCAGCGCACTTCCGAAAGTGCCTCTTCACACGTGCCCACTGAGCCTGATCCTCCTCATTCTCCAGTTGGAACCTCTCCTACATATCAACAGAGATGTTAAGTTAAAGTAAGATTATGAGAAGCAATAATTCAGTGAATTGCTTATATACGAAAGTAAACTCACCCAGAACTCATCCCACACAGCCACATGACAAGTCCTTCGTCTTTGTTCCGAAGTTCCCCCTCCGCTACTGCTTTCCCCTAGCTCCCCTGGCTGGACATAGTCCTTTAGACCCCAGTCGGCCCACTGCATAGCCGCGAACCTCTCGCCATTGAGCTCCACCATGCCAGGGTAGTAGAAGTGATAGAGGCTACCCAACACCGTGTTCACCTTGGAACGTCTGCCTGTACCGTCCCAAGTCAAGTCTTCCCATGACCTATAAACATTAATAAAACAAGTAAACCAGTGCAATCATGTTCACATTAAAAAATTAACACAACAGAAATAAGCTCCACCATTCTCCGTGCGGCCGGATGAGCCTCCTCTCGGCAGGTCTCGGACCAAGCGCATTGCTCTTCTTATACCTAAGTATACAAGTCAATTCAATATGATGAAATGATTAAAACTAATATGCATAAGTAAGTTGAATTATTATGAGATAAAAATCAACATTAATTAATAATACCTGAAGGACGTAGAAAAAGAACCATCCGACGCGTCACCCGCGCCGCCTGCCCCCATAGGGTCAACCTCCTCACCCTGCACATGAGCATCCTGCTGAGGAGCCTCCTGCTCACCCTCCTCACCCTGCACAGCCTGTTGTGACTCTAGACAGTCGAGAAGCTACTGCTGCCTCTGTCGGCTCTGTGAGGTGCCCTGAAAAAGCCCACTGCCCAAGCTATCCTCGCTGGTCACGCTGCCCCCACTCCTCCTCGATCTCCTATGCTTGAACATGTTCAACTATAGATAAATTAATGTCAAACCACAGTATATGAAACAAATAATATGAAAATTAATAACGTGAAAATTGCAATACATAACTTAATTGATTAACTAAAATCAAGGCCTTCTCCATTGGTCACATGGAATCGATGAGCTATGTCTTGATTCGATGCCACTTCTGGTTGAAAAACATCATCATCGTTGTCCCTGCTCGTACTCACGTAGTCAGCACTCTCAGGAGCGAAGACTTGTGGGTTGACTTTGATTGCAACCCACCAAGCCCTAAGGCTTGGGTGAGGATATGGCAGGTAGTACACCTATTTTGCCTGATTTGCAAGGACAACATCGCTCATACTGCTCGGAATCCTAGAGCTATGCTTCACCTCAACATTACCATACTTGTCGACACGAGTCCCATTATGAGCATCAAACCAGTCACACTCAAAAAACACGACTTTAAGTTCCTTGGGGCCATCGAAAATCAACTCTACAATGTTTTGAAGAACACCGTAATAGTCCACTACTTTGTCATCGTCAACATATGAACTTGCCAACACACCACTATTGGTGGTGGCTGCCAATGGTCGACTCTTCTCCAATTTCGTGGTTCGGAAGCGATATCCATTTACATCATAGCGAGTATAGTTCCTGACGGACACAGAGGTATGTGCCATTTGCTGCAAGTCTGGGTGCATAGAGTTTTTGGAAACCTATACAAGGAATTAGTATATGCATTATATCTTCCAAGTCCAAAATTCAAAGATTAAGTATGGACAATGAGAGAACGACAATTACTGACATAATTACGAAACCACTGCACGAAGTTTGGGCCACCTTTCAACCCATCACGTCAAAGATTTTCTAATTGGATGGTCGTAGGTTTACTAGTAGATTTCCAACATTCTTCATCAAACATGCTAGACATATTAGAAACATGGAGATTACACACTATAGAAATTATGAGATGAGAAAATGGATGTAACTATGAGGAAAACTTACTCGAACGTCTCCTGTGTGTCGTCAATATTGCTATACATATATAGCATTAGCGTGTTCAAATCTGATGCTTCAATGTGACATACACTCCCTTTTCCATCTGCTTTACCCGGATTCGCAAAAATCTGAAGGGTGCTTTAGGGTGATTCATTTTCGACATGAAGTCGCACTGAAGGCACAAACACATTGTTGGCTCGAGCGAAATACCTGGTTGAGAATTGAGATATCTCCTTAAGGGCAAAAGCCTCAGCAATACACCCTTTGACTCTAGCCTTGTTGCGAACAGACGCCCTGAGCTTTTTCAACACCCTTTCTATAGGATACATCCACCTGAATTGCACTGGTCCGCCTACCAAAGCTTCCCAAGCCAAATGCACAATAAGATGTTGCATCACATTGAAGAATCCTGGCGGGAAAACCTTTTCAAATTTACAAATAAGAATTGGAATTTCTTTCTAAAATTTCTGCATCAACCTCTTTGATATCGTCTTTGCGCATACTTCCCTATAGAAGTAACTCAGCTCTGCAAATATGCTCCAAAGCTCATCCTTAAAATAGCCTCGAAACATCACGGGCATCAGCCTCTCCATAATAATATGGTAGTCATGGCTTTTCAAACCGATCAATTTACCGGTCTTCAGATTGACTGCCCGTTTTAGACTTGCCACATATCGATCTGGAAATTTCAGATTCTTCAACCACTTAAATATTTCTTTCCTTTCATCCGGCTTGAGGCAGTAATTAGCTCGTGGCCTACTCTCATGCCCTTTATCGCTTACTTTCAACTCGAGCATCGGCCTCTTACAAATTTCAGCCATGTCTTTTCTTGCCTTCATATTATCTTTCGTTTTATCAGTCACATTGAAACATGTGCTTATGATGCTTTCAGCAACATTACGCTCTTGGTGCATCAAGTCTATGTTGTGCGGCAAGATCAAGGCTTTTGCATACGGAAGCTCCCATATTGATGAAATATGGGTCCAGTTGTGGTCCTCCCCGTAGCCTTGGAACCTATCATTTTCTCCTGGCTTCAGACGAGCATGCCATGCCATTATCTGCGGTGCAGTTTGCCTCTTTGGTGGCCCCTTTCTGATTTTGGCTCCACTTCTGAATGCAGTAAGCGAACTCCTGAATTCATGCTTGAATGGAGTCCAACGTCGATGAGCATCAAAGAATTACACTTTCCCACCATGCTTCAATCTGAATGCATCCGTATCATTCATACATATGGGACAGCACAATCGACCATGAACACACCATCTAGACCAATCTCCATACGCCAGCAGATCATGCACTGACCACAAATAAGCAGCGCACATGGTAAACTCCTTTTTAGTATGGCTGTCATAAGCCTTCACACCTCTCCACAATTGTTTCAACTCTTCAATTAAAGGGCGAACAAACATATTCAGCTTTGGCCCTAGATGCTCAGGGCCTGGGATGACTAGTGCAAGGAACATGAACTCTTCTTTATTGACCAACTCAGGAGGAAGATTATATGGCACTATGAAGAAAGGCCAACACGAGTAAGGGCTTGCACTGCTATTGAAAGGTGTGAATCCGTCCGTCGATAGACCAAGCCGTACACTCCTAGGGTCGTTTGCAAATTCAGGATCAAACTCATCAAGTGCCTTCCATGCATCATCGTCCGACGGATGGACCATTATGTCTGGATCAGTGACGAGACGTACACCATTCTTTGGCCACGTCATATGCAGAGTTATTTCCTTGTTGAGGAACAACCTTGAAAGCCGTGGAATGATGGGCAACCGATGAAGTTGCTTAGCTACGACCTTCGTAACTACCAATTCACCCTCATCATTTGTCACCTCGACATATCTAGAAGCTTCGCAATGCTTACAACAGTCCAGCTTGTCATCCTCCTCAAAGAATAGCATGCAACTGTTGGGACACACGTCGATCTTCTCATATGTCATCCCAAGACCAGCCAACATCTTCTTTGCGAAGTGCATATTCTTTGGCAACTTATGATTCTCCGAGAGAACCTCGCCCATCAGTTGGACGATGTCGTTGTAAGCACTGTTTGAAATGTTGTGCTTCGACTTTATCACCATTAGTCTTGTGAGAGTCCCAAGAACTGACATCTGATTGTGCTCGTGCAGTATCTCTTCTCCCGCGGCGAGTAGCCGGAAGAATTCCTGAGCATCGCGTGGAAGCTGCTCCGGCTCCTCAGCATTCATTTCAACATCCCTACCAAGATCATGCAACATGTCGTCCATCCTATCATGATCGTCATCAAGTTCCACCTCCGCGTCAACGTGTCCAATAGACTCTCCATGTCGGTACCATACAAGGTAGTTTGGCATAAACCCACTTTTGCAAAGGTGTTTCTCCATTTCTTTCTTTTTCTGAGGCCACTTGTTCTCGCAGCGATTGCAAGGACACTTCACTAGACGACCAGTTGCATCTTTGAAAGCGTGCTCAAGAAAAGCCTTTGTTACAACCATCCATTCATTCAAATGTGCCCCATCCTTTCTCCACCCGCCATACATCACCCTCCGATTACCGTCCATTTCAAAGGCTAAACAAAAGACAAAGAACATCAACGATCATCTGTGGCTTAGGTGAACTCCCTATTAGGTAAAGGCCCTAAACCCACCCAAGAGTGTAGGCCGATGCTTGTGATTTGTGAACACACTTGCCACACTTTGTCTCTAATTTTTAAAATCACCGCATTTCTGAACACACTGATTGTGAGCACTACCTACACCACCAACATGTTGAGGCTGTGATTTATATGCATGTTTCTAGCCAGTCAATCCTTTTTTGGCAAACACATCATAGACAAAGTGTTCTGCCCTTTCAGGTTGCTTAAATAGGAAGCAATCAAAGCAAAATGCGGTATCAGTAGATTCACTATATTCTAGCCATCTCAAATCTTTGACACAAATAAATTGACATTGCAAATGATCTATTTTTAATAAAGTTTATGCAAAAAATCTACTATTATTATTTACCTTAGTTTTACCCGACGGTTTCGTTGACTTGTTGTGCTTGCAGTTGCAGACTTTACAGTAGCCAGCAGCAGTGATGGTTCATCGGCTCGGCCACAATCTCACGGTTCGCCAACGACCAAGTGCGGCGAGGGGCGGTGGGGTGCCTCAGACGGCGGGCATGCGAGCGGCGACGCGGTGAGGGGCGGCGCGTGCAGGTGGCGGCATGGCGAGGGGTGGCGCAGCGAGGGGCGGCGCGGCGAGGGGCGGGCGGCGGCACGGCGGGAGACCGGCAAATTAAGGGGATTCAAATCGAGCGACCGGGGGAGGGGATTTAGGGGGCCCGGTCGCTTTATTTTCGTGGGCCTGACTAAGGCCGACGAAAATAGTGGTTATTTTCGTGGGCCAGGCCCTTGGCCGATGAAAGTATTCCATATGTTCGTCGGTCAAGAGGCTGACGAAAATAACTGTCGTATTTTCCTGGGCCGGCCCACGAAAATTTATGTGTTTCCTATAGTGCAAGGCTGGTGGTCATCCTTGAAGCCGAGCGCTGGTGGGAGACCGCAGCCTGACTCGCTTCCCACCACCGCGAGGCTGATGAACATCCTTGAAACTAAGCACTATCGGAAGAGCGCCAACCCCCACGAGGTCGTGCTCCTCCAGCAACAGCAAGAAGAAGGCGAGATCTACAGCGCCATCGCGCAAGAAACGAAGAGCGCGAGCTCCCCGGCGACGAGATCGCCGAGGGGGAAGGCGCTGACGTGGATCCTTCCACCGAACGTCGGCGCGCTCCATCCAGAGACCTTGAAGGCAAAGGGGCACAGAGAGCTCGGAGGCAAAAGGGCACAACGAGTGGGAGAGGAGCGAAGGCATGGCTGCTACTCGAGGGATGAGCCCCTTTTTAAAGGCAGACTCCCCTGCTCGCGCCTCGAAACGCCACGGGAAGGCTCCCCCGATGCACACCGGTGTACCCAACATATGATGCGGGGGCCCGGTCCCACGAGTCATACTCTTCGGGTGTCGGCTCCCGTGTGCGGAGAAGGCGAACCGCTATGCGAGGGGCACGCCACCGCCTGCGGTAGCGCGCCTCTTCACCTCCGCCAAAAGCAGTGGACCAGCCATTTGCACGGGGGCCCGGGCCCACGAGTCATACTCTTCGGGCGTCGGCCTCTATGTACGGAGAAGGCGAACCTCCGCGTGAGGAGCACGCCACCGCCTGCGGTGGGGCGCCTCTTCACCTCCGCCGAAACCAACAGCCCAGTCTCTAATGCGGGGGCCCGGGCCCATGAGTCATCCTCTTTAGGCGCCGGTTCTTAGGTGCAGAGAAGTTGAACCACCACTCGCGCCAGTGCCGTGTCTCCTCGGGGCCGCCGCAGAAGACAGAGAAGGTGAATTTTCAAAACCATGAGCAGTGGTATCGAGGCACCCTGCGCATGGCCCAGTAAAGCCATCAAGTGTGGAGACCACGGGTCAGTCAGCCGCGAGGACAGGCGTGGCAGTTGACGTGACCGAAGACGGACTGGCATTGATTACGACAGCAAGCTCCCAGAAGCAGCGCGCCAATCGTCGGTCAAGCTTTGGCCCCACCTGCAGGCTCGTATCCTCCCCTGAGGCGGGCCCGGGGGCCACTGTCGGTACCCTAAATCAGAGGTACCCCTTACTATAGTATGAAGACTCGGTGCTCGCGCGGCTATCTCTAGTCGCGTGGTGAACAGCACCTGACCCCTCCACGTGGGTGGCTCTAGGGCCGCCACGTGGCCAGTGGAGACAATACGCTCCAAGATGCCAACAGTGGGTCTGAACCCCATGGGAAAGTACCGAACCCCTGTACATGTAGACCGGACCTCCAGAGCAAGGTCCAGGACCCCCGCGAGTGTAACCCGGATCTCCGGGCCGAGTCCCGGACCTCTCCGCGTAGGGTCCAGACTACCCACAGCCGGGTCCCAGGACTATGGGGCAGAGAATACCTAGGCCTTGCTCAGGCAGGGGTCCGGTGCTGACGCGTGTCCAGTCCCAGCCTGGTGCAGACCTGCCTGCATAACGCTACTGCTCCCTGCCCAGGCGGAGACCTGATGCTGCCACGTGGCCTACCGCGCGTGACGTAAGCCAGCGAGCGGAGCCTGACGTAAGGCCTCTGGGTCACGCTGTCTCTGCATTTATTGCAGAGAAGACACGCCGCCTGACTATCCCGCTGACAGGCGATGCGCCCCTTCAGCATTTAATGTGTCCTATCCACTCAGCTGGCAGGCGGCGTCCAAGGCATCCTGCAGGCGGCGTGTCTGTCCATTCCATTGCCAAACAATACGCCCATGCTGCAAGGTGCACTATATCCATCCATCATCACTCATATGTTACCAGGGAAGCTTCCCCGGCATGCCAATGCTATGCAGATTGCGGATATCAGGACACAGGGAAGATTGCACTGGGGACGAGCATTAGTCGCTCCAAGTATTACATCCGTTATGTCCCTGGGCCCACCTGTCGGGGCTCAGCACCCTTGTATGTGCCCCCCTTAGACTATAAAAGGGAGGGCACACTGCGTTACAAGGGAGACTCATTCGGACTCAAACCATCCTAGCCACAACTCAAGCTCACAAGCAATACAACACACAGTGGAGTAGGGTATTACGCTGTAAGGAAAATGGACCCCAGGCCTTTTGGCTAATTGAGTTTTGGTGTTTGATGATTAACACAACCTATGGACTAATATGTTTGCTAGTGTTTGTAATTATAGTTCACAGGATGCGAAGAGAATTGGACCAAGGCAATGAGGATGCAACACCTCAAAAGAAGACATAAAAAGATGCATATGAGTCCAATACTCAAGAACAAAAGAAGCCCGAAGAAATCAGCGAAGGAATCTAAGATGCGGGCTGTCAGCCAGCGCCTGGTGGCGCACCGGACAGTGCTGTCCGGTGTGCACCGGACTATCCGGTGGACAACCGGACAGTCTGCGCAGAGAGGCCACAGACAGGCGCTGTCACACCCGGTTTTAGAAGGTAAACCGAATGTGAACCATGTACGTGCTAGGATCAAAAATTCACGTACACAGCGATTACATAAGTGACTCATCATAGCACAATGCTTTGAATTACAATAAAGAGTAAGTAATAATATTACAGACTAGAGCCATTTACATAATATAAATCAAAGTACACAGAATCGAAACGTAGCCAACGTAAACAAACCCACCATAGGCAGCTGACTGGGGGAGGTCTCTAGCCTAATCCTCGAACTCGTCGAAGTCCTGGAACTCCTGGAGATCTGCCTCGACACCTTCTTCTTTACCTGAGCATAGATTACACCAAAGGCAACCTGGTGTTTTATGAAAGCAAGGGTGAGTACACATTAACGTACTCAGCAAATGTCCCGTTTGGCTGTAGTGGACTAGCTTTATGTGGGGTTAAGATCAAGCAGTTGCTTTTAGTTGATCAGGTAATTATTACTAGTAGAGAGCCAGGTTTTAATATTAACCCAAGTTGTTAACCCAAAAGTACTCCTTCCAAACGGAAAGAATACCTGAAATCATAATCATAATAAAAAAACCATCATCCTCATCACCACCTGTAAACCAACCATCTCTGATCAAAGTATCTCTAATCAATGGAGCTCCCTTGGCCTCTCATAACCGCGAGCACGGCTGATATATCAGTTTCATAACACTCTGCGGAGGTTGCGCACTTTACCCACAAGTCATGATTCCCTCTCTAGCTCGGGCTTGTAAGACCCATATTCACTCCCAAGGTGAATGGCCAGGGATTCACTATGAAGCCTTTATAAAGATTCCCTGAGGCTGTAGCCACCCGTTAGGTTTCCTAAATGCACCGCACTCCTCCCCAAGGGGCGAACCAACCTTGGTAGAGCGAGCCGCATACACCGACCCCCATTAACGGCACGACGGCGAAGTGAACTACACCCCAGTTCCTCTAATTATTTAGCTAAGGGCGTCCCATTCCACCCTCATGGTTGCACTGTTTTCCCAGGCGGTCATCCAACGAACAGGTCCTTATGGAGAGGCACGCGAGAAACTGCTCGAGCCCCCTAAAGTATCACCAGTCCAACATCATAATCATAATGACAACATCATATCATAAGTGTTCACATCATGTTTATTGATTTAAGTAGAGCAATAGCATGAAGCTAACCATAGTAACCTAAAAGGTAATCAAGGACAAGGTAAATACAAAGCTAGTCAATCCTTAGGTTGATCATGGTATGCGGGTTGATGAATTATAAAGTAAATGGGACATAATAGGTCAGAGGACACTTGCCTTCACCAAACAGATGCTCGGGGTCTTCGATCTCGTAGAACTCGAAGAACTGGATCATTTGGTCGTCGAAGCTTGCCCGTCGATTCCTCAAAGCTCAGAAATGAATTGCGATCTAATCGCAACACGAAGCGAAGACGAACAGGCACAAGCAAACAAACATATACCTATTTATTTAAATAAACTCGCTTTCTCAAAAATAGATTGAATACAATCAAATCTTTACAATCAATTAACAATCAAAAGTCATGCTTCGAAAATGAATGTATCAAACACTAATTAAATATTTACATTACTCAAGGAATTATATTTCACAACATTATTTTCTTTTAAAAAACTCTCCTCTCTAATGGATTTAATAACCAAAATTGAATTACTTTTAGCTGGTGGAAAAAAGATAAAAGAGTTTAACACCTGAATTTTGAGAGTAGAGAAAAGAAAATTTTTATACCCCAAAATTCAAGGTGTTACAAATCTAACCCCCTTAACAGAATCTCGCCCTCGAGATTCAAGAAGAATCTAGCAAGAAAAAACAAGGCTGGTTCATCGGTTGTTCATGACTTTCTTGAGTTGACTTTGACTTTGCAAGCTTAACTTGTGGACCAGTTGCTTTGACCTTTAGATGTTCACGGCCAACTGATGCAATTCTTGAGGATCCCTTGGACCTGTGGGTTAGGACCCACCACGCTTCCGCTGCGCCACTCCGATCATGTTGGCTGATGTTGATCGCATTGTCTTCATTGGGGTTAGCGGCTAACCCCCTTAACAGGAACATTGATACGCACTTGGTGACGATGCTGCCAACTCTGATCTTGACTGATTAAGAGAGGTTGGAGGATGCCAATCGGACAGGTGCAAGAGGGAAGGGTATAGATAGACAAGGTAAGCATAGATGGATTAAAGAGCGAAAACGGAGAGCACCCAACTACCTAACTCTATGGCACTCATCTAGTAAACTGATTTCATCGTAGACCAAGGGTCACAATACATCAACACTCATCACAAGGAAGCAAATCAGTCATCACACAAGGACAAACATCACAAGCATACAACAACAAACATCTCATTGATATACGTTAATGTTAGTTAGATGGTGGTCTTTCTTGAAAAGGGAATAACTATTCTCTAAGATTGTTGAAGGACGAGGAGAAGAACAAGACGTGTGGGATAGGGGCACAAGCACAATAAGGGATGGAATTAAAGCAAGGATTGTAATCTATATGTGAGAAAATGCAACCAAGGGCAGGGTAGGTAAACACCATTCTCAAATCGAGATGGGAAAGATGATAATTCAAAAGGTAGGCATAAGATGAGCATCATGGAAAGATCTAGTGATTACAAGGGTACAGGAGGTAACAGGCAAAAGCACACCAAAAGATCTAGTTAAGATAAGAGTTGCAACACGACAGAGGAATAGGGAACGAACAAAAGTGGGGAGGGGCAAGACAACACCCTTGAACTGAAATGGGAGATGAGGCTTTAAAATGCAGGTACAGGATAAGCATCAAGGTAGAGACCGAGGAATGACAAGGGTTAAGGTGATAACGGACAAACACACAACAAAGGATGTATTTTAGGCAAAACTTGCAAGGTGTCAAAGAAGGGGGAGCAGTCAATGATGAAGTAGGTGAAACATTATCCCCGAATAGGGATGGAAAAGAGGAGGCTTCAAAGGGTAGGTTCAAGGTAAGCAGGAAGGCAAGGGCATAGATATCACAAGGGTTCTAAAGGTATTAACGGACAAGGATGTAGGATAGGAGGTAAATAGGCATAAGACAAAAGTTATAAGTACCATAAAGGATGGAGTTAAGATAGGATCTACAAATGGAAAAGGAGAGGGTGCGTCCAAGGGCCAGATAGGTAAATTGCCACTCTCAAATTGAGGTGGAAGAGAGAAGATTTTTAAAGAGTAGGCATAAAGATAAGTATCAAGGTAAGGTCAATGATTGACAACGGTAATGGTGACAGCAAACCGAAACAAGTCAAATGATGGAATTAGACAAAACTTGTACGACGATGAAGAGGGGAAGCGATCAAGGGAGAGATAGGTAACTCACTGCTCTCAAATTGGATCGAAAGAAAGTTCAAGGTAAGAATTTAGGTAGAAGACATAAATATCACAAGGGTCAAAGGCGATAATAGACAAGGGCATAAGGGAAAAGACGAAGGCACAGAAGAGCCAGTGGTATAAGTACAACAAAGAATGGAGTTACGTCAAGGCTTGCACACGGTAAAGAAGAGGAGATTGCCAAGGGTGAGATAAGTAAAGCACTGCTCACAAATTGAGATAGAAGATTGGAGAGTTCAGATAACAGATATGACGTAATCAACAAGGTGTGGGCGAGAAATGGGAAAGGTAAAGGCGACAACAAACGAAAGCACAACGAAGGATGGAGTTGCGAGGAAGAGGAAAAGGTGATAAACATCAAGGTAAGATATAGAGGCGATAAGGGCAAGGTGATAACGATGAAAAGCATAATCCATGGACAGAGTTAAGGCAAGACTCGCAAAGTGATGAAGTGGAGAAAACAATCAAGGAAAAGATAAGTGAGATTCTGACATAAGAGTTGAAGTAAAAGTTCATTATCGAAGGAAGTTACAAGGAATTAACGAGATCACCAAAGATGTGCAAAATAAAAATGACCGCTCATGGATTATTAGGAAACAAGGGTGGTCAAGGGCATGTTAACTAAAATGTCTCAAACAGATATTGGGATATAAAGGTAAGCATATATAAAAATAAGAGTATGCAAGATTCCAATGGTACGAGCATACCAAGACCAAGAGAGTACAAATTGCCAAAAAGATAGCGACTTAACAATAGAATAGGAAAGGGTCTCAAAAGACAATAAGATCATAGACATATAAACTGAAATGTTTAAGTAGGCAGTAGAAATTTAGAGGCAAGTATTTGAAATCAGAGTATTAAAGAATCTAGAAGTACGAGCATGTCAATACTAAGGGAATAAAGATAGTCAAAGGGCAGCAATTTAATGACGGAAGAAGGAAGAATCCCAACAGACAAAAAGGTTATGGTAAGGGGGCATCTACAAAGATGTCGTAAGCATAAGAGTGAGATCAGATCTAATAGATTGAGAGAAGTATAAACCATACTAAAATAAAATACTTTAGGCAAGGAGGCATATAGGAGGACAACATAGAATTAGTCGAGGTGACTAATATTTTGAAGCAGAATCAAGGATGAGGTGAAGTAATAATCAATAAGTCCTTAAAACGGCCAATGCTACTCTAGGCTAGCGGTCCTACAATCAGCACGGTTTTGATACCACTTATGTCACACCCGGTTTTAGAAGGTAAACCAAATACGAACCATGTACGTGCCAGGATCAGAAATTCACGTACACAGCGATTACATAAGTGACTCATCATAGCACAATGCTTTGAATTACAATAAAGAGTAAGTAATAATATTACAGACTAGAGCCATTTACATAATATAAATCAAAGTACACAGAATCGAAATGTAGCCAACGTAAACAAACCCACCACAGGCAGCTGACTGGGGGAGGTCGCTAGCCTAATCCTCGAACTCGTCGAAGTCCTGGAACTCCTAGAGATCCGCCTCGACACCTTCTTCTTTACCTGAGCATAGATTGCACCAAAGGCAACCTGGTGTTTTGTGAAAGCAAGGGTGAGTACACATCAACGTACTCAGCAAATGTCCCGTTTGGCTGTAGTGGACTAGCTTTATATGGGGTTAAGATTAAGCAGTTGCTTTTAGTTGATCAGGTAATTATTACTAGTAGAGAGCCAGGTTTTAATATTAACCCAAGTTGTTAACCCAAAAGTACTCCTTCCAAACAGAAAGAATACCTGAAATCATAATCATAATAAAAAAAACCATCATCCTCATCACCACCTGTAAACCAACCATCTCTGATCAAAGTATCTCTAATCAATGGAGCTCCCTTGGCCGCTCATAACCGCGAGCACGGCTGATATATCAGTTTCATAACACTTTGCAGTGGTTGCGCACTTTACCCACAAGTCGTGATTCCCTCTCTAGCCCGGGCTTGTAAGACCCTTATTCACTCCCAAGGTGAATGGCCACGGATTCACTACAAAGCCTTTACAAAGATTCCCTGGGGCTGTAGCCGCCCGTTAGGTTTCCTAAATGCACCGCACTCCTCCCCAAGGGGCGAACCAACCTTGGCAGAGCAAGCCGCATACACGGAGCCCCATTAATGGCACGACGGCGAAGCGAACTACACCGCAATTCCTCTAATTATTCAGCTAAGGGCGTCCCATTCCACCCTCATGGTTGCACTGTTTTCCCGGGCGGTCATCCAACGAACAGGTCCTTATGGAGAGGCACGCGAGAAACCGCTCGAGCCCCCTAAAGTATCACCAGTCCAACATCATAATCATAATGACAACATCATATCATAAGTGTTCACATCATGTTCATTGATTAAAGTAGAGCAATAGCATGAAGCTAACCATAGTAACCCAAAAGGTAATCAAGGACAAGGTAAATACAAAGCTAGTCAATCCTTAGGTTGATCATGGTATGCGGGTTGATGAATTATAAAGTAAATGGGACATAATAGGTCAGAGGACACTTGCCTTCACCAAACAGATGCTCGGGGTCTTCGATCTCGTAGAACTCGAAGAACTGGATCATTTGGTCGTCGAAACTTGACCGTCGATTCCTCAAAGCTCATAAATGAATCGCGATCTAATCGCAACACGAAGCGAAGACGAACATGCACAAGCAAACAAACATATACCTATTTATTTAAATAAACTCGCTTTCTCAAAAATAGATTGAATACAAACAAATCTTTACAATCAATTAACAATCAAAAGTCATGCTTCGAAAATGAATGTATCAAACACTAATTAAATATTTACATTACTCAAGGGTTAATTATATTTCACAACATTATTTTCTTTTAAAAAACTCTCCTCTCTAATGGATTTAATAACCAAAATTGAATTACTTTTAGCTGGTGGAAAAAAAGATAAAAGCGTTTAACACCTGAATTTTGAGAGTAGAGAAAAGAAAATTTTTATACCCCAAAATTCAAGGTGTTACAGGCGCTCTATGGTTGTAGCACCGGTCTGTCCGGTGGAGCACCGGACAGTTGGCACCGGACTGTCCGGTGTGCACCGGACAGACGGCAACGGTCGGATCCAACGATCGACTGCTACAGGCGCCAACGGTCGGCTGACGTGGCGTGCACCGGACACTGCATAGTGGCTGTCCGGTGGTGCACCGGACTGTCCGGTGCACCCGACGACAGAAAGCTGTTGCTTTCTGTCCAACGGCTAGTTTGGGGATTGGAGGCTATAAATACCACCCCAACTTGCCATTTGAAAGTGTGGGAGCCCAAGCAACATACCAAGACACATAGTGCATATTTCCAAGAGCTCAAACATCCAAGTGCTTAATAGAATCACTCGGTGGTGCTTTGCGAAGTGCTTAGGTTAGTTAGACCTCTCTAGCGCTTGCTCTAGGTGAACCCTAGTTAGTTGAGTGAGTTTTGTAAAACCACACAACCCCTCGGCTCTTGCGTGAGTCGTTGTAATTGTACCGAGTGGGCGAGAGTCTTGCGAGACCGTGACAACCGCGTTTGTGTCACGGCCGCCACCGTGTACCGGAGGGAACGAGGCCCGCGGCGTTTTGGCCGGAAGCTCGATAGTGGAGACGGCGGGGAGCGTCCGAGAGGAGCCGGAAGCGGAGCACCACTTGCACGTGGAGAAGGCCCGCGGTTCTCTACGGAGTTACACGACCGTGGTGCTTGGCCCTCGCGTGGGCTTCCCTTTGCGTAGGGGCACCAACGAGGATTAGTCGGGACCTTGCGTGGTTCCAGATACCTCGGTAAAAATACCAGCGTCATCCACGAGAGTTTGCTTCTCTACTTTGCTCTTTAAGTTTCCGCATTTATATTAAGCATTTAAGTTTCAATCTTGCATTCATATTTATCTAGTGTAGATTGAAACTTAGCCTTTGCGGTAGAGATAGCAACACTTAGACAAAACCTAGTTTGCATATTCTAGTTTGATTATTTGCATAGGTTTTGCTCTAGGGATTTAATTGTGGCCTAGTTAAATAAAAGTTTTAGAAGTCCTAATTCACCACCCCCCTCTTAGGCGTCACCCGTTTCCTACAAGTGTTATCAGAGCCCGGTTTGGCTCATTTGAAACGCTTTAGCTTCTCCGCTAAAAGAGTCGACGCTTTTTAGAGGAAGGGATGGATACCCATAGACCACCACACTTCGACGGCACTAACTTCCCATATTATAGTGCTAGAATGGCTTGTTACCTAGAGGCCATTGATCTAGGTGTTTGGAGAGTCACTCGTGACGGGATGAAACCCCTCAAGAATCCCGAGAAACCCACCATGAGTGAGGAAAAAGAAATTCATTTAAATGCTAGAGCCAAAAATTGCTTGTATGAATCTCTTAGCATGGATGTTTTTAATCAAGTATTTACCTTGAAAACTGCTAATGAGATTTGACTAAAATTGCATGAGCTCCATGACGGCACATCCAATGTCCGTGAGAAAAAACATTGCCTAGTCTTAAATGAGTATAATTCTTTTACTATGAAAAATGATGAGCTTGTTAGAGACATGTATTCTCGTTTGAATCTAATAATCAATGAGCTCAATTCTATTGGCATTAATAAGCTAGGTGATGCGGACATTGTGAGGAAGATTATCTCCCTGCTACCACAACAAAGATATGGGAGCATCATCACCATCCTTCACAACATGGAGGACTTGAGCAACATGACCCCAACCATTGTGATTGGGAAAATCGCGGCTTTTGAGATGTCGCAAAAATGAGTCGGGGAGAGGAGCCAACTTCCTCAAGGCCATATGCTTTTGCATGTGATGAAAGGAAGGGCAAAAGGAAGGCTCCCACTCCAAGTTCCTCAAGTGAAGAAGAGGAGGAAGAAGAAAGTGATGATGATGAAGATAATCAACCATGCACATCATCCTCCGAGGACGAAGAAACAATCCGACGCGTCAGAAAGGTAATGAGGATCTTCTCTTTAACATTGACAGGAAAAAGCAAAGGAAGAGAGGATGCTTCGCATGTGGGGAGAAGGGCCACTTCAGGGACAACTGTCCAAATATGGCCAAACCCAAAAAGGAGAGAACAAAGGCAAGGCGCTTACAAGTGTTAGAACTTGGGATGATTCTTCAAGTGAAGATGAGCCTCCAAGGACGCGCAGCCACCGATCCTCGTCACGCTCATCACGGTCATCACACAAATGCCTTATGGCAAGAGGTAACAAAAGCATTCCATCCTCTAGTGATGAAAGTAGTAGTGATGATGAAGGTGAGGGAAAGCCCTCTCTAGATGAGCTTGCGGAAGCCATAGAATTTTTCCAGGATGTTTGCACTAAGCAAAAAGCTCAACTTAAAACTTTGAAAAATAAGTTGGTTAGCTCTCAAAATAATTACAAAGGTTTGCTAGAAAAATTTGAAACTTTTGCAAACTTAAATAGTGAGCTATCAACTAAAATTGAGCTACTAGAATCTAGTGCTCCATCCACCGCTACCGATGATGGTCTCATTAAAAAGAATGAAAAACTTAAGACTAAGTTAGCTAGCTCCCAAGAAGCTATTGAAAATTTGCTAGAGAAAATGGAAATTCTTAGCATACACAATAATGAGCTAACTACTAAGCTAGAAAACATTGGTAGCACCCCAACAGCATCTTTAGTTGAAATACCTGAAATTATTAAGAAAGATGCTTATACTTCCTACTTTGATTTAGTTGATGATTCTAACCCCTACAACCAAGTTCTTGTTGAGAATATTGTTGTAGAAACATGTTCGGATGAGGTTGCAAAGGAAAATGAACAATTAAAGCAAGAAGTGGCTCACCTTGGAAAGGCTTTGTATGACAAGAAAGGCAAAGCCAAACAAATCCGACCTCCACAGGATAACACCACCGCGGGAGTGAACAAGCCTATGGAAGGAGAAACTGTGATTTGTAGGCTATGCCACAAGGAAGGCCATAAGTCTTTCCAATGCAAGGCGATGACCGGGGATAAACAAAGGCAAAAGCTCAAGCAAAAGCCATCAAGCAAAATCTCCAACACCTACATCAAAAAGGTGGACAAAAAGACTGCTACACCATATTTGATCAAGAAGAAAAAGAATGGAAAGGTGATAGCAATCAAGGCCAACAAGCAAGCCAACAAAGGAAAAGGGGCCAAACGCATCTGGGTGCCAAAGGAAATAATTTCAACCATGAAAAGCACCAAGAAGGTTTGGATCCCGAAAGGGAAGTGAGTGGACCGAAGGTTATCGGGAAATTTGGAGACTTAGCAAATTCGGGATGTATATCATGGGATACATCATATTGGATCAAGTTTATTGCCAAGTGGGTTAGCGAAAATTTTGGACCCAAATTTCCCACCCATGACTAAGGTAACTAGTTTTATTGTATCTCTTGTTTTTAGATATGTGTATCTATTTACTTTGTATCTAGTTTACCTTTCTTGCCTAGTATTACATTTGTCATTTACTTTTGTTTGAAATCATGCATACTAGGTAAATCACATGGTAGGATTGATTGCTTTCAATTCATATACTTAAGCAAACCTACATGGCTTAAAATGTTATTTAAGCACGGCACATAGCTTCTATATCACTCCATAGTAAATGATGCATCAATTGAAAATTTTGATTTCTACAAGTTGTATCATTTAACTTATATGTGCCAAAGTTCGGATTATGGATAATTTGCCCCTCTTGATATCAAATCAAAGTGCATGTCTCCTACAAGTATTCAAAACTTGTATGCACACCTTCAGTGGGAGGTTACTCTATAATCTAATACTTTGAGACTAACACCTTTTCAAGTCTATTTCATGTGGTAGTCTCATTGTAAGGAAAATGAGATCCCTGGAGAAAGACAACAATCTTCCACTGCAAAATCTCCAAGAACTCTCATGTCTCTCAAGCTCGCCATTGAATTTCAATATCTTTTGAGACTACATATAGTATTAATTACATGTCTTCTCCAATATTTGATTAGACTATATTTCATACCATATACTTCCATGTTGCTAAAAATGCATATGTACTTAACTCATATTCTGTTACCTATGCATAAGGGAAGTTAGTCTTTTCAAATCATGTCTTGCACCTCTAATTTTCACATGCTTTTTCCTAAGTAGAGGTTCTCTGTCAGAGGGAGTATTTCTTCATCTCTAAAAAGGGGGAGAAACTTCTTTCTAAAGAAAACACCAATTTAGGGGGAGCTATCCTTCAAGTGGTATCATTTGATGAAATTCTTGATGAGGGCAAGCTTTTATTTACTTCCTACATGCTTTTAATGTCTTCCTTTTCGGTGGTTGATGCCAAAGGGGGAGAAGTTTAGGGACCAAAGCAATGAAAACTATATCAAACACCACAAATTTCAAATTTTATATCTACAAATGGTTTTTCAAGTGGTTTTGGTTATTTGGTCCAAAAATAGGAAGTAAGTGAATTATGGAGTTAGGGGGAGGCTTAATTCCATTGTGGGGACAATCATGCATCTTAGCAAGTAGATTGCATATTTTAATTCAAATACTTGTATTATTTGCTTGCTTTGGTTGTGTTGTCATCAATCACCAAAAAGGGGGAGATTGTAAGGAAAATGGACCCCATGCCTTTTGGCTAATTGAGTTTCGATGTTTGATGATTAACACAACCTGTGGACTAATATGTTTGCTAGTGTTTGTAATTATAGTTCACAGGATGCGAGGAGAATTGGACCAAGGCAATGAGTATGCAACACCTCAAAAGAAGACATAAAAAGATGCATATGAGTCCAATACTCAAGAACAAAAGAAGCCCGAAGAAATCAGCGAAGGAATCCAAGATGCGGGCTATCAGCCAGCGCCTGGTGGCGCACCAGACAGTGCTGTCCGGTGTGCACCGGACTGTCCGGTGGACAACCGGACAGTCTGCGCAGAGAGGCCACAGACAGGCGCTCTCTGGCTGTAGCACCGGTCTGTCCGGTGGAGCACTGGATAGTCGGCACCGGACTGTCCGGTGTGCACCGGACAGACGGCAACGGTCAAATCCAACGGTCGACTGCTACAGGCGCCAACGGCCGGCTGACGTGGCGTGCACCGGACACTGCACAGTGGCTGTCCGGTGCACCCGACGACAGAAAGCTGCTGCTTTCTGTCCAACGGCTAGTTTGGGGATTGGAGGCTATAAATACCACCCCAACCGGCCATTTGAAAGTGTGGGAGCCCAAGCAACATACCAAGACACATAGTGCATATTTCCAAGAGCTCAAACACCCAAGTGCTTAATAGAATCACTCGGTGATTAGCGTAGGTGCTTTGCGAAGTGCTTAGGTTAGTTAGACCGCTCTAGCGCTTGCTCTAGGTGAACCCTAGTTAGTTGAGTGAGTTTTGTAAAACCACACAACCCCTCGGCTCTTGCGTAAGTCATTGTAATTGTACCGAGTGGGACGAGAGTCTTGCGAGACCGTGACAATCGCGTTTGTGTCACGGCCGCCACCGTGTACCGGAGGGAACGAGGCCCGCGGCGTTTCGGCCGGAAGCTCGATAGTGGAGACGGTGGGGAGCGTCCGAGAGGAGCCGGAAGCGGAGCACCACCTTGCGCGTGGAGAAGGCCCGCGGCTCTCTACGGAGTTACACGACCGTGGTGCTTGGCCCTCGCGTGGGCTTCCCTTTGCGTAGGGGCACCAACGAGGATTAGTCGGGACCTTGCGTGGTTCCGGATACCTCGGTAAAAATACCGGCGTCATCCACGAGAGTTTGCTTCTCTACTTTGCTCTTTAAGTTTCCGCATTTATATTAAGCATTTAAGTTTCAATCTTGCATTCATACTTATCTAGTGTAGATTGAAACTTAGCCTTTACGGTAGAGATAGCAACACTTAGACAAAACCTAGTTTGCACATTCTAGTTTGATTATTTGCATAGGTTTTGCTCTAGGGATTTAATTGTGGCCTAGTTAAGTAAAACTTTTAGAAGTCCTAATTCACCCCCCCCCCCTCTTAGGCGTCACCCGTTTACTACATACGCTCCGGCGGCCCGAACCACTGTAAACCCTTGTGTGTTCTTGTGTGTTCATCCCCCAATCTTGTAACAGGCAAAACGCTTAGGCCTCTCCTCATCTTAGGACTTAGGACGGATGCATTCCGCCACCCGGCCGGAGATTTCCTCTGCGACAGGGTGGTTTTGACGCAGTTTAGTGTGTGTTTGGTTTATTTGTGAGTTGTGAAAAGCTGTTATGACCTGTATGCTGTGAAAAAGTTGTTGTGAGAAAAAAAAAAGTTGAAAGTCATTTGGTTCAAAATGTTGTGAGTTGTCAGCTGCAAATAAATTGTATATTGTTTTATATACACTCTGTTTAACTATATCTCTTAATCAATATTTCTAATTAAAAACTGATTTCACATGTGTGTTCCTATATTTTTTTACAAATAAGTATTTTTAGTTCTATTTATAATATTTTTTATTAAAATATTTTTATTTTATTTATTATAATACTTACTTATTTTAATCATATTTTAGTTTTAATTTATTGTGTTTGTTTATTAATATGAAGAACTTGGATAAGCTGCAAAAGCAGGATCTAAACAAATTCTGTAATGTCGTTGTTAGTGTAACCTGTTGTCTCTTTTGCTGATGCATGGCTCTGCCGGCCTGCGATTTTCATTCAGGCATTCCGCTGTGAACAGGTCTCCGGTAAGCTCCTGGCATCTGCTGTGCTGGCTGCAAAAATTTGTCGGATGGGATATAGCGAGCGCGACCACGGTTCCTTTTTTCCTTCCGAGCAGTGACGTTTTCCCGCGAGTACTGAATCCCTCTGATTGGATGGACGCGCTTAGTTGCTATTCTCAGTCAGTTTACTGTTGGCCTGTTGCGAACTCGCGATAGATGCGAAGGAATGTTGAGTAATTCTTCGTCAAACAGAAGGATCTCGTGGTCCACGAGACGCACGCATAAAGACGAAGCTCTGTAACGCCAGCAGTGGGTTCTGCTCGTAATTTAATTAAAGTGGCTAGTAATGCCATACGAACACACACACTGACACACACTTATGATACAAAAACTGGATGTCGATTCCAGCTGCATTCTCGCGTCTCGCTCCCCGGAGGACGCCTGAACCAGTCAAACGGCAGTGCGCTTTGCTGTTTCAAACAAGTTGCCAGATAGTTTGTTCTAGCACGAGGGCATTTTCAATCCTATCCGTGGACGAATCAGGCTGGAGAACAACGTCCAGATCCGAACCTGCAGTTCCACGAGAAGGCAATTTTTGTTGCGTGGGAAAAAATGAGAGGAACTAGATCTTTATATACTGCGTGTGTCCCATCGGCAACAATCTGCAGGCGTGTAAAAGACGGTCGCGACCGGATCACGGGGCTTGGACGCACGCGATGAGACGGTTGCTGCCCATGCTCTTGGACTGGCGCGCCGTCCCAGCCGCGCTTAATGCTGCTGGAAGCGGGGTCGTTCCGCGCTCCCTGCGCGCTGCACGACAAATCAACCGCAGGAACGGATCAAATCAACCGCAGGCCGATGCCGATTTGAGTCCAAAAAAACGCTTTTTTGGGGGAGGCCTGATTGCTCGGACCGCCCCCCCTTTGAAATGGTCAGCTAGCAGTCAGAGAGATCACTCATTGTGTATTACCACTATCACTCAGACACAGACCAAGACCTGAACGATCTGATCTTGAAGTGCCGGAATGGTGCCTTGCCTTACCAACGGCGTGTGCAGGTGTTTGGGTAAGCGAAGTCACCCTGCATTGCTTTTGCTGCTTCCGTCTAGAAGATACGTACGTGTAGCCTTCCTTGGGTGTTGACTGTTGAGAGCTCGGAGGAGTCGTCAGGGACTCAGATTCCTGCTCCTGCATCGGTTTGAGCTCCGAAGATACGCGATAGATTTATTTATTATGCGTTCAAAGCAATGCAGCCGTTTTCTAATCGCGATCAGCTAGCTCGACAGGCACACGCACGGTGTTTTCCGGATGAAACACACGGGGGTAAGAGTATAGTCTTAGCTGAGCAGCAGTGATTGGGGCGATCGTCGGGTATTATTCTAGCTGATCCGCTCGTTACAACCCAGGAGCAGGAGGCAATGTGACAGGGGGGCGATGTGGATGCTGCCCTCCTCTCCTCCTAGCAGGCCACGACGCTGGTCATTGGCAGCAAGAGTGTGTGCGCAACTGCGCATGCAGAGTCTACTTCATTTACCCTGCACATTCCGGTCACCATCCCTGCCTGTCCATTCATACACCGCTGCCTAGTGAATGTAACCATTTTTACCGGGCTGTGATAGCAAGATCTCGTATAGTGATGACTAGACCCCGTTAAACTAATCCAGCTACTAGAAGACCAAAGCAAGGTGACACAGTTCGGTTCCTTACTAGTACGACGATTGAAAAATACGGATGAGAGAAAACAGTACACGTACTAAGCTAGTGCAGCTTTGCTAAGCAAACGCGTCGAGAGGCCTGATCAACCGTGATGTATCCCAGACCTAAAAGGGGTAGCTAGCTAGTCTAATCCGTCCGCACCGCACAATGCAGGACAGCACTGTGCTGTGCCATGGTACAGCCTAGCTAATAACAATGAGGAGATTCTCAGAGATAAAAAGAAGAAGAAGAAGAAGAGGATAAGGGAGTGGGTAACGCAAAACCGCGTGGGTGCACGCGTGCATCCATGACCATGATCCCCCCCTGACATCAAGCGGACCTGGGCGTCCCGTGCGTGCGTGCGTACGTGTCCCGAGTCCCGACGCCGCTCGGCCGGCCGGCACCCGGATCGCCTAAAAATTCAGCAAGCGTCCAACGTGTGCAGAGGAATTGCATGCCCTCAGCCGCTCGGCCGCGACGAAAACGGGCTGACCTCGCCCGGAGGACGGGGTCCAAAGCGCAAATCCAGTGACGGTGTTGGGCGCGGCGCCGCTTGCTCGGGTCGCGTCGGGGTGGGCGGTCCGCGGTCGCGGGTTTGGCGTGGCGCGCCGAGCGTATATTGTATTTAGTTTATATAAATTGAATTTAAAATAGTTTATCTCTAAATATGTATTTAAATAAGTCGTAACTCGTAAATGAACAAATACGTAGAAATATGGAATGGCCTCGTGACAGAGTGAATATGTACGGCAGCTAGTAGGGGTACTACACTACTGCTGCTACATCCTTGGAGGCCGGCCACGGCTCTGGCAGAAACAAGTGTTGGTACCTTCTGATGCGTTGATGCCGGTGGCAAGTGTGCATTATATGCGTGTGGTGTGTGTACAAGCGGAGGCGCGCGCGACCATGCAAGGGCTGCGCGCTGATGTACGTGGGAAACAGTAACAGCGCCACCCGATACGTGTCCGAAAGAGTGACAACCGACAAGCAGGCACAGCCCTTTTCGCCACCGGTGTCACTGTGCCGGCAGCTGTTTGGTACCGCCCTATCCGGCTACCCGTGTCACGTCCCATGAGAACCCGTGACTGGCGCCCCCTACGCGCGATACAAAGCCGAGCCTGCCTGCCGGTGCCGGCTTGTGCGCCGCACACCGTCGTCCCAAATTAATCGTGGTCTATAGCAGCACAGCAGAAGCACCCATCCATCAGGGTCAAGGCTCTCCGGCTCCCGGCCCGGCCCCTGTCACTTCCGCTGCACAAGGAATACAACGGTGACGAATAACGAAGGGAACTCGATAGATGAGACGTAACGGAGAAGATCCTCATCCAGCGTCCATGTCCTATCTTCTATGTACTGCATTGCTTCGTTCATAACAGAACGTCGTCCGTGCATGCACAGAGAACTATCGTAGCGTCTATTCAATCCCGCACGCGCGTACATGTATGCATGCTTTCTAGCATATCGGATGTGGTGTACTCTGTACCGATGTGCGTACAACCCGGCGGGGGAAAAAACCCTTATCTTCCACGAGCAAAAAATCAAACTTGCCATTGCCAAACTCTCCATGTACCAGACCATCGTTATCAGAACCTTGTGGCAGGATATATCTATCGGTCGTGTGACACACATTGAGCAGATGCAGACATGCAGTACAGCTTTATGTTATGTGTTCATTTGCCAGCGTTTGCCGCGTCTCGTCCTACGCATGTATCTTTCTGTCACAGTTAGTGCTACACGACTACACGAGTTAGTCCTACGTATAACGTGCGCCCAGTCGGCCATCCATCAACACCGGCAGGCAGCAGCAGACCCATCGATCGCCGTCCGCCTTAACTGATAGTCTAGCTCTAGCTACAGGTGCTGCTGCTGTTCACGGTGGAGCCGCTCATCCCAAGGTCAGAAGGGGAGGAGGGGCCGGCAGCTCGATCGGACCGACTAGCCGAGACAGCGCCAGCGCCAGCGCCAGCGCAGCTACCTGCCTACCTCGGTGGTTTAGTCGCAGGATCAGGCCAGGTCCGCTGGATCTGCTGCGTCCAGCGGCGGAGCCTGACGTCAAACGAAAGGGGGCGGCAAATTAAACGCAACGGACGTGATCGATAATGGACGAACTCATGCCTGAGCTTGTTGCTAAATATATAAGAAAACATGTTGAGTGTGTGTGCCCGTGGCTAGATGTCAGGCTCCTCTCGCCACTTTTCATTTCCCTTCCCTACGAAATTATACAGTTACGTACGCACTTCTAACCGAACTCTTAACGGAAGCTCTACTACCATGTATAAACCAACAATGGTATTAGCCCATCATCGCCGGATCTAACCATGACCTGGCAAGGATTGTTGGTTCAGGACTTGACCCGGTAATGATGCACTATACACACAAAACTTCATATTTTCCTCATACGATGTTTGATATTGACCAACTTTATATTTCAGTCTGTTTGGTTAGTCTGTGGCTGTGAAAAAAAGCTACTGTAGGCTGTGAGCCGTGGAAAAAGGCTGATGTGGGTTGTGAGTTGTTAAAAAGCTTTTGGTAGAAACCACTAAAAACCGTTAAAAGTTCTTCGATATATGTTTTCACAGTTCCATCCGAAAGCCACTGAAAACAGGTCCAGTGGTACTTTCAGTTTTACACGCAAGAAAGTCGGCTTTTCAGAAAAACTGCTTCCTGGATCCAGTCTTTTGGTTTTTAGAGGGCAAAAAGTTAAAACCAAAAGCAAAACCAAACACACCCTTAAGTTGCAGTGTTCGATAAAATGTACAACTTTATAGTTGATATCTTTCTTTGAAAATATTTTTGATGCTAAAATATTCGATTAATAAGATTATATAGTTAATAACAACATTCTTTGTAGTCACAGGTGAATGTGTAGTGGTAGCACTACAGTAACAAGATTCATTTTCGACGATCAGGATTATTTTCGGCGGTCAAGCAAGGCCACCGAAATTATGCGCAATTTTCGGCAGTAACTACTGGTCGTCTAAAATAAAGTTTATTTTCGGGAGTCGTCTCTATAGCCGCCGAAATTAGCCTTATTTTCGGTGGCCCGTCCTCTGGCCGATGAAAATTAATGGATAAAAATATCTGTCATCCTCCTTTTTTCTCTGTTCTCTCTACCTCGACCCTTTTCTTATAGCCGGCGCCGCCGCTGTTGTATATCTCAGAAAAATAATAACCACAACAAGTTGTATATCTCAGAAAAAATCTACAACTTTGTATTTGTTAACTTTTTATTTGAAGTCACTTTAATCCCCAAATATTCGATTATCAAGATTGAATAGAGTTAAGACCAAAGAAATGCATATGATCTATAGTTACAAGTAACTACACATGTGAGCTTGCACTCTTACAGCGGTAGTGACCAACCTCGAATGAAGAAACGTCCAAAACAAAAGTTATAGTTTTCAAAAGTTTAATCATCTTCGTAGTCGATATCCTTTTCATCTAAACCCATCTATTCAACTAAAATCATGTTTGATCTCTCACGGTTTGAAATTTGATGATTTTTACCAAACTATATCGAATAAAAAACCAACTAAAATAAAACTTGTATATCTTAATAACTTTATAGGCAGATATTTTATTTGAAATAATCTATCCAAGAAAAAAATTTGAATTTTCTCACATCTAAAATTCAAATTCTTCAAACGACCACGATGGAGAAATAACCAAAAGAAAACTATAGATCTCATAAAGTTAAAAAAACTTTATTTTAAAACAAAATAAACATGAAATGGTTAAGACGAATATCTTGAATGGACATAACTGTCTTATGATTGTAGTGGTTAGGGGACATAAGTGTCTTTATGAGTGTCATATACATATTAACTAGGTGTGTCATTATTATTGTTTTGTTTTTAACGACACAGGTATTTCGTTGAGTGTTCCACGGCAAAGGTACTCAAGTATTAAGTCATTTACCGAATTGCACTTTTGTATAGGCATAAACATTTACCTGTTTGTACAGCGATGTCGTGATAGATAACCCTCACTCCTCCATTTTTAGCTGGTTCGTTACACGAATTTGTTAGGTAATTGCCGTATTCCTCACAGCGGGCCCATGCGTCTCGTCAATAAATTATATGGAGCTCGTACTAATCGTCCTCTTCCGGTCTGCTCTTATTGCTAAACCTGGAAATCTGAAGAACAAAAAAAAGTTTTCCCCTCACGCCTATATAAGTACGCCGGCCCAGCTCGACCCCTCCACCCCGCAGTCTGCAGTCGCGCACGCATCCAAACTCCCGAGTCCTCTTGTGTGTCGCGACCTCCACTTCAGCTCCACACACCCCGCCCGCGAGGCTGCGAGCTAACACAAACCCCACACGGCCACACCTGAACCATGGACTTCAGCGGTGAAATCGACGACTTCTCCCTGCAGCTCATCCGCGAGCAGCTTCTCGGCGGCGAGGCTAGCCTCCCCATCGTTACTAACGCCGCGGCGTACTCTGCTTCGGCCGTTCACCATCCCACGCAGGCGGAGTTCCACCAGCCCGCGGCGTTCTTGCCGCAGCCGTCGCATGTTGCGTACGTGGACTTGACGAACGAGTACGCCGCGGACGCCACTGCCGCGTCGGCCGGTGGCGAGGCGGCCTTCCGGGCGGAGCCGGTGATGATCCGGTTCGGGGGCGAGCCTTCGCCGGTGTCGGACCCCAGCCGGAGGCCGCTGCTCACGATCTCCCTGCCTCCGACCTCGCACGCTTGGGGCCCGGCGGCCGTGCCGCTGGAGGCACCTGGCGCGGCGGCCCTGGACGCGAACGACTTCCGCAAGTACCGCGGCGTGCGGCAGCGGCCCTGGGGCAAGTTCGCGGCGGAGATCCGCGACCCCAAGAAGCGGGGGTCCCGCGTGTGGCTCGGCACCTACGACACCGCCATCGAGGCCGCGCGCGCCTACGACCGCGCCGCGTTCCGCATGCGCGGCGCCAAGGCCATCCTGAACTTCCCCAACGAGGTAGGCACCCGCGGCGCGGACTTCCTCGCGCCGCCGCCGCAAGCCGCGGCAACGTCCCAGAACAAACGGAAGCTGATGCACGACGCCGAGGCCACGGCCACGGCCGGGGCCGGAGCCGGAGCCGGAGCCGAGCCAGCCAAGTCCGTCAAGGCCGAGGCGTCCGGGTCGCCGGCGTCGTCGCTGTCTCCCGCGACAACGACCACCCCGGCCTCGACGGTGACGACGTGCTCTCCTTCGTCGGACGCTGGAGCCGGCCACGAGATGTTTCCCGTGACGCCGTCGAGCTGGACGTGGGAGCAGCTGGAGGGCGTGTTCGGGATCCTGTCGCCGCTCTCGCCACACCCGCAGCTCGGCTTCCCGGAGGTCACCGTTAACTAAGGGGACATCGATCAGTAAGCATCAATAGGTGTAAAGACGTTAATAATTGTTAGCGGTTTCTAGTTATGGACGGACCTGGCTTTGAACTCGTCGTCTAGAGGATTTGACGTAGCTTTTGGAGCTGCATGTGTGTGTGTACGTACAGAACGATAAGAAAAAGGAGGCGACAGAATGTTTATTAGGGTATATGTATATGTGTCGGTGAAATCTGAACTACACATGTCGACATAGATCGATGGCATAGATATACTGGGGTAATTATATGATCAGAAATGGTGGTATACATACGTATATAAGGTGTTTGATTATGTGAACTTTTTGTACATTAAGTAAATAAAGGACCGTACATGCTTATTTAATACAGTATAGCTACATGTTTGTGAATCATATCACGAATTCTCTATATTTAATATTTTTGTATTTTCTGGTGCCATATATTTGATCAACACGTAGATAGTAGATGCTACAAAACGCCAGCTAATAAGTACCTCATGTGCGCAAATGTGCATGGGATGGAACTACACCAAGGAATATAATGTGTGGTGTTAACAGACGGCCGCTTTATTAGCTTAACTTGCAACTATGTTGTTGTTCGATTCACATATTTGTAATGTTAATGGTAACAAAAACCGTATTTAGTTAAGTTCAACCATAATCAGATACCACACTAGAAACTAATACCGTCTTATTATAACTCATTACCACTAGTAATTTAATCAAGCGTAAATCATTACCATTACCAATTACGTTACATTTCGTAAACCAGACGGCGCCTATTTAGGCATGGTTCTATTTTGAGACTTGCACTCATTTTTACCCGTCTGAACACTAGCTCATTTCTCACGAGATGTTTACGTTAGAATGCAAAAACATTTGATTGATGGCCCGATGCTATATCAGATCGAGCAACCATTATGTGTAAGCCTTGTAAACAATGTCCTTGTATAGTTGTATGCAGAGCAATACAAATAAAGACTTGCATTACTAGCTAGTAAAGTACTAGACGTCTATAGCATGCATACCA
The DNA here is from genome assembly GCA_029449295.1 of Zea luxurians. NCBI lineage: Eukaryota > Viridiplantae > Streptophyta > Magnoliopsida > Poales > Poaceae > Zea > Zea luxurians. The sequence goes on from JAOPSE010000006.1 coordinate 111,685,665, forward strand.
GAGGCACACACACACAACAGAGACGGTCTGCGTCTTAGATAAACACACAATAGATGCAGATCCATCTATATATGCCTGCTCAGCTAATTAGTTGTCTCGACTTGTAACAACAAACGCCGCATCTTTTCGTCTTAATAACCAAGCGTACGTAGGATGTGTAGACTTGAGAAGTTTAGATAATTAGATAAAGCGCAGCACGTATGCATGAGCTCTAGCGGTGAATGTCAATCGTCAACTACTGCAGTAATTACGTTGCGTGGTCTGATCATCAGAACAGAATCTGAAGTAGTAGAGTTTACCGCCACGTACGGACCCACATCTGATCCTTATGGATCAGACTAGACGATAGACTGTGTTTGTTCTACAGTTCCCAACCTATATAATTTTTGTGTCTAAGCAAGCAGTGCCTTCCGTGCGTGGTTTCGCTTTCGGGCCTGTAAATCACCAGTCATCGGCGCCGCATGTTCAGCATGCAAAGCTCAAATCGCAGAATGGATCAAAGCTAGAGGCAGTGAATGGATCGGAATGCGTCGTCTCCTTGGATCGCTGGTTAGAATTTTAAGGCGGATTTGAGACATCATATCTGCGTTCAACGGAGAGACAAACAGCTTCCGTACGTCAGTAGTTCTGGTTAAGGAGAGAATTGAATGTAGTCAAGAAATGACGCTAGTGTCAGAGACTGTGAGAGTCAGGTCGTTGAGATGGCGAGAAGTCTAAACTAAAATGGGAAAAAAATTTGGATCTCCCAGTTAATTCATGACGCAGTCTACGTGGTGCTGAGAACCCGTTTAGATTTCAGCTTCAAATACTCGCCGTGTTATAATCATTGCATTCTGAACGGTAATTGGCTGATGGCGCTTGGATATCTTCCCTACTGCACGTAGTACACCAGTAGCAACATGGTCCACAAAATGGCAGACGACACTCTGGCTCTAAATGTATCATATATGGAGCGCAGCCAAACATGGGCCAGCCAAAAAAAAAAAAACCTACCCTACAACCCTGTCAGTCTCGTAGACGATCGAGGTGCAATTCCATTCCATTCGACGAAAGAAAGCTGTATAGATGCTATCTAGTACGTCTTTTAAAGCATCTGTAAAACAAGCGGGCGTACGCAGCACGTCCAGGCCAGGATACGGCCTAGCATAGCAGGTCGCTGCTGGTGCTGGACGATGCAGGTGAAAGCGCTGCCGGCCTTCCGTTCCGGCGTGAAATGAAAAGCCGCAAAAACTTACCCGTCTCCCGTTTACGAAAGCGCAAAGCAAAGCAAGTGGCGTCAACGAGCGAGGAAGTTTGGCATCCCCCGAGGTCAGCCGGCCGGTCGCGGGTCAAGCTGCGGTTTGTTACTGGGCGTGGCCAACAGGGCGCTACGCTACGACGACGTTGTCTTGTCCGGCCCGGTCCAGCTCCAGCCTCCAGGGTAGCATAGGCAGCAGCACCGAGGCTGGCTCTGGCTGGCGTCGTCGCAGTTCGTTAAAGGACCACACAGCCACATCGCAGGAACCAGGAGAGGAGAGAGGATTGGTTGGTTGGCGCTGGATAGGGGGGTAGCAAGGCGATTTCATACGGGCTTTTTTGACCAGTAGGTTAAATCTTTTTTCAAATCATATATAGCATCGCATTGTATGTGCACTTGGGGAGCAGAAAAGAAGGAATGGGTAGTAGTATACGGTCAGGACAGCTCGTGGAATGGTGGATTCAAAGTAAAAGCTGGATGCCGCAGTTGATTCAATTCATTCACGGCGCTTCATTAATCCACTGAAAACTAGGAGCTAGTACGTATACTATATCTCGGAGCACATGTGTCTCTCGCGCGTCAGGCAATTAGTGGCGCGCGGGTTTAGAATCCACCGGCCGGGCTCCGTTTCGTGGGCCCGATATGGACAGGACAGGTCAGCTCAGCCATGTGCAGGACACATCCATGCGATGTCCAGCAGTCGTGGTTTGAATGATCGAAACAAAGTCAGCCTCCGCTACACGGATGGGAAAAAAAAGCACCGGAACGGATCAACGGAGTGCGAACGATCCCAGACGTACTCAGTTCAGCATGCAGCTACAGCCATCTTTCTCCGTTTCGGCTGGCCATTGTAAGCGGCGCTCTTGTCATCATCATCATCAGAAGAAGAAAACTGGACATCATATCGTGGTGGTGTGCTGCAAACCAATGCCACGAGAGAGGAGGAACGAACCGGCTTGAATTGATGGTCCAGGTCTAAAGTGACGAGGGCGCCGGAGGGAGCTGCTAACCGCTTTGCAAGCTAGCTGTAGCTCATCGCAATGAATGCGGGCCTGCATTCCAATCTCCTTATCCAGGCAGCTGGCGGCTCTCTTTTCCGTGTTCGAACTGTGCAAAAGGTCAGAGAACTTGTCGGGCACGCTGCGCACGACTGGTAGCTTAGCAGGCAGGCAGGCAGATGAACGCCGGAGGCCGGAGCCACGGGACGGCACAGCTAGGATGGCTGACGAACGAATGACGACGATGCATGTCGATCGGGACTATTATTAACTGCGTTTTCACGAATGATTCAAGGGCTGACTTTTTTGGCATCATCAGGGCTGATCGTGGACGCGGGGTCCGCTGTCAACGTACGTAGCGTCTGCAGGTTCGAGTGTAAACGGCCGACGACCAGTGTCCATAAAACAGTGCCCAGCTAGCCCAGCTGACTAATACCCCGGCCCGACTAGTAAGGCTCTGACTTAAGCTCCTCGATCTTGTCTCTTTCGACGCGGACGAAACCGTGTTAGCGTTGATGGCAGCTTTTGTCCCAGCTAGCTGCTGTTCAGCGTTCACGCACCCCTGGCAAAATGAGTTTTATTGTAAAAAATATATATGTAATCGTCGATCTAATGATACCTATTATGTGCCCTAAATATTAATATTTTCGTTTGCGTTCGTAGCAAATCCTTTTTTTATGCTTTGTATTCAAAGTAAACCGAGGCCCTCATGTTTTTAGTATATTTGTTTACTCATTCTACTTAATATATTTCACTGTCTTCATGCCCGTTTACTATCCACACCCCCTGCTGTCCCGAAAGAGACAAATAAATTCAAGTAAACCGTTTGCTTTTTATTCAAAGTAAATTGACCCTCTCTGTTGACGGAGTATGTGCTGCTACAGAAAAAAAATTGGTCGAAATTGTTATGTGGGTTTCAAAAACTCTGAGGCCACCAGATTTGCAGACGTACGTATCCGGATAGTTGTATTCAGAAATTCCCCAAAAAGACGATAGCGTCTTCTCCATCTAAATCCAGCTAGCCAGGCCGACAGAGAGGGTCACATGAAGTTCGGTGACAGGATGAGCGAGCATCTATACGCAAGACAACGACGACGACGTCGACGCATGCTTTCAACCATAGGTTCACCGCAAAAAAGTCAGCCGCTCCAAAGTCTTCAGCAGGTAGAACGAACAGCGACGGCGGCCGGACGGCGGCGAGCCAAAGAGAGAGAGGCGGGGCTCGATACGATTCCGGTGATGCGGATCGGTCGGCAAGCATGAAGCATCGATCATCAATCGTTCTCCGTCGACGCGCGCGGGGAATAGCAGTGCATTGTGCACAGCACTGCGCAAGCGAGAGCTTGCGAGCTCATTTATTAACGGCAATCACATTTTCATGCGCAGGTCACCCCGTACACACGCCCTTGCCTGGACTGGAGCGCTAGCTAGGCCGGTTCCGGCTAGCCGGCCGGCCGGCTCCTGTGATCCGACGGTGGTGATTCACACCGACGCGCGCGACGACTTTGCCCCCTCTGCGAGACCATTTAGAAAACGAGCAGGCCATCTGGCATCTGTGTGCCGAGTGCCGACGCGCGCGAGTCGCTGTAGCTAGGAACCACCTCGCTGCGCGCCAGTGCCGCCGGGGCAATCACAGCCAGAGAGAGCGGAGAGCCGCGCAGGTCAGCTGCTGTTCCATCTCATTCCATGCGCCGCGCCCGCGCGGTCGGGGGGCACCTGTTCTGTTTTCGGCCTCGACCGGTACACTGTACACACGCGTCGCTCGCTAGGTCCCCGCGCGTACGGTGCACGGGGAGGGTACGCCACAGGTGGCCAGCCGCCAGCGGCTAGGCACGCCGCCGCGGCAGCTGCGTCGGCATCGCATGCAGGGGAAAGGGATCGATCGCATGGCTGTGCTTCGGCTTCCGCCGGTGAGTGCCGGCTGCCGCTATAGCCTATAGGACAGTACGCGCCGCGGGAAATCCATATGTACATACATCCACACTGGCCGGTTTCTGGCTGCTGCTAGTACGTGGACCCTTGTGTGACAGTGACATCACGTACGCAAAAGATGGCAAAACTGCGACTGAAAGGTTTGCTATCCTCGTGCCTGAGTATTAAGAACTACGTTACCACGGATCACCGGATCCGCTCTCTTCCCTCCAGTCAGCAGATTAGTCGCGAGAAGTTGTGGAAGATCCATATCCCTTCCTAAAAGCATTATAGAGGAAACATGCTAGAAACAGTATGTAGGATTGAACATTTAGCCTCTTTTTCTTCTCTATATTATGAGGAAGTGTTCATGTTTTTTAATATAGAGATGTCTAACCTCTAAGATGCAAAGTTGGTATTTGCCCACATACTCTAACTAACTAGTGTTACTTAACCGTTATGCACGAGGCCGCAGCGAACATTGCTGCTCCAATTGGATTTATCGTTTTTTTTTTACTGATGCCAGTCAAGTCTACGGTTAGAGCACCCGCTGCGTGGCCAACTAACTGGCCGGGGCTTGAACGTCATGTCACTGACACTTTTGCATCGATGCTTGAATTTGTTTTTGGTCGAAAGCCGTGATTTGGTGCTGGCGCAAGTTTGGCTCACGCAGTCGGCCTCTTCCGGTGTCTTCCCTTTTCATGGGCTACTTTGAGCTGTGACAAAAGCAAAGAATGGGCCTTATAATTCTTTGTATGAGAACAAAGAGTGGTTGGCTCTGCTCGGCTCAAACTCGAAGCTCATGCTAGCAGGAAAAACACGTTGAAATCAAACTCGAAGCCCAGGCAAGCAGCCGTCCTTTGGCGACTCTACGCAAAAACGATTCACAGAGCGACTCTGATAGACTAGTCATATCGCTCGGCGGCCAGGCCACTCTACCCAAAACGATCCATACTCGTATTGCTCAGCTCCAGTGCCTGCCAGTAGTATCGTAGAACCAGACGCTGACTACCTTGCACAATATGGGAACATGGGACCAAACTACCGCTTGTTATTGGCCAACATATTCCTGTATTTATCAGCAGTCCTACCTACCTGACCTGAGTGAAACTGCAACAGCATGCAGAGAACTATTCAAAATTCACGCCCCAACTATAAAACGAAACAATGTGAATGCAACCATTTAATTGCATACCAAAAGCTCAAATACATCAAACGGCAGCGAGTTTCGAGAGTTGTACACATAAGATGGCAACACAGCAGTTATTCAAACAGATAAGGACAGTAGCAGGCAGGAGTACAATTGTACAAGTACTAGTAACAAAAAAAACGATCTGTGACAGGCCAAATTGATTGATTCATCATAATTCCGGTAGGCCGCAACTTATTTCGAGACACCGTCGACATCAAGTAGGTGCAGCAACTCTTGGTCCTAACTCCAGCTTACTTCATCTCCGCAGAGGCTCGGCTGCCTAAGCTGATCTGACAGAAGATGAAATTTATGTGAAAATATAACATTTGACATTACAATCAAATAGATACAAAGTACAATTGAGAGAGAAGGTTGATAATAAAATATTTAGTTCTTTCAACTCTACCTGTGAAAGCAATGTTGTTCCAGTAATGAAATTCGACTAAGGGTGTGTTTATTTCCCTCTCCTAGATTATATATGTTGGATTATGGTGGAAGAGTAAGAGGATAAAATACCACTTTATGACCACAAATAAGTTGAAATAAGCTAATCTTGGATAGTTTATTTCAGCTTATTCGTGATCCCAAAATGATATTTTACTCTCTCTCCTACCATTCAACCACAATCCAACTTATATAATCTACTAGGAGGGAAACAAACAGGGCCTAAGGCCTAGTTAGATAAGCTAGAGATTGTTAAAAGCTGGCTTGTCAATTGGTAACAGTTGGTGTGGAAGCTGATGTGTTTGATTTGCTACAGCTCTTACCGTATTTTACCTCTCACAAGCTAGTAAAAGCTGGTGCCTGTGAGATTGTTACAATCTGGGCAGTTGGATTGTATAAGTTGAGCTGTTTGGATCAGCTAAAGTTCTTAAAAGCCACAACCCACAAATTCTAGCTGATCCCAACATGACCTAAGTTTAACCCAATGATCTGCAATGGGAGGAGCTTACCCACAGTCAGACTCCAAGTAAATGCTGGTTTGACACATACCAAGTCATGCCATCATGGGATGAAGATCCAGCCACACTCCTGACCCTCCTCCAGTCATTTTGGGCAGTCTGACCACTGGTGGATCCACCTCCCAAAACGCAAAGCCTGCTATGCTAGTGCATTTCCTCTCAACCTCTCCTTGCCGACCCATCATTTTGGGCAGTCTGCCCACTGGTGGATCCACCTCCCAAAACGCAAAACCTGCTATGTTAGTGCATTTCCTCTCAACCTCTCCCTGCCAATCCACTAGTTTGACACCACTCGCAGAGCTCTCACCACGCCGACCACCGTTGTTGATCAGACCTGCAGCCCAAGGCCTTTGCCTAAGGCCTGCAAACATTTGGAACCCATATGTTCACATGATACACCCAGGTTTTGGAGATTCAGGTTAGTGAAGTACAGGATGTGGTCAGGAATTCGTCATGATTGTTGACTGCCATAGCCATCATTGAGGAATTGGAAACAATATGTACGGGATAAAAGAAAAATACTCACAAGTTACCGAAGGCTTGTCACAATTTTGCAATATGGCCATTAATTTGTCAAAGTATGGCTCAAATCAGCTCTAAGTTGATTTTATTACCGCTGACTCAAGGTTGATTAAAACTTTCATCTTTACAATGAGATATATACAGATCCTCCAGATTCTATGTATGTAACCAGAATCGGTGATAACTTTGCAACAAGATTTTGTTCATCTTTAAAGTGGAGTATACGCAGATCCTCCAGATTCTATGTATGTAGAAAACAACAAGAAATCCAAATAAAAGCCTGGAATTTTGATCATTAGATTACCCTAAGGATAAAAAAATGCTTCCAATAACTGATTGATGACTGTTTTGATAAAGAAAATACTAGACCTATAGCAATGTGAAACACCTCATCTTTAAATCCCCAAATACTGAACCTCATCTTCAAATTCCAAAAAAATATTATAATTCTAAAATAACTTTAAGTTACTGGATTGCCTCATCAGACAACCATGTGGTTAGCAGAACAATCACATTAAGCTATTCCAAGAACAAATATTAACCTACATTATTATCCAGGTGCTTCAGGGGGTATTGGCTCTCGTGGAGTTCTCTATTCTCACCAACGTCAATGGCGAGGTGTGCCTCCAGCCCTCCACTGCCACTCATAGACTCCTAGTTAAGCTATTCCAAGAACAAATATTAACCTACATTATTATCCAGGTGCTTCAGGGGGTATTGGCTCTCGTGGAGTTCTCTATTCTCACCAACGTCAATGGCGAGGTGTGCCTCCAGCCCTCCACTGCCACTCATAGACTCCTAGTTGAACTCTGATCTGACCTAGTTCAATCTGATGTCCTCTGTCCCATTTTTGCTGATTTGTTCTAAAACCTCATGTTCTGATTTCAGATGTGATATAAATCTGATTAGTTTTGGGGTCTAGTTTGATGCTCGATGTGATGTGGTAGTTAAGGAATTTTCTGCCGATAGGTTAATTTGCACTCCCCACTTCTGTTTTCTTGTGCACAGAAAGTTTCAGGTGTAATTCATTTACAGGCATAGAATAATCCAAAGTTTCTAAACAAACCATGACTGTACCAAAAAAATAGGTTCCAAATGAGCAAGTATCGGTAGGATTCCAACGTGGTCCCTAGTATATGACTGCCACATAGTAGAGTCATATACATGAAACTATCGAACAACGGTGACTAATATGAATCCATTTTATCTCTGAACAACAATTACATGAGGACTAACCTAAGCGCACAGGAACATGTATCGGCTAGGTTCCATTGTATAGCTTGATATGCAGAGGAATAGAACATGAAATACAATTATCTTACCTTTCCCTCATGCAGCAGCTTTCGACGCAATCATTCCTGTCTTCCGGGCATAGGCAAAGATCCCTCCCGCCTCAATTACAGGGCCAGCATCACCAATTGGTTTCAGCTTGTACTCCTTGCCAGAGGTGTGGTTAATAAAAACGGAGTTACCAAGGTCCACGGTGACCACATCCCCTGTCTTGCACTCCTTCCAGGCCCCAACGTCCGTGAGCTCCAGAGGGTACACCTCTCCAGTGGCCACGGAGTTGCGAAAAAAGATGCGCGCGTAGCCCTCCGCGACAATGGCGCGTGCGCCGGCGGCCCCAAGCGCGACGGGCGCATGCTCGCGGGAGGAGCCGCACCCGAAGTTGGCTCCACCGACAATGATGGCGTAGCGGGAGGACTCCTCACCCGCGGCGACGAACGGCGTCGGGTAGGCCGCGGATGGGAGCCCCGCGAAGGCGAAGGAGCCGAGCTTGCGGTACTCGTCCGGCTTGGAGGGCACCAGAGTGAGGTGCTCGGCGGGGATGATCTGGTCGGTGTCGATGTTGTCGCCCACCACGAAGCACTCGCCGTGGAAAACGGCTGACGACGGCGAGCTGCTTCCCGCCGCGGCAGCAGCGGCCGCGGGGACGATGGGCCCAGCGCGGCGGCATTTTAGTGAGTGGAGGCGATGACAGGTGAGCTGGGAGCGCCGGATAAACGCGCTGGTTGGAGCTCGGATTGGGGCTAGAAGCGCTGCCGTGGACACCGCCGTCCCCGACAGAGCCGCCGCCATGATTGGGGAAATGAAATCAGGGGTGGGTCTTAGGGCAAGGGAACGGATCGAATGCTTCAACGCTTACGGGTTAAGGCCCATTATACATTGAGCTGCGGCTGCGTAATTTCGTAAGCGCCACGAAACTAAGCCACGTCGGCCCAGCCCGGATTGACAATCAGTTTCCGTGAACGCCACGGAACTGTCAGGCGTCCAGCAACCAAAAGAAACTTTTTTTTCTTGATTCTTATTGGGCGAAAGGCTTGTCGTCTCCTTCCCTGTCTTCAGCCTCCGCTTGGGTCATCTTCAGCGTGTATTAGACTGTCCGCAAGGGATGCCGCGCGACGCACCCTCACCTTGCCCATGGCGGCTATAGGGCGGCCCCAGTGCCACAGCGGCTCCCCCTAGCAGGCGCCCTACGGAGGTAAGCTTCTCTCTCTCCCTCGTTCTGGCGTGCGTATGGGTGCCCTCCAAACACTGTTCACGTGGGCCCACTTCCAATTGTTAATAGATAAAAAATTTATAGTAGATGAAAAGTATGTATAAAAAAATGATATTTTATAATGTAGTGGGATATAGGGAGAGTATTTAGGGGGAACCGTTGCGGGAGATAAAAAAATAGGGGATGAAATATTGATGATGTGACCCAAAAAGTGATATAGGGAAAAATTTAGGGGCAACGCTTGCGGATAGCCTTATAGATGTCCAAATGAGCGAGTCTTTGTATCCATTAGCTAGTGGGGGTCGGCTCACGGCTCTCAAGCGAGACCCAAGCATAACTCGCTAGGTTAATAATCATGCCGAGTTGATCCACGGCCTGACAGGTCTAAAGGGACCATAACAACGTATGAAGTTTAAATGATAAAAATATTGTATGCATATTTGAGGGTTTAAATCATATTTATTAGCTCTAGGCATTTATTTACACCCATATAATCAACAAAAACACATGTTTCTTATGTTTTATACTCTATATTCAAATATAATATATGTACTTATAGAAAAAAAATAAAACTGTGTCGTGTTTGACCTAGCCCGCAGTGCCACGCCTTCAGCCCAGGCATGGCTCGGTGACCCGGCCGGGCCGGCACGGACCCGGTTCACTACGTGTCGTGCCGGGTTCGTGCTGGGCCAAACCCGTGCCGAGGTTTCAGGCCGCTCGGCAAGCCCGGCCCATTTGGACATATCTCTAGCATGTATATTTACATCTATACTAGGTGAGTGCCCGTGCGTTGCGACGGGAGTAAAAAAATTGTATGAAACATATATCATGCCAAAGGAAGATCTTGATAGGATCATTGGGGTCAACATATTTTAACATATATCAAGTGTTTTGCCAATTCAGTTAACATATATCAACTCACGCATGACACATCCTATCATACACATATTGCAGAGGGTCCCATAAGTGCCATGCTAGCAGCAGACCGAGCTTCAATCTGGTTGTAGCGCTTGCATAGATGCAATCAAGTTGAGAAACAGAGGATCAAAAGTACCATAGCCACCTTCCTTGAACAAGATCTTGAGTTTCGTACTTACAAAAACCATAGCCACCTTCCGGATCACTACCCCTGATCTGGAATCAGCACGACGACAAGGATGTGTTAGTTTCACCTGTACAAACAATAGATAACAGTACTTTTAAAATCACATTACCACCAGAGAATTATCGGCGACAGGGTAACACATGAATTTGGTAGGCATTTAGAGAAGAAATTTTATACCTCAGAATTCAGGGTGTTACATGGACCATCCTGAAGTGTGCAGAGGAGGAGCCGTTCCTGCGACAGGTCGCGGACCATCCGGTCCTGTGTCGCGGACCGTCCACGCCTCCGCAGAGAGCCCCGCCAGGCGGTCCATTCCCGCATTTGGTGCCCGGATCGGTGCCAACACTTACCTTCTTCCCAAACTCAACTTCACTAACATCAGCATTGATCGATAGAATCTAGCATGGACAATAACAATGTGGTGAGACTATATCCTACTAAAATTAACAATTACAGAAACATATAGTAGTGCCTTTAAGATCTCACCTCACCCATCAAATATCTCTCAAACTTAATAGCGGATTCTGGTAGCAATACACCGACAAATTTCTTTATGAATAAAACAATTTTGTCATAACAATCAAGTATATAAAACTATCAACTTCTAAAAACTTCAATAGATACATGTGCACTCCTGTAATACAATTTCACACGATTGTACATCGATTCTGGTATAGAAAAAGTTGACAATCAAACATTGAGAAAAAGTTGACGATCAAACAAAACTTAAATAGCAAGTAAACATTGATAACCAAACAGAGTAAATATTATAAATCCGTTGGTCAAGATGTTCTATTGCCCTTCAGTAACCTTGGCTACCAGGGAATCCAAAGACCATTTCTAAACTGCAAGCTGAAAATGAATATCAAATAACCTTCAAATAAAAATGTTTAGGTGCAGGCATACAAAGAGTTTGCTAGAACTATAACTCGATGTCTCACTATGAATTGAAGGTGCAAAAGAAATTTGAAAACTAAATTAAAGCACTGAACGTGCATCCACTCTATGGAATAACCATGAAGGCGTACTAAACAAACGAAACTATTTCTGCTATAGGATGACGCCGGTTGTGCTCTTTTAGATAGGCTAACTTCTGGACTGTCAAGTACCCAATGCTAAGACAGACATATGCAAATTGACCCACACATTCTGTCGAACAGGTGATGCGCACCCCTGAGAGAAGGTACCACCCAACTATAATGGTCCTCTACTCAGATGGGTCTGTCAGCATATTATTAAGCTACTATGCTTTTGGAATAGTTGGTAGTTTAGCATAGGGGCAGGATGAAGAGTACACAAGCATATAACAGAATAAATAGAACCCAAGCTACTATGACCATCCTTGATGCTGATTTAAATGCAAACAGAGATATTCTCTGGGTTTACTAATGAATCCAGATTTTCTTAAGGCAAGGAAACTAAGGTAACAGTAGGAAAACAAAGTCAGTCAGTATTAGACTGCTCATTACCTGGAGCTTGGCCTCTTCCCATGTTAACCCAACTCCTTTGCCTAGAATTTGCCTACCAATTTGTACCTGAGCATAAGATTCTTTCCCAACTAAACCATCTGCTGGAGATGGACAGGCTTGAAAAACTAAGTTATATCCCTCAACTGTGCACTGCAGTGTATTTTTATATACATCATAAGGTCTGCTTCATGAAAGAGTATGCAGTCAATAATCAACAAATCTAGCTAGACTTACAAGTTCCTTGAGAGCAGTGACAGAATCTCATGTTTTCCTGGAATTGTTCTAGTCTCTCGTGATCTTATCTGGCTAAAAGCAATACTAATGAAGTAATAATATAGGCCGTCGCTGGCTCTACAAATTCTTACGACCATTTTTAACATATTCATATAGTGATTAATTTTTTAATCCTACTATTAATATATGGTCCAATTTTCTAGTAGAAAAGTCCTACCAGCAGCAAATCAATCTGCAACAGTCACATGCATACTATGAAATGTTCAAAGATCAATAGAAAAATATGAACTCCTGTACACAATGGGCATTGTACATAAAACAAAAAAATGTGAAATATGTGAAATTTAATAGATCCTGTATTCTAATTGCTTGACTGAAAAGCATTTGAAACCTCAACAGTTACATATAAAGGGAAATTGGAAAAGAACAAGGAAAAGGAAGAAATAAGACTGGTGTGTAAGTAAAACAGAATGAAGTATCATGTGTTGAGCAAGAACCTTGAATCTTCCATAAATTTTATAAAGAAAGGGTGGCATAAAGCTCACTTAGTAGTTGAGTGGTCCCAGAAACAACTCAATTTGAATACTGCCCTTATTGCTATTATTTTCAAAGCAAAATTTACAAAATCGATCGAAAGAATATAGAAAACTGAAGTGACCTGACCTACAGTTGGTTGCTTCCAAGAGAGATATCAGAATTCAGAAGTAAGTTCTTCCTACCTTTTTCCTGGCCTCAGCCTCGTCCTTCTCTGCTTCCAAAGCTTTATGTTTCTCCTCTAATTTTGTGTAGAACTAGGTAATAACAACACTGTCACTACCTAACCCTTTTTGGAACAAAAGTGCTTGGCTGCTTGCTAGTTGTGAATAATCAGAATGAATTAAGCAACCATCTAGAAATAGTGCAAGAAAACTATATACACCTCCTTCCTCTTGTCAGCACGGTTAGCACACACAAATGAAGGAGCGACGGGAACAGACATCTTAGTTCTGCCATCTCTTGTTGATATTGTAGTTCTTTACATAGCTCAGGAAAAGGGCCACATGCAACTCAGAATGCTTGTAAAATTCATGTGTTTCTGAATTTAAACATAACTATGAAAAAGGGCATCATCTTGAAAAAATATTGAGCATAACAAAATATTGTAAGTTCAGTGGATACAGAAAAGGACTGTTTAGACAATGCTTTCATGTTCACAGAAAATAAGTGTATGAGTAGGAGTGTCCATCATTATTTACTGTGAAATAACAAAGAATTTGGTTCTTAATTAAGTAAAACCAGTATGTGATTTTAAGGTCATCTAAGAAACATAAATATTAAAATCTATCATTCTGTTCTTATGTAAGTAGGTGTGAAACATCAGAAGGTTATATACCAAAGTTACAATATTAGGTGCATAGCTATGAGCCTATGAAACAACATAAAAAAAGGATGACAAGATGCTCAACAATAGCACACAGAAAAAGGATATGAGGATGTCACAGAACAAGAGTCCTCTTCCAGAGGATGAAATGCCTTCTCAGGCTGCAAAGTCTTCCTAAGTGCCATCTGCGTACTCTGAAATAAATAGCCAGAGTAATTCTATTAGTATAGCCTCCTATTTCAGAGAAGTAAACTACAGAATATTTTGAGACAAGATGACAATCATGCCATATTGCCATCAGATCAGTTTGTGCAACAATTTATTAGGTGATCATGTGTGGTAGAAAACTTAAAACATGGAATAAGTCCATGATCAGGTAGGCGTAGCTTCAATGCATAATATAGAATGTGTATGAACTATAAATTCCAATTTTTCCATCGATTAGTAAACTTAGATGTAATCCTCTATTCATAGTTTCATATGAACTATAAATTCCAAAGTACAAGAGAAGTGAGTAAAGGAAAATACCTGGTGATCAGAGATCTTGATGGGCACGAGGAAGAAGTCATTATCCACCTCCATAGTATCCTTCCCCCCAGCCACCACCTCTTTCCGCATCTTTGACAGACGTGGATCATTAGCATCCTGAACCTCAGTTTCCAGTACCCCATCCTTGAAGAGCTTGACACAAATCTCACTCATCTAGAAGGCCTCGAAGTGCACATCCCCGGTGCCATCATCCCCCACCTCCAGTTTGACTATGGCGGTGACCCACTCCGGGATCCCGCCCTCAGCCTGTAGTTGGGCCGCCTGCACGACCTCCCGGTTGGACAAGGTGTACTCACCAGTCTCGCTGGGCTTTCTCCCAATGGCCTACGTGAACACGAGGCCGACCCGGCGCATCCCGAGCCCCTCGACGATGGTATCGACGCGGGCCTCCTCATTGGGGTCCCTCAAGAGGTGGACCACGTCCTCGGAGCCCTGCTGCGGCGGCTCATAGATAAAGTCGACGAAGACATCCTTGGTCTCTGCGTCGACGCGGCCGTAGAGGAAACCCGCCCGCTTGACGCTGAAGCCGAGGAACTCGGCGTCGTAGATCTAGAACGCGTTGGCGGCATCATGGTCAAAAGAGGCGGCGGCGTAGAGCGCGTTCTCCTGGCGTGTGACGCGGATCTGGCGCGCGATAAGGTTCTCCCTGCTGTGGCGGAGGGAGGAGCGGATTGCGTGGCGTGCGGGCGGTTCGGAACCGGAGGGATTCGCGGGCGCTGGCGTGTGGGCGGTGTGGTATCGGAGGGTTTCGCGGCGGCGGCGGCCGTGCGGGCGAGATTCATGGCGGCGGATTTCGCGGTGGCGACGGGCGTGGGGGGCGTTCGGTTGCGGCGAGTTTCGCGGGCGCTGGCAGGCGTGCGGTAGCGCGGGGCGTTGGTTAGGGGCGGGGGCAGTCTACAATAGCTTCTTAATAGTTAGTAGAGATTACTCTATTAAAAACCTAATATGGATATCTGGTGTTACCACGATTTCATCCTCCATGCTAACACTCTGGGCCCGCTCCACGCGGTCCGACTGGTTCTCCTGCCCTATGGCCCTCGCGACCAGCGCCCGCGTCGTGCTCTCTCAGCTACCGCCCTATAGGCCCCACGCCCGCACAACTAGCTATCGTGCCAGTCCAGCACTCGACTTTGCCCGCGAGAGCGAGCACTAGAACCCACACCCCCTGCTCCAAAAATTTGGGTTAACCGCTGGACCACACGTACCACAGTATTTAGATTTAAACAATAATTAAATTTAAATAAATATCTCAATAACTATTTATATGATATATAAAAACCGTAACAAAACGGAGAACTAGCTAGTGAGCATACGAAATATTATTTTAAATTATAGACTACACTCTTTTAGAGTGTGAAGAGTGAGCAACCTCTACAGGTTCTATAAGACCAACCAAAAAATAACTCAATCAATAAAATTTAAGCAATTCACTGAATTATCAGTACAGTCTATCACCCTTAAGTTAGCCTTATAAAATTTGTCCATACAAATGAAATTAGACGAGAAAAAAAACGATGAGGATGAGTAGTGTTGTAATGTTTTTTACAAAAATATGTAATTTTTCTTTGAATTGTGTATGTCGGAGGGGAAATCTCTCTGGCCGGGTGACGGATTGCACCCGCCCTAAATCCTAAAAAGAGGAGGGGCCTAAGCGTTTTACTTGTTTCGAGACTGGTGGATGAACACACGAGAGCACACGAAGGTTTAGAGTGGTTCGGGCCGCCGGAGCGTAATACCCTACTCCACTGTGTGATGTATTGCTTGAGAGCTTGTATAAACTTGTGAGTGTGTGAGTGAGCCTAAGATTGGATTTGTGTTGTAACGCCGCATGCCTCCCCTTTTATAGCTGAAGGGGCATGCACAAAGGTACTGAGCCCCGACATGCGGGCCTGGGGACATAGCGAATACAGCATATGGAGCCACAAATGCCCACTGTTGGGGCGATCTTCTAGTATCCTGACACCCGAGATCTGTGTATCCTCGGCGTGCAGGGGAGGCTTCTTGTAGAAGGGATGATGAGTACAGTGCGCCGCTCGGCACGGGCGCACTGTTCGCCAACAGACCTAGCAGGCGCTCCACCTGCTGGATGACCTTGACGTCGCCTGCCAGCGGATTGGACAGGACGCATTAAATGCTGGGAGGGCACGTCGCCCGTTAGCGTGGTGGCAGGCGGCACGTCCTCTCTGCAATAAATGCAGAGGCTGCACGGCTTTATGGGATTTACGTCAGGCTCGGCCCGTTGGCTTACACCACGGGCCACAAGCCACGCGTCGGCAGCGGGGAGTGCAGGGCAAGGCCTGGACACGTGCCAGCACCGGACCCCTACTCTTGCCAGGGTCCTTCTTGTCCTAGGACCTTGCTAAGGTTCGGACCTTACTCGGAGGGGGGCTAGGGCCTTCCCAAGGGACCCGGCATGCCTTCTTGGGGGCCCTGGACTTGTACATATAGGGGTCCCGTGTCCTTCTGCGGGGGTCCGGACCCAACGATGAATACTGGGATGTACTACCTTTCCTTGCCATGTGGCGCCCTTGGACCTGCCCATGTGGTGAGGTTGGGCGCCATTCTCCATGTGGCCTTGAGGTGTTGCACGGGTGCGGCGTCTTCATGCTGTAGAAGAGGGTACCCCTGATTGAGGGTACTGACAGTGGCCCCCGGGCCCGCCTCAGGGGAGGATGCGAGCCTACAGGTGGGGCCAGAGTCCGATTGGCAATCTGCCTGCTGCTCTTGCGCGCCTGTTGGTGCAATTACTGCCGGCCCGCCTATGGCTACGCCGACTGTCACGCCTATTCCTATGGCTGACTGGCACGTGACCTTCATACTTAATGTCACTGTTGGGCCATGCGCGGGGTGCCTCGAATCACTGCATCGGTTCTGAAAACTTATCTTTTTAGTCTACTACGACGGCCCCGAGGGGGCACGTCACTGGCGCAAGCGGCGGTGCGATTTTTCCGCACCCAGTAACCGGTCGCGCCAGTTGCATGACATGTGGGCCTGGGCCCGCATGTTGGACCGTCGATTGTAGCGAAGCTGAGGGAGCGCACAACCGTGGGGCGGTTGTTTGCTTCCTGCGTGGCGGCTCACCTTCTTGACCGTCGGTTTTGGCGAAAAATGAAGAGGCGCCTAACCGCGGGGCGGTTGCACGCTCCTTGTGCGGCGGTTCGTCTTCCCGACCGCTGGTTGCTCCGAAAGTGAAGGGGCGCATAACCACGGGGCAGTTGCACGCCCCTTGTGTGGTGGTTTGCCTTCTTCGTGCTTCGGGCCCGCCTATATGACGCGTGGGGCCTGGCCCCCGTGTCATAGGGCGGGATCCTCGGTGCACACCGGGGGAGACTTTGCCCACGGCGCTCCGGGGCATGAGAGGGGAAACCTCCCTTTTAAAAGGGATCGATCTCTCGGGTAGTAGTCATGCCTTGCTCCTCTTGCACCCTTCGCGCCCTTCCGCCTTCTGGACCTCTAGATGGGGCACGTCGATGTCCGCTGGAGGGAAACGCGTCAGAGCCATCCCCTCCGGCGGTCTCATCGTCGGAGAGCTTGCGCTCGCAGTGGGGCTGTCGATCTTGTATTCTTCTTGCTGCTGTCAGAGGGGTGCAACCACGTGGGGGTCGGTGCTCTTCCGCCATTGCTCGGCTTCAAGGATTTTCATCATGTAGCCCGGCTGCAGTCCCCCGCTGAAAGTCGCCTAGAGGGGGGTGGATAGGCGAAACCTAAAAATTATAACTTTATCCCCCCAACTAGATCCCTTGATTAGTGGTTAGAACAAGATATACAATTATCGGAGTATAAAAACTAAGTCCTTGCTTGTAAAGAGTATTACTTTCAAATAATGTGGAATTGATAAAACAATACAATTAATAGGTCTATGAGAATAAAGCAAAGGGGCTTAGATAAGAAGAGCAATGACGCAAGATCTTTCTTGCAATGTGTTGCTTCACTAAATGAGAATTTAACTTAAAGCAACACCAAATAATATTAGCAACGAATAGTGCAAGAAAAACTTAGAAAGAGAAAGAACAAACAAATCACAAGCAATAAGCACACGAGACATGGGTGATTTGTTTTACCGAGGTTCGGCCCTCGAAGGCCTAGTCCCCGTTGAGGAGTCCACTAAGGACGGGTCTCTTTCAACCCTTTCCCTCTCTCCACCGATCACGCAAGACCGACGAGCTCTTCTTCTTCTCAAGGATCACTTAAGACCCCGCAAGGACCACCACACCCTTTGGTGTCTCTTGCTAGCTTTACAAGCCTCCAAAACTTTGGAGGAAGTTCAATGGGAGTCAAAACTCCACGCGCAAATGAACACAAAGATGTAGTACACACTATCTCTCAATGAAACTCACAAGGCACTAGAGCTAAATCACACGAGAGGCTTTCTTTTGCTTGCTCTCGCTTTTGTGGCACTTGTGTGGGTTGTAGTGGTCTAAATCTTGTGTATAGGATGGATCAATGAATATGTGTGGTTGGGAGGGCTTGAGTATGTCAACTAGATGACTTGGAATGTTGCTTGGGCTCCCACACCTTGAAGTGGCCGGTTGGGGTGGTATTTATAGCCACCAACCAAATTGTAGCCGTTGGAGAAGGCTTCTGGCGATGGGCACACCGAACAGTCCGGTGCGCCACCGGACAGTGTCCGGTGTGCCGCCACGTCATCCTCTTTGTTAGGGTTGGAGCTGGTCGACCGTTGGGGGTTGTGTCCTCATGCGGCATTGGACAGTCCGGTGCTACACCGGACAGTCTAATGCTACACCGGACAGTCCGATGCCCCTCTGACCTTCTGCTCTGACTTCTGTCGCGTGTACTGTTCTGTACTGTTCATTGTCAGAGTCGACCGTTGCGCGCAGATGACCGTTGCTCCGCTGGCGCACCGGACAGTCCGGTGACCCACCAGACAGTCCGGTGAATTATAGCGGAGCTGCGCCTGAGAAACCCGGAGGTGAAGAGTTTGAAGTCGATCTTCTCTGGTGCACCGGACACTGTCCGGTGGTGCACCGGACACTATTTGGTGGCACACCGGACAGTCCGGTGCGCCAGACTAGGGAGCACTTCGGTTTCCTTTGCTCCTTTCTTCTTGAAGCCTTTTTAATCTTTGTATTGGTTTTGAGTTGAACCTTTGGCACCTGTAGAACATATACTCTAGAGCAAACTAGTTAGTCCAATTATTTGTGTTGGGCATTTCAACCACCAAAATCATTTAGGAAAAGGTTTGACCCTATTTCCCTTTCAATCTCCCCCTTTTTGGTGTTTGATGCCAACACAAACCAAAGCAAATATATAAGTGGATAATTGGACTAGTTTGCATAAGGTAAGTGCAAAGGTTGCTTAGAATTAAACCAATATTTTTCTTTTACTAGATATGCATGGTTTGCTTTTATTTAATATTTTGGACCACGCTTGCACCACTAGTTTTGTTTTTGCAAATCCTTTGTAAAATTCTTCTTCAAAACATTTTGCAAATAGTCAAAGGTACATGAATAATCTTGAAAGAAGCATTTTCAAGATATGAAGTTTTTCTCCCCCTATTTCAAATGTTTTTCCTTTGACTAAAACAAAACTCCCCCTTGATGAAATTCTCCTCTTAGTGTTCAAGAGGGTTTTACAAATTTTTGAAGATACTTTCTCCCCTTTTTGAAAACACATAAAGATATCAATTTGAAAACTTCATTTTTAAATTTCAGTGGTGGTGCGGTCCTTTTGCTTTGGGCTAATACTTTCTCCCCCTTTGGCATGAATCGCCAAAAACGGATACTTGTGGGTGAAATATAAGCCTTTTTACTTTCTCCCCAATGGCAAACAAATAGATATGAGTGAAGATTATACCAATGAGGAGAACGATGCGAAATATTGGCAAAGAGTGGATAATACCGAAGGAGTTGAGTGGAAGCGTCGCCTTCGCCGAATACTCCATTTCCCTTTCAATTCTATGACTAAGCATGAGAATACACTTGAAAACACATTAGTCATAGACATAAAAGAGATATGATCAAAGGATATATCAAATTAAGCATGATCATAGTTCTATATAACACAGATTGCTCCCCCTAAATATGTGCATGGAGAGAAACACATATTTTGGCCTTAAATGCCAATTGCACATTATTAGGTTAATGAGAACATATCTATATCATACAGAACGTGAAGTGCATTGTGTCATAGTATAAGTGTGATGCTCATGACAGTTTATGCACTTATGAAAGCATGTTATGAACAATTTAAGTATTTACCCTTGAGGATTTCAAAGAGGCTTAAGGACCATCCACCTTTAGAACAAAGGCAGCTTATCCTCATTACAAGGTTAAGCTTTAAGCTCTTTGACAATAAAATCACTTCATCTAGTTTTAACAAAGATGCATTAATGCAGGAGTGAGATTATGAGAAGTTAAACTAGGTGTGAAGCAGGGTTAATGCATGGACATGCTTTCTCTTCCTTTTATACAAGATATGCAAAGAATGTATAGAAAAGGAAGATTTAGGTACATGTGTAAATGAATAGAAGTAGTTTTACCGTTTTGTACCTTCACATAGAGACGCTCTCTTCATTGTGCTTTGTCCTTAGTCTTAGTTGCTTATGACCTATACTTAAGACAATATATGGAAATATTTTGCACAAGAGAGTGTTCTACAACTAGTGATCTTTTTTCAAGTTATTGTTAGCATATATCAAATGGATCACAAATTGCATAAATGTATCATGAATTCTCCTTTTAACTTAGTGCATATCAAGAGATATCGATTGATAGTATATGCGGCACTAAGAAACATAAGTGTTAATTGAAGTTATTCAATGATCAAACAAATAACAGATGTGATCAAAAGAACAACATATGCATTAGATTATCAATTAAGCTTAGAATAGGAGAATCCAGTAAATATGCTACTTTAGCAGTGAAGGATATAATTGAAAAGCAGTAGCATACTTCATGAGAAACTTATTCTCATACATGAGACTATATGAGATTATTAAGATAAAGCGATAGTCTCAACATAATCAAGATATAGAGAGAGGCTCCCCCTAAAGATATGCATCAAGTATCTGAATGAATTTAAATGGATGCACTTACTCTAAAGACAAATAGGGAGAAGAATTATACATCTTGATCAAGGCTTATAAAATTTGCAATAAACAACTTTAGCCTAGTATTCTCATTATGAAAGGATTTAGAATACTCACAACCACACCATTGATTGTTTTGTAGATCTTACTATCCAAGTAGGTGTTGTTGTTCTTGATGTCCTCCCCTTTCATTTGAGAGTCCTCCCTTTGTAGTTGTTTCTTTTTTCCTTTCAAACTTATTGAAAATACTCAAGAAATATGTTAATAGCACAAGGGAGCATATGATGAAAGATGATTCTTTTAGATAGGAGGTAAAAGCAATTCATCATCCATAAATCACATAGACATGAAGTAAAATCCTTAACGTTAGTGCACATTATTAGAAAATAGGAATGAGCACCTTTTTAAACATTTTTGATCAATCATAGGAATTTTACTTCTTCATATTGAATTTATTATCATAACTTAGAAGCGCATCAATATGAGAATGGATATAGCAAAGGCATGAATTAGATTCTAATGGACAAATGCATTTATGAGAATGATATTCAATGCACACCTAGTTAATTTAAGTCCAATAAAGAATATATTCCTCACAAGGGTATACTATGATAATTTAGATTAAATAGCCATTGAGATGGGAACTATATTTGATTAAGAAGATGAGTTCCCATACCTTTGCTTTTACCTTTCTTCCTTTGGACGAAGAGCAACCCTTGAGGCTTGTGGCTTTGAACATGCACTTACTTTCTCGTAGATTTCCATAAGTAAGCTCAAGAGATATGTCATTAGTAGCACAAGCACTAGTTTCCCTTTTCGTAATCAATTTGATAATGAATGAAAACATAGACTACGAAAACATGAAAACTTCATAGCATGAACTAGATTATCCATAGATGATGTTATGCTCAATTTTAACTCATAAAACAAGCATAAATAATCCTTTAAGATTATGGGAATAAATCTAATTTATGATATGGAAAGCGATAAATGTGAAAGAATCATATCCAATTAAGCAAGTAGAAATTCATCATAAATCATTGGATTGATTTTTCTTTTTATGTTGGATTACGCATTTCCAAAGAGAAACTTATTCTCTACAAGTGAGACTACTTAGGATACTTAGATAAAAGCATTAGTCTCATTATTCTAGTTATAGAGAGAGTTTTCCTTTTATAAGTGTCCTAAGGATTTGAATTCCTTACATGACACCTTATTCTTTTAAGAACTTGGAATATCTCTCTACATCTAG
The DNA here is from genome assembly GCA_029449295.1 of Zea luxurians. Lineage (NCBI taxonomy): Eukaryota > Viridiplantae > Streptophyta > Magnoliopsida > Poales > Poaceae > Zea > Zea luxurians. The sequence goes on from JAOPSE010000006.1 coordinate 111,708,004, forward strand.
AATCATGGCAATAGTAGAATGACTAGCGAAAAAACATGCCATGAGGTACTTACAATAACTAAAAACATGTAGATTGCCAAAGTATAGAAATGATGAATATGCAATCTACCATATGAGAGGAATTTCTTCAAAGAATGGTAATATTAATTTAAAGACATTTGAAGTGCTTCATTTTTCTATGTGACTAAACAAGACACCTGAGAAATAGTAATTTAAGATACTTGCACTTAAAAACATAGATGTTACCATCCTTTGGCTTTCCTCCACGTTGTAGGCCTTGTTATTTCCGCACAGGATAATTCTTTATTTCCTACAACATTAATACTTCCCCGAGATGATATGAGTTTTAGATATAATAAATTGAAATAACTTTGGGTCAATCTTGGATATAGATCATTGAAGATTGATAGCTTGAGTTAACAAGAATTGAATTGACTCTCTCAAGCACCCAAAGCTTCATATCATCTCCTTCTCCTGCAAAGCTTGTCAAGCATATTTTGGTACCCATCTCTTGATGGGTCCATCAAGGTTAGTCAACAAAGATCTAGGAACCCAAACGTCCTTTGTGTTAGCACTAGGTAAACTCATTACCTTTCTAGCACAAGTTGCAATTTTGGGTTGCCTAGTTATATGAGAAATAATTGACAAGCTAGGGGTGGGGTTGTTACCAATGGGACAATCTTTGCATTGATGTCCCTTCTTTCGGCATATGTAGCATAGGCGATCTTCAAACCTTGAAGATTTCTTCCTTCCTTGTTTCTTGCTTGCTACATGGTTAGTGACTATTTTCTTTTCTAACACTATGCCTTTTTGTTTTAAATGGGGACAAGATCTAAATAAGTGTCCCTTTGAAAGGGAAATGTGCCCTTGGGCCATTTCTAAGTATTTTGGTGATTGAGTGCCAACACAAGTGCTTTTGTGCAAATCTATGCAATGTGATGGACAAAGTGCAAATCATGTCAAAAGGTATGTTTCTAGACTTAGTACATTGTTTTATGGACTAATGTATTGTGTCTAAGTGCTGGAAACAGGAAAAATTGAATTGGAAATGAGATGGCTTTGTTCAGCCAAAGTCTGCTCAGTCTGGGCTCACCGGACTGTCCGGTGGCGCACCGGACAGTGTCCGGTGCGCCAGGCTGGCTCTGGCGAACAGGCTGCTCTCGGGACTTCGACGGTGGTGTACGACTATAATTCACCGGTCTGTCTGGTGGTTCACCGGACTGTCCGGTGAGCCGTTCATAGGCGAACTCGTCGCTCTCGGGAGATGATTAACGGCGTACGGCTAAAATTCACCGGTCTGTCCGGTGGTGCACCGGACTGCCCGGTGAGTCAACAGTCAGCCGGGGCAACGGTCGGCCAAGGATTCCGCGCGTGACGCATGGCCGAGCCAACGGTCACATTGGTGCACCGGACTGTCCGGTGTGCACCGGACAGTGTCCGGTGCGCCAACGGCTCTCAGACTCCAACGGTCGGCTTCACCAAATAAGGAAGGATATCTGCACCGGACAGTGTCCGGTGGTGCACCGGACTGTCCGGTGCGCCAGTCGACAGAAGGCAAGATCTGCCTTCCAGGATTGCTCTCAACGGCTCCTAGCTGCCTTGGGGCTATAAAAGGGACCCCTAGGCGCATGGAGGAGATAACCAAGCATTCTTACAACATTCCTAAGCACCAAGACCTCGATTCCGCGCATTTGTTTCTTTGTGATAGCATATAGAGCTCTAGTGGAGTTGTGAACTCATTGGGTTGCGTTGCGAGCTCTTGTTGCGACTTGTGTGCGTATTGACACTCTGATTTTTGTGTCTTGTGTGCGTTGCTAATCCCTCCCTTGCTCCGTGCTTCTTTGTGAACTTCAAGTGTAAGGGCGAGAGGCTCCAAGTTGTGGAGATTCCTCGCAAACGGGATTAAGAAAAGCAAGCAAAACACCGTGGTATTCAAGTGGGTCTTTGGACCGCTTGAGAGGGGTTGATTGCAACCCTCGTCCGTTGGGACGCCACAACGTGGAGTAGGCAAGCGTTGGTCTTGGCCGAACCATGGGATAACCACCGTGCCATCTCCGTGATTGATCTCTTGTGGTTATTGTGTTTTGACTCCTCTCTAGCCACTTGGCGATTATTGTGCTAACACTTAACCAAGTTTTTGTGGCTTAAGTTTCAAGTTTTACAGGATCACCTATTCACCCCCCCTCTAGGTGCTCTTAATTGGTATCAAAGCCGTTCTCTTCACAAAGGGACTTATCGCCCGAAGAGATGGATCCTAAGGGGAAGGGAATCGTGATCAACGATAAAGAGAAGGAGTCCTTCATCAACGAGCCTAAGGATGACAAGCCTATCGACTCGGGCTCGGGCCACAGACGCAAAGATGGAAGGAAGAAGAAGACGAGACACATCAAGGAGATCGTCTACTACGACGACAGTGATGAGTCCACTTCTTCCCATAAGGATAACGACGACAACGACTACGACAAACGAAAGACGGTTAACTCAAACTTTTCTTTCGATTATTCACGTATTCCTCAAAGTTCAAATTCACATTTGCTCTCCATTCCTCTCGGCAAGCCTCCACACTTTGATGGGGAGGACTACGGATTTTGGAGCCACAAAATGCGTAGTCACCTGTTCTCTCTCCATCCAAGCATATGGGAGATTGTTGAAAATGGAATAAAATTTGATAGCTCGGATAGTCCTATTTTTATTAATGAACAGATTCATAGAAATGCACAAGCTACTACTGTGTTGTTAGCCTCCTTGTGCAGGGATGAGTACCATAAGGTGAGCGGCTTGGACAATGCCAAGCAAATCTGGGACACCCTCAAGATCTCTCATGAGGGGAATGACGTCACCTTGCTCACCAAGATGGAGTTGGTAGAAGGCGAGCTCGGAAGATTTGCGATGATAAGGGGCGAGGAGCCAACCCAAACATACAACCGGCTCAAGACCCTTATCAACAAAATAAGGAGCTACGGAAGCACGCGATGGACGGACCACGACGTCGTCCGACTAATGCTAAGGTCCTTTACCGTTCTTGATCCACATTTGGTGAATAATATTCGTGAGAATCCCAGGTACACCAAAATGTCGCCCGAATAAGTCCTTGGAAAATTCGTAAGCGGGCGAATGATGATCAAGGAGGCAAGGTACGTGGACGACGCACTGAATGGTCCAATCAATGAGCCTCAACCCGTTGCTCTCAAAGCAACAAGAAGCAAGGAGGAGTTACCTAGAAAGGTGGCGTAAGTTGAGGCGGCAGGGCTCAATGATGAAGAGATGGCCCTCATCATCAAGCGCTTCAAGACGGCGCTTAAAGGTCGCAAGGGACAGCCAAGCAAGACCAAGTCAAAGGGGAAGCGTTCATGATTCAAATGTGGTAAGCTTGGTCATTTTATTGCTAACTGTCCCGACAATGATAGTGACCAGGAAAAGGGAAACAAGAGGGAGAAGAAGAAGAATTACAAGAAGGCCAAGGGCGAGGCACATATCGGAAAGGAGTGGGATTCGGATTGCTCCTCCTTCGACTCCGACAATGAAGGACTCGCCGCCACTGCCTTCAACAAGTCATCCCTCTTCCCCAACGAGCATCACACATGCCTCATGGCGAAGGAGAAGAAGGTATGTACTCGGGATACCACTTATGCTTCTTCAAGTGATGATGATTCTAGCGATGAGGAAATAGATTACTCTAGCTTGTTCAAGGGATTGGATAGAAATAAAATTGATAAAATCAATGAATTGATTGATGCCTTGAATGAAAAGGACAGGCTTTTAGAAAAGCAAGAGGATTTGTTGTATGGAGAACATGATAAATTTGTAGAGGCACAAAAATCCTATGCTTTAGAAGTTAAAAGAAATGAAATGCTTTCTTATGAACTATCTACTTGTCATGAAACCATTTCTACTTTAAAAAGTGTTAACAATGATTTAAATGCTAAAGTAGAAGTAGCAAATAAATCTAATTCTTGTGTAGAACATGTTATGATTTGCACTAGGTGTAAAGATTTTGATATTGATGCTTGTAGTGAACACCTAGTTTCAATTTTTAAATTAAATGATGAATTGGCTAGTCTTAATGCCCAACTTAAGACTAGCAAAAGTGATTTCGATAAGCTAAAATTTGCAAGGGATGCCTACACGATTGGTAGACACCCCTCAATTAAGGATGGACTTGGCTTCAAGAGGGAAGCCAAGGACTTAACAAGCCATAAGGCTCCCATCTCCACCAAGGAGAAAGGGAAGGCCCATATGGCTAGTAGTGCTAAAAAGAACCATGCTTTTATGTATCATGACAAGAGACAATCTAGAAATGCTTATAAGAGTTATAATGCATATGATGCTTTTGATTCTCATGCCATGTTTGCTTCTAGTTCTTCCTATGTGCATGATAGAAATGTTGGTAGGAGAAATGTTGTTCATAATATGCCTAGGAGAAATGTTGTTAATGTTCCTAGGAAAGTTAATGAACCATCTGCAATATATCATGCTTGCAATGCTTCATTTACCATTTGTAGAAAGGGTAAGAAGGTAATTGCTAGGAAATTAGGGGCAAGATGCAAGGGAGATAAAACTTGCATTTGGGTCCCTAAGACAATTTTGACTAACCTTGTAGGACCCAACAAGAGTTGGGTACCTAAGACCCAAGCCTAAATTTGCCTTGCAGGTTTATGCATCCGGGGGTTCAAGCTAGATTATCGACAGCGGATGCACAAACCATATGACGGGGGAGAAGAAGATGTTCACCTCCTACGTCAAAAACAAGGATTCCCAAGATTCAATAATATTCGGTGATGGGAACCAAGGCAAGGTAAAAGGGTTAGGTAAAATTGCTATTTCATCCGAGCACTCTATTTCTAATGTGTTTTTAGTTGAGTCGCTTGGATATAATTTGTTATCTGTTAGTCAATTATGCAAAATGGGATATAATTGTCTATTTACAAATGTAGATGTGTCTGTCTTTAGAAGATGTGATGGTTCACTAGCTTTTAAGGGTGTACTAGACGGCAAACTTTATTTGGTTGATTTTGCAAAAGAAGAGGCCGGTCTAGATGCATGCTTAATCGCTAAGACTTGCATGGGCTGGCTGTGGCATCGCCGCTTAGCACATGTGGGGATGAAGAACCTCCACAAGCTTTTAAAGGGAAAACACGTGATAGGTCTAACTAATGTACATTTCGAAAAAGATAGACCTTGTGCAGCTTGTCAAGCAGAGAAACAGGTGGGAGGCTCTCATCACACCAAAAATGTGATGACCACATCAAGACCCTTGGAGATGCTTCATATGGACCTCTTCGGACCCATCGCCTATCTAAGTATAGGAGGAAGTAAGTATGGTCTTGTTATAGTTGATGATTTTTCCCGCTTCACTTGGGTATTCTTTTTGCAGGATAAATCTGAAACCCAAGGGACCCTCAAGCGCTTCCTCAGGAGAGCTCAAAATGAGTTTGAGCTCAAGGTGAAGAAGATAAGGAGCGACAACGGGTCCGAGTTCAAGAACCTTCAAGTGGAGGAGTTCCTTGAGGAGGAGGGGATCAAGCACGAGTTCTCCGCTCCCTACACACCTCAGCAAAATGGTGTGGTAGAGAGGAAGAACAGGACGCTCATAGATATGGAGAGGACTATGCTTGGAGAGTTCAAGACCCCCGAGCGCTTTTGGTCGGAAGCCGTGAACACGGCTTGCCACGCCATCAACCGGGTCTACCTTCACCGCCTCCTCAAGAAGACTTCATATGAGCTGCTAACTGGTAACAAACCCAATGTGTCTTATTTTCGTGTATTTGGGAGCAAGTGTTATATTCTTGTGAAGAAAGGTAGAACCTCTAAATTTTCTCCCAAAGCTGTAGAAGGGTTTTTATTAGGTTATGTTTCAAATACAAAGGCGTATAGGGCCTTCAACAAATCATCGGGTTTGGTTGAAGTCTCTAGCGATGTTGTATTTGATGAGACTAATGGCTCTCCAAGAGAGCAAGTTGTTGATCTTGATGATGTAGATGAAGAAGACGTTCCAACGGCCGCAATGCGCACCATGGCAATTGGAGATGTGAGGCCACTGGAACAAAAGGAGCAAGATCAACTATCTTCCTCAACTATGGTGCATCCCCCAACCCAAGATGACGAACAGGTACCTCAAGTGGAGGCGCATGATCAAGGGGGAGCACAGGATGTTCAAGTTGAAGAGGAAGAAGTACCTCAGGCACCTCCAACCCAAGTTCGAGCGACGATCCAAAGGGATCATCCCGTCGACCAGATATTGGGTGATATTAGCAATGGAGTAACTACTCGTTCAAGATTAGTTAATTTTTGTGAACATTACTCCTTTGTCTCTTCTATTGAGCCTTTCAGGGTAGAAGAGGCCTTGCTAGATCCGGACTAGGTGTTGGCCATGCAGGAGGAACTCAACAACTTCAAGCGCAATGAAGTTTGGACACTGGTGCCTCGTCCCAAGCAAAATGTTGTGGGAACCAAGTGGGTGTTCCGCAACAAACAGGACGAGCACGGGGTGGTGACGAGGAACAAGGCTCGACTTGTGGCAAAAGGTTATGCCCAAGTCGCAGGTTTGGGCTTTGAGGAGACGTTTGCTCCTGTGGCTAGGCTAGAATCAATTCGTATTTTGCTAGCATATGCCGCTCACCATTCTTTCAGGTTGTACCAAATGGATGTGAAGAGCGCTTTCCTCAATGGGCCGATCAAAGAGGTGTACGTGGAGCAACCCCCTGGCTTCGAGGATGAACGGTACCCCGACCACGTGTGTAAGCTCTCTAAGGCGCTCTATGGACTTAAGCAAGCCCCAAGAGCATGGTATGAATGCCTTAGAGACTTTCTAATTACTAATGCCTTCAAGGTTGGGAAAGCCGATCCAACTCTTTTTACTAAGACTTGCGATGGTGATCTTTTTGTGTGCCAAATTTATGTCGATGACATAATATTTGGTTCTACTAACCAAAAGTTTTGTGAAGAGTTTAGCAGGGTGATGACGCAAAAATTCGAGATGTCGATGATGGGCGAGTTGAACTACTTCCTTAGGTTCCAAGTGAAGCAACTCAAGGATGGTACCTTCATCTCCCAAACGAAGTACACGCAAGACTTGCTAAAGTGGTTTGGGATGAAGGACGCCAAGCCCGCAAAGACGCCGATGGGAACTGACGGACACACCGACCTCAACAAAGGAGGTAAGTCCGTTGATCAAAAAGCATACCGGTCCATGATAGGTTCTTTGCTTTATTTATGTACTAGTAGACCGGATATTATGCTTAGCGTATGCATGTGTGCTAGATTTCAATCCGATCCAAGGGAGTGTCACTTAGTGGCCGTGAAGCGAATTCTTAGATATTTAGTCGCTATGCCTTGCTTCGGGATCTGGCATCCAAAGGGGTCTAACTTTGACTTGATTGGATATTCAGATTCCGACTATGCTGGATGTAAGGTCGATAGGAAGAGTACATCGGGGATGTGCCAGTTCTTAGGAAGGTCCCTGGTGTCGTGGAACTCTAAGAAACAAACCTCCGTTGCCCTATCCACCGCTGAGGCCGAGTACATTGCCGCAGGACAGTGTTGTGCGCAACTACTTTGGATGAGGCAAACCCTCCGGGACTTTGGCTACAATCTGAGCAAAGTCCCACTCCTATGTGACAATGAGAGTGCTATCCGAATAGCAGAAAATCCCGTTGAGCACAGCCGCACAAAGCACATTGACATCCGACATCACTTTTTGAGAGACCACCAACAAAAGGGAGATATCGAAGTGTTTCATGTTAGCACCGAGAACCAGCTAGCCGATATCTTCACTAAGCCTTTAGATGAAAAGACCTTTTGCAGGCTGCGTAGTGAGCTAAATGTCCTAGATTCGCGGAACTTGGATTGATTTATAGCATACATGTATTTATGCCTTTGATCATGTTCCTTATGCATTTTGTTGCTTACTATGGTGCTCAAGTTGTACAATCACTCCCCGGACCTCACAAGTCCTTGTGCAAGTGATGCACATATTTAGGGGGAGTTGTGCTACAACTTGACCCTTTGAGACTAACCGTTTGCTTGAGTTAGTCTCAAAGGAGGTTTGAAAGGGAAAAGGTGGACTTGGCCATGAAAGACTTCCACTGCACTCCGATGAGAGGGTAACTTATTCCAAGTTCATCTCATGTCTTCTTATTGCCTTTGTACTCTTATTTGAAGATTTTGGTGAGGCAATGGGGTTAAAGGGCCAAGATTGATCCCGTTTTGGTGCTTGATGCCAAAGGGGGAGAAAATAAAGGCCAAAGCAATAGATGGATCAGCTACCACTTGAGAAATTTTGAAAATGGTAGATTAGAGCTTTTGGTTTGTCAAAACTCTTTATTGTCTCTTTTGTCAAAAGTTGGCCTCTTGTGGGGAGAAGTGTTGATTATGGGAAAAGGGGGAGTTTTTGAAATCCTTGATCAATTTCCTTTGGAATACCTCTCTTTATGTCTCTACAAGTGAATTTGACTTAGAGATAGGAATTTGAGTTTGATTTGCAAAAACAAACCAAGTGGTGGCAAAGAGTGATCCATATATGCCAAAATTGATTCAAAACAACTTTTGATTTTCATTTGCATTGATATTGCACTTGTTCTAGTTGCTTTATGTTGTGTTGGCATAAATCACCAAAAAGGGGGATATTGAAAGGGAAATGTGCCCTTGGGCCATTTCTAAGTATTTTGGTGATTGAGTGCCAACACAAGTGCTTTTGTGCAAATCTATGCAATGTGATGGACAAAGTGCAAATCATGTCAAAAGGTATGTTTCTAGACTTAGTACATTGTTTTATGGACTAATGTATTGTGTCTAAGTGCTGGAAACAGGAAAAATTGAATTGGAAATGAGATGACTTTGTTCAGCCAAAGTCTGCTCAGTCTGGGCTCACCGGACTGTCCGGTGGTGCACCGGACAATGTCCGGTGCGCCAGGCTGGCTCTAGCGAACAGGCTGCTCTCGGGACTTCGACGACGGTGTACGACTATAATTCACCGGTCTGTCCGGTGGTTCACCGGACTGTCCGGTGAGCCGTTCACAGGCGAACTCGTCGCTCTCGGGAGATGATTAACGGCGTACGACTAAAATTCACCGGTCTGTCCGGTGGTGCACCGGACTGTCCGGTGAGTCAACAGTCAGCCGGGGCAATGGTCGGCCGAGGATTCCGCGCGTGACGCGTGGCCGAGCCAACGATCACATTGGTGCACCGGACTGTCCGGTGTGCACCGGATAGTGTCCGGTGCGCCAACGGCTCTCAGACTCCAACGGTCGGCTTCGCCAAATAAGGAAGGATATCTGCACCGGACTGTCCGGTGCGCCAGTCGACAGAAGGCAAGATCTGCCTTCCAGGATTGCTCTCAACGACTCCTAGCTGCCTTGGGGCTATAAAAGGGACCCCTAGGCGCATGGAGGAGATAACCAAGCATTCTTACAACATTCCTAAGCACCAAGACCTCGATTCCGCGCATTTGTTTCTTTGTGATAGCATATAGAGCTCTAGTGGAGTTGTGAACTCATTGGGTTGCGTTGCGAGCTCTTGTTGCGACTTGTGTGCGTATTGACACTCTGATTTTTGTGTCTTGTGTGCGTTGCTAATCCCTCCCTTGCTCCGTGCTTCTTTGTGAACTTCAAGTGTAAGGGCGAGAGGCTCCAAGTTGTGGAGATTCCTCGCAAACGGGATTAAGAAAAGCAAGCAAAACACTGTGGTATTCATGTGGGTCTTTGGACCGCTTGAGAGGGGTTGATTGTAACCCTCGTCCGTTGGGACGCCACAACGTGGAGTAGGCAAGCGTTGGTCTTGGCCGAACCACGGGATAACCATCGTGCCATCTCCGTGATTGATCTCTTGTGGTTATTATGTTTTGACTCCTCTCTAGCCACTTGGCGATTATTGTGCTAACACTTAACCAAGTTTTTGTGGCTTAAGTTTCAAGTTTTACAGGATCACCTATTCACCCCCCCTCTAGGTGCTCTCACCCTTCTTGGAGCATTTAAAACAAACTTTATAATCCTTATCAATAATCAAGTCTTTTTTAATATAGGGACATGACCTAATCGAGTGTCCTTTTTCAAAGCATTTACTACACTTCTTACTTTTCTTAGTGTGAAGTGAGACTTGATTATTACCTTGGATGTTACCTTTTATGGAGGCGTGGTTGAGGCTTTTGGAAGAGGTATTGATTTTCTTCTTTTGTTCCTTCCTCTTGGCAATCCTCAAGTCATTGACATTTTCTTCAAGGGATTTAGTGCATGCCACGGTTGTTCCCGTCTCAAGCTTCTTCACCATGTGATCACGGTTATCTTGAGAAGGTTGAGCAATGCACTTCCCTTTTAGTTGTGCCAAGCTCATTTTAGCCTCTCATTTTATTCTTTGAGCTTTTGATATGTATCATCTTTTGTTCCTGCAAATTCTAGCTCAAAGTAAGATTTGCTTGTCGACGGACAACAAGCATTAGCACATGATAATGTAGTTTCAATTTGAATACATGTGCATGAGTGAGGTTGTTGAGATTTTAAGTTTTCTATCACAACCTCATGAGCAATATTTAATATGATATGATCATCCATAAGATTTTTATGAGAACATACACTACACCAAAATAGTAAACTTCCTAGAGCCTAAACCCTAGGAAGTTAGGCCTAAACTCTAGGAAGTTAGCTAAACTCTCGGAAGTTAAGCCATCCCATCGGAAGTTTGGCTCTCGGAAATTTTTTGTCGGAAGTTAGCTTAACTTCCTAGAGCCCTCTAGGAAGTTAGCTAACTTACTACACCCAAAAAAGCCTCTCAGAAGTTAGTAGATTCTCGGAAGTTAGTAGCTTCACGCTGTCAGCGCCGTCAGCTGACTAACTTCCTATGACTAACTTCCTACGGCTGACTGTAGACCCTAGGAAGTTAGCTGGCTAACTTCCTACGACTTATTGTAGCCCCTAGGAAGTTAGCTGGATAACTTCCTACAGCTTACTGTAGCCCCTAGGAAGTTAGCTGGCTAACTTCCTACGGCATAATAAGCCTCTAGGAAGTTAATTTGACCAGCATTACAAATGTTGTTTATTTTTATTTTACATCACATTCCACAACATAACAAATATATCGATAGCTATATAGCACAACATATTTTCACATAAAACATCTCACACACAATCGCATAACAATATTTAAATCCATAGTCTCATCAATTACATCACAAAAGTCTCATCCATAGTCATAATAAGACACATCTCATCCAGTACTAATAAGAGACAATATCTCATACATAGTCATAATAAAAGTCTCAAGTATCAGAACACATAACATGGAAGCTCACGATCGTCGATCACTATCGTGTTACAGTGACGAGTGATGGTCGATACCTCCACTAGCGAAGAGGGTTTCCACACCTAGATGGTAGCTGTATTAGGCCCCAAAAGAATAGCCATGAGATTACAATAAATAAATAAATAAGAATCAAACCATTTATGTGAGATATCAGAAACAACATGGGAAGAAAATTACAACTTTACTTACTGATAACTCTGGCAAACCCATCTAGCAAGTGTGGCAGCTTCAGGGAAGCCGGAAAGCATCCTTTGCCTAGCATTTAGACCAGATTCGGAGGGAGATATAGCCATTGACACCCTTTGCACAGCAGAAACAACACTACACACATATTGATGGGCCATAGTAGCAACACTGTCCTGAAGGTGCGTCTCATAAGGGAATTGAAAGGCGATTGTCAGCACATATCTCAAATTACAGTCATCTGGAGGTGCATCCCCTGAGGCTTGGGGTGCAGCAGAACCCCACATCTATACTAGATGCCAAATCTAGTGTCCTACCAGAGGATACACCATCCTGCATGAGATATAATGGTCAAGAAATGCATTCAAGAATACATATTTTAGCAGCAGACAGCTAAATGACTAGGTAACAAATCATAGCTAGCTAGAACATAACGCCATATGTTCGTTAAAAATATTACAATCCTCCATACATTAGGCCATGGTGGAAATGTGAGCGTTATTTCAGAAGGGAAAAATAATATCATGCTGAAAAACGAAGCAAACAGAAGTCTTGAATGTATGATAATATGGCTAACAAACAATCATTCTAACATAATGCAAAGTGTCAGATGAACACTTATACTCTTGATACAAATTCCAAACCAAGTGACATGTTAGGCTTTGCTAGAAAATCGTGCATATATGGCCATGCAAAACACTGTTGTGCAATATAGACTGCACTGTTTACAGAGTGAAGTTTAAAATAGGAGATAAGACGAGTAAACTACTGGAGATAGTCCTAAGGATAATCGTAAACATAATAGACAAGGAAATGAAGCGACCGCCTAAGCAACGAAAAAGAAAAGGAAATGTTGTTAGTGATATGACACGAAAGCTAGAGGAAATCAATGGAGCATCATCCGGAAAATGCTCATCAATCGGTGCAAACACAAGCTGGAAGGAGGAACCCACAGATTTCTCATATATCCTAGTGCAAAGCTAAAAATTAAAACAAGTGACTGGTTAGCAAATCATGGTCTTGGAACAAATTGCTAAAGATAATCTCTTTTAGAACCTTGATCTATTTATTTATTCAAGACCCCAATTAGGATCGCTAAACAAACATGTGCCTGTTGTGAAACCAAAATCAGTAGCCAGATCTCATTTCGTGCACAGTAAAAGAGAAAACTTAACTAAATATCAACAAGCCTCATTTCTGAGCTTACGGGACAATTTATATGTCAAAGAGCCTATAAGCGTAACTTTATGAAGCCACTACATCATAAGAGCTATATAATAACCATTCTGTTAATTAAAAAACATCAGCCTTGCTACCTTTTGGTTCAGTGAGAGGCGATGCAGAATTTCGAATCAAAAGAATAGATGGGGCTCAAATATTTACCTGGAGAAGGTGGATGTCCCTTGAAAGAAGGGCTTCATCATGAGTAAGAGGTTGTCCTTCAAGGCGGACAACATGAATAAGTTAAAAATAAGTTCACGTTTACCTAAAAATAAGTTCACGTTCATCATGAAGGCTGGAGATGTTACACAGAAAGTGTCAAAAATAAGTTCACGTTTACCTAAACGGCCTGTAAACTATTATGAAATTAATTACACAAAAAACATAACTCTTGATTATTACTACAACCGAGCGATTTAAATTTAAACATTAAATAAATTTTGTCCCACACATCTGCTACTAGACCATGTATGACGTTCTTATTGAAAGGCAAAAACACAATGCGCGGCATGGCAGTGAGGGATGATTAGCTTAGCTCGTTGCGACAGGCAGAAAAGGTGACAGAAATCTTGTTATCGTAGTCGAGCCCAGCTGATATATACACTCACGTCGTCCACCCCACCCCAACCAGCAACACCACTAGAGTGAGAACGACTTCGCCTGCATGCCGATCCAGCTCCAGCCTCCAGCTCCCCAGGCCCCAGCGATAGGCACGTACACAGAGACCGCTTTATTATAGGCTCACATCTCCAACCTTCATGCGTTGCGCGTTCGCGTGCCCACTCCCCCACAGGCCACAGCTAGTGCAGGGCAATCATGCGCCGGGAAATGGCACCTGGCGTACTTGTTGGCGGGGGTGTCCACGGCGGGGGCGGCCGGATGCGGTAGGGGCGGCCTGGGCTGAGGGCGGGGGCGTCCGCGGTGGGGACGTCCGCAGTTGTGGCCGGGCGCGGCAGGGGCATCCACGGCGGGGGCGGGGGCGGCTGGGGCCGAGGGCACGGCGGGGGCGGCCGGGCGTGGCAGGGGCGGCCACGGCGTGGAGTGAGCGACGGGGGCGGCTACAAGAGATAGAGAGACCGATTGAGAAAGGTGAGAGAAGAGATAAGGTTGAGGAGAGGTTTAAAATAAAAAACATAACTTCCTAGAGTAAAGCCGTAGGAAGTTACGTAACTTCCTAGAGTTTGTACATTTACTCTAGGAAGTTATGTAACTTCCTAGAGCCAGCCGTAGGAAGTTAGATTTTCATTTGACTGGTCAACAGCTGAAACCTAACTTCCTAGAGGAGGCCGTAGGAAGTTAGCTAGGTAGCTAACTTCCTAGAGCCGACCGTAGGATGTTAGATTTTCGTTTGACTGGTCAACAGCTGAAACCTAACTTCCTAGAGGAGGTCGTAGGAAGTTAGCTGGGCAGCTAACTTCCTAGAGCCGGCCGTAGGAAGTTAGATTTTCGTTTGACTTGTCAACAACTGAAACCTAACTTTCTAGAGGAGGCCGTAGGAAGTTAGATTTTCGTTTGACTAGTAAACAGCTGAAACCTAACTTCCTAGAGGAGGTCGTAGGAAGTTAGCTTTTCGTTTGACTCGTAAACAGCTGAAACCTAACTTTCTAGAGGAGGCCGTAGGAAGTTATCTAACTTCCTACGGTTTTTTTAACTTCCGACGGCTTTTATAAAATACCGTAGGAAGTTATGTTTATTTCCTAGAGCTACCAGTTGCCTCTCGGAAGTTATTTATTTCCTACGGTTTGTTATAAAAGCTATAGGAAGTTAAAAAACCATAGGAAGTGTATGATTTTGGTGTAGTGATAGGAGCATATCATATTTTTCTTGAAAAGCTAGATTTTCATCTTTTAGCTTTTCTACTTGGTCCTTAAGCAAGGTATTCCTATTTACTAATTGAGCGATACAATGTAAAGAGTTATCTTGCTCAATTGAAATAGTTTCATACCTTTGGACCAACTCAACATGAGAGCCCTTTAGCTCCTCATGTTCTTTAGTCAACTCATCAAAGTATTGTATTTTCATGGAGAGAACATTTTCTAGCATTTGACGAGCTTCGCTTTGCTCTCTAGCTCTTTCTAGAAGTTTGAGCATGATCGCCTTATCTTCTTGGCTTAGGCAAGCGTAGAGTTGCATGAAGCTTCTTTCTTCCTCCTTATCCTCATTTGTGCTTCTGCTATCATTTTCATTAGCCACACAACATATGTGGGAATCGAAATGGGAAGACAAACCTTTTAGAGAGGTGGATTCATCGTTTGGTCTCCATTGGTCATTTTCTTCTTCTTCCTTGCAAGGGTTAGTATCACAAAGACCAAAGGAAGTAGAAGCACAAAATGAACTATCATGTTTGGACTCATCAAATTTGTTTTTAATTCTAGACCAAATATCATGCACATCACAAATAGGTTTATCATATTTTATTATGAAGGCATGATAATCTTCTTTGCTAAGGGATTTACTTAAGATGTCATAAGCTAGATAGTTTAAGCGTATACATCTAAGATCTTCCTCGGAAGCATTTTCCCTAGTATAGTTAGAAGGAATGATACTCTTGTCAATCATTTGTTCTAATTGAGGATCTATGGTCCTAAAAGCATTTATCACCCTAGTAGACCATGAATCATAATTAGAACAATCGGGAAGTAATATCTCAAGAGTTACCTCCTTGTTCTCCTTCGGAGTTGTCTTCTTGTTCTTTTGGGATCTTCTACGAGTCATCACTTCGAGTTGTTAGACTCAATATGAAGTGCCTCGCTCTGATACCAATTGAAAGTCGCCTAGAGGGGGGTGGATAGGCGAAACCTGAAAATTATAACTTTATCCCCCAACTAGATCCCTTGATTAGTGGTTAGAACAAGATATACAATTATCGGAGTATAAAAACTAAGTCCTTGCTTGTAAAGAGTATTGCTTTCAAATAATATGGAATTGATAAAACAATACAATTAATAGGTCTATGAGAATAAAACAAGGGGGCTTAGATAAGAAGAGCAATGACGCAAGATCTTTCTTGCAATGTGTTGCTTCACTAAATGAGAATTTAACTTAAAGCAACACCAAATAATATTAGCAACGAATAGTGCAAGAAAAACTTATAAAGGGAAAGAACAAACAAATCACAAGCAATAAGCACACGAGACACGGGTGATTTGTTTTACCGAGGTTTGGTCCTCGAAGGCCTAGTCCCCATTGAGGAGTCCACTAAGGACGGGTCTCTTTCAACCCTTTCCCTCTCTCCACCGATCACGCAAGACCGGCGAGCTCTTCTTCTTCTCAAGGATCACTTAAGACCCCGCAAGGACCACCACACTCTTTGGTGTCTCTTGCTAGCTTTACAAGCCTCTAAAACTTTGGAGGAAGTTCAATGGGAGTCAAAACTCCACGCGCAAATGAACACAAAGATGTAGTACACACTATCTCTCAATGAAACTCACAAGGCACTAGAGCTAAATCACACGAGAGGCTTTCTTTTGCTTGCTCTCGCTTTTGTGGCACTTGTGTGGGTTGTAGTGGTCTAAATCTTGTGTATAGGATGGATCAATGAATATGTGTGGTTGGGAGGGCTTGAGTATGTCAACTAGATGACTTGGATTGTTGCTTGGGCTCCCACACCTTGAAGTGGTCGGTTGGGGTGATATTTATAGCCACCAACCAAATTGTAGCCGTTGGAGAAGGCTACTGGCGATGGGCACACCGGACAGTCCGGTGCGCCACCGGACAGTGTCCGGTGCGCCGCCACGTCATCCTCTTCGTTAGGGTTGGAGCTGGTCGACCGTTGGGGGCTTTGTCCTCATGCGGCACCGGACAGTCCGGTGCCCCTCTGACCTTCTACTCTGACTTCTGCCACATGTACTGTTCTGTATTGTTCATTGTCAGAGTCGACCGTTGCGCGCAGATGACCGTTGCTCCGCTGGCGCACCGGACAGTCCGGTGACCCACCGGACAGTCCGGTGACGCACCGGACAGTCCGGTGAATTATAGCGGAGCTGCGCCTGAGAAACCCGAAGGTGAAGAGTTTGAAGTCGATCTTCTCTGGTGCACCGAACACTGTCCGGTGGCACACCGGACAGTCCGGTGCGCCAGACCAGGGAGCACTTTGGTTTCCTTTGCTCCTTTCTTCTTGAACCCTTTTTAATCTTTGTATTGGTTTTGAGTTGAACCTTTGGCACCTGTAGAACATATACTCTAGAGAAAACTAGTTAGTCCAATTATTTGTGTTGGACATTTCAACCACCAAAATCATTTAGGAAAAGGTTTGACCCTATTTCTCTTTCACCCGCCAGTGGCCATCCAGAAGGATGACCACCAGCCTTGTGGTGGGGAGAAGCAAGCCGGGTTGCGGCCTCCCCTCCACCCTCAGCTTCAAGGATGTTCATCATCCTTGCTGGGGCGGAGGGCGAGCCAGGTCGGGGCCCTGCTCTCCGCATGGGCTGGTGACCCGCTTCTTCCTCCAGCATTCGGAGGAGAAGGATGTTCACCAGCCTTGCGGAGGAGGCAAACCTCGGCTATGCGGGACCGGCTGGCTGCAGGCCGTCAGCTGTAGCGTGTCTAGCCCTTTGGGCTGGATGGCTTCGGCGCAGCCTCCGACGCTGCCTCCTGCTGCTCTGGCCGGGGTGTGGCTGTCCGTTCACCGCACGGGCGACGGTCGCGCCGTGCGCGGGTCCGCCACATCCACGGCTTCTCCTACCCGCCGGCCGCACTGGGGGTCGTACAAGACGTCGTACGTCGTGGGGGTAGCGCCACATTCTTGGATGGTCTTGTTCTCACTCCCATGGGAGGACGGGAGCGAGGACCCCTTCATGCGTGCTGAGGCAACCGCCGTCAACCGGTGCAGAGGTGGTCGCTGTCGTCGGTGCTGAGGTGGTCACCGCCGCTGGTGAGGCTACCCACTGCAGAGGTGGTTGCCTCCGCTAGCGGGACCATCAAAGCCTCCTACCGTCGAGTCCCCGACTTTTTGGCTTTAATGGCCTCGTTGTCACTGAGAGCACCTAGAGGGGGGGTGAATAGGTGATCCTGTAAAAACTTAAAACTTATAGCCACAAAACTTGGTTAAGTGTTAGAGAGATAATGCCAAGTGACTATAAAGCGAGCTCTTGTGAATCACAACAATCACACAAAAAGCAATCACAAGAGACACGCGAGTTATCCCGTGGTTCGACAAGTACAACACTTGTCTACCTCCACGTTGTGGCGTCCCAATGGACGAGGGTTGCACTCAACCCCTTTCAAGTGATCCAATGATCAACTTGAATACCACGGTGTTTTTCTTTCTTTCACTATATCCCGTTTGCAAGGAATCTCCACAACTTGGAGTCTCTCGCCCTTACAACAAATATCAATGTAAAAGCACTAGAGTAAGGGAGGGAAGCAACACAGACAAATCCATAGCAATACGCACACACACAGGCCAAGACTTGAGCTCAAATGAAATGCAACAAGTTCACCACTAGAACGGAGCTCAAATCACTAAGAAAATCAATCGAGTGTGCCGAGACGGAGTGTGAGAGTCTTAGAATGATCAAAGTATGCTTGGTGTCCTCCTCCATGCGCCTAGGGGTCCCTTTTATAGCCCCAAGGCAGCTAGGAGCCGTTGGAAGCAATCTGGGAAGGCAATTCTTGCCTTTTGTCGGGTGGCGCACCGGACAGTCCGGTGCACCACCGGACATCCACTGTTCACTGTCCGGTGCAGATTGCTTTCCTAAATTGGCGTAGCCGACCGTTGAAGATTTGGAGCCGTTGGCGCACCGGACACTGTCCGACGCACACCGGATAGTCCGGTGCCCCCATCAGACCGTTGGCTCGACCACGCGTCACGCGCGGATTGCGCGACCGACTGTTGGCGCGGCCGACCGTTGGCTCACCGGACAGCCCGGTGAATTTTAGCCGTACGCCGCCGACGAATTCCCGAGAGCGGCCAGTTGACCAGACGCCAGCCTGGCACACCGGACACTATTCGGTGCACCCAGACTGCGCAGAGTCTTGGCTGCTTCAGCCAAGTCTTTTTTCCTTTTGTATTTTCTCTGATTCTAGCACTTAGACAAATATGTTAGTGCACAAAAACCAATGTACTAAGTCTAGAATCATACCTTTGTGTTGATTTGCACTTCATCCACCATTTGGCACTTATTAATACTTAAGGCAATTGTGTTGGACACTTAATCACCAAAATACTTTAGAAATGGCCCAAGGGCACATTTCCCTTTCAGTCACCCCCCATAGGAGGACGGGGGCGAGGACCTCCTTGCAATGGTGCACACCCTAGGGTGGTCGCCACCGCTGGTAAGCCGCTCGGAGCGGAGGTCGTTGTCGCTGCTGGTGCAGAGGTGGTCGCTGCTGCTGGCGATCCGCTGATGTAGAGGTGGCCACCGCCGCTGGTGAGGTTGCTCGGAGCCAGCTTCCAGCGCAACTCCTGCTGGTGCAGCGCAGTTCATTCCTGCAAAAATGAAGCTAGGGCCCCGCTTGTAAGGGAATGTAATAACATATGTTTGCTCGGAAGCAAAATGTAATAACATATGTATGTAGGATCTTAGTCTGGGAAGCCAAGTTGTACGTCCGGAACCCCTGGATGGTGGTTCTAGGTATGGGACCAGGCTGAGCGGCTACACGGCTCCGGACCACCCCAGGAGACAAGCATCGCTTCTCTAGTTCCGGACCCCAAGTTGTCGGACGCACAGGACTTATAGTTCCAAATACTAGGGCACCCATCACGGAGTGATGGAGTGTGCAAGATTTTGGGTACGGAACCAGGCTAACTGGCCACACAAGCTCCGGACCACCCCATGGAACAGGCATCTGTTCTTTAGAACCGGCCCCTAGGCTTTTTCCTGTTTTTGTAAGGTACTCCTGAGTATTATTTATAAAGCAGTGTTTAACACTTATCTGTGTATCGCTCGTTCCTGCTGTGTGAGGTGCTACACTGTTGACTCCCCCTGGTACCTGGCCCCCCGCCTGGGATGCAGGCTTGATGTGTCGAGATTGGATACCAGCGCGTCTGAAAGAGTTGTCAAAAATTCTCGGGAGGCAGCTTCGCCAAGACCTGGATCTTTACACAGCTTTAGCTAAGGAGCGTTAGCTGTACACCCATAGGACCCGCCATCTGACACTAGCCATCCTTTGATACATGCTCGGGACTTGCAGGGTCTAGCCTGAGGGAGCCAAGTTGTACATCCGGAACCCCTGGATGGTGGCTCTAGATACTAGGACACCTACCGTAGGGTGGTGGAGTGGCAGGCCCACGGTACGGGACCAGGCTAAGCGGCTACATGGCTCTGGACCACCCCAGGAGACAAGTATCTCTTCTCTAGTTTCGGACCCAGGTTGCTGGACCCACAGGACTTATAGCTCCAAGTACTAGGGTACCCGTCACGGAGTGGTGGAGTGCGCAGGGTTTCGGGTACGGAACCAGGCTAACCGGCCACGCAGGCTCCGGACCACCCCATGGAACGGGCTCCCATTCTTCAGAGCCGACCCCTAGGTTGTCGGGCCCTCTTGCTTTCGCATAGAGGTCCTAAACTGCAAGCCTGGCAGTTCAATTCAGATGTCATTATGCCTGATAGGATGGGAACTGACCGGGTGGGTTAGATAAAATACAATCCAGAAACTGCAGGGTAAGACCTTGGAGCGGTAGGATAATACTATCATAGAGGTATATCTTGGGGGGGTAGTTTTCCTTTATAACTTATCATGCATGGGTGCGGACCAACTGGCCGGGTTTATGGAGACAGACCCCACCGGGTTGGTGTACACGTATGTGTTACCTAGTTACAAAAGGGAAACACTTCGACCCCTCAGACTTTCCCTATAGATAAAACTTACAGAGATGTTCCAGCACCGGGGGAGGCACTCCTTCAATCGTAGCTAGACAGTTGCCCTTGGGTCGGAGTATTCCCGTTACCTTGAAGGGTCCTTCCCAGCTGGGGGAGTGTTGTGGAGCCCTAATTTGGTTTGGTACTTCCGTAAGATTAGGTCCCAACCCCGGGTTTCTATCTGCGTTTGATGAAGGAGCCCCTGTCTTTGGCTGCGGTCATTCCTGGATTAACCTATCTGAAGTCTGGACCCGTGGGGAATCCAGAAGGGTTTTTGGAGGAAGGCAGGCTTCATCTCCGTAGGCCGGGGGACATGGGGTCCCGCCGGTGGTCCGTTTAGTCGTCGCCATCAGAGTGGGAGTCCCTAGCAAAGACATTCTTTAGGTCCCCTTCGGGTGACTGATACTCGAGGTCTCGCTCAGCCGCGGCTACCTCGCCGTCGTCGACCTTTTCCTTGCCAGGGCGGCGACGAGGTGGGGAGCCGTCCTTGGAAGACTACTCATGCCGCTCGCTGATGTGTTCGCTGATGTGTTTTGCGAGATCAATGATCTCGCGACACTCCGCGGCGCTGTGGCGACCGTTGGGGTGTACAGGGCACGAGCTGCTGTTACCCCTTTGTGGCCGTGGGCATTTGTTGCGGTCGCCCCGGCCCCCAGTCATAGCTGCAACGACCAACGCGGTAGACTGCGTCCTCTCGTAGCCGTGGCCCTTCTTTTTCTTTTTGCCGTCCCGGGGGACAACGCCCGAGCCACCCGTCTAGGTAGTCCCGGTTTGTGGGGCCGAGTGCCATGCACGGCCCTCGGCGGCTCTGGCGCACTTGTCAGCCAGAGCGAAGAGCGTGGGGACAGTCTCCACGTCATGTGTGGCCAGCTTCTCCAACATTTTCTTATCACGTACCCCCTATCGGAAGGCCGTGATGATGGAGGCATTGGAAATACGAGGTATAGTACCTCGTACCTTGGTGAAGCGGGAGATAAACGTCCGGAGGGTCTCTCCGGGCTCCTGCCTTACTGCGTGTAAGTGGGCCTCCACGCCATGTTGCTGGTAAGCGCTGGCGAAGTTCGCAACGAACTGTGCGCAGAGCTCTTCCCAGGTGTAGATTGACCCTGGGGCGAGGTTCATGAGCCAAGTCCGGGCAGGTCCAGACAAGGCGACATGAAAATACGTCGCCATCACAGCGGTGTTTCCACCTGCTGCCGTGATGGCGGTGACGTACACCTACAGGAACTCCGACGGATTTGATGTTCCATCGTATTTTTCCGGCAGGTGCGGCTGGAACTTGGGCGGCCACGACACTGCGCGAAGATGGTCCGCGAGGGCGGCGCAGCCCATGCCGGCCAAGGGGACACCTGTTTGTGACCGGGTGCCCATTGGTGTCTGCGGTGCTGCCGTAGCAAAGTCTTGATCGAGGCTACGACCCTCGATATTTTGGCGGCGTTCGCGCGCCCTTTCCAAAGAGATCCGGGCGTCCTCTTCCGTACGCCTGCGGTTGAGTTCTGCTCGGAGGTCGTCGGTCTGTGCACCCCTTACGGAAGGCGAGCGCACAGACGCTGTCGCCTCGCGTTAGCGTCGGGATGACCGAGGCCTAGACCTGGCCGAAGTGGAATGCGCCATGCCGAGTAGCCGGTCAACGTCGTCACACCACTGCTTCATGGCCCCTGGCGAGGCCGTGGAGCTAGGGGGGTGGCATAGCAACTCCCTGGCTCTAGACAACACCGTAGGCGCTGCCTGAGAGCACCTAGAGGGGGGGGTGAATAGGTGATCCTGTGAAACTTTAAAACTTAAGCCACAAAAACTTGTTAAGTGTTAGTACAATAATCACCAAGTGGCAAGAGAGGAGTCTCAACAAAACACAATACCACAAGAGATCAAACACAGAGATGACACAGTGGTTTATCCCGTGGTTCGGCCAAGACCAACGCTTGCCTACTCCACGTTGTGGCGTCCCAACGGACGAGGGTTGCAATCAACCCCTCTCAAGTGGTCCAAAGACCAACTTGAATACCATGGTGTTTTGTTTTGCCTTTCAATATCCCGTTGCAAGGAATCTCCACAAATTGGAGTCTCTTGCCCTTACAAGTATATGATCACAAAGAAGCACAGAGTAAGGGAGGGAAGCAACACACACAAATCCACAGCAAAATGCGCACACACACGGCCAAGAATCGAGCTCGAATGAGTATCTCAAAGTTCTCACTAGAACGGAGCTCGAATCACTTAGAATCACAAACGAATGCGCAAAGAATGAGTGTGGATGATCAAGAATGCTCTAAGGTTGCTTATATATCTCCTCCATGCGCCTAGGGGCCCCTTTTATAGCCCCAAGGCAGCTAGGAGCCGTTGAGAGCAAATCTGGAAGGCTATCCTTGCCTCCTGTCGTCGGGTGCACCGGACAGTCCGGTGCACACCGGACACTGTCCGGTGCCCGATTTCTTTCCTTAAACGGCGCTGCCGACCGTTGCAGACCGTTGCAGATCTGGGAGCCGTTGGCGCACTGGACATGTCCGGTGCACACCGGACAGTCCGGTGCCGTCTTCTAGCCGTTGGCTCGGCCACATGTCCCGCGCAGATTGCGCGGCCGACCGTTGGCCCGGTCGACCGTTGGCTCACCGGACAGTCCGGTGCACACCGGACAGTCCGGTGAATTTTAGCCGTACGCCGTCGGCGAATTCCCGAGAGCGGCCAGTTCGCGCCGAGTCAGTCTGGCGCACCGGACACTGTCCGGTGCACACCGGACAGTCCGGTGTGCCAGACCGAGCTGAGTCTTGGCTGTACATAGCCAAGTCTTTTTCTCCTCTTTTCTTTTCTTCTTCTTTCTGTTTCTAACACTTAGACAAGTATATTAGTACACAAAACCAATGTACTAAGGCTTAGAAACATACCTTTACTTCATGATTTGCACCTTGTTCATCCATGGACATAAAATCACATTTAAGCACTTGTGTTGGCACTCAATCACCAAAATATTTAGAAATGGCCCAAGGGCACATTTCCCTTTCAATCTCCCCCTTTTTGGTGATTTATGCCAACACAACATAAAGCAAGTAGAACAAGTACAAAAACACTTCAAATAAGAACTCAAATTATTTTGATTCATTTTTGACATATATGGATCACTCTATGCCACCACTTGGTTTGTTTTTGCAAATCAAACTCGAATCTCTATCTCTAAGTCAAACACACATGTTGAAGCATAAAGAGAGTCATTCCAAAAGAGATTGATCAAAGATTTCAAAGACTCCCCCTTTTTCCCATAATCAATACTTCTCCCCACAAGAAGCCAACTTTTGACAAGAGAGACAACAAAAGAGTTTTGACAAACCAAAAGCTCTATTCTTACTATTTTCAAAATCTCTCAAGTGGTAGCTGATCCATTTATCGCTTTGGCCTTTATTTTCTCCCCCTTTGGCATCAAGCACCAAAACGGGATCAATCTTGGCCCTTTAACCCCATTGCCTCACCAAAATCTTCAATTAAGAGCGAATGGCAATAAGAGTTCATGAGATGGACTTGGAATAAGTTACCCTCTCATCGGAGTGCAGTGGAAGTCTTTCATGGTCCAAGTCCACCTTTTCCCTTTCAATTCTCCTTCGAGACTAAATCAAGCAAACTCAAGCATATGGTTAGTCTCAAAGGGTCAAGTTGTAACACATCTCCCCCTAAACATGTGCATCACTTTGCAACGGACTTGTGAGGTCCAGGGAGTGTTTGTACAACTTGAGCACCATAATAAGCAACAAAATGCAGAATGGACATGATCAAAGGCATAAACACATGTATGCTACATTTCAATCCAAGTTCCGCGAATCTAAGATATTGAGCTCACTACGCAGCCTGCAAAAGGTCTTCTCATCTAAAGGCTTGGTAAAGATATCGGCTAGCTGGTTCTAGGTGCTAACATAAAACACTTCGATATCTCCCTTTTGCTTGTGGTCTCTCAAAAAGTGATGCCGGATGTCAATGTGCTTTGTGCGGCTGTGCTCAACAGGATTTTCCGCTATTCGGATAGCACTCTCATTATCACATAGGAGTGGGACTTTGCTCAGATTGTAGCCAAAGTCCCTGAGGGTTTGCCTCATCCAAAGTAGTTGCGCGCAACACTGTCCTGCTGCAACATACTCGGCCTCAGCGGTGGATAGGGCAACGGAGGTTTGTTTCTTAGAGTTCCATGACACCAGGGACCTTCCTAAGAATTGGCACGTCCCTGATGTACTCTTCCTATCGACCTTACATCCAGCATAGTCGGAATCTGAGTACCCAATCAAGTCAAAGTTAGACCCCTTTGGATACTAGATCCCGAAGCAAGGCGTAGCAACTAAATATCGAAGGATTCGCTTCACAGCCACTAAGTGACACTCCTTCGGATCGGATTGAAATCTAGAACACATGCATACGCTAAGCATAATATCCGGTCTACTAGCACATAAATAAAGCAAAGAACCTATCATGGACCGGTATGCTTTTTGATCAACGGACTTACCTCCTTTGTTGAGGTCGGTGTGTCCGTCGGTCCCCATCGAAGTTTTTGCGGGCTTGGCATCCTTCATCCCAAACCGCTTCAGCAGATCTTGCGTGTACTTCGTTTGGGAGATGAAGGTGCCGTCCTTGAGTTGCTTCACTTGGAACCCAAGGAAGTAGTTCAACTCGCCCATCATCGACATCTCGAATTTCTGCGTCATCACTCTGCTAAACTCTTCACAAGACTTTTGATTAGTAGAACCAAATATTATGTCATCGACATAAATTTGGCATACAAAAAGATCACCATCGCAAGTCTTAGTAAAAAGAGTTGGATCGGCTTTCCCAACCTTGAAAGCATTAGCAATTAAAAAGTCTCTAAGGCATTCATACCATGCTCTTGGGGCTTGCTTAAGTCCATAGAGCGCCTTAGAGAGCTTACACACGTGGTCGGGGTACCGTTCATCCTCAAAGCCAGGGGGTTGCTCCACGTACACTTCCTCCTTTATTGGCCCGTTGAGGAAAGCGCTCTTCACATCCATTTGGTACAACCTGAAAGAATGGTGAGCGGCATATGCTAGCAAGATACGAATGGACTCTAGCCTAGCCACAGGAGCAAAAGTCTCCTCAAAGTCCAAACCTGCGACTTGGGCATAACCTTTTGCCACAAGTCGAGCCTTGTTCCTTGTCACCACTCCGTGCTCGTCTTGTTTGTTGCGGAACACCCACTTGGTTCCCACAACATTTTGCTTGGGACGAGGCACCAGCGTCCAAACTTCATTGCGCTTGAAGTTGTTAAGTTCCTCCTGCATGGCCAACACCCAATCCGGACCTAGCAAGGCCTCCTCTACCCTGAAAGGCTCAATAGAGGAGACAAAAGAGTAATGTTCACAAAAATTAACTAGTCGAGACCGAGTAGTTACTCCCTTGCTAATGTCACCCAGAATTTGGTCGACGGGATGATCCCTTTGAATCATCGCTCGAACTTGGGTTGGAGGTGCCGGTTGCGCTTCTTCCTCCATCATGTGATCATCTTGCGCTCCCCCTTGATCACACGCCTCCTATTGATGAACCTGTTCATCGTCTTGAGTTGGGGGATGCACCGTTGTTGAGGAAGAAGGTTGATCTCGTCCATCTTGTTCCTGTGGCCGAACGTCTCCAATCGCCATGGTTCGTATCGCGGCCGTTGGAACATCTTCTTCATCTACATCATCACAATCAACAACTTGCTCTCTTGGAGAGCCATTAGTTTCATCAAATACAACGTCGCTAGAGACTTCAACCAAACCCGATGATTTGTTGAAGACTCTATACGCCTTTGTATTTGAATCATAACCTAATAAAAACCCTTCTACGGCTTTGGGAGCAAACTTAGAATTTCTACCCTTCTTCACTAGAATGTAGCACTTGCTCCCAAATACACGAAAGTACGATACATTAGGTTTGTTACCGGTTAGTAGCTCATACGAAGTTTTCTTGAGGAGGCGATGAAGGTAGACCCTGTTGATGGCGTGGCAAGCTGTGTTCACAGCTTCCGACCAAAAGCACTCGGGGGTCTTGAACTCTCCAAGCATCGTTCTTGCCATATCGATCAGCGTCCTGTTCTTCCTCTCTACCACTCCATTTTGCTGTGGTGTGTAGGGAGCGGAGAACTCGTGCTTGATCCCTTCCTCCTCAAGGAACTCCTCCACTTGAAGGTTCTTGAACTCGGACCCGTTGTCGCTCCTTATCTTCTTCACCTTGAGCTCAAACTCATTTTGAGCTCTCCTGAGGAAGCGCTTGAGGGTCCCTTGGGTTTCAGACTTATCCTGCAAAAAGAACACCCAAGTGAAGCGGGAAAAGTCATCAACAATAACTAGACCATACTTACTTCCTCCTATGCTCAGATAGGTGACGGGTCCGAAGAGGTCCATATGCAGCAGCTCCAGAGGTCTTGACGTGGTCATCACATTCTTGGTGTGATGTGCTCCTCCCACTTGTTTACCTGCTTGACAAGCTGCACAAGGTCTATCTTTTTCGAAATAAACATTTGTTAGACCTATCACGTGTTCTCCCTTTAGAAGCTTGTGGAGGTTCTTCATCCCCACATGTGCTAAGCGGCGATGCCACAGCCAGCCCATGCAAGTCTTAGCCATTAAGCATGCATCTAGACCGGCCTCTTCTTTTGCAAAATCAACTAAGTAAAGCTTGCCGTCTAGTACACCCTTAAAAGCTAGTGAACCATCACATCTTCTAAAGACAGACACATCTACATTAGTAAAAAGACAATTATATCCCATATTGCATAGTTGACTAACAGATAGCAAATTGTAGCCAAGAGACTCAACTAAAAACACATTTGATATTGAGTGCTCATTAGAAATTGCAATTTTACCTAACCCTTTTACCTTGCCTTGATTCCCATCACCGAATATAATTGAATCTTGGGAATCCTTATTTTTGACGTAGGAGGTGAACATCTTCTTCTCCCCCGTCATATGGTTTGTGCATCCGCTGTCGATAATCCAGCTTGAACCCCCGGATGCATAAACCTGCAAGGCAAATTTAGGCTTGGGTCTTAGGTACCCAACTCATGTTGGGTCCTGCAAGGTTAGCACATATATCCTTAGGGACCCAAATGCAAGTTTTATCTCCCTTGCATCTTGCCCCTAACTTCCTAGCAATTACCTTCTTACCCTTTCTATAGATAGCAAAGGGAGCATTGCAAGCATAATAAATGGTAGATGGTTTGTTCACAACTTTTCTAGGAACATGAGCAAAATTTCTCCTAGGCATATGCACAACATTTCTCCTACACATATCTCTATCATGCTTATAGGAAGAACTAGAAGCAAACATGGCATGAGACTCATAAACATGTGAATCAAAATCATTATAAGCATTTCTAGCATGTCTCCTATCATGGTACAAGAAAGCATGGTTCTTTTTAGCACTACTAGCCATAGGGGCCTTCCCTTTCTCCTTGACGAAGATGGGAGCCTTATGGCTTGTTAAGTTCTTGGCCTCTCTCTTGAAGCCAAGACCATCCTTAATTGAGGGGTCTCTACCAACCGTGTAGGCATCCCTTGCAAATTTTATTTTATCAACTTCACTCTTGCTAGTCTTAAGTTGGGCATTAAGACTAGCCAATTCCTCATTTAATTTGGAAATTAAAACTAGGTGTTCATTACAGGCATCAATATCGAAATCCTTACACCTAGTGCAAATCATAACATGTTCTTCACAAGAATTAGATTTATTTGCTACTTCTAATTTAGCATTTAACTCATTGTTAACACCTTGTAAAGTAGAAATGGTTTCATGACAAGTAGATAGTTCATAAGAAAGCATTTCATTTCTTTTAACTTCTAAAGCATATGATTTTTGTGCCTCTACAAATTTATCATGTTCATCATACAACAAATCCTCTTGCTTTTCTAAAAGCCTATCCTTTTCATTTAAGGCATCAATCAATTCATTGATTTTATCAATTTTATTTCTATCCAAACCCTTGAACAAGCTAGAGTAATCTATTTCCTCATCGCTAGAATCATCCTCACTTGAAGAAGCATACGTAGAGTCTCGAGTACATACCTTCTTCTCCCTTGCCATAAGGCATGTGAGACGCTCGTTGGGGAAGAGGGATGACTTGTTGAAGGCGGTGGCAGCGAGTCCTTCATTGTCGGAGTCGGAGGAGGAGCAATCCGAATCCCACTCCTTTCCTAGATGTGCCTCGCCCTTTGCCTTCTTGTATGCCTTCTTCTTCTCCCTCTTGTTCCCCTTTTCCTGGTCACTTTCATTATCGGGACAGTTAGCAATGAAATGACCAATCTTACCACATTTGAAGCACGAGCGCTTCTCCTTTGTCTTGGTCTTGCTTGGCTGTCCCTTGCGACCCTTAAGCGCCGTCTTGAAGCGCTTAATGATGAGGGCCATCTCCTCATTATTGAGCCCGGCCGCCTCAACTTGCGCCACCTTGCTAGGTAGCGACTCCTTGCTCCTTGTTGCCTTGAGAGCAATGGGTTGAGGCTCGTGGATTGGACCATTCAAGGCGTCGTCCACATACCTCGCCTCCTTGATCATCATTCGCGCGCTAACGAATTTCCCAAGAACTTCTTCGGGCGACATCTTGGTGTACCTGGGATTTTCACGTATATTGTTCACCAAATGAGGATCAAGAACGGTAAATGACCTTAGCATTAGGCGGACGACGTCGTGGTCCGTCCATCGCGTGCTCCCGTAGCTTCTTATCTTGTTGATAAGGGTCTTGAGCCGATTGTATGTTTGCGTCGGCTCCTCGCCCCTTATCATTGCGAACCGTCCAAGCTCTCCCTCCACCAACTCCATCTTGGTGAGCAAGGTGACGTCGTTCCCCTCATGAGAAATCTTGAGGGTGTCCCAGATCTGCTTGGCGTTATCCAAGCCGCTTACTTTATGGTATTCATCCCTGCACAAGGAAGCTAGAAGAACAGTAGTAGCTTGTGCATTCTTATGAATTTGTTCATTAATGAACATGGGACTATCCGAACTATCAAAGTGCATTCCACTCTCTACAATCTCCCATATACTAGGATGGAGAGAGAATAGGTGACTACGCATTTTGTGGCTCCAAAATCCGTAGTCCTCTCCATCAAAGTGTGGGGGCTTGCCGAGTGGAATGGAGAGCAAATGTGAATTTGAACTTTGCGGAATACGAGAGTAGTCAAAGGAAAAGTTCGAATTAACCGGTTTCCTTCTCTCGTAGTCGTTGTGGTCGTCGTCCTTTTGGGAAGAAGTAGACTCATCGCTGTCGTAGTAGACGATCTCCTTGATGCGCCTTGTCTTCTTCTTCTTCCCTTCCTTCCGTCTGTGGCCCGAGCCGGAGTCGGCAGGCTTATCGTCCTTCGGCTCATTGACGAAGGATTCCTTCTCTTTGTCGTTGATCACGATACCCTTCCCCTTAGGATCCATCTCTTCGGGCGGTTAGTCCCTTTGTGAAGAGAACGGCTCCGATACCAATTGAGAGCACCTAGAGGGGGGGGGGGGGTGAATAGGTGATCCTGTGAAACTTTAAAACTTAAGCCACAAAAACTTGTTAAGTGTTAGTACAATAATCACCAAGTGGCAAGAGAGGAGTCTCAACAAAACATAATACCACAAGAGATCAAACACAGAGATGACACAGTGGTTTATCCCGTGGTTCGGCCAAGACCAACGCTTGC
The DNA here is from genome assembly GCA_029449295.1 of Zea luxurians. Lineage (NCBI taxonomy): Eukaryota > Viridiplantae > Streptophyta > Magnoliopsida > Poales > Poaceae > Zea > Zea luxurians. The sequence continues at coordinate 111,738,140 of JAOPSE010000006.1, forward strand.
CTACTCCACGTTGTGGCGTCCCAACGGACGAGGGTTGCAATCAACCCCTCTCAAGTGGTCCAAAGACCAACTTGAATACCACGGTGTTTTGTTTTGCCTTTCAATATCCCGTTGCAAGGAATCTCCACAAATTGGAGTCTCTTGCCCTTACAAGTATATGATCACAAAGAAGCACAGAGTAAGGGAGGGAAGCAACACACACAAATCCACAGCAAAATGCGCACACACACGGCCAAGAATCGAGCTCGAATGAGTATCTCAAAGTTCTCACTAGAACGGAGCTCGAATCACTTAGAATCACAAACGAATGCGCAAAGAATGAGTGTGGATGATCAAGAATGCTCTAAGGTTGCTTGTATATCTCCTCCATGCGCCTAGGGGCCCCTTTTATAGCCCCAAGGCAGCTAGGAGCCGTTGAGAGTAAATCTGGAAGGCTATCCTTGCCTCCTGTCATCGGGTGCACCGGACAGTCTGGTGCACACCGGACACTGTCCGGTGCCCGATTTCTTTCCTTAAACGGCGCTGCCGACCGTTGCAGACCGTTGCAGATCTGGGAGCCGTTGGCGCACCAGACAGTCCGGTGCCGTCTTCTAGCCGTTGGCTCGGCCACGTGTCCCGCGCAGATTGCGCGGCCGACCGTTGGCCCGGTCGACCGTTGGCTCACCGGACAGTCCGGTGCACACCGGACAGTCCGGTGAATTTTAGCCGTACGCCGTCGGCGAATTCCCGAGAGCGGCCAGTTCGCGCCGAGTCAGTCTGGCGCACCGGACACTGTCCGGTGCACACCGGACAGTCCGGTGTGCCAGACCGAGCTGAGTCTTGGCTGTACACAGCCAAGTCTTTTTCTCCTCTTTTCTTTTCTTCTTCTTTCTGTTTCTAACACTTAGACAAGTATATTAGTACACAAAACCAATGTACTAAGGCTTAGAAACATACCTTTACTTCATGATTTGCACCTTGTTCATCCATGGACATAAAATCACATTTAAGCACTTGTGTTGGCACTCAATCACCAAAATACTTAGAAATGGCCCAAGGGCACATTTCCCTTTCACTGCCCTTGACGGAGTCCGGGACACTTGTGCAGGCGTGCGCTGCTGTACGGCGTGTACATCAGCAGTCCCAGAGTCAGGGCGGTCGGGTACTCGTGGCGCGGAGGAGGCAACTTCTTGCTCCATCACCAAATCTTCTGAAGTTTCGGCGCGGTGCTCGATGATCCGCACCATCATGCTGAGCGAGGAAACAAGCAAAAACTTCAAGCCTAGCCCCTACCTGGCGCGCCAAATGTCGGAGGGGAAATCTCTCCGGCCGGGTGGCGGATTGCACCCGCCCTAAATCCTAAAAAGAGGAGGGGCCTAAGCGTTTTGCTTGTTTCGAGACTGGTGGATGAACACACGAGAGCACACGAGGGTTTAGAGTGGTTTGGGCCGCCGGAGCGTAATACCCTACTCCACTGTTTGATGTATTGCTTGAGAGCTTGTATGAACTTGTGAGTGTGTGAGTGAGCCTAAGATTGGATCTGTGTTGTAACGCCGCATGCCTCCCCTTTTATAGATGAAGGGGGACATGCACAAAGGTACTGAGCCCCGACATGCGGGCCCAGGGACGTAGCGAATACAGCATATGGAGCCACAAATGCCCGCTGCTGGGGCGATCTTCTAGTATCCTGATACCCGAGATCTGCGTATCCTCGACGTGCAAGGGAGGCTTCTTGTAGAAGGGATGATGAGTACAGTGCGCCGCTCGGCATGGACGCATTGTTCGCCAACAGACCCAGCAGGCGCGTCGCCTGCTGGATGACCTTGACGCCGCCTGCCAGCGGATTGGACATGATGCATTAAATGCTGGAAGGGCACGTCGCCCGTTAGCGTGGTGGCAGGCGGCGCGTCCTCTCCGCAATAAATGCAGAGGCTGCACGACTTTATGAGCTTTACGTCAGGCTCGGCCCGTTGGCTTACGCCATGGGCCACAAGCCGCGCGTCGGCAGCGGGGAGTGCAGGGCAAGGCCTAGACACGTGCCAGCACCGGACCCCTACTCTTGCCAGGGTCCTTCTTGTCCCGGGACCTTGCTAAGGTTCGGACCTTACTCGGAGGGGGCTAGGGCCTTCCCAAGGGACCCGGCGTGCCTTCTTGGGGCCCTGAACTTGTACGTATAGGGGTCCGGTGTCCTTCTGCGGGGGTCTAGACCCAACAATGAATACTGGGATGCACTACCTTTCCTTGCCACGTGGCGCCCTTGAACCTGCCCATGTGGTGAGGTTGGGCACCATTCTCCACGTGGCCTTGAGGTGTTGCACGGGTGCGGCGTTTTCATGTTGTAGAAGAGGGTACCCCTGATTGAGGGTACTGACAGTGTATGTTTTCTTAATTATAGAACGGGTGTTTTTCCAAACAAACTGATCATAAAATTTATGCACTAAGACCTTGTTTGGTTTGAGGTGATTAAAATTTAGTGACTAAAGCTTAGTCACTTACTCACTTTTAGGTCCTAAAGAAGCAAACATGGTGACTAAATTGGGGTGACTAAATTTTAGTTATTCAGTCACCAAGGAGGTGACTAAAATGGACTAAAGTATGATTTTTACCTTATTTGTCCTCTCCACTTTCTTTTTGGAAAAATTTCTGGCATGCCATGAGATTTTATACCTATTCCTTGTGTGCCACTGAGTGCCGTATATGTATATTTTTTATGTATTACATGTGGAGCCAGTGGCATACAAAGAACGAGTATATTTTCCAATGGCATACAACGATTTGACCCTTCTTTTTCAGCAAACATCCACTAATTAATAGAGATAATATTATCATTATTCACATCAATTAATGGTCTTTAGTCTAGTTTAATCACAGAAACCAAACGGTATATTTTAGCGACTAAACTTTAGTTAACCAAACAGGGTCTAAAAGAGTAAAACTCTACGATGGATGACAGGATAAGAGTGCCGATGATAGATAATACGATCGTTAACGTGGTCGGAAACGGAAAAGTGATTACCCTCACCAATCGTTAAGCAACAGCTCATCAAAAAGGAAATAAATAAACAATAGCGTGAAGATAGCGACACATCCGGGGTGAAACAGTGATTATTACTCCTTAATTAACCAGATCGAAACGAAAAGGCAGAGAGGGAGGGATCTCCGTCTCCACGCCGCGTCCTCCCGCACGAATCCGCGCTCCGGCCAACGGGCCAAGCCCTAGCCACCCCCGCCCATTCATGGTGGGCGGGCCGTGAGATCTCTAGGGAGGCTTGTCGGCGTCGTCGGGCGGGAGGGGAGGAGATGGGCGCCCGGAACAGCGCTGCCGCCACGCCGGTGCTGCTCAACGTGTACGACCTCACGGCCGCGAACGATTACCTCTACTGGCTCGGCTTCGGCGTCTTCCACTCCGGAATCGAAGGTTCTCGTGGCGATCTATCCTCTTCCCCTTTCTTTTTGTATCCGTTCTGCGGTAGAATGATAGGAGTAGATTATCAGCATGGCGCTGATTTTATATAATTCTTTTTTTTGTCACTACTTTATGGTCAAATTACTAGGATATTGATAGTCTCCGGAACAAAATGTATTTGTATGGCTGATCAATGGAAAAGGGACGGGGAAATAAAGATTATAGAAATGATATTGCTCTGTTTTAGCAAGAATTTTAGGGAGAATCGTGTGCCAAGTCTGTCTAGCCGCCAAAAATGACCACTTTATGCTCCGCGAGATTTCCTAGTATCATACGAAAATGTGCATCCACCAACGTAGCATCTCTACAACCTTCCTTGATTACATGGATTTCTACAACTTGGCCAATCCCTGAACCAATACTGCTCTTAAAAAAATAATATGTCTGCATTTACCCTGGATCTAGATGTCATGATGTTTATTTCAGTATCTAATAACTAATTTACAGAAGGTTTACTATTTTTTCTCTTCTCTTCAAAATGAACAGTCCATGGCACGGAATATGGGTTTGGAGCCCACGACTACCCATCCAGTGGTGTGTTTGAGGTGGAATCAAAGAGTTGCCCTGGCTTTATCTACAGAAGAACAGTGTGGCTAGGCACAACAGACATGTCTCAGGAAGAATTCCGCTCGTTTATTGAAAAACTTGCAGGTGATTATCATGGCGACACATACCATTTAATTAACAAGAACTGCAATCACTTCACAGATGATGTCTGCCAGAACTTAACTGGGAAACCCATCCCTTCCTGGGTGAATAGGCTTGCAAGAGTAGGTCGGTATCTGTGTTACTGCCGATATGTTGGTTTCCTCTTTCCTTTTATACTTGAAACTATGGGCAGCTGACTTAATCTTTTCTTAAAAAATTTAGGGTCAGTTTTCGATTGCCTTCTTCCAGAAAGCGTTCAAGTTTCTCCTGTAGGTCGTGTCCCAACGAGTCGGCGAATATCCGGTAAGTATCTACTTGAACTCTCAATTGCTTGCTTCTTTCTATTTCTATCATTTCAATTTAATGTTCAAACTGTATAAACCTAAGAACAATGGCCTTTTGCACGTGATTCAACTCAGTTTATAGTTTCAAACTTTCAATGCTGTGTTATGCTACTTTCACGAAAATGTGTCATTGACATGGAGCAATAATTTCTTTGTAGTCTTGCACGGTATTGTGATATTTTACCTTCTCTGTGAACAGGGGGCTTTCTTGATTTTGTTAATTTAACTGTATGTATCTGCACTCACTCCATGGAGATTAAAATGAAGTCTTACTTTCTTATGTGCTAATCAGAGCTTGGACATGTTATATGTCTCTTTCCGTGCACAATTACTGGTGATATAAATCTCAATATGTTATGATCAATTTCAATATATTTCAGAAATTAATATTACTAGGTAACTCATGTATAATGGTTGCTTTTTAAGCAAATGCCAAACAAATATAGAGAAGGGGGGTTCAAACAGATATGATCTTGCACTATTTACAATCTTGTTAACCATCTTGTCTATTTCTCTTAAAATATTACTCAGACGATGATTTGTATTCAATACATTCACCAATGGCCGACAAAGATGACAATGATGAGGACGAGGCCAAACACCTGCTGCCAGCTCCATCCAACGACCAGCTTTCTGTAGATGTACCGCCAAAGCTAGCAAAAGATCTTCTCTGAACCACTCCATGTTCATATGCGCCTACCATACTTCAACTCATATAGCCATTGGTGCTAAAATGATCCTCAAGATGGCTTGACACAGATAGGGATTGGGCATATTTGATTAAAGATGAAGCTCTAATTTCTTGTGGTTTACCAGTTTGCAGTTTCACCTTGCTGTCTCATCTCAGCAAACAGTTGTCATCTATGGTAGTAGTGGCATACTGGCATGATTGTTACCCTGCCATTTAGCACATCTGGAAATTGCAAATTTGGAATGTGGGGTTCCGGTACCTGTTAGGAATCAGGACTGTCGATGCTTGTTGAGCCCCAGTGTTGAAGGCACATACTGTAACATGTTACTATCAAAAAGAGTGTACATGTACATGGCTACAGTATTCGCCACGAATCCAAATGGGCGAATCTCTGTTGGGCTGCTTAAGCGCCTGTAGTGACATGGAACATCTTTTTGTTCCGGGCTATTGAACATCGAATATTCGAACCCAACCATGTGGTTCTGTCGCTGACGCCTGTTATGCTGTAATAATGTGAGATTACCTTTTGCTGTCGCTGATGCTCATTATGAAATGATGTATCCTGGTTCATCTCTGTATCCAAAGACCTGGGCTTATATTATAGAACTAGCCAGTTACTCGTGCTTTGCTATGGTTTTTATATATCATACTAGGTCCATGCCCATGCGTTGCTACGGGAGTAAAAAAATTATGTAAAACATAGATACAGAACGACAAACATCACTATGACATGCAAAATCAGTGTGACAAATATTATCAATATCACTTTAAATTATTTCTAAAGAGTCATGTTGGCCTAAAACACAAGCAACACAAATTGCCTCAAACAACACAGAACAGGTACACCAACTTGTGATGCTGTTAGTTTTGTGTCTATGACCACACAACAACACAATGCTAATTTGATAAAAAGGCATACAGACACATAACTGGAACTGATCTCCAATTCTTAGATAAATTTCACAACAAAGCATCAGCACAGGTTACACTCATAGCAATGTTCATACATCATAAGTTCACAACCAAATAGCGATGTGCCACTGAATCCAAGGCATTGGCTTCCTCGGCGACGACACTGGCCACAGCAACGACGACAAATCCCACCTTGTCCATAGCGATGGCGGCTAGTGCGCGCTTCCTCGGCAGTAGTGCGCGCTTCCTCGGCAGTGACTGCAGTGGCCCTCGTGGCGTCCAGAGCTTCAACCACGCCTAGCGTCGGGGAACCATGCCTCATCCCACTGTTATAATAATCTCCTTCCTCCCCCACTCTTCATTGTAGCCATAAGCAGGTGGAGGGGCTATTGCTAATACCTGTTCACATTCAAAAGAAAAGCATAGCTCTTTCTGGTTTTAAGGTTAACCATAAGGCAGCACCGCAATTCATTCCTAACGATAATCTATACAGTAGCAGGGATCAAAACTTATACTTACACATATTTAGGGAATAACTCAGAGAATCACAAACATAATTTCGCAAGCTCTTTCTGGTTTTAAGGTTAACCAAAAAATTCCATGTCAGTAATGTTGGACAACAGGTTCAGCTAGAGAGCACTAAAACAAAAGTGATCAAAGAAAAGCATAGCTATGGAAGATGACACCAGTTTTTGAACATTTAGACTTCACAAAAATATTGAACTTAAGCAGCAGGAGACATGACTCAAAGTGGACTATGCCTACTCCTAGCCTTGTTTAGGTGGAAGCATGCACTAAAATAAAAGTGATCAAAGCAAAGCTTAGCTATAGAAGATGACACCAGATTTCGAACATTCATACTTCACAAAAATATTGAACTTAAGTAGGAGGAGACATGACTCAAGTGAACTATGCCTACTCCCAACCTTGTTTAGGCGGAAGCATGCAGATTAGTTCAAAAAAGGCAGGAGGAAGCAAATTCTAAATTACCATCTTATGTCCAAGTGAATAGAAACAAAGAGGGTGTCTCTATCCAAGTGAACAGAAATAAATTAACAATCCTCATAGATTAGTCTAAGTGAACAGAAATAAAGAGGGATGCTTCTATCCTAGTGAACAGAAATAATAGTAACAATTATCACATTAGTCCAGAAAAAGACAGGTCTCATACCTCACTCAAGCAGGATGCCAATGATTAGAGAGTTGTCGGAGAATGAAAAGGTGCCCACCCCCCCTCGCCCTTCGCGTTCAGCAAGCTTGATAGCCCTAAAACAAAAGTTATCAAAGCCAACATGACATTATTATCGCGAAACATAGCTCATCAGGTGACACTAATCAGATCACTGATATGGTACACATAAGTTACTAAAATTCAAAAAACAATAGTAGTGTCGATAACAATAAAGTTATTTAATGACGCTAAATATCATTACCAGATTCCCGACCTAAGTTGCTTTGAGTCTGGTAGTAATCTATAGCCTCATTACAGATCATGTCTATTGGTTATATCAATTCAGCAAGAAGTATGAACAGGGCCAGGAAAGCATTCAACGTTGCCAATTAAAGATTCATGGTTACGTGTACCCTGACCTGTTCAACAAGAAGTGCAAGCTGCATTTCTTTCTTCTGTGATGATGGTGCATATCTGAACAGAATCTTTGGTCTCCTAGTCCCTTTAAGCATGTAATCAGTCTTCTTGAATCAGGTGGCCTTACTAATCTCACACCATATACATCGTGGAGCTTCCACTGGCATCTGTAGAATGTAAGGGAAGCTCAATCTGAAATTAAAAGTACATGTAATTGAGCTTCTATTGCCAAGCATCGGACACAAGTTTTTTCCCCCGAAAAGGCGGCAAGAGAGTTTGATTACATGTTTGCGTACTTTATGGTAAATGTTTGCGTACTTTATGGACCAAACAAAATGTTTGCTTCTAGCACCTACTTGAACAGCTGGATTGCCTGCATCTAACAGCATAAGAAATTCTATCGAAGAGGAAAACAAATCATAATGTGTTCCTTTATGTTCAACTTCAGCAATAAAAGGCATACTTTTAAAAAAATTATCAGATAGTTTAGAAACAAACACCATCCATCTTGCTGTCCTACTCGAAAATTAATCGGACAATACAAGCAAAAACAGAAAGCACAAATAAAGTTAAGTAACACAAATAGTTACTTTAATAAAAGGATTCTTACTCTAGGGCATGATATGTGAAGGCTTGACATGAGTTCAAGTGCAAGTGGACAGACATATCCTAAGTCTGGTTCGAGACTGAAGTCTGCTATTTTTGCCTTGAAGTCTCATAAATGACCTGGCATATTAGATGAATAATAGAATTAGTTTCTCAGTGTCCACGATACGATTCTACTCTGACTGCCTGCTGGTGCTGGGTCATGGACTTACAGCTTTGGTGAAGGTCATGGACTTGTAATCGTTCCAGTCAAGGGGATCCTCTGGCGACTTAGCCTTCCTGATGTCAAGGTGCTCTTTCTGCAACAGCCAGCAGACCATCCCTAAGCTCATGGATTACAGGGCTAATTGTTTTTTTGGCTGTGGAATTGAGCTCGGTTGCAGAAGTTATGTGTACCCTTATCTGTCCGAGAGCTTTGGGGTTGTCGGACAGGTACTTCACCGCCATCATCGAGGTGGTCGACACAGTCTCGTACCTAGAGTATATGAGGGTGATGAGAAGGTCGATGATCTGGTCGTCGCTGAGCTTCGCCCTGGTACCCTCGTTGCCGCTGAGCAGCGCGTCCATCATGTCATCTCGGGCGCAGCCAGAGGACCTCCGGTCAGCGATCATCTGCCGCAGCATTGCCACGAGCTTCTTCCTTGCCTGAAAGACCAGCACTGCTGCGGTTAGATGGGGCTTAGTCGTCCAGCTCGACTTCTTCTTCTTTTTTTCCTTTCCTTCTGATGTTTTCAGGTATTGCAAAGTAATGAGAAAGAAAGAAAAAAACAGTACCTGGAGCCCTTTGCTGTAGTTGGTTCCTGGGACGTTGATTGGCAGGGAGAAGGTGCCAAGTACAAGGGTGTACAGCTCTGCCTTTAGGGCGTCGGAGAGTGGACCAGCAGAGATGCCAGCGATCTGCCTAAGAGTCGAGAGCAAAGCCATCTGATGCAAGGGAGGGGGAGGGAGAGAGAGAGAAACAAAGAAAGGCAGATAAGATTCTGCAATAATAATAATAATAATAATAATAATAATAATAATAATAATAATAATAATAATAATAATAATAATAATAATAATAATAATAATAATAGTAATAATTAAGTTGGCATGCTCTAATGCAAATGGAAGGTATGGAGCGTTTCTTTTGCATTGAGACATGTGAGGTGGTGATGATGGTGCTGGAGTGTTCGTTGTGCACTTTGGAATGTGTAGATGATTGTTGCTACTTTACGTTTCTTTTTAAATTACATGTGATCATGTAATTTAAAAAGAAGGGCAGATAACATCTATTTAATAAAGCTACTCTACAACTTCCACAAAAGTAAATGATTGTTGCTGCCATGTGATCATGTCTTTCCTCTAGGTTTGAATATGTCCGAAGCTCCTAAGGATTCCATGGAAGTTGACCTGGTGCAGAAAACAGAAAAAGTAAAAGTTACAGGAGAACTGTCATCTGAAGAAGTTGAGACTGCAAGGCAAACATCTGAAGTGGAAGCTGCAGACAGTACATTTGTCAGTGAAGTTGACAGGCTTGAGAAAGCAGGAAATATTGATGCTGAGCTAATTGTCCATGTGAATCAGATTGGGGAAGGTGCAGAAGCTGCATCTGTATCTGAAGAGTCATCTCAGCAAGTGGGCGACATTGAGCAAGCTTACACTCAAAAGGAAGCGTCAGTCAGTGATCTACCCACAGAGATAGAAACCTTAGAGCACACTGTATCTCCTGTGTTACAAAGTCAAACCCCTGGTGAGAAGCTAGTGAGAAGCCGGTTCTAGTGGTAGATGTGCCTGCTGCTGGTTCTACCACTCCTGAACATGCTGAAGCCGGTAAGGAGACTTCTTAGAGCCCTGTGCTTGTAGGTGTGCTTACAATTAGGAACATTATAAATGGTAAAGTGCTTTTGAAATTTGAATGCAATACTCTAGTTTGGCTGTTGAAGGGTCTCTTTCTACTTGTTACTTTTAGGCACTGTGTTTAGAGAGCCTATTATATGCAAAATCGTTTAGAGAGCCTATTACAAGTGGAAAAACACGACTGGATAAAGAAGTAGGATGCCATACTGCTTTTTCAGCATCTTCAACAGTTGAATACTCCACAAAAGAATGAAGCTACAAAACAAAATTATAAAAATAGTACAACTGATTAGTTATTATACATCACAAAGCTATTGTTCAATGATAAACTTTTAGCACCCTGACAGTACATAATATCATAGTGCAAACCTTATTAGCAAAAATCATCTCAATCCTTGATGTTCTGTTAGCTGCTGCTGGAGAAATATCTTATGGATAACAGGTACGTATAGATTTCACATTGCAATTCAGATAACATTATAGCTCTCATGAGATTACTATTGTATCTGAGTCGCAACTATTTGTGTAACAGGTATAGACATGGTCATACTTCCCAACAGCTGAGAAAATCTTCATCAGAGTCTGATGCTTTTGATCATCAGGTAAATTTTCAGCAACAACAATACGAGACTGCACAAAATACAAAATACAACAGCCTATAGACAGTACATAATTTGTTAAACTAATTTAATACTAACCTGAACTTCTTCAGCATTGAAGGGCTGTAAGCGTTTAACATGTTTCCCATCCTCTGAAACAACCTATAGATGATATCAACATTATCTTAGTGAACATGAGAACATTAAAGCATTTGCATAACCACTCAGCTAGCATTTGCATAATCATGTCTCTGCTAACATTTGCATCTCCATCGAAGGCTAAGGAACAGAATGATGGAAGCAAGTCCAATCAAGTAGCAGGGGATGGGACGACGCAGGAAGGGATGATAGGGGGAGATCATGGCGGACAAACTCACAGGATAACACACAATAAACTCAATGGAGAAAGAACTCGAGATCGAAAAAAGAAAAGGAAAACGTCACCTTGTACAGATGAGATTGGACCTGCTCTCGCCTCGGCTTGGGCGTGCACCACCGCGGGCTCAACATCTCCGTTGACAGCGTGGGTGCCTCTGCCTCGGATTCACTTCCTCGCCTCGCGCTCCGTCAACCACATCGACGCACATCCGACGGTGATTCGCCGTCCCGCCTCGCGGGCTCGACACCTCCATCGACGGTGATGACCGTCTGAAATGAGAAAATATTAGAATAACAAGAAACTAAAGCACAAGAAATGAAACACAATACTGGCCGATCGAATGGCAAAAGACGGATTTATGAAACTTTACATGAACAACAAGCACAGTTTGCAAAATAAGCATGTTCGTACCTGTAGGAGGTCTGTTGGTATCTCACTTGCTGATTCACGAAGGATGGCATTAAACATGGCAACATCCAAACGGGCTACACACTGCTCCATCACCTAATAATGAAGAACTCGCAAAGTTCAGAAATATACTTGCAGTAACAAAATTGAAAGTATATAGAGCCAAAGGTGACAAAAGCGAAGCTTCAGCGACGACAACGAAAACTTCCATCTAGAAGCGATGCCCAAAAGAAGCCCTCGAGAAGCCCCTCTCCCGTGTAAGCGCTGCATCCCACAATCTTCTAGTGTCTGCTTCTGTCCACCACTTCCAGATTCAGAACCTGAAAAAAGATTGAAGGTGAGTCGGCCTGCCGTGAAAAAGGCCATAAACTAATTCAGATGGGGAACTGCGCTTTCTGCATTAGCAGCGCAAACAAAAGAGAGTACGAAAACCAAATGCTATCACTATCAGCTATGATGAAAATTTCAGGTCATGTTACCCTTTGGCTACGCACAAGCAGGTTGTTTTTGTAGATTGTTATCACAACAGGAATGTAAGGAGTAAGGATGTAGCTGCACACGACACACCATGCCCCAAACCCATCGCTATAAACAATAGCAGCGTGAGATGCCCCGTAAAATAACTAATCTTACTGAATCCAACCACAGATAGAAGAAGGAAGCTGCAAGAATAGAATGATGCTCTAATGTGGTGCACGGAGAGTCCTCTCCACGGCACTTGAGGTTTTGTGTGGTGGCTTAGGTTGGATGAAACCAAAGGCAAATTTGTTGATCTCAGTTGTTACAAGTCATGACTAAGACTAACCTCACCAACTCCCTATTGATGATAAAAAACGGCGTACTACACACTGTAAATCAAATCTGATTTATAAGAAAACAAAATGCAGACAATGTACAAAGTAGTACAATTGGATGCAACTATCGCAATACACAACTACACACTGAAATTTGATTTCTACATGCTTTTGTCACCTTTGGCTCTATATACTTGCAGAAATATACGTGTAGAAATATACTTGCTGTAATCAATATTATGCCACGAAAAAAAGCACAAAGGTGGAAGTTCTACAATGGTGTGAAGATGCCGACCTCATCGTAGTACTACGTCTTGAGGTAGTTCTTCAGCGCCACGATGTTGCCATATGCCTCTGCTTTCTCCAAAGCGACAGTGGCAATACGTCGAGGTCCTCGTTGTGGCACCGATACATCAAGGACCTCACAGTGGTGGCTGCACTTGTGTACCTCCCTAACGATCTACCACTTTTATACTATTGAAATTAGAAGACAATTAATAGCATATACAGTTGGTTAGGAAGAAGCACACTTTCTGCAGATGACTTATGCATGGTGAACTAACACTAAGGAAGTAGCATAGAAAACAGTTGGAGCAGAAAATAGAAATAAAAACTTGCACTACATTCATTTACCTATAGAAGCACTTTGAGGCAAAGATGATTTTAGGCTACCAAGAATAACATCATGCACATACCTGTCTTTGGCTAGGGTGGTTCCGTGGGGGTGATCCACCAAGCGACAGGGACGGGAGGAGCCTCTTCACTATAATTTGTTGCCTGTTTCTTTTTATTTAAAATACAAAGTGAGAAGCTGAACCAAATCCTATTGTACCAAAGCTTATTAGAGGTACCAATATATGAATTAGTATATGATTCAAAAGTGATAAATTCAATACATAGGAGCCATCAAATTCAAAAGTAGTTTTTCCCTTGATTAGCAGAACCTACTTATCCCTCGATTAGCTGGCCCTAAAATATAATGTGCAACACGTGGGTGCTGAAGCCTGAAGGAAAGGTCCCAGTCCCTGCTCTTCAGATTGCACAGCCCCTCATTCTTGCATATCCCAACCTCCAGTTCAAAAACTATTACAGTTTTTCTTGCTGCAACATAGCAATGGATGGATGTGTTTTTTTAACTATTGAAATTGAGCTTATCTTGCAGAAAAATTATTTGTTTATTACTCAATATGAAAACAACCGTTTTGGATGTTTGAGATGATCGACATGATGTAGAATGAACGATGTGAAATTCAGACATTCAGTTCGATAGTCAGCAAAACCACCTCCACGGGTTTTAACAATTTAGGGATAAAAATACAAATATTTTGAGATGACTACATAGACTTTATATCATCATAAACAAAAAGGTTAAACATGGTTTGTCTTTTATTTTTGCTGCAAAGTTGGCACAGATATGATAACATGCATAAGTTATAAACAACATTTACCTAAATGCTAAACATAACAGTCAATTACTATTTAACCATTAATTGGGATAAACAGAAACATCTTATCAGTTATCATTGTGCACGGCACCACATTTATATATAATGTCAATATGCTTATATGCATAATTTGATACTAGCAGTTTGTATTTTCACTATATTATTCTTCCCCACTTACATGCATCACACTGTACCTCACCAAATTAATTAAGGACCATCACAACATTATTCCCCAAATTAAGGAACATCACTATGTCATCAAGAAATGCAGCATTATATTACTGCTGGTATAATTACGGAAAATGAAAAAAAACTTGCCTTCGCCATGATGGTTATGATCAAAGTGCAAGCCTGGAATGACATGACATTGGTGTGGACGATGCTGAGGGGGAGCTCCTCCAACTCGGCGAGCACCCTCACGACCACACCCTTGCCATCCACACGATGGATTCTCACCATCACGTTCTTGTTCAAGAACCGGGCTTCTATCTCCAGCAACTGATTCGTCGCAGGCGACGCCCCCGACGAATCCCACGATGGGGAGCCAGCGTCGTCGCCAGGCACTACGATGCACGACTTCTTGATGAGCACCCAGGATTTGATGCTCCGGTCGTTACTGCCACTGCCGCCGTCTTCAAGCGCCTTGAGCTTTTCTTGGAGCTCCTTCACGTATCTCGTCGCATCAGAAAGGATTGTACCCTTGTCCATCTGATCCCAGCGCGTTGCGCGCGCGGTGCAGTTTTCTTTTCGTTAGCAACACAACAGAACAACAGATGCAGTAGAAGAATCGCAGGGGGATTCAGTGATAAATTGATTGGATCAGCACCTTCTTGAGGTCGGGGATGATGAAAGGGAAATGTGCCCTTGGGCCATTTCTAAGTATTTTGGTGGTTTAGTGTCCAACACAAGTGCCTAAGTGTAAAATGGTGGACAAAGTACAAATCAAGGATAAAGGTATGTTTCTCAGACTTAGTACATTGTTTTAGAGACTAATGTATTGTGTCTAAGTGCTGGAAACAGGAAAAATCCAATTGAAAATGCCTTGGCTCGAGCAGCCAAGACTTTGCTCAGTCTGGAGCACCGGACTGTCCGGTGGTGCACCGGACAGTGTCCGGTGCGCCAGGCTGGCTCTGGCGAACAGGCTGCTCTCGGGACTTCGACGGCGGTGTACGACTATAATTCACCGGACTGTCCGGTGTGCACCGGACTGTCCGGTGGGCCGTTCACAGGCGAACTCGTCGCTCTTGGGAATTCATCGGCGACATACGGCTATAATTCACCGGACTGTCCGGTGTGCACCGGACTGTCCGGTGAGCCAACGGTCGGCAGGGCCAACGGTCGGCCGCGCGATCTGCGCTGGACACGTGGCCGAGCCAACGGCTAGAAGAAGGCACCGGTCTGTCCAGTGTGCACCGGACATGTCCGGTGCGCCAACGGCTCTCTGGCTGCCAACGGTCGACTGCGCTATTTATGGAAGGAAATCGGGCACCGGACAGTGTCCGGTGTGCACCGGACTGTCCGGTGCGCCAGTCGACAGAAGGCAAGATCAGCCTTCCTAGATTGCTCTCAACGGTTCCTAGCTGCCTTGGGGCTATAAAAGGGACCCCTAGGCGCATGGAGGAGTACACCAAGCATTCCTACAACATTCCTAAGCACCAAGACATCGATTCCGCGCCTTTGATTCTTTGCGATAGCAATTAGAGCTCTAGTTGAGTGGTGAACTCATTGAGTTGTGTTGTGAGCTCTCGTTGCGACTTGTGTGCGTGGTGTTGCTGTGATTTCTTGTCTTGAGTGTGTTGCTAATCCCTCCCTTGCTCCGTGCTTCTTTGTGAACTTTAAGTGTAAGGGCGATAGGCTCCAAGTTGTGGAGATTCCTCGCAAACAGGATTGAGAAAAAGCAAGCAAAACACTGTGGTATTCAAGTGGGTCTTTGGACCGCTTGAGAGGGGTTGATTGCAACCCTCGTCCGTTGGGACGCCACAACGTGGAGTAGGCAAGCGTTGGTCTTGGCCGAACCACGGGATAACCACCGTGCCATCTCTGTGATTGATTTCTTGTGGTTATTGTGTTTTGACTCCTCTCTAGCCACTTGGCATTTACTGTGCTAACGCTTAACCAAGTTTTTGTGGCTTAAGTTCTCAAGTTTTATAGGATCACCTATTCACCCCCCCTCTAGGTGCTCTCAATTGGTATCGGAGCCGTTCTCTTCACAAAGGGACTAACCGCCCGAAGAGATGGATCCTAAGGGGAAGGGTATCGTGATCAACGATAAAGAGAAGGAATCCTTCGTCAACGAGCCGAAGGACGACAAGCCTACCGACTCCGGCTCGGGCCATAGACGGAAGGAAGGGAAGAAGAAGAAGACGAGGCGCATCAAAGAGATCGTCTACTACGACGACAGCGATGAGTCTACTTCTTCCCAAAAGGACGACGACCACAACGACTACAGGAAACCGGTCAATTCGAACTTTTCTTTTGATTACTCTCGTATTCCTCAAAGTACAAATGCTCATTTATTATCTATTCCACTTGGTAAACCTCCTCATTTTGATGGAGAGGACTACGGATTTTGGAGTCACAAAATGCGTAGTCACTTGTTCTCTCTCCATCCTAGTATATGGGAGATTGTAGAGAGTGGAATGCACTTTGATAGTACGGATAGTCCCATGTTCATTAATGAGCAAATCCATAAGAATGCACAAGCTACTACTGTTCTTCTAGCTTCATTGTGTAGGGATGAATACCACAAAGTGAGCGGCTTGGATAACGCCAAGCAAATATGGGATACCCTCAAAATCTCTCATGAGGGGAACGACGTCACCTTGCTCACCAAGATGGAGTTGGTGGAGGGCGAGCTTGGACGATTCGCGATGATAAGGGGCGAGGAGCCGACTCAAACATACAACCGGCTCAAGACCCTTATCAACAAAATAAGGAGCTACGGAAGCACGCGATGGACGGACCACGATGTCGTCCGACTGATGCTAAGGTCCTTTACCGTTCTTGATCCTCATTTGGTGAATAATATTCGTGAGAATCCCAGGTACACCAAAATGTCGCCCGAAGAAGTCCTTGGAAAATTTGTAAGCGGGCGAATGATGATCAAGGAGGCGAGGTATGTGGACGACGCATTGAATGGTCCAATCAACGAGCCTCAACCCCTTGCTCTCAAGGCAACAAGAAGCAAGGAGGCGCTACCTAGCAAGGTGGCACAAATTGAGGCGGCCGGACTTAATGATGAAGAGATGACCCTCATCATCAAAAGATTCAAGACGGCGCTAAAGGGTCGCAAGGGGCAGCCAAGCAAGACCAAGACAAAGGGGAAGCGCTCATGCTTCAAATGTGGTAAGCTTGGTCATTTTATTGCTAACTGTCCCGACAACGATAGTGATCAGGATCAAGGGAACAAGAGGGAGAAGAAGAAGAACTATAAGAAGGCAAAGGGCAAGGCACATCTTGGAAAGGAGTGGGATTCGGATTGCTCCTCGTCTGACTCCGACAATGAAGGACTTGCCGCCACCGCCTTCAACAAGTCATCCCTCTTCCCCAACGAGCGTCACACATGCCTTGTGGCAAGGGAGAAGAAGGTATGTACTCGAAACTCTACTTATGCTTCTTCAAGTGAGGAAGGATCTAGTGATGAGGATGAAATAGATTATTCATGTTTATTTAAGGGCCTAGATAGAACCAAGGTAGATAAAATTAATGAATTAATTGATGCCTTGAATGATAAGAATAGGCTTTTAGAAAAACAAGAGGACTTGTTGTATGAAGAACATGATAAATTTGTAGAAGCACAAAAATCTCATGCCTTAGAAGTTAAGAGAAATGAAATGCTTTCTTGTGAATTATCTTCTTGCCATGAGACGATTTCTAGCTTAAGGAGCATTAATGATAATTTGAATGCTAAATTAGAAATAGCTAGTAAATCAACAACTTGTGTAGAAAATGTTGTTATTTGCAATAGATGTAAAGATTTCGATATTGATGCTTGTAGTGAACACATAGCTTCGATTGCAAAGTTAAATGATGAACTGGCTAGTCTTAATGCCCAACTTAAGGCTAGCAAAAGTGATTTTGATAAACTAAAATTTGCTAGGGATGCCTACACGATTGGTAGACACCCCTCAATTAAGGATGGGCTTGGCTTCAAGAGGGAAACCAAGAACTTAACAAGCCATAAGGCTCCCATCTCCGCCAAGGAGAAAGGGAAGGCCCCTATGGCATGTAGTACTAAAAAGAACCATGCTTTTATGTACAATGATAGAAGACAATCTCATAGGAGTTGTAATGCTTTTGATTCACATGCCTATGATTCTTATGCTATGTTTGCTCCCAGTTCTTCCTATATGCATGGTAGAGATATGCCTAGGAAGAATATTCATCATGTGCCTAGAAAGAATAGTGTTCATGTTTCTAGGAAAGTTATGAATGGACCCTCTACAATTTATCATGCTTTAAATGCTTCCTTTGCTATTTGTAGAAAGGATAGGAAGATAGTTGCTAGGAAATTAGGGGCAAAATGCAAGGGTGATAAAACTTGCATTTGGGTCCCTAAGGAAATTGTGACTAACCTTGTAGGACCCAACAAGAGTTGGGTACCTAAGACCCAAGCCTAAATTTGCCTTGCAGGTTTATGCATCCGGGGGTTCAAGCTGGATTATCGACAGCGGATGCACAAACCATATGACGGGGGAGAAGAAGATGTTCACCTCCTACGTCAAGAATAAGGATTCCCAAGATTCAATCATATTCGGTGATGGGAACCAAGGCAAGGTGAAAGGTTTAGGCAAGATTGCAATATCTAATGAGCACTCTATCTCTAATGTGTTTTTAGTTGAGTCTCTTGGATATAATTTACTCTCTGTCAGTCAATTATGTAATATGGGATATAATTGTCTATTTACAAATGTAGATGTGTCTGTCTTTAGAAGATGTGATGGTTCACTAGCTTTTAAGGGTGTACTAGACGACAAACTTTATTTAGTTGATTTTGCAAAAGAAGAGGCCGGTCTAGATGCATGCTTAATGGCTAAGACTTGCATGGGCTGGTTGTGGCATCGCCGCTTAGCACATGTGGGGATGAAGAACCTCCACAAGCTTCTAAAGGGAGAACACGTGATAGGTCTAACCAATGTACATTTCGAAAAAGATAGACCTTGTGCAGCTTGTCAAGCAGGTAAACAGGTGGGAGGAGCACATCACAGCAAGAATGTGATGACCACTTCAAGACCTCTGGAGCTGCTGCATATGGACCTCTTCGGACCCGTCGCCTATCTGAGCATAGGAGGAAGTAAGTATGGTCTAGTTATTGTTGATGACTTTTCCCGCTTCACTTGGGTGTTCTTTTTGCAGGATAAGTCTGAAACCCAAGGGACCCTCAAGCGCTTCCTAAGGAGAGCTCAAAATTAGTTTGAGCTCAAGGTGAAGAAGATAAGAAGCGACAACGGGTCCGAATTCAAGAATCTTCAAGTGGAGGAGTTCCTTGAGGAGGAGGGGATCAAGCATGAGTTCTCCGCTCCCTACACACCTCAGCAAAATGGTGTGGTAGAGAGGAAGAACAGGACGCTCATTGATATGGCGAGGACTATGCTTGGAGAGTTCAAGACCCCCGAGCGTTTTTGGTCGGAAGCCGTGAACACGGCTTGCCACGCCATCAACAGGGTCTACCTTCACCGCCTCCTCAAAAAGACTTCATATGAGCTGCTAACTGGTAACAAACCCAATGTGTCTTATTTTCGTGTATTTGGGAGCAAGTGTTATATTCTTGTGAAAAAAGGTAGAACTTCTAAATTTGCTCCCAAAGCTGTAGAAGGGTTTTTATTAGGTTATGATTCAAATACAAAGGCGTATAGGGTCTTCAACAAATCATCGGGTTTGGTTGAAGTCTCTAGCGACGTTGTATTTGATGAGACTAATGGCTCTCCAAGAGAGCAAGTTGTTGATCTTGATGATGTAGATGAAGAAGATGTTCCAATGGCCACGATTCGCACCATGGCGATTGGAGATATACGGCCTCAGGAACAATTGGAGCAAGGTCAACCGTCTTCCTCAACAAAGGTGCATCCCCCATCCCAAGATGACGAACAGGTACCTCAAGTGGAGGTGCATGATCAAGGGGGAGCACAGGATGTTCAAATTGAAGAGGAAGAAGCACCTCAGGCACCTCCAACCCAAGTTCGAGCGACGATCCAAAGGGATCATCCCGTCGACCAAATTTTAGGTGATATTAGCAAGGGAGTAACTACTCGTTCAAGATTAGTTAATTTTTGTGAGCATTACTCCTTTGTCTCTTCTATTGAGCCTTTCAGGGTAGAAGAGGCCTTGCTGGATCCGGACTGGGTGTTGGCCATGCAGGAGGAACTCAACAACTTCAAGCGCAATGAAGTTTGGACACTGGTGCCTCGCCCCAAGCAAAATGTCTGGGAACCAAGTGGGTGTTCCGCAACAAACAGGACGAGCACGGGGTGGTGACAAGGAACAAGGCTCGACTTGTGGCAAAAGGTTATGCCCTAGTCGCAGGTTTGGACTTTGAGGAGACGTTCGCTCCTGTGGCTAGGCTAGAATCAATTCGTATTTTGCTAGCATATGCCGCTCACCATTCTTTCAGGTTGTACCAAATGGATGTGAAGAGCGCTTTCCTCAACGGGCCGATCAAAGAGGAGGTGTATGTGGAGCAACCCCCTGGCTTCGAGGATGAACGGTACCCCGACCACGTGTGTAAGCTCTCTAAGGCGCTCTATGGACTTAAGCAAGCCCCAAGAGCATGGTATGAATGCCTTAGAGACTTTTTAATTGCTAATGCTTTCAAGGTTGGGAAAGTCGATCCAACTCTTTTCACTAAGACTTGCGATGGTGATCTTTTTGTGTGCCAAATTTATGTCGATGACATAATATTTGGTTCTACTAACCAAAAGTCTTGTGAGGAGTTTAGCAGGGTGATGACGCAGAAATTCGAGATGTCGATGATGGGCGAGTTGAACTATTTCCTTAGGTTCCAAGTGAAGCAACTCAAGGACGGCACTTTCATCTCCCAAACGAAGTACACGCAAGACTTGCTAAAGCGGTTTGGGATGAAGGACGCCAAGCCCGCAAAGACGCCGATGGGAACCGACGGACACACCGACCTCAACAAAGGAGGTAAGTCCGTTGATCAAAAAGCATACCGGTCTATGATAGGGTCTTTACTTTATTTGTGTGCTAGTAGACCGGATATTATGCTTAGCGTATGCATGTGTGCTAGATTTCAATCCGATCCTAAGGAGTGTCACTTAGTGGCTGTGAAGCGAATTCTAAGATATTTAGTCGCTACGCCTTGCTTCGGGATCTGGTATCCAAAGGGGTCTAACTTTGACTTGATTGGGTACTCAGATTCCAACTATGCTGGATGTAAGGTCGATAGGAAGAGTACATCGGGGACGTGCCAATTCTTAGGAAGGTCCCTGGTGTCATGGAATTCTAAGAAACAAACTTCCGTTGCCCTATCCACTGCTGAGGCTGAGTATGTTGCCGCAGGACAGTGTTGCGCGCAACTACTTTGGATGAGGCAAACCCTCAGGGACTTTGGCTACAATCTGAGCAAAGTCCCACTCCTATGTGATAATGAGAGTGCTATCCGAATAGCGGAAAATCCTGTTGAGCACAGCCGCACAAAGCACATTGACATCCGGCATCACTTTTTGAGAGACCACCAGCAAAAGGGAGATATCGAAGTGTTTCATGTTAGCACCGAGAACCAGCTAGCCGATATCTTCACTAAGCCTTTAGATGAAAAGATCTTTTGCAGGCTGCGTAGTGAGCTAAATGTCCTAGATTCGTGGAACTTGGATTGAATTGTAGCATACATGTGTTTATGCCTTTGATCATGTTCATTCTGCATTTTGTTGCTTATTGTGGTGCTCAAGTTGTACAAACACTCCCTGGACCTCACAAGTCCGTTTTGCAAGTGATGCACATATTTAGGGGGAGATGTGCTACAACTTGACCCTTCGAAACTAACCATGTACTTGAGTTTGGTTGTTTTAGCCTCAAAGGAGGATTGAAAGGGAAAAGGTGGACTTGGACCATGCAAGACTTCCACTGCACTCCGATGAAAGGAGTAACTTTTCCAAGTTCATCTTTATACTCTTATTGCCTTTGTGTTCTCATTTGAAGATTTTGGTGAGGCAATGGGGTTAATGGGCCAAGATTGATCCCGTTTTGGTGCTTGATGCCAAAGGGGGAGAAAAGAAAGCCAAAGCGATAGATGGATCAGCTACCACTTGAGAAATTTTGAAAATAGTAGATTAGAGCTTTTGGTTTGTCAAAACTCTTTTATTGTCTCTTATGTCAAAAGTTGGCCTCTTGTGGGGAGAAGTGTTGATTATGGGAAAAAGGGGGAGTTTTTGAAATCCTTGATCAAATTTCTTTGGAAAACCTCTCTTTATGTCTCTACAAGTGAATTTGACTTAGAGATAGGAATTTGAGTTTGATTTGCAAAAAACAAACCAAGTGGTGGCAAAGAGTGATCCATATATGTCAAATTTGAATCAAAACAATTTGAGTTCTTATTTGAAGTGATTTTGTACTTGTTCTACTTGCTTTATGTTGTGTTGGCATAAATCACCAAAAAGGGGGAGATTGAAAGGGAAATGTGCCCTTGGGCCATTTCTAAGTATTTTGGTGGTTTAGTGTCCAACACAAGTGCCTAAGTGTAAAATGGTGGACAAAGTACAAATCAAGGATAAAGGTATGTTTCTCAGACTTGGTACATTGTTTTAGAGACTAATGTATTGTGTCTAAGTGCTGGAAACAGGAAAAATCCAATTGAAAATGCCTTGGCTCGAGCAGCCAAGACTTTGCTCAGTCTGGAGCACCGGACTGTCCGGTGGTGCACCGGACAGTGTCCGGTGCGCCAGGCTGGCTCTGGCGAACAGGCTGCTCTCGGGACTTCGACGGCGGTGTACGGCTATAATTCACCGGACTGTCCGGTGTGCACCGGACTGTCCGGTGGGCCGTTCACAGGCGAACTCGTCGCTCTCGGGAATTCATCGGCGACGTATGGCTATAATTCACCGGACTATCCGGTGTGCACCGGACTGTCCGGTGAGCCAACGGTCGGCAGGGCCAACGGTCAGCCGCGCGATCTGCGCGGGACACGTGGCCGAGCCAACGGCTAGAAGAAGGCACCGGTCTGTCCGGTGTGCACCGGACATGTCCGGTGCGCCAACGGCTCTCTGGCTGCCAACGGTCGACTGCGCTATTTATGGAAGGAAATCGGGCATCGGACAGTGTCCGGTGTGCACCGGACTGTCTGGTGCGCCAGTCGACAGAAGGCAAGATCAGCCTTCCTAGATTGCTCTCAACGGCTCCTAGCTGCCTTGGGGCTATAAAAGGGACCCCTAGGCGCATGGAGGAGTACACCAAGCATTCCTACAACATTCCTAAGCACCAATACATCGATTCCGCGCCTTTGATTCTTTGCGGTAGCAATTAGAGCTCTAGTTGAGTGGTGAACTCATTGAGTTGTGTTGTGAGCTCTCGTTGCGACTTGTGTGCGTGGTGTTGCTGTGATTTCTTGTCTTGAGTGTGTTGCTAATCCCTCCCTTGCTCCGTGCTTCTTTGTGAACTTTAAGTGTAAGGGCGAGAGGCTCCAAGTTGTGGAGATTCCTCGCAAACGGGATTGAGAAAAAGCAAGCAAAACACCGTGGTATTCAAGTGGGTCTTTGGACCGCTTGAGAGGGGTTGATTGCAACCCTCGTCCATTGGGACGCCACAACGTGGAGTAGGCAAACGTTGGTCTTGGCCGAACCACGGGATAACCACCGTGCCATCTCTGTGATTGATTTCTTGTGGTTATTGTGTTTTGACTCCTCTCTAGCCACTTGGCATTTACTGTGCTAACGCTTAACCAAGTTTTTGTGGCTTAAGTTCTCAAGTTTTACAGGATCACCTATTCACCCCCCTCTAGGTGCTCTTAGATGACGGTGGAGAGCTCGATGAAGCACTGGTTGATCTTCTCCCGCCGCTTCCTCTCCGCGATGATGTGGTCCTGCGCATAGATGGATCCCACACTCTTTAAGACGGCTACCCTCCTCGTCGGCGGCGAACCGTACACCAGATCTGGCAGCAGGCTGCCCGGCAGAGACCGCACATGAAGGGGTCGGGCGTAGGTGGGGAGACTCCATGGATTGCGTCAATCTGTGCCGAGGAAGCGGAATCCATGGAGAACGCGGTTGGAGAGGCAGGGGCGAGGTGAGAGCAGGGGTTGCGTCAATTTGGGCGTAGGAAGCGGACGCGGTTGGAGAGGCTGGGCCGAGGACCACTCCATGGATTGCGGAGAATCCATGGATTGCAGATCTGGGCGGAGATCGAGCAAACCAGGAAGCCGCTGGTGGCCCTCACTACCGGAATCCGAGGCTTTGCCGAGTGTTGGCCTCTTTGCCGAGTGCCTTTTGTCGGGCACTCGGCAAAGAAGTCCTTGCCGAGTGCCGCGCTCGGTAAAGCTAGGCACTCGGCAAACCGTGCTTTGCCGAGGGCTGAACACTCGGCACAGAACGACACTCGGCAAAGACAACTTTGCCGAGTGCTAAACACTCGGCAAAGGGAGCTCTCGGCAAATGGCCGTCAGCGGCCGTCCCAAAGCTGACGGCCGTCAGTCTTTGCCGAGTGCCAGCCGTTGGCTCTCGGCAAAGAGGTTCTGTACCGAGTGCCACATAGTAGGCACTCGGCAAAGCATACTTTGCCGAGTGTCATCTCTGGACACTCGGCAAAGTATATTTTTATTTTTTTATTTTGTCTATCCAAATTTTTGTGGTATGTTCCTACACTATGTAGACCTACATGTATCATTTGTGGACAATTTTAACAGAGCTTTCAATCGTTAGTAGATTTAGTTCGTTTATTTGAATTTCTTTGGAAAATTTAGATTTGAACTGTAGGTCACTCGAAACTTGGAAAACCGTGCATGCAAAAATGATATTCATGTTACTTAACATAAGTTACGACCGATTCAAGGAGCGGACCGGAAACTTCGAGCAACATGCTCACTAAACATGGCCGTGAACTTGCCATACACATGTTTAAAAATTGTATAAAACACAAACAAAGTCAGAAAATCCTGAAACTTGTCCACGTGTCATGATATCATATGTACAGGCTGCGATAAAAAATTGAAAAAAATTCGAGAAAACTATGACGTGCTATGTGTACAAACCTAAGAGATCCACATTGAAACTCTATGATTTCATGTGTAGTTCTCTTAGGTTTCTACACATAGTGTCTCACAACTTTGTCCAAACATTCTCAATTTTTTATCACAACCTGTACATATGATATCATGACACGTGGCCAAGTTTCATGATTTTCTGACTTTGTTTGTGTTTTATACAATTTTTAAACATGTGGATGGCAAGTTCATGACCATGTTTAGTTAGCATGTTGCTCGAAGTTTCCGGTCCGCTCATGGAATCGGTCGTAACTTGTGCTAAATAGGACAGATATCATTTTTGCATGCACGATTTCCCAAGTTTCGAGTGACCTGCAGTTCAAATATGAATTTTCCGAAGAAATTCAAATAAACGAACTAAATCTAATAGTTATAAAAAACACTTTTATAATTGTACCAAAATGGTACTTGTAGGTCTACATAGTGTAGGAACACACAACAAAAAGTTTGGTTGCCAAAAATAAAAAAAATAAAATATACTTTGCCGAGTGCTGGTAAGATAGCACTCGGCAAAGACGACGTTGCCGAGTGCCTGTCCTTGAGCACTCGGCAAAGTTTGTACAACACATCTTTGCCGAGTGCTCTACAGCTAGCACTCGGCAAAGTTTGTACAACACATCTTTGCCGAGTGCTCTGCGATCCGGCTCTCGGCAAAGGCGTCTTTGCCGAGTGCCCGCGATCCGGCACTCGGCAAAGGCGTCTTTGCCGAGTGCCCGCGATCCGGCACTCGGCAAAGTTTATTTTAAAATTTTTAAAAAATCTTTGCCGAGTGCCCGCGATCGGGCACTCGGCAAAGAATGTAATTTAACCACCCGACAGCCTTCCTTCTCTCTTTCTCTCCTTTCACTTCTCTCTTCCGCCGCCCGCCCCACGCCCGCCCCTCGCCGCAGCTCCCACCGCCGCCCACCCCTCGCCGCAGCTCCTCGCCGCAGCTCCCGCCGCCGCCCCTCGCCGCAGCTCCCACCGCCGCCCGCCCCTCCGCCGCCCGCGAACGCCGCCCGCCCCTCGCCGCCGCCCCTCACCCGCCCCTCGCCGCCCGCGAACGCCGCCCGCTCCCACCGCCCGCCCCACTCTCTCGGCTCGACGCCGGCGCCGCCCGTCAAGCCGCCCGGCCTCCCCACGCGCCGTTACGGTCGTCGCGCCGCCGTGCCCCGCCACCGTCGGCCTCCCCACCGCCGTGCCCCGCCACCGTCGTCGCGCCGCCGCCATCGCCGACCCGTACATTAGTGAGTATAATAAGTTTAATTAGTTTAGTATGTATTTATTGAGTTTATAGTATATGTGTTTAGTGGATTTAGTGATTTTCGTGAGTTTAATTAGTTTAGTATGTGTGTTTAGAGAGTTTATACTATTTGTGTTAATTTGGCATAATGTGATGATGGATATGGATGCCGTTGAAATATGTGTGATGGTGGATATGGATGCCACTTAGATGTGACTTGCATTCATCGTGTCGTTTGTATATGTGCGTGTCAGCCATCGTGCTGTTAGATCTATTTGCAGGTTTTGGAAATCTCCCCGTACAGGGGAAGTGCTGCCGATTTTTTTTGACCACCTCGTTTATTTTTTACAGAGAAGATACTTGTCTTCCTAGCCACTGCGGGTCTGCCTGCACCGCGTCGCGTCGCCACTGCACCGACCCGCCACAGCCCCACTAGCCTGACTCCACCGCCACCCTAGGTATAACCTCTATTTCCGCATCATGGTCATAGATCACGTAACCCAGTTAGGCGTCTCCCATTCGAAAGAGATACGGTGTAGATATGCAGATCTTTGCATATCTACAAATGTATCAGTTTCGAATTGTCCACGTTTTTTGGACAGCCCGCGGTTGCGTAGATGGTGTTAGTTTCCATGCTCTACTCCGGTCCGAGAAAGAGTTTCGGCGTCACCTCCCTGTTGTTCTCCGGACAGTACACTCTCCCTGCCAGGACGTGTATCCGGAGAACAGCGGGGAGGTGCTGCCGAAATTCTATCTCGGATCGGAGTAGAGCATGGAAACTAACTCCATCTACGCAACCGCGAGTGGGATTAGGACCTATCCTCACCTATTAGAAGGTAGGAACGTAGTGTACATGCATTACATGTCTATATTAAACTATACTCGGTTATATATGTTAGAGGATGGAGGACCGTGAGTGGATGTACACGGGCCGCGTTCGACGTAATGATGTCACCCCAGAATGGATTAGGAAGACCGATGCTTTCGTGGAACGGGCATATGGCGAAGCTGCTAAAGGAGCTAGCCTAGTCCCTTGTCCATGCAGCAAATGTGACAACCGGAAAAGAAAACCAAAGAAGGCCATGGTAGAACATATTTGGAAGAATGGATTTACGCCGGACTATACTCGGTGGATCTTCCATGGTGAAGCGCATCGCACGAGAGAGGAGGTGGTGAGACAACGCGTCGAGGATTACGATGCTGATGCCGGGGTAGCAGACATGTTGAACGACTATCACGAGGCACAGTTCGCCGAAGGACGTACGGAGGACGAGCCAGAGGCGACCGCAAAGGCATTCTACGACATGTTTGACGCGGCACAGAAACCCCTTCATGGCAAGACAAAGGTTTCTCAACTGGATGCCATTGGGCGTATAATGGCGTTCAAGTCGTAGTATAGCATGAGTCGAGACGCCTTCGATGGTTTGTTGACAGTTATTGGCAGCCTGCTTCCGGAGGATCACGTTCTGCCAAAGAGCATGTACGAGGCACAGAAACTCCTTCGTGCACTCAAGATGACGTATGAGCAGATACATGCTTGTCCGAAGGGCTGTGTCCTATTTAGGAAAGAACACACTGAGGCAAAGTACTGTCCGAAGTGTAAATCGTCTAGGTTCATGGAGGTAGACTCTGGTGATGGACAGAAGAGGCAGCTCGACATCCCCGTGACAATCCTACGCCACCTTCCGTTCATACCGAGGATCCAGCGTCTATACATGACAGAGGAATCCACGAAACAAATGACATGGCACAAAAAAGGCAAACGATACAATCCTGACAAGATGGTTCACGCATCCGATGGTGAAGCATGGACCCACTTTGATGCCATTCACCATGAGAAAGCCAAAGAGGCTCGACATGTTCGTGTTGCGCTGGCCACAGATGGGTTCAATCCCTATGGAATGACCGCTGCCCCATACACATGTTGGCCCGTGTTCGTTATCCCCATCAATCTCCCCCCCGGCGTATGCTTTCAAAGACAGAACATATTCGTGTCGTTGATAATTCCTGGACACCCGGGGAATAAAATGGGCGTGTACATGGAGCCTTTGATTGATGAATTGGTCCGTGCTTGGGAGGAAGGGGTATGGACGTACGACCGAGCTATGAAGACAAACTTCAAAATGCATGTTTGGTACCAGTACTCCATGCATGACTTTCCGGCGTATGGGCTATTTTGCGCCTGGTGTGTTCACGGTAAGTTCCCATGCCCAGTTTGCAAGGAAGCTCTTAGGTTCATTTGGTTGAAGAAGGGTGGCAAATATTCGTCATTCGATAAACATCGACAATTTCTCCCTCCTGACCATGCATTCCGACTAGACATCAAGAACTTTACGAAAGGTGTCATGGTGACAGACCGCCCACCTGCAATGATGACTGGTGCCGAAGTTCTCGAACAGATAGATGGTCTCGTGGCCAACCCAGAAGGTGGTTTTGTGGGATATGGTGAGCAACATATGTGGACACATAAGTCGGGCTTGACTCGGCTCCCCTATTATGATGACCTGCTCCTTCCACACAACATTGACGTGATGCACACTGAAAAGAATGTCGCTGAGGCACTTTGGGCAACAATTATGGAGATTCCTGATAAGTCAAAGGATAACGTAAAGGCAAGAGTGGATCTGGCAGAGTTATGTGATAGACCAAACCAAGAGATGAAGCCGCCTAGTGGTGGTAAGACATGGAGAAGGCCTAAGGCCGATTTCGTCCTGAGCAGGGCCCAGAGGAAGGAAGTACTACAGTGGATCAAGATGTTAATGTTCCCTGATGGGTATGCAGCTAACCTTAGTAGGGGGGTGAACTTATCTACTCTGCGAGTCTTAGGGATGAAGAGTCATGACTTCCACATATGGATTGAACGAATTCTTCCGGCGATGGTTCGAGGCTATGTCCCTGAGCATGTCTGGCTAGCGCTTGCAGAGTTGAGCTATTTCTTCCGCCAGCTTTGTGCAAAAGAGTTAGCTCGGACCATGATTGCAGACTTGGAAAGGATGGCACCCGTGTTACTGTGTAAGCTGGAGAAGATCTTTCCACCCGGCTTCTTCAATCCGATGCAGCATTTGATTATTCATCTCCCGTATGAGGCACGAATGGGGGGGGGGGCCCGTGCAGGGACGTTGGTGCTATCCAATCGAGAGATGTCTAAAGAGTATCCGAAAGAAATGTAGAAATAAATGCAAAATCGAGGCTTCCATTGCAGAGGCATACATACTGGAGGAGGTGTCAAACTTCACAACAACTTACTATGGTGACAAACTGCCGAGCGTGCATAATCCACCCCCTCGTTACAATGATGGCGGCAATGAATCGAACCTCAGCATTTTTCGAGGGCAACTCGGAAGCGCGAGTGGTTCGACCACCAAGACCCTGAGACATGAAGAGTGGCGCCATATCATGCTATATGTATTGACCAACCTTGAAGAGGTGACGCCATACATGGAGCAATTTCTTCATGAATTCTGGCGTCGATCAAGGGACCCAACTCCACAGGAATATGATACCCTTCTTAGAAAGGGTGCGGGAAATGGATTGCCCGATTTCATTTCCTGGTTTAAACATAAGGTACGTGCTTAGTTTGTTATTCCAAGTTGCTCTTACGTGCAAATAATATAACAATCTAGCGTGTTTGAACTTGCAGGGCCAAAGAGAGCCGTCTATGAGTGCCGAGTTGAGACAAGTAGCCAATGGCTTTGCCTATAGGGTCAGGAAATTTTCTGGGTATGACGTCAATGGATACCGTTTTCGCACAACAAGCTACGACCAAAGTCGGCCCAATCGAAAAACCACGTGTTCTGGAGTCTTTACGCCCGGGCTTGACGAGGTCGAGTATTATGGAAGAATTGAAGAAATATATGAACTCAATTTTTATGGTTCCAAACCTCTCACTCCAGTGATATTCAAATGTCATTGGTTTGACCCTGAAGTTACGAGACGGACACATTCTAATCTTGGGATAGTCGAAATTCGACAGGATTCCACCTTAACAGGAGACGATGTCTATATTGTGGCCCAACAGGCCACACAAGTGTATTATCTTCCATATGCGTGCCAAACGAAACAACATCTTAAGGGTTGGGATGTTGTGTATAAGGTATCACCGCACGCTAAATTACCTGTTCCAAACGATGAAGATTATAACTTAGACCCGGACACATATGACGGAGAGTTCTTCCAAGAAGATGGGCTCGAAGGGCAATTTGAGATAGACTTAACCGAAGCGATCGGAATGGAAGTAGATATTGAAATGGTTGTTGATGACGAGGATGATGAGGTGCAAAATGAGAATGACTTAGAAATACTTGAAGGCAATGCCAATGACGAAATTGCGCCTTCAGATGATGTTGACTATGAAATGGTTGATAGTGATGATGACACTTATGATCCGGCTAACCCGGACACATATGAAGATTATTTTTAATCGATGTAATGCTATATTTCATTTATTTTGCATATGTTTCTAAATACATATTTTTTTATCTGTGCTTAATTGTTTACTCTTAATTGCAGGTTGTTGGACAAAGATGGTGGGCGGTGGGACGAGGACGAGGAGGGGGAGGGGGAGGGGGAGGAGGAGCACCCGTAGGACGGAGGAGGAGGCGCAGCAGGACGACGCCGTACAGCAGCAGGTGGAGCAGCAAGCCGCTGTCGATGCGGCACAGCAGGACGACGACGATGCGGCGCAGCAGGACGATGACGACGACGACGCCGCTCAGCAGGACGTCTCAGGTTCTGGCTCCTCAGGTTCGAGGAGTATCTACCTGCGAGGTCCCGCGAGCCTACCTAAGCGACCCATACTTCGTGACAGACGTCCGCTGATACGACCCGATGGAGAGAGGTAGGTAACTTTAGATGTTGTTGCTGCTTTTTCATATTATATGTTCAAATTAATAATAGAAACTAATACTTCATCTTAATCACTTGGACAGGTCTTGGATGGTTTTGGAGACTGCAGGGGGTCACGGCCGCAACCCCAATGGCATCCTCGGCCTTCTATGCCGGGAACACTTCCCTGGACTTGTCGAGTACGCCGGAGTGACGAGCCCAGCATACACCTTCGACCACTACGCCGTCGCCCCCGATGCAGTAGATCGGGACGACAGACAATTCAACAACAAGGCGGAGCGGGTGAAGCAAGAGCTGTGGGTAAGTCTTCCTCGCACTATATTGTTTAATAAGTCGCATTTGTTGCATATTCTTGAGATAATGTATGGATACATCGTCTTTGTATGTAGGATTTCTTCAGGTGCGATGCTGGATACGAGGCCAGGGCGGATGTGGTGTCTACGACGTGCTGTAAGAAGCTCGTCGTGGACATGCACTACGAGGCGCGCATCCAGGCCATCGTCAGTTACCACGGCTCCGTCCTTGGGGAGAAGGTGAACAAGAAGGACGCCCGAACCATGTCATTGACTGTGGACCAGTACTTGCAGGTAAATACAAAACTTTATTATTGGTACTAAATATGCTTATTCTTATCTTCTGATATGCGGTGTACTTATATTTTTTTAGATGATTCCTCATTGGTGCGCCGCGCATCCTGAGTGCTGGGAGAAGATGGTGCAGAGGTGGTGCTCGGCTGAGTGGGACGAGGCGCACAACGCTAGCCGGGAACGGCGTTTGCTGATGCAAGGTCCCTCCCACCATCAAGGCAGCCGCAGCCTGGGCAAATACGCGGAAGCATGGGTACGCGCTCTTTTTTATTTAGGTATATAACTTTCGATTAGACATGATTTCTAACCATATCGTTGGTTTTCTCGCAGTCGGCGGCACATGGTGGCGCGCCTTGCTCCACGTTCTCGGCATATGCCATGGCCCACAAGGGGAAGGCGACGTCCGACGTCACCTACAACCCGGATGACGGGCCCGAGGCGTACACCAACCCCGCCATCCACAGCCGACTCAGTGAGTACACCGCAATGGCCAAGGAGGTCCATGGGCCAGATTACGATCCGAGGACCGAGGACATCGACGGAGATGTCCTCATGAGGGTCGGAGGAGGCAAGAGGCATGGGCGGTACTGGATTGCCGACGGGGCAATCGACTCGTCCTCCACTCCCACTCTCTCTCAGGTGCGAGCAAGGAGCACGAGCGCGAGCCCAGCCATACGACCTCGGCAGGACACCTCACAGCATCGTATCCAGCAACTCCAGGTTATTCCTTATCTATTCATCGTTCATTGATTTTTATATATCTTCTCTTTGCATTATCGTAACATTAGGGCGAAATATTACAGACTCAGCTAGATGATGAGAGGAGGCAACGTGAGGAGCTAGAGAAGAGGATGGCGGAGATGTTCGCGTACATGCAGAGCCTTGGCGCCGCACAGGGTCATGCTCCACCACCTCCGTTGTTCCCTGCAGCTGACCCTACAGAGTTCACTACTCCTGTGAGTATCAAAATTTTAGTACTGCATGATATATATTCATATGTTCTCACACATACAATCTCTTCTCTGTGCAGGGTCAATCGGCGGCGTCGAACAACCCTCATGCTTCGTCCAGCCCTTCGCCGAACCAGTCCAGATGCCCACCTTGTTGATGATTTGTTTTGTGATGATCCAGACTTACCTTTATGAGTGTTGGTGATGTTATTTACACTTTATCTTGTGAGATACTTGGTGATGTTAGTGATGATGCAGACTTGTATCTGTTTTGTGATGATCCTGACTTTAGTGAGACTTGTGATCTGTTTTGTGAGACTTTAGTGAGGCTTTGTGATATATATGGTGTTGATGATAAATGTGTTCATTCTGTGATGTGCTTGATATATAATGTGATGTGAATGATATATATCTTTTGTTTGTTTGGATGGAACAACAAAAGCAAATAAAAAAGGGACATCCTGGTCACTTTGCCGAGTGTAACACTCGGCAAAGGGTTGCTTTGCCGAGTGCTATGACCACGGCACTCGGCAAAGATGGCAACCTGGGAACCGGTAAAGCCATCTTTGCCGAGTGCTGAAAACGGCACTCGGCAAAGAAGGAAACCTGGGAACCGGCAAAGACATCTTTGCCGAGTGCCATTGCCAAGGCACTCGGCAAAGGGACTGGCAAAGGGGCCCACTGGAGGGTTCTTTGCCGAGTGCCAGTCCACCAGACACTCGGCAAAGAAACCTCCTTTGCCGAGTGCCTACTAGAGCTCTCGGCACAGGGACTGGCTGTGGGGTCCACTGGACCAGTCTTTGCCGAGTGTCGCCGTAGGCACTCGGCAAAGGATCCGTCACCGTCACTTGGCGCCGTGACGGTGACTTTTCTTTGCCGAGTGCCAAATGGCACTCGGCAAAGTCTTTGCCGAGTGCCTGACAAAAAGTACTCGGCAAAGATGTTGTTGCCGATGTACAGTTCACCGAGCTTTCTTTGCCGAGTGTTACACTCGGCAAAGCCTTTGCCGAGTGTAAACTAGCCTTTGCTGTGTGTGTAGAACACACGGCAAAGGAACTGATTCCGGTAGTGCCTCCTCCTGAGAACGGCCAGGCTGCGGCACTCGATAGCGTCGGACCCCTCCCGTCCCCCATGGCGTGGTCATAGAAGAAGAGCCTCCGGTCCGGTAGTAGTAGCTGTCCCCCGTGGCCACGCGTGCCACCCATGATAGGATGACGGACGGTAGCGTCCCCGTGGAGGTGGAGGCAGATGCTTGGGCGGATGGGGTGGAGTTGGCGGAGCACGAGGAGGCCGTGCTGGAGCCATGCGACGCGGTGGGCGTCCGTCACCGAATCCATCTCCCTCTTCTTGTCCATGGGCATCACGGGGATGTGCGGGGCGGGCATCTCGTGGGGGTTACGACCGGTGCAGACATCGATTGGAGGCGGGGATCACGGCCGGGGAGGACGGCGGTGGATTGGTAGAGCGCGAGCGAGGATGGAAGGGACGCGGGCGGCGGGATGAGGGCGGAGGATGAAAGGAGCGCGGGAGGGCGGAGGGATGCGGGGCGGGGTGCGGCCGCGGGCGGGATGCGGGACGGAGCGGGGCGCGCGCGACAGAACATGGGGGCTGTGGACGCCTACATTACAAACATATAGAGTAGTAGAGATAGATAGGTTTTGAGATATTTATTCAAATATAATTATTGTTTATTTCTAAACACTAAGTTATGTGTGATTTGATGGTTAGCACCAAATTTTTGGAGCAGCGAATGTGTGTTCGAGTGTTTTTCTGAACTATTTTTTGATATAATTATTGTTTATTTCTAAATAATAAGTGTGTTTGGTTGTAATGACAGAACGAGACGGGATGATACTATCTCTCAAATAAGGTTGTTTGGTTTAGGATCAATGGTTGGGATAGGACTATTTCAGTGTTGTTCGCAATTGTCCCTCAAAATTGGAGGGATAAGAGAGGACGTCGGGGTAATGTCCCTTTTCTGGTTGTCCCCAACTGTCCTGCAATCAAACGCACCCTAAGGTACGTGTGGGGTGCTGGACAGGCATAGTAGCTGGCTGCGGGCGCTGGGCGTGGGGCCCACTGGACATGGCGCTAAGGCGAGGGCGCATGGGGTGGGCCTAGAGTGTCAGCACGGAGGATGAAGCCGTGGTAGCACATGTGTCCACATTAGGTTTTTAATCGAGTAGTATAGGCACAGTAGCTGGCTGCGGGCGCTGGGCGTGGGGCCCACTGGACACGGTGCTGAGGCGAGGGCGCATGGGGTGGGTCCAGAGTGTCAGCATGGAGGATGAAGTCGTGGTAGCACAGGTGTCCACATTAGGTTTTTAATCGAGTAGTATAGGCACAGTAGCTGGCTGCAGGCGATGGGCGTGGGTGGGGCCCACTAGACACAGCGCTGAGGCGAGGGCGCATGGGGTAGGCCTAGAGTGCCAGCACGGAGGATGAAGCCGTGGTAGCACAGGTGTCCACATTAGGTTTTTAATCGAGTAGTATATAGATAGAAGTGTCAATCAGTACCATCATGATGCACCACATGATCTTTTACATGTTACCATTTTATCCCAAGATAAGCTTCATTCTCAGTATATCTTTTCACAAACGTTTAAGCTGTTAGAGAAAAATGAACTCCACAGCTCTGTGCCTCTGCCGCAACAACCACGTTATCTGCGACTCATTGGCCAAGAAGTTGCCTGCCTTGAGTTAGAACAATCACTAGCATTGACGGCCTCACAGAGGGTTCATCACAGCTGTATCACATCATTTAACACCGGTGTTCCAACATCTGAAATGACAATAGGTGGCGGAACAGCCATTGCGTCAGGGTCTGCGCGGGGTAGGGAGTGCAGGCATCGTTGCTCTTGGCCTCAACTTCTATGTCCCGAGCACGAGGTGTGCCCGGGGTGGTGTAGGTAGCATCCCCGATTGGCGCTGTGGGAGTGCGCAATGCATAGGTAGAGATGGCAATGGTTACCCGTGCCTCGATATCCAATGAGTTCATTATGGTATGTATGTGAGCTAAATATTCTACCCGTAGGTCTGTTATTGGGCAAAAAACTTCACCCAATGGATAAACTGGTATTAGAACGTTCCGCCTTCACCCATACCCGTTAACTCGTGGGTATAAAATACCCAATATAAACTTAGCCCAAGCATAAACTTGGACTTTAGTCATCAATCATTTTTACTATTGAAAGAGAAATATGTCCTTGTGCCATTTCTATAATGTTTTGGTGATTAAGTGTCCAACACACATTCTCTAAGTTTTAAATGTGCCAAAGATTAAAGAAGTGCAAATCGTGTAACAAGGTATGTTTCTAGACTTAGTATATTGTTTTGAGTACTAACATATATTGTCTAAGTGCTAGAAACAGGAGAAAAGGAATTGGAAAAGAGTTGGCTGTGTACAACCAACTCCTGCTCGGTCTGGGTGCACCGGACTGTCCGGTGGTGCACTGGACAGTGTCCGGTGCGCCAGGCGAGTCCAAGGTGAACTAGCCACTCTTGGGACTCGATGATGGCGTACGGCTATAATTCATCGGACTGTCCGGTGGTGCACCGGACTGTCCGGTGAGTCGTCCGCGGCGAAGTCGTCGCTCTCGGGAAAAGGATCAGCGGCGTATGGCTAAAATTCATCGGACTGTCTGGTGGTTCACCGACTGTCCGGTGAGCCAATGGTCGACTGTGCAACGGTCAGCCGCGTAATCCGCAGGCGACGCGTGGCCCGCTCCAATAGTCGGCAGGGGGCACCGGACTGTCCGGTGTGCACCGAACAGTGTCCGGTGCGCCAACTGCCACGAATCAGCAACGGTCGACTGTGCCAAAATAGGAAGGAGATCCGTACCGGACTATCTACAGTGACTGTCCGGTGGCGCACCGGACTGTCCGGTGCGCCACCCGATAGAAGGCAATCTTAGCCTTCCTTGTTGGTCTCCAATGACTCCTAGCTGCCTTGGGGCTATAAAAAGGACCCCTAGGCGCATGGAGGAGTCACCCAAGCACACTCTAAGCATTCCAAGACTTCTAGTCCTCACTTTCACGCAATCGTTCATCGTTCTTGAGATTGGAGCACTTTTCGAGTTGTAAACTCCCCGCGCGTGTTTTGTGTGCTCATCTTCTCACTTGTGTGCGTGTTTGCAGTGTGGATTTAATTCTAGTGTGCGTTGCTCTTCCCAACCTTACTCCATGCTTTCATTGTGATCTTTATTGTAAGGGCGAGAGGTTCTAAGTTGTGAAGATTCCTCGCAAACGGGAGAAAGAAAAAGAAAGGAAAACCGTGGTATTCAAGTTGATCATTGGATCACTTGAAAGGGGTTGAGTGCAACCCTCGTCCATTGGGACGCCACAACGTGGAAGTAGGCAAGTATTACTTGGCTGAACCACAAGATAAAATTGCGTGTCTCTTGTGATTGCCTTCTCATTGATTGTTTGTGTTCGCAAGAGCTCACAGACTTGATTAACTTGCACTAACATCTTTATAATCAAGTTTGTGGAATTTAGTGTTGAATTTTACAGGATCACCTATTCACCCCCCTCTAGGTGCTCTCAATCGGTATCAGAGCCGTTCTCTTCATGTAAGGGACTAATCGCCCGAAGAGATGGATCCTACGGGAAAGGGGATGGTGGTCAACGATAAGGAGGAGTCCATCTTCAACGAGCCAAGAGATGACAAGCCCATTGACTCTGGCTCGAGTCATAAGAAGAAGGACGGGAAGAAGAAGAGGCGCATCAAGATCTTCTACTACGACAGCGACGAATCTTCTTCTTCACCAAGAGACGACGATGACGAGAAAAAGAAACCGGTTAATTCAAATTATTCATTTGATTATTCTTGTATTCCTTTTAATTCCAATGCTCATTTGCTTTCAATTCCTCTTGGTAAACCTCCACACTTTGATGGAGAGGACTATGCTTTTTGGAGTCACAAAATGCGTAGTCACTTATTTTCTCTCCATCCTAGTATATGGGAGATAGTTGAAAATGGAATGCATTTCAACAGTACCGATAACCCTGTGTTTATCAATGAGCAAATTCATTAGAATGCACAAGCTACCACTGTTTTGCTAGCATCCTTGTGCAGGGACGAGTACAACAAGGTGAGCGGTTTGGACAACGCCAAGAAAATCTGAGACACCCTCAAAATATCACATGAGGGAAACGACGCCACCATGATCACCAAAATGGAGTTGGTGGAAGGCGAGCTGGGAAGGTTCGCGATGATCAGGGGAGAGGAGCCAACACAAACGTACAACAGGCTCAAGGCCCTGGTCAACAAGATTAGGAGCTATGGAAGCACAAGATGGACAGACCACGACGTCGTCCGACTTATGCTCAGGTCTTTTACTATTATTGACCCTCATCTTGTGAACCTCATCCGTGAAAATCCTAGGTACACAAAGATGACGCCCGAGGAGATACTCAGAAAATTTGTAAGCAGGCGCATGATGGTCAAGGAGGCAAGGTATGTTGATGATGCATTAAACGGCCCAATGCCCATCTACAAGTGAAAGGGAAATGTGCCCTTGGGCCATTTCTAAAGTGTTTTGGTGATTAAGTGCCCAACACATATTATCTAAGTGTTAATTTGTGCCAAAGATTGAAGAAGTGCAAATCATGTAACAAGGTACGTTTCTAGACTTAGTACATTGATTTGGGTACTAATGTATTGTATCTAAGTGCTAAAACAGGAGAAAATGGATTGGAAAAGATTTGGCTGTGTACAGCTAAATGCTGCTCGGTTTGGATGCACCGGACTGTCCGGTGGTGCACCGGACACTGTCCGGTGCGCCAGGACCAGTCTCGGTGAACAGGCCGCTCTCGGGACTCGACGGCGGCGTACGACTATAATTCACCAGACTGTCCCGGTGGTGCACCGGACTGTCCGGTGAGTCGTCCGCAGCGAAGTCGTCGCTCTCGATTAAAGTTCAACGGTGTACGGCTAAAATTAACCGGACTATCCGGTGGTGCACCGGACTGTCCGGTGAGCCAACGGTTGACTGAGCAACGGTTGGCCGCGTAATCCGCGGGCGACGCGTGGCCCGCGCCAACGGTCGGCAGGGGGCACCGGACTGTCCAGTGTGCACCGGATAGTGTCCGGTGTGCCAACTGCCACGAATCTGCAATGGTCGGATGCGCCATAAAAGGAAGGAGATCGCGCACTGGACAGCTACAGGGACTGTCTGGTGGTGCACCGGACTGTCCGGTGCGCCACCCGAGAGAAGGCAAGATTAGCCTTCCAAGATTGCCTCCAACGGCTCCTAGCTGCCTTGGGGCTTTAAAAGGGACCCCTAGGCGCATGGAGGAGTCACCCAAGCATACTCTAAGCATTCTAAGTCGTATGGGGCTATAAAAGTATGATCCAAATATGCCAAATTAGAGTCAAAAACAATTTGGTTCTCTTTTGCATTGATATTGCACTTCTTTTGGTTGCTTTTGTTTGTGTTGGCATAAATCACCAAAAAGAGGGAGATTGAAAGGGAAATGTGCCCTTGGGCCATTTCTAAAGTATTTTGGTGATTAAGTGCCCAACACATATTCTCTAAGTGTTAATTTGTGCCAAAGATTGAAGAAGTGCAAATCATGTAACAAGGTACGTTTCTAGACTTAGTATATCGATTTGGATACTAATGTATTGTATCTAAGTGCTAGAAACAGGAGAAAATGGGTTGGAAAA
The DNA here is from genome assembly GCA_029449295.1 of Zea luxurians. Lineage (NCBI taxonomy): Eukaryota > Viridiplantae > Streptophyta > Magnoliopsida > Poales > Poaceae > Zea > Zea luxurians. Next base: position 111,777,315 of record JAOPSE010000006.1, read on the forward strand.
GAGTTGGCTGTGTACAGCCAAATGCTGCTCGGTCTGGGTGCACCGGACTATCCGGTGGTGCACCGGACAGTGTCCGGTGCGCCAGGACCAGTCTCGGTGAATAGGCCGCTCTCGAGACTCGACGGCGGCGTACGACTATAATTCACCGGACTGTCTGGTGAGTCGTCCGCGGCGAAGTCGTCGCTCTTGGGAAAAGTTCAACGGCGTACGACTAAAATTCACCGGACTATCTGGTGGTGCACCAGACTGTCCGGTGAGCCAACGGTCGACTAAGCAACGGTCGGCCGCGCAATCCGCAGGCGACACGTGGCCCACGCCAATGGTCGGCAGGGGCCACCGGACTGTCCGGTGTGCACCGGATAGTGTCTGGTGTGCCAACTGCCACGAATCTGCAACGGTCGGATGCGCCAGAAAAGGAAGGAGATCGCGCACCGGACAGCTATAGGGACTGTCTGGTGGCGCACCGGACTATCCGATGCGCCACCCGACAGAAGGCAAGATTAGCCTTCCAAGATTGCCTCCAACGGCTCCTAGCTGCCTTGGGCTATAAAAGGGACCCCCTAGGCGCATGGAGGAGTCACCCAAGCATACTCTAAGCATTCTAAGTCTTCCACACTCCGTCTCCGCGCACTTGATCGACTGTGTTAGTGATTTGAGCTCCGTTCTAGTTGTGAACTCGTTGTGCTTCATTTTGAGCTCAAGTCTTGACTTGTGTGCTTGTGTATTGCTACGGATTTGTGTGTGTTGCTTCCCACCCTTACTCTTGTGCTTTCACTGTGATCTTTGTTGTAAGGGCGAGAGACTCCAACTTGTGGAGATTCCTCGCAAACGGGAAAAAGAGATAAGCAAAGTAAAGCCATGGTATTCAAGTTAATCATTGGATCACTTGAAAGGGGTTGAGTGCAACCCTCGTCCATTGGGATGCCACAACATGGAGGTAGGCAAGTGTTATACTTGGACGAACCACGGGATAAACCATTGTGTCTCTTGTGATTGTTCCTCTGTGATACTTGTGTGTTCGCAAGAGCTCGCTACTTAGTCGTACTAACACTTAACCAAGTTTTATGGCTATTAGTATTTGAATTTTACAGGATCACCTATTCACCCCTCTAGGTGCTCTCAATTGGTATCGGAGCCGTTCTCTTCACGTAAGGGACTAATCGGCCAAAGAGATGGATCCTAAGGGAAAGGGGATGGCGGTCAACGATAAGGAGAAGGAGTCCATCTTCAACGAGCCAAGGGACGGAAAGCCCACTGACTCTGGCTCGAGTCACAAGAAGAAGGACGGGAAGAAGAAGAGGCACATCAAGAAGATCGTCTACTACGACAGCGACGAGTCTTCTTCTTCCCCAAGAGACGACGACGAGAAAAAGAAATCGGTTAATTCAAATTTTTCATTTGATTATTCTCGTATTCCTTTTAATTCCAATGCTCATTTGCTTTCAATTCCTCTTGGTAAACCTCCACACTTTGATGGAGAGGACTACGCTTTTTGAAGTCACAAAATGCGTAGTCACTTATTTTCTCTCCATCCTAGCATATGGGAGATAGTTGAAAATGGAATGCAATTTGATAGTACGGATAACCCTATATTCATTAACAAACAAATTCATAAGAATGCACAAGCTACCACTGTTTTGTTAGCATCGTTGTGCAGGGATGAATACAACAAGGTGAGCAGCTTGGACAATGCCAAGCAAATATGGGAGACCCTCAAGATATCGCATGAGGGGAACGACGCCACCATGATCACCAAAATGGAGTTGGTGGAAGGCGAGCTAGGAAGGTTTGCTATGATCAGGGAAGAGGAGCCAACTCAAACATACAACAGGCTCAAAACCCTGGTCAACAAGATCAGGAGCTATGGAAGCACGAGATGGACGGACCACGATGTCGTCTGACTTATGCTTAGGTCTTTCACTGTTATTGACCCTCATCCTGTGAACCTCATCCGTGAAAATCCCAGGTACACAAAGATGATGCCCGAGGAGATACTTGGAAAGTTTGTTAGCGGGCGTATGATGGTCAAGGAAGCAAGATATGTTGATGATGCATTGAACGGCCCAATGCCCATCTATGAGCCCCAGCCCGTTGCACTCAAGGCAACAAGCAGCAGCAGGGAGGCGCTACCTAGCAAGGTGGCACAAGTTGAGGCTGCCGGGCTAAACGAAGATGAGATGTCCCTCATCATCAAGCGCTTCAAGACCGCGCTAAAAGGACGCAAGGAGCATCCCAACAAGAGCAAAGCAAATGGAAAGCGCTCCTATTTTAAATGCGGTAAGACTGGTCATTTTATAGCAAATTGTCCCGATAATACTAATGACCAGGAACAAGAAAAGAGCGGGAAGAGGGAGAAGAAGAAGGCCTACAAGAAGGCAAAGGGCGAGGCGCACCTTGGCAAAGAATGGGATTCGGATTGCTCTTCTTCCGACTCTGACGACGAATGACTCGCTGCCTCAGCCTTTAACAAATCGTCACTCTTCCCCAACGAGCGCCACACTTGCCTCATGGCAAAGGAGAAAAAGGTAAGCGCTCGAGAAACCCCCAAGTATACTACTTCAAGCGATGATGATTCTAGTGATGATGAAGTAGATTATACTGAATTATTTAAGGGCTTAGATAGAGCAAAAATAGATAAAATTAATGAGTTAATTGATGCTTTGAATGAAAAGATAGATTGTTAGAGAAACAAGAAGATATTTTGTATGAAGAGCATGACAAGTTTGTTAGTGTGCAAAAATCTCTTGCTTTAGAGGTTAAAAGGAATGAAATGCTATCTTCTGAATTATCTGCTTGTCATGAAACTGTGTCTAGCTTAAAGAGTGTTAATGATGATTTAAATGCTAAGCTAGAAGTAGCTAATAAAACTAGATCTTGTGTAGAACATGTTGCCATTTGTAATTGGTGTAAGGATTTTGATGTTGATGCTTGTGTTGAACACCTTACATCAATTACTAAATTAAATAATGAGGTGGCAAGTCTTAATGCTCAACTTAAGACTTGCAAGATAGATTTTGATAAGTTAAAATTTGCTAGGGATGCCTACACCGTTGGTAGACATCCCTCAATTAAGGATGGACTTGGCTTTCGAAAGGAAGCCAAGAACTTAACAAGCCAAAGGGCTCCCATCTCCAACAAGGAGAAAGGGAAGGCCCCTATGGCTAGTAGTAATCAAAAGAATCATGCTTTCATGTATAATGATAGAAAATTTTCTAGAAATTCCCATTATAATAGGAGTTATAATGACTTTGATTCACATGCTATGATTGCTTCAAGTTCTAATTTTAATGGTAGGCCTAGGAGAAATTTTGTGTCTCATGCTCCTAGGAAAATATGTAATAAACCTACCACTGTCTTTCATGCTTGCAACACTACATATGTACTTTCATGTAAAAATGAAAAAGTGGTTGCTAGAAAGTTGGCGTCCAAATGCAAGGGAGACAAGACTTGTATTTGGATCCCAAAGGCTATTGTAACTAACCTTGTAGGACCCAACAAGAGTTGGGTACCTAAAACCCAAGCCTAATTTGCCTTGCAGGTTTATGCATCCGGGGGTTCAAGCTCGATTATCGACAGCGGATGCACAAACCACATGACAGGGGAGAAGAAGATGTTCACCTCCTACGTCAAGAACAAAGATTCCCAAGATTCGATCATCTTTGGAGATGGGAACCAAGGCAAGGTTAAAGGACTAGGAAAGATAGCCATTTCATCCAAGCATTCCATATCCAATGTGTTCTTAGTTGAATCACTCGGGTACAACTTATTATCTGTCAGTCAACTATGTAATATGGGTTATAATTGTCTATTTACCAATGTATATGTGTTTGTCTTTAGAAGGAGTGATGGTTCATTAGCTTCTAAGGGTGTACTAGACAACAAACTCTACTTAGTTGATTTTTCGAAAAAGGAGGCCGATCTAGATGCATGCTTAATTGCTAAGACTAGCATGGGTTGGCTGTGACATCGCCGTCTAACACATGTTGGGATGAAGAACCTTCATAAACTTCTAAAGGGAGAACATGTGTTAAGTCTAACCAATGTATTTTTCAAAAAAGATAGACCTTGTGTAGCTTGTCAAGCAGGTAAACAGGTGGGAAGCACTCATCACAGCAAGAATGTGATGACCACATCAAGACCTCTGGAGCTACTTTATATGGACCTCTTTGGACCCGTCGCCTACCTCAGCATCGGGGGAAGTAAGTATGGTCTGGTTATTGTTGATGATTTTTCCCGCTTCCCTTGGGTATTCTTTTTGCAGGATAAATCAGAAACCCAAGGGACCCTAAAGCGCTTTCTAAGGAGAGCTCAAAACGAATTTGAGCTCAAGGTGAAAAAGATAAGAAGCGACAACGGGTCCGAGTTCAAGAACTTACAAGTGGAGGAGTACCTTGAGGAGGAAGGAATCAAGCACGAGTTCTCCGCTTCCTACACACCACAGCAAAACGGTGTGGTAGAGAGGAAGAACAGGACACTTATCGACATGGCGAGGACGATGCTTGGAGAATTCAAGACGCCCGAGCGGTTTTGGTCGAAAGCTGTGAACACAGCTTGCCACGCCATAAACCGGGTCTACCTTCATTGCCTCCTCAAGAAGACCTCGTATGAACTTCTAACCGGTAACAAACCCAACGTTTCATACTTTCGTGTATTTGGGAGTAAATGTTATATTCTAGTAAAGAATGGTAGAAATTCCAAATTTGCTCCCAAAGCTGTAGAAGGTTTTTTACTAGGTTATGACTCAAATACAAAGGCGTATAGAGTCTTCAACAAATCATCGGGTTTGGTTGAAGTCTCTAGCGACATTGTATTTGATGAAACTAATGGCTCTCCAAGAGAGCAAGTTGATCTTGATGATGTAGATGAAGATGACGTTCCAACGGCTGCAATTCGCACCATGGCGATTGGAGATGTGCGACCACAGGAACAACAAGAGCAAGATCAACCCTCTTCCTCAACGATGGTGCATCCCCCAACTCAAGATGATGAACAGGTTCCTCAAGAGGAGGCGTGTGATCAAGGGGGAGCACAAGAAGACCCAGCTATGGAGGAAGAAGCACCACGGGCCCCTCCAACTCAAGTTCGAGCGACGATTCAAAGGAATCATCCCGTCGACCAGATTCTGGGTGATATAAGCAAGGGAGTAACTACTCGCTCAAGACTAGCTAACTTTTGTGAGCATTACTCGTTTGTCTCTTCTATTGAGCCTTTCAGGGTAGAAAAGGCCTTGCAAGATCCGGACTGGGTGTTGGCCATGCAGGAAGAGCTCAACAACTTCAAGAGGAATGAAGTTTGGAGCCTGGTGCCACGTTCCAAGCAAAACGTTGTAGGAACCAAGTGGGTGTTCCGCAACAAGCAAGACGAGCACGGGGTGGTGTGAGAGCACCTAGAGGGGGGTGAATAGGTGATCCTGTAAAAACTTGGTTAGGCGTTAGAGAGATAATGCCAAGTGACTATAAAGCGAGCTCTTGAGAATCACAACAATCACCCAAAAGGCAATCACAAGAGACACGCGAGTTATCCCGTGGTTCGACAAGTCCAACACTTGTCTACCTCCATGTTGTGGCGTCCCAATGGATGAGGGTTGCACTCAACCCCTTTCAAGTGATCCAATGATCAACTTGAATACCACGGTGATCTTCTTCCTTTCACTTTATCCCGGTTGCGAGGAATCTCCACAACTTGGAGTCTCTCGCCCTTACAACAATTATCAATGTGAAAGCACTTAGAGTAAGGGAGGGAAGCAACACACACAAATCCCAGCAATACGCACACACACAAGCCAAGACTTGAGCTCAAATGAAACGCAACAAGTTCACCACTAGAACAGAGCTCAAATCACTAAGAATGTCAATCGAATGTGTGAAGATGGAGTGCGGGAGTCTTAGAATATTTAGAGTATGCTTGGTGTTCTCCTCCATGCGCCTAGGGGTCCCTTTTATAGCCCCAAGGCAGCTAGGAGCCGTTGGAAACAATCTGGGAAGGCAATTCTTGCCTTCTGTCGGGTGGCGCACCGGACAGTCCGGTGCACCACCAGACATCCCCTGTTCACAGTCCGGTGCAGATTGCTTTCCTAAATTGGCGCAGCCGACCGTTGAAGATTTGGAGCCGTTGGCGCACAGGACACTGTCCGGTGCACACCGGACAGTCCGGTGCCCCCATCAGATCGTTGGCTCGGCCACACGTCATGCGCGGATTGCGCGGCCGACCGTTGGCGCGGCTGACCGTTGGCTCACCGGATAGTCCGGTGCATCACCGGACAGCCCGGTGATTTTTAGCCGTACGCAGTTGACTGTTTCCCGAGAGCGGCGACTTCGCCGCAGACTACTCACCGGACAGTCCGGTGCACCACCGGACAGTCCGATGATTTATAGCCGTACGCCACCGTCGAGACCCGAGAGTAGGCTGTTCATCGGGACTGGTCCTGGCACACCGGACACAGTCCGGTGCACCCAGACCGAGCAGACTTTTGGCTGAATACAGCCAACTTATCTTCAAAGTGATTTCTCCTGTTTCTAGCACTTAGACACAATACATTAGTCTTCAAAACAATGTACTAAGTCTAGAAACATACCTTTAATCTTGATTTGCACTTCTTGAGTCTTTGGCACAAATATCACTCAAAGCATTTGTGTTGAGCACTTAATCACCAAAATCTTATAGAAATGGCCCAAGGGCACATTTCCCTTTCAATCTCCCCCTTTTTGGTGATTTATGCCAACACAACAAAAAGCAACTAGAAGAAGTGCAACATCAATGCAAATGAAAACAAAAATTTGTTTTCGATTCAAATTTGGCATATTTGGATCATTCTTTGCCACTACTTGGTTTGTTTTTGCAAATCAAACCCAATTTCCTATCTCTAAGTCAAATTCACTTATTGAGGCATAGAGAGAGGTATTCCAAGAGAAATTGATCAAGGATTCAAAAACTCCCCCTTTTCCCATAATTAAACATTCTCCCCACAAGAGACCAACTTTTGACAATAAGAGACAATAAGAGTATTTTGACAAAACAAAAGCTCTAACTCTACTATTTTCAAAATTCTCAAGAGGTAGCTGACCCATTTCTTGCTTTTGGCCTTAATTTCTCCCCCTTTGGCATTAAGCACCAAAACGGGATCATTATTGGCCCTTTAACCCCATTGCCTCACCAAAATCTTCAATTAAGAGTAAAAAGGCAATAAGAGCACGAAGATGAACTTGGAGTAAATTACCCTTTCATCGGAGTGCAGTGGAAGTCTTGCATGGTCCAAGTTCACCTTTTCCCTTTCAATCAACCTTTGAGACTAAATTAAGAAAACTCAAGCACACGGTTAGTCTCAAAGGGTCAAGTTGTAGCGTTTCTCCATGAAAGTCGCCTAGAGGGGGGGGGGTGAATAGGGCGAAACTGAAATTTACAAATATAATCACAACTACAAGCTGGGTTAGCGTTAGAAATATAATAGAGTCCGCGAGAGAGGGTGCAAAACAAATCGCAAGCGAATAAAGAGTGAGACACGTGGATTTGTTTTACCGAGGTTCGGTTCTCGCAAACCTACTCTCCGTTGAGGAGGCCACAAAGGCCGGGTCTCTTTCAACCCTTACCCTCTCTCAAACGGTCCCTCGGACCGAGTGAGCTTTTCTTCTCAATCACTTGGAACACAAAGTTCCCACAAGGACCACCACAAGATTGGTGTCTCTTGCCTCAATTACAATTGAGTTTGATCGCAATGAAGAATCAAAGAAAGAAGAAAGCAATCCAAGCACAAGAGCTCGAAAGAACACAAGCAAATCTCTCTCACTAATCACTAAGGCGTTGTGTGGAATTTGGAGAGGATTTGATCACTTGGGTGTGTCTAGAATTGAATACTAGAGCTCTTGTAAGTGGTTGAAGTAGGAAAACTTGGATGACTTGAATGTGGGGTGGTTGGGGGTATTTATAGCCCCAACTACCAAACTAGCCGTTTGGTGGAAGCTGTCTGTCGTATGGTGCACCGGACAGTCCGGTGCACACCGGACATGTCCGGTGCGACAGCCACGTCACCAGGCCGTTAGGGTTCCGACCGTTGGAGCTCTGACTTCTGGGCCCGCCTGGATGTCCGGTGGCGCACCGGACATGTACTGTAGAGTGTCCGGTGTGCCAGCATGGGCGTGCCTGACCTCTGCGCGCGCTGGCGCGCATTTAATGCGCTGCAGGTAGCCGTTGGCGCCGGAAGTAGCCGTTGCCCCGCAGTTACACCGGACATGTCCGGTGAATTATAGCGGAGCAGCCCAAGTGAATTCCCGAGGCTGCCGAGTTCGGAGCCGCTTCCTCTTGGAGCACCGGACACTGTCCGGTGTACACCGGACAGTCCGGTGAATTATAGCGGAGCGCCTCTGGATTTTCCCGAAGGTGGCGAGTTTGAGTTGGAGTCCTCTGGTGCACCGGACACTGTCCGGTGGTGCACCGGACACTCCAGTGCGCCAGACCAGAGGTGCTTTCGGTTGTCCCTTTGCTCCTTTGTTTGAACCCTTTTTCTTGTTATTTTATTGGCTTATGGTGAACCTTTGTACCTGTAGAACTTATAAACTTAGGCAAACTAGTTAGTCTAAATATTTGTGTTGGGCAATTCAACCACCAAAATTAATTAGGGACTAGGTGTAAGCCTAATTCCCTTTCAATCTCCCCCTTTTTGGTGATTGATGCCAACACAAACCAAAGCAAATATAAAAGTGCATAATTGAACTAGTTTGCATAATGTAAGTGCAAAGGTTGCTTGGAATTGAGCCAATAAAAATACTTACAAGATATGCATGGATTGTTTCTTCATTTTTAACATTTTGGACCACGCTTGCACCACAAGTTTTGTTTTTGCAAATTCTTTTGTAAATTCTTTTCAAAGTCCTTTTGCAAGATAGTCAAAGGTAAATGAATAAGATTTTGCGAAGCATTTTCAAGTTTGAAATTTTCTTCCCTCGTTTCAAATGCTTTTCCTTTGACTAAACAAAACTCCCCCTCAATAAATTCTCCTCTTAGTGTTCAAGAGGGTTTTAAGATATCAATTTTGAAAATACTACTTTCTCCCCCTTTAGAACACAAAGAGATACCAATTTGAAATTTATCAATTGAAAATCATTAATTTTAAAAATTAGGGTGGTGGTGCGGTCCTTTTGCTTTGGGCCAATACTTTCTCCCCCTTTGGCATGAATCGCCAAAAACGGATACTTAGAATGAAATATAGGCCCTTTTAGCTACTTTCTCCCCTTTGGCAAATAAAACATAGGAGTGAAGATTATACCAAAGACGGAGAGTGAAGCGGAGCGACGGCGAAGGATGAGTAGTAGAGTGGAGTGGAAGCCTTTGTCTTCGCCGAAGACTCCAATTCCCTTTCAATATACCTATGACTTGGTTTTGAAATACACTTGAAAACACATTAGTCATAGCATATAAAAGAGATACGATCAAAGGTATACTTATGAGCTATGTGTGCAAGTTAGCAAAAGAAGTTCCTAGAATCAAGAATATTGAGCTCATGCCTAAGTTTGGTAAAAGATTGTTCATCAAGTGGCTTGGTAAAGATATCGGCTAATTGATCTTTAGTATTAATATATGCAATCTCGATATCCCCCTTTTGTTGGTGATCCCTAAGAAAATGATACCGAATGGCTATGTGTTTAGTGCGGCTATGCTCAACGGGATTATCCGCCATGCGGATTGCACTCTCATTATCACATAGAAGAGGAACTTTGGTTAATTTGTAACCATAGTCCCGCAGGGTTTGCCTCATCCAAAGCAATTGCGCGCAACAATGGCCTGCGGCAATATACTCGGCTTCGGCAGTAGAAAGAGCGACCGAATTTTGCTTCTTTGAAGCCCAAGACACCAAGGATCTTCCCAAGAACTGGCAAGTCCCCGATGTGCTCTTCCTATTAATTTTGCACCCCGCCCAATCGGCATCCGAATAACCAATCAAATCAAATGTGGATCCCCGAGGGTAGCAAAGCCCAAACTTAGGTGTATAAGCCAAATATCTCAAGATTCGTTTTACGGCCGTAAGGTGTGATTCCTTAGGATCGGCTTGGAATCTTGCACACATGCATACGGAAAGCATAATGTTCGGTCGAGATGCACATAAATAAAGCAATGAACCAATCATCGACCGGTATACCTTTTGATCGACGGATTTACCTCCCGTGTCGAGGTCGAGATGCCCATTGGTTCCCATGGGTGTCTTGATGGGCTTGACATCCTTCATTCCGAACTTGGTTAGAATGTCTTGAGTGTACTTTGTTTGGCTAATGAAGGTGCCCTCTTGGAGTTGCTTGACTTGGAATCCTAGAAAATACCTTAACTCCCCCATCATAGACATCTCGAATTTCTGTGTCATGATCCTACTAAATTCTTCACATGTAGATTCGTTAGTAGACCCAAATATAATATCATCAACATAAATTTGGCATACAAACAAATCATGGTCAAGAGATTTAGTGAATAAAGTAGGATCGGCTTTGCCGACTTTGAAGCCATTAGCAATAAGGAAATCTCTAAGGCATTCATACCATGCTCTTGGGGCTTGCTTGAGCCCATAAAGCGCCTTAGAGAGCCTATAGACATGGTTAGGATACTCACTGTCTTCAAAGCCGGGAGGTTGCTCAACATAGACCTCTTCCTTGATTGGTCCATTGAGGAAGGCACTCTTCACGTCCATTTGGTAAAGCTTGAAGCCATGGTAAGTAGCATAGGCCAATAATATGCGAATTGACTCAAGCCTAGCTACGGGTGCATAGGTTTCACCAAAATCCAAACCTTCGACTTGTGAATACCCCTTGGCCACGAGTCGAGCTTTGTTCCTTGTCACCACACCATGCTCATCTTGCTTGTTGCGGAAGACCCATTTGGTTCCTACAACATTTTGATTAGGACGTGGAACTAAATGCCATACCTCGTTCCTCGTGAAGTTGTTGAGCTCCTCTTGCATCGCCATCACCCAATCCGAATCTTGGAGTGCTTCCTCTACCCTGTGTGGATCAATATAGGAAACAAAAGAGTAATGCTCACAGAAATGTGCAACACGAGATCGAGTGGTTACCCCCTTATGAATGTCGCCGAGGATGGTGTCGACGGGGTGATCTCGTTGGATTGCTTGATGGACTCTTGGGTGTGGCGGCCTTGGTTCTTCATCCTCCTTGTCTTGATCATTTGCATCTCCCCCTTGATCGTTGCCGTCATCTTGAGGGGGCTCATCTCTTTGATCTTCTCCTTCATCAACTTGAGCCTCGTCCTCATTTTGGGTTGGTGGAGATGCTTGCGTGGAGGAGGATGGTTGATCTTGTGCATGTGGAGGCTCTTCGGATTCCTTAGGACACACATCCCCAATGGACATGTTCCTTAGCGCTATGCATGGAACCTGTTCTTCACCTATCTCATCAAGATCAACTTGCTCTACTTGAGAGCCGTTAGTCTCATCAAACACAACGTCACAAGAAACTTCAACAAGTCCTGAGGACTTGTTAAAGACTCTATATGCCCTTGTGTTTGAGTCATATCCTAGTAAAAAGCCTTCTACAGTTTTAGGAGCAAATTTAGATTTTCTACCTCTTTTAACAAGAATAAAACATTTGCTACCAAAAACTCTAAAATATGAAATATTGGGCTTTTTACCGGTTAGGAGTTCATAGGATGTCTTCTTGAGGATTCGGTGTAGATATAACCGGTTGATGGCGTAGCAGGCGGTGTTGATCGCCTCGGCCCAAAACCGATCTGGTGTCTTGTGCTCATCAAGCATGGTTCTTGCCATGTCCAATAGAGTTCGATTCTTCCTCTCCACTACACCATTTTGTTGTGGGGTGTAGGGAGAAGAGAACTCATGCTTGATGCCCTCCTCCTCAAGGAAGCCTTCTATTTGTGAGTTCTTGAACTCCGTCCCATTGTCGCTTCTAATTTTCTTGATCCTTAAGTCGAACTCATTTTGAGCCCGTCTCAAGAATCCCTTTAAGGTTTCTTGGGTATGGGATTTTTCCTGCAAAAAGAACACCCAAGTGAAGCGAGAATAATCATCCACAATAACTAGACAGTACTTACTCCCGCCGATGCTTATGTAAGCGATCGGGCCGAATAAATCCATGTGTAGGAGCTCCAGTGGCCTATCACTTGTCATGATGTTCTTGTGTGGATGATGAGTGCCAACTTGCTTCCCGGCTTGGCATGCGCTACAAATCCTGTCTTTCTCAAAATGAACATTTGTTAGTCCTAAAATGTGTTCTCCCTTTAGAAGCTTATGAAGATTCTTCATTCCAACATGAGCTAGTCGGCGGTGCCAGAGCCAACCTATGTTAGTCTTAGCAACCAAGCAAGTGTCGAGTTTAGCTCTATCAAAATCTACCAAGTATAGCTGACCCTCTAACACTCCCTTAAATGCTATTGAATCATCATTTCTTCTAAAGACAGTGACACCTACATCAGTAAATAGACAATTGTAGCCCATTTGACATAATTGAGATACGGAAAGCAAATTGTAATCTAAAGAATCTACAAGAAAAACATTGGAAATGGAATGGTCAGGAGATATAGCAATTTTACCCAAACCTTTGACTAAACCTTGGTTTCCATCCCCAAATGTGATAGCTCGTTGGGGATCTTGGTTTTTCTCGTAGGAGGAGAACATCTTCTTCTCCCCCGTCATGTGGTTTGTGCACCCGCTATCGATGATCCAACTTGAGCCCCCGGATGCATAAACCTACAAAACCAGTTTAGTTCTTGACTTTAGGTACCCAAACGGTTTTGGGTCCTTTGGCATTAGATACAAGAACTTTGGGTACCCAAACACAAGTCTTGGAACCCTTGTGTTTGCCCCAACAAACTTGGCAACTACCTTGCCGGATTTGTTAGTCAAAACATAAGATGCATCAAAAGTTTTGAATGAAATGTCTTGATCATTTGATGCATTAGGAGTTCTCTTCTTAGGCAACTTAGCACGGGTTGGTTGCCTAGAGCTAGATGTCTCACCCTTATACATAAAAGCATGGTTAGGGCCAGAGTGAGACTTCCTAGAATGAATTCTCCTAATTTTGCTCTCGGGATAACCGGCAGGGTACAAAATGTAACCCTCGTTATCCTGAGGCATGGGAGCCTTGCCCTTAACAAAGTTAGACAAATTTTTAGGAGTGGCATTAAGTTTGACATTGTCTCCCCTTTGGTAGCCAATGCCATCCTTGATGCCAGGGCGTCTCCCATTATAGAGCATACTTCTAGCAAATTTAAACTTTTCATTTTCTAAGTTATGCTCGGCAATTTTAGCATCTAATTTTGCTATATGATCATTTTGTTGTTTAATTAATACCATGTGATCATGAATAGCATTGATATCAACATCTCTACATCTATCACAAACAGACACATGCTCAATAGTAGATGTAGAGGGTTTGCAAGAATTAAGTTCAACAATCTTAGCACGCAAAATATCATTGTTATCTCTAAGATTGGAAATAGTAACATTGCAAACATCAAGATCTTTAGCCTTAGCAAACAATTTCTTATTCTCATCTCTAAGGCTAGCAAGAGAAATATTCAACTCATCAATCCTAGCAAGTAAATCAACATTATCATCTCTAGGATTGGAAGTTGAAACATTACAAACATGAGAATCAACCTTAGCAATTAATTTAGCATTTTCATTTCTAAGGTTGGCAATAGTGTCATGGCAATCGCTTAGCTCACTAGATAGTTTTTGACATTTTTCTATTTCTAGAGCATAAGCAATTTTGACCTTAACATGTTTCTTGTTTTCCTTAATTAGGAAGTCCTCTTGGGAATCCAAAAGGTCATCCTTTTCATGAATAGCACTAATTAATTCATTTAATTTTTCCTTTTGTTCCATGTTAAGGTTGGCAAAAAGGGTACGCAAATTATTCTCCTCATCACTAGCATTATCATCACTAGAGGATTCATATTTAGTGGAGGATTTAGATTTAACCTTCTTCCTTTTGCCGTCCTTTGCCATGAGGCACTTGTGGCCGACGTTGGGGAAGAGGAGTCCCTTGGTGACGGCGATGTTGGCAGCGTCCTCGTCGTCGGAGGAGGAGTCGGTGGAGCTCTCGTCAGAGTCCCACTCGCGGCACACGTGGGCATCGCCGCCCTTCTTCTTGTGGTACCTCTTCTTTTCTCTCCTCTTGCCCTTCTTGTCGTTATCCCTGTCACTATCACTTGATAATGGACATTTAGCAATAAAGTGACCGGGCTTACCACACTTGTAGCAAACCTTCTTGGAACAGGATTTGTAATCCTTCCCCTTCCGTTGCTTGAGGATTTGGCAAAAGCTTTTGATGATTAAAGCCATCTCCTCATTGTCGAGCTTGGAGGTGTCAATTGGTTGTCTACTCGGTGTAGACTCCTCCTTCTTCTCCTCGGTCGCCTTGAATGCCACCGGTTGTGCTTCGGACGTGGAGGGTTCATCAAGCTCGTTGATCTTCTTTGAGCCTTTAATCATACATTCAAAGCTCACAAAATTCCCGATTACTTCCTCGGGAGTCATTAGTGTGTATCTAGGATTACCACGAATTAATTGAACTTGAGTGGGGTTAAGGAAAATGAGAGATCTTAGAATAACCTTAACCACCTCGTGGTCGTCCCACTTCTTGCTCCCGAGGTTGCGCACTTGGTTCACCAAGGTTTTGAGTCGGTTGTACATATCTTGTGGCTCCTCCCCTTGGCGAAGACGGAAGCGACCGAGCTCCCCCTCAATCGTTTCCCACTTGGTGATCTTGGTGAGTTCATCACCCTCGTGCGCGGTCTTGAGAAGGTCCCAAATCTCCTTTGCACTCTTCAACCCTTGTACCTTGTTATATTCCTCTCTACTTAGAGAGGCGAGGAGTATGGTTGTGGCTTGGGAGTTGAAGTGCTCGATTTGGGCCACTTCGTCCGTACCATAGTCTTCATCCCCTATGGATGGTACCTGTGCTCCAAACTCAACAACATTCCATATACTTTTGTGGAGTGAGGTTAGATGAAATTTCATTAAATCACTCCACCTAGCATAATCTTCGCCATCAAAGGTTGGCGGTTTGCCTAATGGAACGGAAAGTAATGGAGTATTTCTAGATGTACGAGGATAGTGTAAGGTGATCTTACTAAACTTCTTGCGCTCTTGGTGCTTAGAAGTTACGGACGGCGCATCGGAGTCGGAGGTCGATGTTGATGAAGTGTCGGTCTCGTAGTAGACCACTTTCCTCATCCTCTTGTGCTTGTCGCCTTTCCGATGCGACTTGTGGGAAGAAGATTTTTCCTTCTTCTCTTTGTGGTGTGAAGAAGAAGATCTTTTCTCCTTCCGTTTGGAGGAGTCCTTCTTCTTCTCCTTCCTCTTGGTGCGGGACTCTTCCGATGAAGTGCTCCCGTGGCTCGTAGTGGGCTTGTCGCCGGTCTCCATCTCCCTCTTGGTGTGATCTCCCGACATCACTTCGAGCAGTTAGGCTCTAATGAAGCACCGGGTTCTGATACCAATTGAAAGTCGCCTAGAGGGGGGGTGAATAGGGCGAAACTGAAATTTACAAATATAATCACAACTACAAGCCGGGTTAGCGTTAGAAATATAATAGAGTCCGCGAGAGAGGGTGCAAAACAAATCGCAAGCGAATAAAGAGTGAGACACGTGGATTTGTTTTACCGAGGTTCGGTTCTCGCAAACCTACTACCCGTTGAGGAGGCCACAAAGGCCGGGTCTCTTTCAACCCTTACCCTCTCTCAAACGGTCCCTCGGACCGAGTGAGCTTTTCTTCTCAATCACTTGGAACACAAAGTTCCCACAAGGACCACCACAAGATTGGTGTCTCTTGCCTCAATTACAAGTGAGTTTGATCGCAATGAAGAATCAAAGAAAGAAGAAAGCAATCCAAGCGCAAGAGCTCGAAAGAACACAAGCAAATCTCTCTCACTAATCACTAAGGCGTTGTGTGGAATTTGGAGAGGATTTGATCACTTGGGTGTGTCTAGAATTGAATACTAGAGCTCTTGTAAGTGGTTGAAGTAGGAAAACTTGGATGACTTGAATGTGGGGTGGTTGGGGGTATTTATAGCCCCAACTACCAAACTAGCCGTTTGGTGGAAGCTGTCTGTCGTATGGTGCACCGGATAGTCCGGTGCACACCGGACATGTCCGGTACGACAGCCACGTCACCAGGCCGTTAGGGTTCCGACCGTTGGAGCTCTGACTTCTGGGCCCACCTGGATGTCTGGTGGCGCACCAGACATGTACTGTAGAGTGTCCGGTGTGCCAGCATGGGCGTGCCTGACCTCTGCGCGTGCTGGCGCGCATTTAATGCGCTGCAGGTAGCCATTGGCGCCGGAAGTAGCCGTTGCCCCGCAGTTACACCGGACATGTCCGGTGAATTATAGCGGAGCAGCCCAAGTGAATTCCCGAGGTTGCCGAGTTCGGAGCCGCTTCCTCTTGGAGCACCGGACACAGTCCGGTGTACACCGGACAGTCCGGTGAATTATAGCGGAGCGCCTCTGGATTTTTCCGAAGGTGGCGAGTTTGAGTTGGAGTCCTCTGGTGCACCGGACATTGTCCGGTGGTGCACCGGACACTGTCCGGTGGCACACCGGACAGTCCAGTGCGCCAGACCAGAGGTGCCTTCGGTTGTCCCTTTGCTCCTTTGTTTGAACCCTTTTTCTTGTTATTTTATTGGCTTATGGTGAACCATTGTACCTGTAGAACTTATAAACTTGGGCAAACTAGTTAGTCCAAATATTTGTGTTGGGCAATTCAACCACCAAAATTAATTAGGGACTAGGTGTAAGCCTAATTCCCTTTCACTCCCCCTAAGTATGTGCATCATTCACATATGGACTTGTGAGGTCCGGGGATCCCTTGCACAACTTGAGCACCATAAATAATCAATAAAATGCATAAAGGAACATGATCAAAGGCATAAAACACATGTATGCTCTATATCAATCCAAGTTACGCGAATCTAAGACATTTAGCTCACTACGCAGCCTGCAAAAGGTCTTCTCATCTAGAGGCTTGGTAAAGATATCGGCTAGCTGGTTCTCGATGCTAACATAAAACACTTCAATATCTCCCTTTTGCTGGTGGTATCTCAAAAAGTGATGCCGGATGTCTATGTGCTTTGTGCGGCTGTGTTCAACAGGATTGTCGGCCATGCGGATAGCACTCTCATTGTCACATAGGAGTGGGACTTTGCTCAGATTGTAGCCAAAGTCTCGGAGGGTTTGCCTCATCCAAAGTAGTTGCGCGCAACACTGTCCTGCGGCAACGTACTCGGCCTCAGCGGTGGATAGGGCAACAGAGGTTTGTTTCTTAGAACTCCACGACACCAGGGACCTTCCTAGGAATTGGCACGTCCCTGATGTACTCTTCCTATCGACCTTACATCCAGCATAATCGGAGTCTGAATATCCAATTAAGTCAAAGGTAGACCCCTTTGGATACCAGATCTCGAAGCAAGGCGTAGCAACTAAATATCTCAGAATTCGCTTAACGGCCACAAGGTGACACTCCCTTGGGTCAGATTGAAATCTAGCACACATGCATACGCTAAGCATAATATTCGGTCTACTAGCACATAAATAAAGTAAAGACCCTATCATAGACCGGTATGCCTTTTGATCAACGGACTTACCTCCTTTGTTGAGGTCGACATGTCCTTCGGTTCCCATTGGAGTCTTTGTGGGCTTGGCGTCCTTCATCCCAAACCGCTTGAGCAAGTCTTGCGTGTACTTCGTTTGAGAGATGAAGGTGTCGTCCTTGAGTTGCTTCACTTGGAACCCAAGGAAGTAGTTCAATTCGCCCATCATCGACATCTCGAATTTCTGAGTCATCACCCTGCTAAACTCTTCACAAGACTTTTGGTTAGTAGAACCAAATATTATGTCATCGACATAAATTTGGCACACAAATAGATCACCATCACAAGTCTTAGTAAAAAGAGTTGGATCGACTTTCCCAACCTTGAAAGCATTAGCAATTAGAAAATCTCTAAGGCATTCATACCATGCTCTTGGGGCTTGCTTAAGTCCATAGAGCGCCTTAGAGAGCTTACACATGTGGTCGGGGTACCGTTCATCCTCAAAGCCAGAGGGTTGCTCCACGTATACCTGAGAGCACCTAGAGGGGGGGTGAATAGGTGATCCTGAATAACTTGAAACTTAAGCCACAAAAACTTGGTTAAGTGTTAGCACAATAATCGCCAAGTGGCTAGAGAGGAGTCTCAACAAAACACAATAACCACAAAGATATCAATCACAGAGATGGCACGGTGGTTATCCCGTGGTTCGGCCAAGACCAACGCTTGCCTACTCCACGTTGTGGCGTCCCAACGGACGAGGGTTGCAATCAACCCCTCTCAAGCGGTCCAAAGACCCACTTGAATACCATGGTGTTTTGCTTGCTTTTCTTAATCCTGTTTGCGAGGAATCTCCACAACTTGGAGTCTCTCGCCCTTACACTTGAAGTTCACAAGAAGCACGGAGTAAGGGAGGGATGAGCAACGCACACAAGACACAAAACCAGAATGTCAACACGCACACAAGTCGCAACAAGAGCTCGCAACACAACCCGACGAGTTCACAACTCAACAAGAGCTCTAGGTGCTATCACGAAGAAACAAATGCGTGGAATCGAAGTCTTGGTGCTTAGGAATGCTTTGAGTATGCTTGGTGTGCTCCTCCATGCGCCTAGGGGTCCCTTTTATAGCCCCAAGGCAGCTAGGAGCCGTTGAGAGCATTCCAGGAAGGCAGATCTTGCCTTCTGTCGCTTGGCGCACCGGACAGTCCGGTGCACCACCGGACACTGTCCGGTGCGGATTTCTTTCCTTCTATGGCACAGTCGACTGTTGCTGATTGAGAGCCGTTGGCGCACTGGACACTGTCCGGTGCACACCGGACAGTCCGGTGCTCCAATGTGACCGTTGGCTCAGCCACGCGTCACGCGCGGAATCCTCGGCCGACCGTTGCCCCGGCTGACCGTTGGCTCACCGGACAGTCCGGTGCACCACCGGACAGTCTGGTGAATTTTAGCCGTACGCCGTTAATCGACTCCCGAGAGCGACGAGTTTGCCTGTGAACGGCTCACCGGACAGTCCGGTGCACCACCGGACAGTCCGGTGAATTATAGCCGTACATCGCCGTCGAAGTCCCAAGAGCAGCAAGTTCACCAGAGTCAGCCTGGCGCACCAGACACTGTTCGGTACACCACCGGACAGTCCGGTGCACCCAGACCGAGCTGACTTTGGCTGAACATAGCCATCTCATTTCCAATTCAATTTTTCCTGTTTCCAGCACTTAGACACAATACATTAGTCCATAAAACAATGTACTAAGTCCAGAAACATACCTTTGACATGACTTGCACTTTGTCCACCACTTTGCATAGTTTAACACAAAAGCACTTGTGTTGGCACTCAATCACCAAAATACTTAGAAATGGCCCAAGGGCACATTTCCCTTTCAATCTCCCCCTTTTTGGTGATTTATGCCAACACAACATAAAGCAACTAGAACAAGTGCAATATCAATGCAAATGAGAACTCAAAATTGTTTTGGTTCATATTTGGCATATATGGATCACTCTTTGCCACCACTTGGTTTGTTTTTGCAAATCAAACTCAAATTTCTATCTCTAAGTCAAACACACTTGTTAAAACATAAAGAGAGTCATTCCAAGAGAAATTGATTCAAGATTTCAATAACTCCCCCTTTTTCCCATAATCAACACTTCTCCCCACAAGAAGCCAACTTTTGACAAGAGAGACAATAAAAGAGTTTTGACAAACCAAAAGCTCTATTCTACTATTTTCAAAAACTCTCAAGTGGTAGCTGATCCATTTATTGCTTTGGCCTTTATTTTCTCCCCCTTTGGCATCAAGCACCAAAACAGGATCAATCTTGGCCCTAGAACCCCATTGCCTCACCAAAATCTTCAATAAGAATACAAAGGCAATAAGAGTACATGAGATGAACTTGGAATAAGTTACCCTCTCATCGGAGTGCAGTGGAAGTCTTTCATGGTCCAAGTCCACCTTTTCCCTTTCAAACCTCCTTTGAGACTAAAACAAGCAAACTCAAGTACACGGTTAGTCTCAAAGGGTCAAGTTGTAGCACAACTCCCCCTAAATATGTGCATCACTTGCAAAAAGGACTTGTGAGGTCCAGGGAGTGTTTGTACAACTTGAGCACCACAAGTAAGCAACAAAATGCATAAGGAACATGATCAAGGCATAAACACATGTATGCTATAAATCAATCCAAGTTCCGCGAATCTAAGACATTTAGCTCACTACGCAGCCTGCAAAAGGTCTTCTCATCTAAAGGCTTGGTAAAGATATCGGCTAGCTGGTTCTCGGTGCTAACATAAAACACTTCGATATCTCCCTTTTGCTGGTGGTCTCTCAAAAAGTGATGTCGGATGTCAATGTGCTTTGTGCGGCTGTGCTCAACAGGATTTTCCGCTATTCGGATAGCACTCTCATTATCACATAGGAGTGGGACTTTGCTCAGATTGTAGCCAAAGTCCCGGAGGGTTTGCCTCATCCAAAGTAGTTGCGCGCAACACTGTCCTGCGGCAACATACTCGGCCTCAGCGGTGGATAGGGCAACGGAAGTTTGTTTCTTAGAGTTCCATGACACCAGGGACCTTCCTAAGAATTGGTACGTCCCCGATGCACTCTTCCTATCGACCTTACATCCAGCATAGTCGGAATCTGAATATCCAATCAAGTCAAAGTTAGACCCCTTTGGATACCAGATCCTAAAGCAAGGCGTAGCGACTAAATATCTAAGAATTCGCTTCACGGCCACCAAGTGACACTCCCTTGGATCGGATTGAAATCTAGCACACATGCATACGCTAAGCATAATATCCGGTCTACTAGCACATAAATAAAGCAAAGAACCTATCATTGACCGGTATGCCTTTTGATCAACGGACTTACCTCCCTTGTTGAGGTCGGTGTGTCCGTCAGTTCCCATCGGCGTCTTTGCGGGCTTGGCGTCCTTCATCCCAAACCGCTTTAGCAAGTCTTGCGTGTACTTTGTTTGAGAGATGAAGGTGCCATCCTTGAGTTGCTTCACTTGGAACCCAAGGAAGTAGTTCAACTCGCCCATCATCGACATCTCGAATTTCTGCGTCATCACCCTGCTAAACTCTTCACAAGACTTTTGGTTAGTAGAACCAAATATTATGTCATCGACATAAATTTGGCACACAAAAAGATCGCCATCGCAAGTCTTAGTGAAAAGAGTTGGATCGGCTTTCCCAACCTTGAAAGCATTAGCAATTAGAAAGTCTCTAAGGCATTCATACCATGCTCTTGGGGCTTGCTTAAGTCCATAGAGCGCCTTAGAGAGCTTACACACGTGGTCGGGGTACCGTTTATCCTCGAAGCCAGGGGGTTGCTCCACGTACACCTCCTCCTTGATCGGCCCGTTGAGGAAAGCGCTCTTCACATCCATTTGGAACAACCTGAAAGAATGGTGAGCAGCATATGCTAGCAATATACGAATAGATTCTAGCCTAGCCACAGGAGCAAAAGTCTCCTCAAAGTCCAAACCTGCGACTTGGGCATAACCTTTTGCCACAAGTCGAGCCTTGTTCCTCGTCACCACCCCGTGCTCGTCCTGTTTGTTGCGGAACACCCACTTGGTTCCCACAACATTTTGCTTGGGACGAGGCACCAGTGTCCAAACTTCATTGTGCTTGAAGTTGTTTAGCTCCTCCTGCATGGCCAACACCCAGTCCGGATCTAGCAAGGCCTCTTCTACCCTGAAAGGCTCAATAGAAGAGACAAAGGAGTAATGCTCACAAAAATTAACTAATCTAGAACGAGTGGTTACTCCCTTGCTAATATCACCCAAAATTTGGTCGACGGGATGATTCCTTTGAATCGTCGCTCGAACTTGGGTTGGAGGTGCCGGTTGTGCTTCTTCCTCTCTCACATGTTCATCTTGTGCTCCCCCTTGATCACACGCCTCCTCCTGATGAACCTATTCATCGTCTTGAGTTGGGGGATGCACCATTGTTGAGGAAGAAGGTTGATCTTGCTCCTTTTGTTCCAGTGGCCTCACATCTCCAATCTCCATGGTGCGCATTGTGGCCGTTGGAACGTCTTCTTCATCTACATCATCAAGATCAACAACTTGCTCTCTTGGAGAGCCATTAGTCTCATCAAATACAACGTCGCTAGAGACTTCAACCAAACCCGATGATTTGTTGAAGACCCTATACGCCTTTGTATTTGAGTCATAACCTAGTAAAAACCCTTCTACAGCTTTGGGAGCAAATTTAGAAGTTCTACCTTTCTTCACAAGAATATAACACTTGCTCCCAAATACACGAAAGTAAGACACATTGGGTTTGTTACCAGTTAGCAGCTCATATGAAGTCTTCTTGAGGAGGCGGTGAAGGTAGACCCGGTTGATGGCGTGGCAAGCCGTGTTCACGGCTTCCGACCAAAACCGCTCGGGGGTCTTGAACTCTCCAAGCATAGTCCTCGCCATATCGATGAGCGTCCTGTTCTTCCTCTCTACCACACCATTTTGCTGTGGTGTGTAGGGAGCGGAGAACTCGTGCTTGATCCCCTCCTCCTCAAGGAACTCCTCCACTTGAAGGTTCTTGAACTCGGACCCGTTGTCGCTCCTTATCTTCTTCACTTTGAGCTCAAACTCATTTTGAGCTCTCCTGAGGAAGCGCTTGAGGGTCCCTTGGGTTTCAGATTTATCCTGCAAAAAGAATACCCAAGTGAAGCGGGAAAAATCATCAACTATAACAAGACCATACTTACTTCCTCCTATACTTAGATAGGCGACGGGTCCGAAGAGGTCCATATGAAGCATCTCCAAGGGTCTTGATGTGGTCATCACATTTTTGGTGTGATGAGAGCCTCCCACCTGTTTCCCTGCTTGACAAGCTGCACAAGGTCTATCTTTTTCGAAATGTACGTTAGTTAGACCTATCACGTGTTCTCCCTTTAGAAGCTTGTGGAGGTTCTTCATCCCCACATGTGCTAAGCGGCGATGCCACAGCCAGCCCATGCAAGTCTTAGCAATTAAGCATACATCTAGACCGGCCTCTTCTTTTGCAAAATCAACCAAATAAAGTTTGCTGTCTAGTACACCCTTAAAAGCTAGTGAACCATCACACCTTCTAAAGACAGACACATCTACATTTGTGAATAGACAATTATATCCCATATTGCATAATTGACTAACAGATAACAAATTATATCCAAGCGACTCAACTAAAAACACATTAGAAATAGAGTGCTCGGATGAAATAGCAATTTTACCTAACCCTTTTACCTTGCCTTGGTTCCCATCACCGAATATTATTGAATCTTGGGGATCCTTGTTCTTGACGTAGGAAGAGAACATCCTCTTTTCCCCTGTCATGTGGTTTGTGCATCCGCTGTCGATAATCCAGCTTGTACCCCCGGATGCATAAACCTGCAAGGCAAATTTAGGCTTGGGTCTTAGGTACCCAACTCTTGTTGGGTCCTACAAGGTTAGTCACAATTGTCTTAGGGACCCAAATGCAAGTTTTATCGCCCTTGCATCTTGCCCCTAACTTCCTAGCAATCACCTTCTTATTCTTTCTACAAATGGCAAATGAAGCATTGCAAGCATGATATATTGTAGAAAGTTCATTAACTTTCCTAGGAATATTAACAACATTTCTCCTAGGCATATTATGAACAACATTTCTCCTAGCAACATTTCTATCATGCATAACATGGGAACTAGAAGCAGTCATAGCATGAAAATCAAAAGCATTATAAGCATTACAACACCTATAAGCATTTCTAGATTGTCTCCTATCATGGTACATAAAAGCATGGTTCTTTTTAGTACTACTAGCCATAGGGGCCTTCCCTTTCTCCTTGGCAGAGATTGGAGCCTTATGGCTTGTCAAGTTCTTGGCTTCCCTCTTGAAGCCAAGTCCATCCTTAATTGAGGGGTGTCTACCAATCGTGTAGGCATCCCTTGCAAATTTTAGCTTGTCAAATTCACTTTTGCTAGTCTTAAGTTGGGCATTAAGACTAGCCAATTCATCATTCAATTTTGAAATTGAAACTAGGTGTTCACTACAAGCATCAATGTCAAAATCTTTACACCTATTGCAAATCCTAACATGTTCTACACAAGAGTTAGATTTACTTGCTACTTCTAGTTTAGCATTTAAATCATCATTTACACCTTTTAAAGTAGAAATGGTTTCATGACAAGTAGATAGTTCACAAGAAAGCATTTCATTCCTTTTAACTTCTAGAGCAAGTGAATTTTGTGCACTAACAAATTTATCATGCTCTTCATATAAAAGGTCTTCTTGTTTCTCTAAGAGTCTATCCTTTTCATTCAAGGCATCAATTAACTCATTAATTTTGCCAATTTTAATTCTATCTAAACCTTTAAATAAACTAGAATAGTCTATTTCATCGTCATCACTAGAATCATCATCACTTGAAGAAGTATAAGTGGTATCCCGAGTGCATACCTTCTTCTCCTTTGCCATGTGGCACGTGTGATGCTCGTTTGGGAAGAGGGATGACTTGTTGAAGGTGGTGGCGGCGAGTCCTTCATTGTCAGAGTCGGAAGAGGAGCAATCTGAATCCCACTGCTTTCCGATATGTGCCTCGCCCTTGGCCTTCTTGTAATTCTTTTTCTTCTCCCTTTTGTTCCCTTTTTCCTGGTCACTTTCATTATCGGGACAGTTAGCAATAAAATGACCAATCTTACCACATTTGAAGCATGAGCGCTTCCCCTTTGTCTTGGTCTTGCTTGGCTGTCCCTTGCGAGCCTTTAGCGCCGTCTTGAAGCGCTTGATGATGAGGGCCATCTCTTCGTCATTGAGCCCGACCGCCTCAACTTGCGCCACCTTGCTAGGTAGCGCCTCCTTGCTCCTCGTTGCCTTGAGAGCAATGGGTTGAGGCTCATGGATTGGACCGTTCAACGCGTCGTCCACGTACCTCGCCTCCTTGATCATCATTCGCCCGCTTACGAACTTTCATAGGACTTCTTCGAGCGACATCTTGGTGTACCTAGGATTTTCACGAATATTGTTCACCAAATGTGGATCAAGTACAGTAAAGGACCTTAGCATTAGGCGGACGACGTCGTGGTCCGTCCATCGTGTGCTTCCGTAGCTCCTTATTTTGTTGATAAGGGTCTTGAGCCGGTTGTATGTTTGGGTTGGCTCCTCACCCCTTATCATCACGAATCTTCCAAGTTTGCCCTCCACCAACTCCATCTTGGTGAGTAAGGTGACGTCGTTCCCCTCATGAGAGATCTTGAGGGTGTCCCAGATCTGCTTGGCATTGTCCAAGCCGCTCACCTTATGGTACTCGTCCCTGCACAAAGAGGCTAACAACACAGTAGTAGCTTGTGCATTTTTATGATTATGTTCATTAATAAATATAGGACTACCCGAGCTATCAAATTTCATTCCATTCTCAACAATCTCCCATATGCTTGGATGGAGAGAGAACAAGTGACTACGCATTTTGTGACTCCAAAATCCATAGTCCTCCCCATCAAAGTGTGGAGGTTTGCCAAGAGGGATGGAAAGCAAATGTGCATTTGAACTCTGCGGAATACGAGAGTAATCGAAAGAAAAGTTCGAATTAACCGTCTTTCGTTTCTCGTAGTCGTAGTCGTCCTTTTGGGAAGAAGTAGACTCGTCGCTGTCGTCGTAGTAGACGATCTCCTTGATGCGCCTTGTCTTCTTCTTCCCATCTTTCCATTTATGACCCGAGCCCGAGTCGGTAGGCTTGTCATCCTTCGGCTCGTTGACGAAGGACTCCTTCTCCTTATCGTTGATCACGATTCCCTTCCCCTTAGGATCCATCTCTTCGGGCGATTAGTCCCTTTGTGAAGAGAACGGCTCTGATACCAATTGAGAGCACCTAGAGGGGGGAGTGAATAGGTGATCCTGAATAACTTGAAACTTAAGCCACAAAAACTTGGTTAAGTGTTAGCACAATAATCGCCAAGTGGCTAGAGAGGAGTCTCAACAAAACACAATAACCACAAAGATATCAATCACAAAGATGGCACGGTGGTTATCCCGTGGTTCGGCCAAGACCAACGCTTGCCTACTCCACGTTGTGGCGTCCCAACGGATGAGGGTTGCAATCAACCCCTCTCAAGCGGTCCAAAGACCCACTTGAATACCACAGTGTTTTGCTTGCTTTTCTTAATCTTGTTTACGAGGAATCTCCACAACTTGGAGTCTCTCGCCCTTACACTTGAAGTTCACAAAGAAGCACGGAGTAAGGGAGGGATGAGCAACGCACACAAGACATAAAACCAGAATGTCAACACGCACACAAGTCACAACAAGAGCTCGCAACACAACCCGACGAGTTCACAACTCAACAAGAGCTCTAGTTGCTATCACGAAGAAACAAATGCGTGGAATCAAAGTCTTGGTGCTTAGGAATGCTTTGAGTATGCTTGGTGTGCTCCTCCATGCGCCTAGGGGTCCCTTTTATAGCCCCAAGGCAGCTAGGAGCCGTTGAGAGCATTCCAGGAAGGCAGATCTTGCCTTCTGTCGCCTGGCGCACCGGACACTGTCCGGTGCGGATTTCTTTCCTTCTATGGCGCAGTCGACCGTTGCTGATTGAGAGCCGTTGGCGCACTGGACACTGTCCGGTGCACACCGGACAGTCCGGTGCTCCAATGTGACTGTTGGCTCGGCCACGCGTCACGCGCAGAATCCTCGGCCGACCGTTGGCTCACTGGACAGTCCGGTGCACCACCGGACAGTCCGGTGAATTTTAGTCGTACGCCGTTAATCAACTCCCGAGAGCGACGAGTTCGCCTGTGAACGGCTCACTGAACAGTCCGGTGCACCACCAGACAGTCCGGTGAATTATAGCCGTACACCGCCGTCGAAGTCCCGAGAGCAGCAAGTTCACCAGAGTCAGCCTGGCGCACCGGACACTGTCCGGTGCACCACCGGATAGTCCGGTGCACCCAGACCGAGCTGACTTTGGCTGAACATAGCCATCTCATTTCCAATTCAATTTTTCATGTTTCCAGCACTTAGACACAATACATTAGTCCATAAAACAATGTATTAAGTCCAGAAACATACCTTTGACATGACTTGCACTTTGTCCACCACTTTGCATAGTTTAACACAAAAGCACTTGTGTTGGCACTCAATCACCAAAATACTTAGAAATGGCCCAAGGGCACATTTCCCTTTCAATACCTCCTCCTTGATTGGCCCATTGAGGAAAGCGCTCTTCACGTCCATTTGGAACAACCTGAAAGAATGGTGAGCGGCATAGGCTAACAAAATACGAATCGACTCTAGCCTCGCCACAGGAGCAAAAGTCTCCTCAAAGTCCAAACCTGCGACTTGGGCATAACCTTTTGCCACAAGTCGAGCCTTGTTCCTTTTCACCACCCCGTGCTCGTCCTGTTTGTTGCAGAACACCCACTTGGTTCCCACAACGTTTTGCTTGGGACGCGGCACCAGTGTCCAAACTTCATTTCGCTTGAAGTTGTTGAGCTCTTCCTGCATGGCCAACACCCAGTCCGGATCTAGCAAGGCCTCTACTACCCTGAAAGGCTCAATAGAAGAGACAAAAGAGTAATGCTCACAAAAATTAGCTAATCTAGAGCGAGTGGTTACTCCCTTGCTAATATCACCCAAAATCTGGTCGACGGGATGATTCCTTTGAATCATCGCTCGAACTTGAGTTGGAGGGGTTTGTGGTACTTCTTCCTCCTCATCTTTGACATCCTGTGCTCCCCCTTGATCACACACCTCTTCTTGAGGGACCTGTTCGTCATCTTGAGTTGGGGGTGCACCGTCGTTGATGAAGAAGGTTGATCTTGCTCCTTGTGTTCCTGTGGTCGCACAATTGCCATGGTACAAATTGCGTCCGTTGGAACATCATCCTCATCTACATCATCAAGATCAAGTTGCTCTCTTGGAGAGCCATTAGTCTCATCAAATACAACGTCGCTAGAGACTTTAACCAAACCCGATGATTTGTTGAAGACTCTATACGCCTTTGTATTTGAGTCATAACCTAACAAAAACCCTTCTACAGCTTTGGGAGCAAATTTTGAATTCCTACCTTTCTTCACTAGAATATAACATTTACTCCCAAATACACGAAAATATGAAACGTTGGGTTTGTTACTGGTTAGAAGCTCGTATGACGTCTTCTTGAGGAGGCGATGAAGGTAGACCCGGTTTATGGCGTGGCAAGCTATGTTCACAGCTTCCGACCAAAATCGCTCGGGCGTCTTGAATTCTCCAAGCATCATCCTTGCCATGTCTATAAGCGTCCTGTTCTTCCTCTCTACCACACCATTTTGCTGTGGTGTGTAGGGAGCGGAGAACTCGTGCTTGATTCCTTCCTCCTCAAGAAACTCCTCCACTTGCAGGTTCTTGAACTCGGACCCGTTGTCGCTTCTAATCTTTTTCACCTTGAGCTCAAATTCGTTTTGAGCTCGCCTTAGAAAGCGCTTGAGGGTCCCTTGGGTTTCTGATTTATCCTGCAAAAAATAATACCCAAGTGAAGCGGGAAAAATTATCAACAACAACAAGACCATACTTACTTCCCCCGATGCTAAGGTAGGCGACGGGTCCGAAGAGGTCCATATGCAGTAGTTCCAGAGGTCTTGATGTAGTCATCACATTCTTGTTGTGATGAGCGCTTCCTACCTGTTTACCTGCTTGACAAGCTGCACAAGGTCTATCTTTTTCGAAATACACATTTGTTAGACCTAACACATGCTCTCCCTTTAGAAGTTTGTGAAGGTTCTTCATCCCAACATGTGCTAGACGGTGATGCCACAGCCAGCCCATGCTAGTCTTAGCAATTAAGCATGCATCTAGACCGGCCTCCTCCTTCGAAAAATCAACTAAATAGAGTTTGCCGTCTAGTACACCCTTAAAGGCTAATGAACCATCACTCCTTCTAAAGACAGACACATGAACATTTGTAAATAAGCAATTGTAACCCATATTACATAATTGACTAACGGACAACAAGTTATACCCGAGTGATTCTACTAAAAACACATTAGAAATGGAATGCTCGGATGAAATAGCTATCTTTCCTAGTCCTTTAACCTTGCCTTGATTCCCGTCACCGAATATGATTGAGTCTTGGGAATCTTTGTTCTTGACGTAGGAGGTGAACATCTTCTTCTCCCCCGTCATGTGGTTTGTGCATCCGCTGTCGATAATCCAGCTTGAGCCCCCGGATGCATAAACCTGCAAGGCAAATTAGGCTTGGGTTTTAGGTACCCAACTATTGTTGGGTCCTACAAGGTTAGTTATAATAGCCTTAGGGACCCAAATGCAAGTCTTGTCTCCCTTGCATTTGGCTCCCACCTTTTTAGCAATCACCTTTTTATTTTTACATGGAAGAACAAATTTAGCATTGCAAGCATGAAAGACAGTGGTAGATCCGTTATACACTTTCCTAGGAGCATGAGACAAAAAATTCCTCCTAGATCTACCATTAAAGTTTGAACTTGAAGCAATCATGGCATGTGAGTCAAAAGCATTATAACTCCTACTATAATCAAAATTCCTAGCATATTTTCTATCATGATAAATGAAAGCATGATTCTTTTGACTCCTACTAGCCATAGGGGCCTTCCCTTTCTCCTTGTTGGGAATGAGAACCTTTTGAATTGTTAAGTTCTTGGCTTCCCTTCGAAAGCCAAGTCCATCCTTAATTGAGGGATGTCTACCAACAGTGTAGGCATCCCTTGCAAATTTTAGTTTATCAAAATCATTTTTGCTAGTCTTAAGTTGGGCATTAAGACTAGCCACTTCATCATTTAATCTAGTAATGGAAATTAAATGTTCACTACAAGCATCAACATTAAAATCCTTACACCTAGTGCAAATCACAACATGCTCAACACAAGAACTAGATTTGTTTGCTACTTCTAGCTTAGCATTTAAATCATCATTAATACTTCTTAAGCTAGCCACAGTCTCATGACAAGCAGATAATTCACAAGAAAGCATTTCATTCCTTTTAACTTCTAAAGCAAGAGACTTTTGCACACTTACAAATTTATCATGCTCTTCATATAAAAGATCCTCTTGCTTTTCTAAAAGTCTATCTTTTTCATTCAATGCATCAATTAGCTCATTAATCTTTTCTACCTTAGCTCTATCTAATCCTTTGAACAAGCTAGTGTAGTCTACTTCATCATCACTAGAGTACTCATCACTAGAAGTAGAGTACTTGTGAGTGTCACGAGCGTTTACCTTCTTCTCCTTTGCCATTAGGCAAGTGTGGCGCTCGTTGGGGAAGAGCGACGACTTGTTGAAGGCAGAGGCGGTGAGTCCTTCGTCGTCGGAGTCGGACGATGAACAATCCGAGTCCCACTCTTTGCCGAGGTGTGCCTCGCCCTTCGCCTTCTTGTAGGCCTTCTTCTTTTCCCACTACAAAAATACCCCCTATTGCAACACTTTTATTCGTTGCTAAAAGTTGAAATAAGTGTTGCTAAGGGTTATACTAACACATAATTATGTGTTGCCTATGCTGCCGTTGCTAGGGACTACTGCAACACTTATATATATGTTGGTAAGCCATTGGTATAAGTGTTGCTGCGGCGCAACGGATATTTATTTCCTACTGCAACACTTACAAGTGTTTGTACCGGCAAAGACGGGTTGACTCGTATTGGATTTGGCAACATTTTGTTTAGATTTATGGCAACACATTTATGTGTTGCAATGTTATTGAACCATATAACAATGGCAACATTTAGAATGGATTTGCGAGAGCACATATATGTGTGGCAAGAAATAAACCATTTATTGAATACAAAATAATATACAACATCATTTGCCATTAGTACAATTAGAAGCTCCAATTCATCCTAGGCATAAACACAATTGTAATGGACAAACCATTTCTCATTGAAATAAAATAGTCAATATACAGAGTAGCACAACTTAAAATAATCACCACTTGAAGCATATACAAATATTTCTGGAGACAAAGATAAAAACATATGACTCATCCTAAACAATATTCTAAACAATATTGAACTTCATCCTAGGTAAATTAGGAAAGCTTTTTCGGTAGCATAATCTTCAAATTCTGTATAAATCTTGGAGCTCTAAAACTGAAAAGAAAAATATAATCAAGTGTGGATCCATAGTGCAGCTCTGAAACTAGCTCTGAAACTGGAATCTAGCAGCTCTGAAACTAGCTCTAAAACTGGAATCTAGCAGCTCTGAAACTGAAATCAGCTGGCAGCTCTGAAACTGAAATCAGCTGGCAGCTCTGAAACTTCATCCTAGGTACTGAAACAGATCAACAACAAGAAAGCATTTTAGAAAAATATATGTGCAAAAGAAATTGATAGTTGCATTACATAGTAGTATCAAGAAGTTGATCCAGGTTCGAAACTAAAAA
Source organism: Zea luxurians (assembly GCA_029449295.1). Taxonomy (NCBI): domain Eukaryota; kingdom Viridiplantae; phylum Streptophyta; class Magnoliopsida; order Poales; family Poaceae; genus Zea; species Zea luxurians. Next base: position 111,808,697 of record JAOPSE010000006.1, read on the forward strand.
AAGAAGCAAACAAAATGTAACATGTTAATATAAAGTAAATGAATGAAACATTCCTATGTTGTGTTTAGTTGGATTGGAACACATAAGCGAAGCAGAATTCAGATCCTATGCAATGCGAGAGCCTGGACGAAATTGAGTAGCATCTAACATCCTATTGCAGTACTTGAGTGTTGCCATCCACAAATAGTAACAACACCAAACATCATAATTCTTGTAATCATTCATTCAGCCGAGGGATAAGGATTAAAGAGCTCACGACCTGTCGGGGTGGCCACTGGACATAACATCACACACATGTTGGTTTTTTGTGATTGTAAAAGATCAATCTCAGTAAAACACAACCATGTTTATTACTATATATCTGATTGCAACAATTTCAAAAGAAAATCTGATTGAGTTAGGGAAGCTTCAATGTGAAATGATTCATGAATATTAACATTTTTGCTAGAGCACACTACTCAGTTTGACCTAGCCATGTCATATTTGCTGCCATTTTTTGCTAGAGCACACTACTAGTTACTGAAGAAGTTGTGCACCCTACTATGGTTTTATTAGTGTCATATATCACTGAGGGCTTCCCATATGAATGGCCCTGCCCAAATTTATATATGTATATCTAACACACTGATGTCTCCTAACCTATTAGCTCAAACTTGATGTCTCTATTCATGGGAGATATAGAGTATTTATGGGGCCAATTAAATACCTTAGCAATCCCGGCGCTATTATTCATCCCATGTTATCAGTTAACCTTTTCAATCTACAAAAGGAACTAGAATACTTTAACCAAATGCAATAATGAGGAGAATAATGTCTTGTTAAGTGAAGTGATGAACTTACACAACTTGAAGGCCATGCAATTGGATTATTGCCTACTTGTCCAAGAACCTTGAAGTTGTTATATGGCCTTATTAGTGGTTCATCGCGCACAGATACCAGACTAACACGCACCATCCAAAATTCTTTGCCTAAAGCAACATCTCCAACTTTGGTTTTGGGGTCCTGGCTAAGTACTCTGCCTAAGGCAACCTTTCTGTTTGGATATCTTGTGCTCTTTAAGAAAATATATGTGGAAACCTACAAGTGAATTTTGGATGTTAGTGGTTAGCAAGTAGCTATAAATATGCAAGATGCATAAGAATTTTTACTAATAAATAGTTACTTGATGGTTTTTATTTGGTGCATAATTAGAGGATTTCCGAGACGTGTAGACTACACTGAGTTTCAAAAGGACCACATTGATCACCTTGGCTGCATTAGTACTGTTGTTTTTACCTTTATTGATGCAGAAACTCTACTAGCATGGAGTGCTTCACGTCGTGACTGTGGTGGCTTGCTCTGCATTTAAAGAACACACATCAGTGAACTACTATGGAACGTAGTTTAGGAAATCTGATGCTTGCTGCTACTTTCAGCATGTATACACTATCATATAAACTAGATTTCTAACATGGACAAAAATATGATTGCTTTAGTATGGCCTTAGGGTGGAGTAAATCTATGATTGTAGTTCCTCGTACTCATAATTTACTAACCTTATCCTGAATTTTAGAACATTTGTAGTGTGAGTGCAGTTCCTCGTACTCATCATCTTCGTTTTCATCCTCCTGTAGAGTTATTGGATAAATGACAGCTTGAAAATTTTAAAACTAGGATGGAATTCATGGTAATGCATTCATACCATTGTGTTATTCCGTTCACCAAACATACTAGAATCTTCACTACGAAGTTGACAATAAATTCGTTGTTACAGGGAAATATATATATATATATATAAGATTCAGATATATGTGCAAAAAAATCAGTAAACTTATATATTTTCATAGAGATACATACTTGTCGTTTCATAGCAGGACGAACATCTGTTGGTGGCGATAAAGGAGCATCTAGATAGCCCTGTAATAGCATAAAAACATTAGGACATAAAAACATCTTATGTCCTAAACCCTAAATATTGAAGATTTCAATAGAAGTGACACTCTGCAAGAGAAACAATGGTTCTTGTGTGCACTTACATCAATCAGAATGTTTCAGGTTATTGAACATTAATAGAACTCCTGGCAAGTGAATGCTAGAATACCTAAATGGTTTCCTCAAACTTAGATTACAGTTAAGATTATATTCTTATGCTAAACATTTTGGTTATTGCGGCCCTTTGTTTTGAAATTTGATAATAATTGGCCATTTATTTTTCAGTTTCATTTTGCTTATATCATGTAAGTTCACTTTCAGGTGCTGAGTTCCTAGCAAAAGATCTTGGTTTGTTGATTGAAAATGCTACAGAGGAACAACTTGGCACAACAAGGAAAGTCACGATACATCAGACTACAACAACCCTCATAGAAGATGCAGCCAGTAAAGATAAGATCCAGGCGAGGATTGCACAACTGAAGAAGGAGCTTGCTGAGACTGATTCAGCAGCAGAGCTTCTCTACAGTTTTGCCTTGCATCCATTCAACATAATCCTCCTGGGAACAAATGAAACTAAGAGTTAAAGCTGATTTAGAGCAACAAAGAAAGAATACAGGCTTCTAAAGCGCCAGGCAGTCCAAACAATGAGTGAACATGCAATATTAGTAAGAAACAAACCGGATTTGTTGTATGTATATGTCGAGGAGGGATTGGAATAATAGAAAAGTAACAATGTGTATATGCATTAATATGTATAGGGACAATACAAATAAACAGAGATCTATAATGGTTAGTATTGTTAACCTTGAGAGGATATTAATATTTTTTCTTATAATGACTATTTGCTACAAAGAAATATGAAATTCTAGAAAAATGTAGCCATCTACAATCGGCACCAATTGCCCCCCATGTATCAATATTTCTTGTTTTCATATCAAGAAATTATATCTACGCTTATGAACTTACAATTATATTATATGTCAAATATTTTAGTTAAAATGTACAAATATAACATAATAATTTATATAAGTTGTATATCATGGTTATTATTTTAAATATTTTGCTAATATCATTAGTATGCGAGTCGTTGAGAAAAAAATTCATGAAAGTTGAACCATGACACATATTTATGTCTCATAGAGGCATATATGTGTATTGATCTAGATGACAGCATATTATGTATGTTTACTATAACCATATTTTAATATATTAACATCAACAAAAATAGATAATTGGTCCTTTGGGTGGCCGGCTAGCGGGTTGCTGAAACACACGTTACTCTTGAGACGGGAGCCAAACCCAGTGTAGTCCTGTTCCCTCACAGGTACCCCTTGCTATTGGCCTTGGTCTAGTCCATCTCCACCTCAACAAATTTCTTTCCAATCACCCTGCCACCACGACATTTGGAGTCTGCAAAGCAGAAATTAACACAACTCGAATTCTCTTACAAAGAATTGAAAACTCACTTGCATCCAAGGTTCCTAAGCCAGTCCTCCACCGAATATTTGTAGCTTTCGCGCGCCAGGGCGCCACCTCTGCTGCCAACCGGGTTCCGTATATGTATTCCAGTTAAGATCTGCCCCTGCGCAAGTGTTTCTTTTTATGTTCATGTACAAAAGCAGTAAATGGTTTAATGCCTAGCTTTTATGATGTGGAAGCAAAACTGCAGCAAATAAAATACAAACAATAGAACATTTTTTTACGCTTCATGAAATTTAGAAACAGATATGAACAATAGCATTAGAAGTAGAAATTAAGAAAAACAACTTATCTTCATGATCAAATGAAATTAGAATTTGCAGAAAAAATGCATAGGTAGTTCATAAATAAACCATTCTTAAGTCTACAAACTCTACTCATTGCTATGGGTTACAGATCAAAGCTGGGTACATCATAATGAACAAATAAAAAAGAGAGACATGACAATTGATATATAAATTACACATCCTAACCATGAAATTCTTCTCTCTAAAAAAGGAAAGGACAGTAAGAATTTTATTCTGTGAACAAAGCTGAAAGGTGGTTACTATTGCAGCTTGTGCTTCTGAAAAAGATGGTGAGCGAGTAAAAAAAGACTTTCAGGAGCTATAATGCATTGGTGCTTTCTAGGGATTTTAAAGACCTCTTTTAATAACTTTAGCTTTGTAAATTTAATTACGTTAACATGACATTTTCATTGGGATGTCTACAAAATTCCACATGCTAGAAATCAACTTTTACAACAGAGAGTTATAAATGGCAAATAGCAAAAATTATATCAACATACACATACTGAGACTAAAAGTTAGCAGACATACTTATATCTATACTACTTATTAAGGCTCTAAGGGTAGCCTGCCTTTTCTTGTTCTGCCTTCGGTCAATCTAGACCGTCCGTATCTGCTGCCCACGTCCGCTTGCATCCCGGTCGTCCAACCCTAGCTGGTTGTCGCTGCTCGCTTCGCATCAACCGTATCCGCTCCTCCGCTCCACACCTCTCGCCAAGACCACCCCTTCCCTGCCCGCATACGGCGGCGCCCCAATCTCTCCACCACGCGTGACGGCGACGGCGCCCCATCCCTCTCCAGCGCGCGTAGAGGCGGCGTCCCTCCCTCTCCCGTGCGTGGCGGTGGTCGGATGCGGTGGAGGCGGAGGGTATCGCCGTCGGCGACAGCGGCGGTTGAGGAGGAGGCGGCGCCATGAGGGGGGCGCGGGCGGGAGTGGGCGCTGGCTGCGGCGGCAGGAGGTGGGACGGCGAGCCTGTGAGCTTCTACACGACGTCGTGGAAGTCGGACTTGTCGATGTTGTACACGGGGGGCTGGGGAGGCGGGTGGTCGGCAGGGATGGAGGAGGCGGGCGGGGAGCCGGCGGCGGTAGAGGAGGAGGCGGGCGGGGAAGTTCCACTCCGGATCCGAGCTCTTCACCATCCTATATGCCGTGAGTATCTCTCTCTCTCTCTCTCCTTATTAGGTTGCTGCATGCTACGACAACGTACTCCTATCTTATTATGAAGTATACTGCACTATATATAATAATAATAAGCTATTCCAACTCTTGTGTAGAGCCAAAGTATCTCAAGCTTAATCAAATTTATATGATGATACTTATAATGCCTAATCAATATTATTTGGTTTTTATTAGTTATATTTGTACAGTACACTTATTTAGTGTTATAAATCTTTATTATTTTTATAATTTAAATAAACTTAATATATTTTAACTGAAGAAATAAAACAATTTATAATTTAGAGCTTTTGCATGTCACGTCATGGCAACGGAGTCCCGAGAGAATTTGAAGGCGACAAACTTAAATGGGACATCTCTGATCCGTATGCTTTGATCACTTGTGGTGCAGAGGAGAGTTTCAGGTGATCACATTGATTCAATACTTTAAACCTGTTATTTGGACGATTTCAGTTGTTTTATTAACTTATATAGCTTTCGAAATAGTTTCATTTCTAGCTTATATATCAATCTGAGAATTATTGGACATTGTAATTGGTTTCAGTTCTAGGCAACTTAGTTGGATCTACTTGTTTGATGTGTCAGATTGATATTTGAATATTGATTAACATGCATCACAACATGCATTTAGCAGTATTTAGGCACCATATAGCATGCCCATAAAGAAAATGAAGAAGCTTTGCTCATATAAGGATGATGTAGAATGCTCGGCTATTTCAGTTTTCATTAAGTATGGTATGTCAACCCCAGTAGTAAAATAATCTGTAAAACATATACATAGGGCAGTACAAATGGTAGCTTAGCTCAATGATTTTTGCCAGCCTGTATGGCAGTCTTCTAAATTTTGTGGTTGGCGCTTATATTTAGTTTTCAGGTTTTATATGCTGCACTTTTAATTTTTCTAAAGCACAAAAGTATTTCCCTGTCTACAAAGTTTTTTCTATTATGGTCTCCACCCCCTCCCCCGTTCTGCTACTAACCCACCGTCATAAACTCATAATTCTGTTAGTTATGTAAAGCCACACCAGAGACACTTTTTTAGCTATACCAGGTATTCATCATCAGAAAATGTACCATAATGACTATCGTTCTGTAATAGCAATAATGTTGGATAAGACCGTGATGGATGAGGTGCACTATTTAAGAAACAGTTTCTAAAATCGATTCTATGGGTAACATGATTCTTGGTGACGAATCTTCAGTCGGATTGTAGGTAAGATTCTCCCTACTCCTGGATCAGTAGTAGAATTGATTTTTTTGGTGTTGTTGTCAATAGGTATTGACTTCAAGTATCTTTTTTGTTCGTGCAGCCTCGCACTCTGTGCATTTTTTGAATATATTGTACCCCATCGGATGGAATCTTCATGCAATTTTGTGGCTTGATTACATGAGTACTTTTATTTTTCTTATTTTCATATTTTGTGTATCTGTGGATCAATTGATAAAGGCATCGATATGAGTATATGACTCGTTACCAAAGCCTAATAAATAGAAAAAATAAAGGATCTAATTCATCTAAAAAAGGAGACATAAGATGGGTTTATTATAAAATATAATCACATATCATATGAAATTATAGGTTTAATGTTATCCAAAAATAAAATCAGACCTTCCTACATTTCTTTGGGCCTAACAATTATTTCTCGCGGCAACACACATTGACTTTGATGATAGTATATGTATTGTTCATTTATTTTTGCATACTAACATTTCATCCAATATTTGTACGCTATTGCAACACACGAGTATTGTACTATCATATATAGAAGTATGTACGTTGTTGAGGGTTGCAATGTAGTGGTGAAATAGCTAGATTAAAATAATGAGTCGTCGATCTTGACACATTTTTTAAGAGTGATCGTAGTTTTTATGCATTCTTTACATGTTTATCCTTTTCAGATTCAGTATAGGTAAGCTTTTTTTGCTTGGACAGTCTATTTCTCTTTCTTTGGACAGTTTCTTTTAGATTCAGGTAGGCCACCTTTCTTTGCTTAATGTGTGGTCGATTTTGACATGTTTTTCAATTAATCATAGTTTTTATTCATTCTTGGCATGCTTTTGTCTCTTTTTTCAGATTAGTCTTTATTCATTCTTGACATGTTTTTGACTTTTTTCAGATTCAGTACATGTAAGGTTTCTTTGCTTGGACAGTCTATTTCTCTTTGCTTGGATAATTTTTTAGATTCAAGTGACTTGGTGCAGTTCATTTTGTTCTTAGTATGTTTAGATGTTCTTGATTCTGAACTTTCCATGGTGCTATTCGTAGAAATCCTGGATTAAACACCATGATGGTGAATTTCTGGGGGGAGGGGGAATCAATTGGACCACCTGATTTTCTCTTCTTTGATATCAAGTTTTACCATGGAAAGAGACTGCCATGTCAAAGCGAGGTAAGCAGCATCTTTTACCCAACTGGATTCGACCATTTCTCGTCGCTCGATCTGGCTATAAATCTCGCATGCTCGTGCATGTGACATAGTTCGACTGCTTCAAGGTGCTCGGAAAGGGGATGCTGCTGTCCAACCCCATCGTCGTTAGGGCCAAGCTCATCTCCAAGGTCACCGAGAAGAGGATCAATGTTACTGGAGGCACTATCTTGCTGACCGCCACATAGGTTTCTTCTCCCATAATTTCTTTGGACTGAATTCGCATTCCTGTTACTCACTTACTTTTGAATCCTGAATTCCTGATACGGTGGTGACATGCCAATAGCAGCAATCAGACTCAGCTGCTACTTGTTGGCCAGCTGAAATATATAAAAGCATGCTACTTATTATTTTGTAGTTTGTAGTTTGGAGTGATGTTCTATCATTAAATCCGTAAAGTCTTGATAATACAGGATCTGCGTAGGAACATGGAACATTGAGGCGCATGTCAACCCAATGAATTGGATATTGAAGAATGGCTGGATATAGATGAACCAGCTGATATTTATGTTCTTAGGTAATTTTTTCACTCAGATAAACCTTCATTCTTTCATGTGTGTTAAACATGCTCTCGAATCCTAAAGGGGAAAAACAATAACGTAAACCTTATATATATATATATTCTACTGATATTTGTGTCGTGCAATTGTGAATTAGTAAGCATATTTAATACTAGAATAGTTACTCTAGCCCTGTTCAAAAATCTGAGACTTAAATCACATTGCAGTGAGTTATATTCAAATCAGCACTAATTTTTTTCATGCGATGTACTGCAGTAGCACTAAATCTTTTAATTGACTCATTCCATGACTTAAATACATTTTTACTGATTACTTCCCATTTCTTGCTAGCTGTTTATGTGCATCTGTTCGATCTATGGCTTCTCGGCCCTCTCCCAGGTAATTTTCTCGTCTCTTCATTCGAACTCATAGCAGTAGCACACAAGTTTTTCTTGATTAGTGGTATACTCAGATCAGTTGTATATATATTTAGAACAAGTTTTCCCTGAGATCAGCGCTTAAAAGTATAACAGACTTAAATCCCATCGCAGAGAATTATATTCAGATCAGCACTTAAAAGTATCACAGACTTAAATCACATTGCAGAGAGTTAAACCCTAATGTCTCTGTATTTTTATTTTTGTATGCTTGATTATTTATTCTCTTGGTGTAATTTTTCTTTTTTGTTTGCCTTCATCTATAGTGAGACATGTGGCCTGCAGTGAGTAATATTCACTACATCACTAGATTTGTACATGCAGCGTACTCATAGCAGTAGCACTAAATTGTTTTGGTGTATTTTGGTTTTTTTTAAGTCCGTTAGGGTTTAAAAGGCCAGCAACACTTATGTTGCTTGGCTACTTTCCTCAACCATTGTCCTGACTTCCAGTTTCAAATGGATACCTCTTGACTGAATTAGAAGTTGAAAGCTCATCTCAACTATGTTGTCTGAAACTACGATGTTGATGTTTGCAAGCAGAAAAAATGCTATTTTATTCTATATTACAGGTTTTCTTAGTGTATCTTTTCTCTTGCATAGAGGCACTTTTTTAAAAAACTAAAATTCAAATCTTTAGGTTCCTAGCTAAATTAGTTCGTTTATGTTTTCTTGCTCGTTTCCTGCCATCTTCCTCTATTGATAATTTTTACACTCATTGAGCCCTTTGACTTATAAGAAATAACCACACAAGTTTGAACCATTTGTTCTCTTGGTTGTGAAGTGTCCATTTCTTGCCCGTTTCGATCTATTCATTGCTTGATTCAAGTCTGCAGCTAATTTTGTGTACGACGGATTATGATGCACATGTAGGTCTGTAGTTCATGAGTGCGCAACACTTCCATTTTTTGGTTAAGAGTTATTTTGTTTAATTGTTGATCACCGTGATTTGATACATGGAAACATTGGCATGATTTTGTCTATATTTGCATACACCTATTGTATTCATACTTCTCACTGATGATGATGATGATGTAAATCTGATCTTACGCCTTTTCCTTTCTGATATTTCTGCCTATAGGGGATAGCAGGTTTAAGCACAAAGAGAAATGAGTCCATCATAAGTGAGATCCAGGCCCAGCTGAAGCATAAGAATGTCGCAGTGGATGTCAAAGCAAATCAGACGCTCATGTAAGTTTCTGCTGAATCTGTTCCTGTCTTATTATGTTAAGGTTCTTGTTTAACTGTCTAGAATTAAATAAATTGTTCTATGCAAATGATTGATTTTATATTAGTTCTGTTCAGCTCTCAACTATAGTCACAATTGAGGAGCTTGGTTTACCAGTCTTGAAAAAGATAATGACCATTCCTTATCCACATCGAGCGTTTGGGAGGGTATGCTTGTTCATCTTTCCAGATTGGTTGAATCTCTATTTCATAGATTTTTTTACTGATTATCTACCTTGTGGTTGCAGTTTGAAATTCGGTACTTGCATGATTATGCTGGTATCAACGCCAATTCTGGCATGAACACAACCTTTGGTTAACCTTCCTGTTATATTTGGCAACAAAGCTATTTCACACAGCATCCTCCAGCAATGTTGTTCCCCTTCGGTTCGGACCATAGTCCCGCGCCGCCGCCCAACGAAGCAGTATAGGTACGCCAATGCATCCAATCTTAGGGTCTGAGCCTGACACCTTACCTTGAAGCAAGTAGGGGGACCGGACCCCATGACGGCGGTGCTCGACTCATTCATCAAGCAATGCACGACGTCACTGGACGACCTCGCCGGCCAGGAGCTTTACACCATTTTCGGCATCGGGGACGACATTAGGGGCCTCCTGGCCACACTGTCTCGCATCGACGCCATCATCTCCCATGACCCATCCCCTCACTCGATCTACATCCTACCCTACCCTACCCGTGACACATGAGGATTTATATGAAGTCATTTTTAAGTAGGTTTTCAAGTGATTTTTCCATTCCTACAATGTTTTGCATTTTATTTATGTAAACATCCTAATATTATCTGATAAAGTTGCTTCTGTACTAGAAATTGAGAGGATCTGGTATGTGCTCGAGTATATTTAGTTTTCAGAAGTCAGCACTAAACCATACTGATTTGCAACTTTAGAGCTAACTTCATATTTATGCATGTAGTAGTATGAATTATGCCCATATTTTCTTGACAAACTGACACACTTAGTTATGCTGCATAAGCAGAATTGGCAAATTGGTGTATAATACCCATATTGGTGTATATATAGTTCATACTATCTTTTTTGGCAATTAATGGATTTAGCAATGAGGTGAGAATGTTGGATAACTGTATAATATCACATATTGCCAATAAAGAATTAAAGAGGCTCGTCGTGTGTATGGATGTTTTCTCACTACTTTTTACTGTTCTAATTAGTTGTGGTTTTAAGGAGCATACAACAATTGAGAGCAACAGTGATACTCTTTACAAGACGTGTTTGTACTAATACTGTTGGAGATAAACCACCTGCTAAAGAAAAAAATGTAGGACAATGTTGATGAAAGCATTGTCTTTATTGTGTAGGACAAGCCTGAGCCTCCACCGGAAGGCCGCCTTCCTGATGCCACCCAAGGTACAATTGTAAAATTCATGTGAAGCTTCTGACTCGATGTTTTGTGAGACATGAAAAAAATGTTTTGTAATAATATGTTGTTGTTGTGTTTACATCTCGTCATTTAGCATTTAGCATCTCAGTGGTAGCAGTACCTAAGTCTTGTTCTGCAGATTTGCATGCTTCTGGGTGTGGGATCTTTCTTTGACTATAAAAGAAATCTTCTCAACAGTTAATGGCTTGATGCATAATAGTTCATTGGCCTGTGTTCTTGGATTGCCTTCTTTGTGATGTGAAGGATAAAGTTAGAGTATTTCTCAATGGTAGGAATGGGATAGGTGGACTTACTGGTTGGGTCTCTCTTGTATGAATCAGGTTCTGATCACCTCAGGCAGGTTTTCTCGACACAGATGGGTTTGAGCGACCAGGACATTGTTGCGCTTTCTGGTGGTCACACCCTGGTTGGTGGATTTTTTTGTGTGTGTGTGTGTTTGTCAACTTTTGAAAGCTGGTGCTTATGCATAGTTGTCTCTTTCTTGTAGGGAAGATGCCACAAGGACAGGTCTGGGTTTGAGGGAGCCTGGACGTCTAACCCTTTGATCTTTGACAACTCTTACTTCAAGTACGTGATCTTCCTTGATACTGTGCTGTACTTTGTTGGTTAAACTGAAGACAACACTGACTGACAGGGAGCTTCTGAGTGGAGAGAAGGAAGGCCTTCTGCAGCTACCAAGTGATAAAGCCCTCCTCTCTGATCCATCCTTCCGCCCACTTGTTGACAAATACGCAGCGATATAATATATCTTTGATCCATGTCATATTTGTTGGGGCTGGATGGGTTTATGCTATTGTTACCTGGGATGGGTTGATTTGTAGGACGAGGACACTTTCTTTGCTGACTACGCCGAGGCCCACCTGAAGCTTTCAGAATTGTGGTAAGCGGTGCTGATAGATCTATCATCTATTTCTATGTATTATGACTGAATGATTGTATCTCTTGCACTATGCAGATTTGCTGAGGCGTAACGAACCAGAAGAGTGTGGTGGCTGTCGTCGGCCGGCCGGCCTTGTGTTTTTGTTGTCTACTTCTCTTGAATGAAGATGTGATGAACTCAGCTGAAGATGTAGTAGAAGAGTGTGGTGGCTGTCGTCGGCCGGCCGACCTTGTGTTTTTATTGTCTGCTTTTCTCTTGAATGAAGATGTGATGAACTCAGCTGAAGATGTAGTGTGTATGTTGTCATGGTTCATTTTTCTATTTTATTTATCTATCTATAATATCTATCGGAGAAGCTTTGATATGAAGCGGAACACTGATTAACGATGCTAATGCCTCCACATCCAAACCCATTATGTTTTTGCATGCAGGTGGGTTTCAAGCAACTCTTATAACAAGTGTTTGAAACATACACCAGGGTCCTTTCTAATATTAATTATTATACCACATAATTGAAACAATTATTATAGAATTAAAATTATTATTTAGTCTAGCTCCGTCTATCTATCTATCACAAGCACATCATACAAGATTCTATGTCAGTTACTGAGTTATCGAGCTCAATCATAGTTACCAAGGTCACACAACCTATACAACTAGCAACACAAGCAGAAGTGAGCTTTACGCAAGGACAACTAGAGTGCTAAACTACTACAAGATCTGATATGGCCAGTTCAATTGGCATATCACATGATATCGATACCTGCATGAATACCAACTCTATTGCACCTTTGAAATTGCTGCGTGCATTTGATTATACCCTATTATTAAAAAAATATTCCAAAAACAAAACCTGTTGGGATTTCAATACTTGCATTTCAGCTTTCTTCACCAAAAAAAATGTTACAGCAAAAGGCACAAATGTCTTTTTTCAAAACCTAGGTTCCATTGACAATATCTAGCATGCAAATGCCACGTCGCCATGGTGATCTTGTTTCAAAGACATGGTCGTACATCGATTATTATCTTGCAGTAAAAATAGGTTCAGCTTCAACATTTGGTTGGCTTCTTCTGGTATACTTGATAAGCAATCCTTCCGATGATGCACCTCGAACATGCAAGTCCCTAGACACAAGGGAAACATAAGCCGGGTACAGATTAAAGCCAATCCAAGCCAACAGAACAACAGGCTGATAAGAGATTTATGCAAATCATCATACCTGATGTAGGGCTGCAGGTCTTTCCATTCCCATTTTGCTCGCTCACAGAAAAGTGCTGCGAACCTCTCAGCAGGCGCCAGTGGCAGATCAGTAACACTGAAAGCATGCACCCAGGTCTCAGCCCCAAGCTTTTCACACAACACTTCCCCTTCAAGCATCTCAAGGTCCGGACAGCACATTCCTGAAGGAATGCTTCTCTTCCATTTCTCCATAAAGTTGCTGAGCTTCATCTTTCTAGCGCCAAGTGCTCTCCGAGCAAATTGTAAGCATACACGCTTCTCATCAAGGCTCCAAAAGCTTCTGGCTTCCTGCTCTACCTTTGTGCCAAATCTGTTGAGGCAGTGGGTTACGATATTATGCATAAAACCATCAGATCCCATGACAGAGAGCACATCACTTTCTGGCATTGCCTTTAATGGCCAATCACGCAACACAGAGTTGTGCAGGATCATGTCAAGAATCGTGTTCACAGAACTGGCATCAACTGTCCTCCAGAATCCATCAATGTCAACAGCCGAGAGGGCATTCAACGCATCTAACAGCTCGCCATCACTGGCCTGGATAAGTTTGTAGAGGTCTTGCCATGTGTACAGCCCCTTCTTATTCTTATGTTGGAGGTCATCATCCCCAATATCCTCATCAAGTATGTAGGGCCACTCCCGGAGAAGGCTCTTAAGTTTATCTAAAAAGGAGATGAAAAAGAAGGAACTAGCAGAACTTGATGCAATATTGGCTGAGCTGGGACTTTCTAGGATTCGAGCAACGCTGCACAGGATGGTGGGAATCATACATGTTGCCGTTAAAATTTTATACTAATTTTTAGCTCCCGTAGCAACGTACAGGTATATACCTAGGTATGTGTCCGTGCGTTGCCACGGGAGTTAAAATTTAGTACAAAATATAGATACGAAACAACAAACATCATTATGATATGTAAAACTCATGCGACAAAATATCACCGTAACACACATAACAATATAACACACATTTGTATGTAAGTTATCATAATATTATATGTTTCCGTTGCAACGCACGGGCACTTGCCTAGTTCTTATTTAAAGAGACACTCATAATAAGATTTAAGGAGCATAAAGCTAAACCTGCTAGGACTCGACTGAAACACTGTAAGAGAGCACAGCCTCACCAACATAATCCCATCAAGATTTCAACTCTTGGCTCGAAGACATGTCCAAACCACCTGAGGCTCTCGTGTGCATCCAACTCGAACAATCATGTTAGTACTGTCCACACGCCATCAACCGCATCAAACATGAGCAGCCTCTCATCCATGGCATTGTACAAACAAAGGATCCTCAATCTGTCTGCATCTTGAAATGACAGAAACTCCCAAACCTAGCAGTTAGCAACTCATCAAAAACCTCCTTATCATCGCCTAATCGTCAGATGACCACCTGCTGAACTCCAAAGCTCTCCATCCCACTTACTAAGAAGAGGCTCCCATAAAAAAGAAACAGGTGCGCCATAGAGCATCATCACAACAGGTGGATCTCGCCCTAGTAGCACACAAACTACATGATGAGGCTTCCTATAAGTAATTCAGTGAGAGGATGGTACCCACTGTGTTGTCCTCGGACGATGGCGACCACCCAGCAGCAGAGCTAACGCGCGTAGCCAACGACTCTCCTTGGCTCGGTGCAGGCAGGTGAGGATGCATCGTGCGCTACGCTGGGACATGCGCCGAGCAAAGGGTGGCTGGCATCGAGGGTACCTTCGGCTCCTGAATGTTTGAAAAGGGGAAAAGGAGAAGGAAAGGCGAGGAGATGGTGGCGGCGTTTGAGGGAGGGAGGACGGATCTCCTGGTGGCCACCTAAGCCAGGGCCGCGACGGCGGTCGGTGCGCGAGGGGGACGTCGTTGTAGCTCGCTTCCGAGGTCCCCGTCCCACCGCATACCTAAACGAAGCAGCCGTCTGCATCTGTGCTAGGCCAGGAACGATGAGGCGCCTGAATCGGAAAAAGGGCAATAGAAGAGAAGGACTGAAGGAATGGTGAGAAGATGGCCCCATGTTGTCTGAGGTGGGGTGGGTGGGTGGGGGAAGCGGATCGCCTGCAGTATTGCATGGTGCAGTTGGGTCACTGCAAGTGGGCCATGTTGCACGCCAGGCCCATGCGGAAGTACCTATGCAGGAATGTAGAGGATCTCGTTTCGATCTAGGCTGTGCCGTGGCAAGTGGCTCCGCCGGGGAGGCAGATGCGGAGTCGGAGGCTGGAAAAGTCGAGCCTGTGAGTTGCGATGCGGAGGCTCTGGAAGAGTCCAGTCTATGAGTTGAGTTGGTAGCCGCTGTTGCAAATCCGCAGACAGAGAAAATTTATAGGTTGTTTGATTTTTTCACACCAAATTTGACTAACTTATCCTATTAAAATTTACAAAAGTATAAAAAATTAAACCACAATAAAAATAAATAGTAATTATGATTTTTAATAAGATGAGTAAATCAAACTTGGTGTCAAAAAACAAATTATCTATAAATTGAGATGAAGGGAGTACTTTGTAAGTAATAAAACCAATATATTGATTTGCATAAATACTGCATATATGCTTGCAACGCATGATAAGTGTTGCTAGGTAACACAAATACTATGGATGACACTAGCAACACATGACAAATGTTGTTAGGTGACATAAATACTACGAATAACCCTTACAACGCATGACAAACGTTGCTAGTTAATTTGGATATTCTATGTATGACACTTGCAACACATGGTAAACGTTGCTAGTTGATTTTTCTTGCAACATATGAATGTGTGTTTGTAGCATCCGTTGCTACATAATTTCTTGCAACGCATAAACCGTTTTGTTGCAAAGTATGTGTTGCTATAGGGGTGTTTGTGTTGTAGTGTCCCTCTTCCCGCCTTTCTCTTGTTCCTGGTCATTAGTATTGTCGGGACAATTTGCTATAAAATGACCATACTTACCACATTTAAAGCAGGAGCGTTTTCCCTTTGTTTTGCTCTTGTTTGGATGCTCCTTTCTTCCTTTAATAAGCGCCGTCTTGAAACGTTTGATGATGAGGGCCATTTCTTCTTCGTTAAGCCCGGCCACCTCAACTTGTGCCACCTTGCTAGGTAGCGCCTCCCTGCTACTTGTTGCTTTGAGAGCAACGGTTTGAGGCTCATGGATCGGCATTGGGCCATTTAGCGCCTCATCAACATATCTCGCCTCCTTGATCATCATTCGCCCGCTTACAAACTTCCCAAGTATTTCCTCGGGTGTCATCTTGGTATACCTAGGATTTTCATAAATAGAGTTTACAAGATGAGGATCAAGGACAGTGAAGGACCTTAACATAAGCCGGACGACGTCGTGGTCCGTCCATCTCGTGCTTCCATAGCTCCTTATTTTGTTGACCAGGGTCTTGAGCCTGTTGTACGTTTGGGTTGGCTCCTCCCCCCTGATCATTGTGAACCTTCCCAGTTTGCCCTCCACCAACTCCATCTTGGTGATCATAGTGACGTCGTTCCCCTCATGCAAGATCTTGAGGGTGTCCCAAATCTGCTTAGCGTTATCCAAGCCGCTCACTTTATGATACTCTTCCCTGCACAAGGATGCTAAAAGAACAGTGGTAGCTTGTGCATTTTTGTGAATTTGTTCATTGATAAACATGGGATTGTCCGTACTATCAAATTGCATTCCATTCTCTATTATCTCCCATATACTTGGATGAAGAGAGAACAAGTGGCTACGCATTTTGTGACTCCAAAATCCGTAGTCCTCTCCATCAAAGTGAGGAGGTTTACCAAGAGGAATGGAAAGCAAATGAGCATTCGAATTATGCGGAATACGAGAATAATTAAAAGAAAAGTTTGAGTTGACCGTTTTCTTTTTCTCGTCGTAGTCGTCGTCTCTTTGGGAAGAAGAGGACTCGTCACTGTCGTAGTAGACTATCTTCTTAATGCGTCTCTTCTTCTTCCCGTCCTTCTTCTTGTGGCTTGAGCCCGAGTCAGTGGGCTTGTCGTCTTTTGGCTCATTGAGGAAAGACTCCTTCTCCTTGTCGTTGATCACAATCCCCTTTCCCTTAGGATCCATCCCTTCAGGCGATTAGTCCCTTTCTTGAAGGGAACGGCTCCGATACCAATTGAGAGCACCTAGAGGGGGGGTGAATAGGTGATCCTGTAAAAACTTGAACTTAAAGCCACAAAACTTGGTTAAGCGTTAGAGAGATAATGCCAAGTGACTATAAAGCGAGCTCTTGAGAATCACAACAATCACACAAAAGGCAATCACAAGAGACACGCGAGTTATCCCATGGTTCGATAAGTCCAACACTTGTCTATCTCCACGTTGTGGCGTCCTAATGGACGAGGGTTGCACTCAACCCCTTTCAAGTGATCCAATGATCAACTTGACTACCACGGTGATCTTCTTCCTTTCACTTTATACCGGTTGCGAGGAATCTCCACAACTTGGAGTCTCTCGCCCTTACAACAATTATCAATGTGAAAGCACTTAGAGTAAGGGAGGGAAGCAACACACACAAATCCCAGCAATACGCACACACACAAGCCAAGACTTGAGCTCAAATGAAACGCAACAAGTTCACCACTAGAACGGAGCTCAAATCACTAAGAATGTCAATCGAATGTGTGAAGATGGAGTGCGGGAGTCTTAGAATGTTTAGAGTATGCTTGGTGTTCTCCTCCATGCGCCTAGGGGTCCCTTTTATAGCCCCAAGGCAGCTAGGAGCCGTTGGAAACAATCTGGGAAGGCAATTCTTGCCTTCTGTCCGGTGGCGCACCGGACAGTCCGGTGCACCACCGGACATCCCCTGTTCACAGTCCGGTGCAGATTGCTTTCCTAAATTGGCGCAGCCGACCGTTGAAGATTTGGAGCCGTTGGCGCACAGGACACTGTCCGGTGCACACCGGACAGTCCAGTGCCCCCATCAGACCGTTGGCTCGGCCACGCGTCACGCGCGGATTGCGTGGCCGACCGTTGGCTCACCGGACAGTCCGGTGCACCACCGGACAGTCCGGTGATTTTTAGCTGTACGCAGTTGACTGTTTCCCGAGAGCGTTGACTTCTCCGCAGACTACTCACCGGACAGTCCGGTGCACCACCGGACAGTCCGGTGATTTATAGCCGTACGCCGCCGTCGAGACCCGAGAGTAGGTTGTTCATCGAGACTGGTCCTGGCACACTGGACACAGTCCGGTGCACCACCGGACACTGTTCGGTGCACCACTGGACAGTCCGGTGCACCCAGACCGAGCAGCCTTTTGGCTGAATATAGCCAACTTATCTCCAAAGTGATTTCTCCTGTTTCTAGCACTTAGACACAATACATTAGTCTTCAAAACAATGTACTAAGTCTAGAAACATACCTTTAATCTTGATTTGCACTTCTTGAGTCTTTGGCACAGATATCACTCAAAGCATTTGTGTTGAGCACTTAATCACCAAAATCTTATAGAAATGGCCCAATGGCACATTTCCCTTTCAATGGTGACACGAAACAAGGCTCAACTTATGGCAAAAGGTTATGCCCAAGTCGCAGGTTTGGATTTCGAGGAGACTTTTTCTCCTGTGGCTAGGCTAGAGTCTATTCGCATTCTATTAGCCTATGCCGCTCACCACTCTTTCAGGTTGTTCCAAATGGATGTGAAGAGCGCTTTCCTCAACGGGCCAATCAAGGAGGAGGTGTACGTGGAGCAACCCCCTGGCTTTGAGGATGAACTGTACCCCGACCATGTGTGTAAGCTCTCTAAGGCGCTCTATGGACTTAAGCAAGCCCCAAGAGCATGGTATGAATGCCTTAGAGATTTCCTAATTGCTAATGCTTTCAAGGTTGGGAAAGCCAATCCAACTCTTTTTACTAAGACTTGTGATGGTGACCTATTTGAGTGCCAAATTTATGTCAATAACATAATATTTGGTTCTACTAACCAAAAGTTTTGTGAGGAGTTTAGTAGGGTGATGACACAGAAATTTGAGATGTTGATGATGGGCGAGTTGAACTACTTCCTTGGATTCCAAGTGATGCAACTCAAGGACGATACATTCATCTCCCAAACGAAGTACACGTAAGGCCTACTCAAGCGGTTTGGGATGAAGGACGCCAAGCCCGCGAAGACACCAATGGGAACCGACGGACATGTCGACCTCAACAAAGGAGGTAAGTCCGTTGATCAAAAGGCATACCGGTCTATGATAGGTTCCTTGCTTTATTTATGTGCTAGTAGACCGGATATTATGCTTAGCGTATGCATGTGTGCTAGATATCAATCCGACCCAAGGGAATGTCAACTTGTGGCCGTTAAGTGGATTCTTAGATATTTAGTTGCTACGCCTTGCTTCGGGATCTGGTATCCAAAGGGGTCTACCTTTGACTTGATTGGATATTCAGACTCCAACTATGCCAGGTGCAAGGTTGATAGGAAGAGTACATCAGGGATGTGCCAATTCCTAGGAAGGTCCCTGGTGTCTTGGAGTTCAAAGAAACAAACTTCCGTTGCCCTATCCACTGCTGAGGCTGAGTATGTTGCCGCAGGACAGTGTTGCGCGCAACTACTTTGGATGAGGCAAACCCTCCAGGACTTTGGCTACAATTTGAGCAAAGTCCCACTCCTATGTGACAACGAGAGTGCAATCCACATGGTAGATAATCCTGTTGAACACGGCCGCACTAAGCACATAGACATCCGACATCACTTCCTGAGAGACCACCAGCAAAAGGGGGATATCGAGGTGTACCATATTAACACCGAAAACCAGCTAGCCGATATCTTAACCAAGCCTTTAGATGAGAAAAGGTTTTGCAGGTTGCGTAGTGAGCTAGATGTCTTAGATTCGTGTAACTTGGATTGATCTATAGCAAACATGTGTTTTATGCCTTTGATCATGTAATTTATGCACTTCAATCTATATTTGTTCATTTGTGGTGCTCAAGTTGTACACATGATCCCCGGACCTCACAAGTCCATTTGCAAGTGATGCACTTATTTAGGGGGAGGCATGCTACAACTTGACCCTTTGAGACTAACCTTTGTGTTTGAGTTCTTGATTTAGTCTCAAAAGTGAATTGAAAGAGAAAGGTGAACTTGGACCATGCAAAGACTTCCACTGCACTCTGGTATTAACTCCAAGTTCATATCTATGCTCTTATTGCCTTTTTGCTCGTAATTGACAATTTTGGTGAGGCAATGGGGTTAAATGGCCAAGAATGATACTGTTTTGGTGCTTAATGCCAAAGGGGGAGAAATTAAAGCCAAAGCAAATGGATCAGCTACCACTTGTGAAATTTCGAAAAGAGTAGAGTTAGAACTTTTGATTTGTCAAAATACTCTTATTGTCAAAATTTGGTCTCTTGTGGGGAGAATGTATTATTATGGGAAAAGGGGGAGTTTTTGGCTCTTGATCAATTTTTCCATTGGAATATCTCTTTTTGTGCCTAAACAAGTGTGTTTGACTTAGGAAAATGAATTTGATTTGCAAAAACAAACCGAGTGGTGGCAAAGTATGATCCAAATATGCCAAATTAGAGTAAAAAACAATTTGGTTCTCTTTTGCATTGATATTGCACTTCTTTTGGTTGCTTTTGTTTGTGTTGGCATAAATCACCAAAAAGAGGGAGATTGAAAGGGAAATGTGCCCTTGGGCCATTTCTAAAGTGTTTTGGTGATTAAGTGCCCAACACATATTCTCTAAGTATTAATTTGTGCCAAAGATTGAAGAAGTGCAAATCATGTAACAAGGTATGTTTCTAGACTTAGTACATTGATTTGGATACTAATGTATTGTATCTAAGTGCTAGAAACAGGAGAAAATGGGTTGGAAAAGAGTTGGTTGTGTACAGCCAAATGCTGCTCGGTCTGGGTGCACCGGACTGTCTGGTGGTGCACCGGACAGTGTCCGGTGTGCCAGGACCAGTCTCAATGAAGAGGCCACTCTCGGGACTCGACGGCGGCGTACGGCTATAATTCACCGGACTGTCCGGTGAGTCGTCCACGGCGAAGTCGTCGCTCTCGGGAAAAGTTCAACGGCGTACGGCTAAAATTCACCGGACTATCCGGTGGTGCACCGGACTGTTCGATGAGCCAACGGTCGGCCGCGCAATCCGCGGGCGACGCGTGGCCTGCGCCAACGGTCGGCAGGGGCCACCGGACTATCCGGTGTGCATCGGACAGTGTCCGGTGTGCCAACTGCCACGAATCTGCAATGGTCGGATGCGCCAGAAAAGGAAGGAGATCGCGCACCGGACAGCTACAGGGACTGTCCGGTGGCGCACCGGACTATCCGGTGCGCCACCCGACAGAAGGCAAGATTAGCCTTCCAAGATTGCCTCCAACGGCTCCTAGCTGCCTTGGGGCTATAAAAGGGACCCCTAGGCGCATGGAGGAGTCACCCAAGCATACTCTAAGCATTCTAAGTCTTCTACACTCCGTCTCCGCGCACTTGATCGACTGTGTTAGTGATTTGAGCTCCGTTCTAGTTGTGAACTCGTTGTGCTTCATTTTGAGCTCAAGTCTTGGCTTGTGTGCGTGTGTATTACTGTGGATTTGTGTGTGTTGCTTCTCACCCTTACTCTTGTGCTTTCACTGTGACCTTTGTTGTAAGGGCGAGAGACTCCAACTTGTGGAGATTCCTCGTAGACGGGAAAAAGAGATAAGCAAAGTAAAGTCGTGGTATTCAAGTTGATCATTGGATCACTTGAAAGGGGTTGAGTGCAACCCTCGTCCATTGGGACGCCACAACGTGGAGGTAGGCAAGTGTTATACTTGGACGAACCACAGGATAAACCGCTGTGTCTCTTGTGATTGTTTCTCTGTGATACTTGTGTGTTCGCAAGAGCTCGCTACTTAGTCGTACTAACACTTAACCAAGTTTTGTGGCTATTAGTATTTGAATTTTACAGGATTACCTATTCACCCCCTCTAGGTGCTCTCAACAAGCCGCAGCCCGTTGCGCTCAAGGCAACAAGCAGCAAGGAGGCGCTACCTAGCAAGGTGGCACAAGTAGAGGCTGCCGGGCTCAACGAGGATGAAATGGCGCTCATCATCAAGCGCTTCAAGACCGCTCTTAAAGGACGCAAGGAGTACCTCAACAAGAACAAAACAAGGGGAAAGCGCTCCTGCTTCAAGTGCGGTAAGACTGGTCACTTTATAGCAAATTGTCCCAATAATGCTAATGGCCAGGAATAAGAAAAGAGCGGGAAGAAGGAGAAGAAAAAGAACTACAGGAAGGCAAAGGGCGAGGCACACCTCGGAAAGGAATGAGACTCAGACTGCTCTTCTTCCGACTCCAACGACGAAGGACTCGCTGCCTCGGCCTTCAACAAGTCCTCTCTCTTCCCCAACGAATGACACACTTGCCTCATGGACTAGGAGAAGAAGGTAAGTGTTTGTGATACCCCTAAATACACTACTTCTAGTGATGATGATTCTAGTGATGATGAAGTAGATTACTCAAGCTTATTCAAAGGTTTAGATAGAGCTAAAGTAGATAAAATCAATGAGTTGATTGATGCTCAAAATGAAAAGGATAGATTGTTAGAAAAGCAAGAAGATATTTTATATGAGGAGCATGATAAATTTGTTAGTGTGCAAAAATCTCTTGCTTTAGAGATTAAAAGGAATGAAATGTTGTCTTCTGAATTATCTGCTTGTCATGAAACTGTGTCTAGTTTAAAAAGCGTTAATGATGATTTAAATGCTAAGTTAGAAGAAGCAAATAAATCTAGTTCATGTGTAGAGCATGTTAGTATTTGTAATAGATGTAAGGATTTTGATGTTGATGCTTGTGATGAACACCTTATGTCTATTACAAATTAAATGATGAGGTGGCAAGTCTTAATGCTCAACTTAAGACTTGCAAAATTAATTTTGATCAATTAAAAGTTGCTAGGGATGCCTACACCGTGGGTAGACACCCCTCTATTAAGGATGGACTTGGTTTTCAAAAGGAAACCAAGAACTTAACAAGCCAAAAGGCTCCCATTCCCAACAAGGAGAAAGGGAAGGCCCCTATGGCAAATAGTAATAAAAGGAATCATGCTTTCATTTATAATGATAGGAAATTTTCTAGAAATGCTCATTATAATAGGAGTTATGATGCGTTTAATTCACATGCTATGTTTGCTTCTAGCTCTACTTTCATGCATAGTAATGGTAGGCCTAGGAGAAATTTTGTGTCTCATGCTCCTAGGAAAATGTGTAGTAAACCTACTACTGTCTTTCATGCTTGCAACACTACGTTTGTACTTTCATGTAAAAATGAAAAGTGGTTGCTAGAAAATTGGGATCCAAATGCAAAGGAGACAAGGCTTGCATTTGGGTACCAAAAGCTATTGTGACTAACCTTGTAGGACCCAACAAGAGTTGGGTACCTAAAACCCAAGCCTAATTTGCCTTGCTAGTTTATGCATTCGGGGGCTCAAGCTGGATTATCGACAGCGGATGCACAAACCACATGACGGGGGAGAAAAAGATGTTCACCTCCTACGTCAAGAACAAAGATTCCCAAGATTCGATCATCTTTGGAGATGGGAACCAAGGCAAGGTTAAAGGACTAGAAAAGATAGCTATTTCATCCGAGCATTCCATCTCAAATGTGTTCTTAGTTGAATCGCTCGGGTACAACTTATTATCTGTAAGTCAATTGTGTAACATGGGTTATAATTGTCTATTTACCAATGTAGATGTGTCTGTCTTTAGAAGGAGTGATGGTTCACTAGCTTTTAAGGGTATATTAGACGACAAACTCTACTTAGTGGATTTTTCAAAAGAGGAGGCCGATCTAGAAGCATGCTTAATAGCTAAGACTAGTATGGGCTGGCTATGGCATCGTCGTCTAGCACATGTTGGGATGAATAACCTTCACAAACTTCTAAAGGGAGAACATGTGTTAGGACTAACAAATGTTTGTTTCGAGAAAGATAGACCTTGTGCAGCTTGCCAGGCAGGGAAACAGGTGGGAAGCGCTCATCACAGCAAGAATGTGATGACAACATCAAGACCATTGGAGCTTATCCACATGGACCTCTTCGGACCCGTCGCCTACCTTAGCATCGGGGGAAGTAAGTATGGTCTAGTAATTGTTGATGATTTTTCTCGCTTCACTTGGGTGTTCTTTTTGCAGGATAAATCAGAAACCCAAGGGACCCTCAAGCGCTCTCTAAGGAGGGCTCAAAACGAATTTGAGATCAAGGTGAAAAAGATAAGAAGCGACAACGGGTCCGAGTTCAAGAATCTACAAGTGAAGGAGTATCTTGAGGAGGAAGGCATCAAGCGCGAGTTCTCTGCTCCCTACACACCACAGCAAAATGGTGTGGTAGAGAGGAAGAACAGGACGCTCATCGACATGGCGAGGACAATGCTTGGAGAGTTCAAGACGCCTGAGCGATTTTGGTCGGAAGCTGTGAACACAGCTTGCCACGCCATAAACCGGGTCTACCTTCATCGCCTCCTCAAGAAGACTTTGTATGAACTTCTTACCGGTAACAAACCCAACGTCTCATACTTTCGAGTATTTGGGAGCAAATGCTACATTCTAGTGAAGAAAGGTAGAAATTCTAAATTTACTCCCAATGCAGTAGAAGGGTTTTTACTAGGTTATGACTCAAATACAAAGGCGTATAGAGTCTTCAACAAATCATCGGGTTTAGTTGAAGTCTCTAGTGATGTTGTATTTGATGACACTAATGGCTCTCCAAGAGAGCATGTTGATCTCGATGATGTAGATGAAGATGATGTTCCAATGGCCGCAATACGCACGATGGTGTCGGCGTTTCGAGACCGGGGGGTCCCTAAGCCGACGAGTGAGTGTGCCGCGTGCCCCAGCCCAGATGGGTCGAGCGCGTGGGCGAGCGCGAAGGGGGAAAGCGAGGTGGCCGGAGATGGGCGTGAGAGAGGTGGGAATCCCGCGGCCTTCGTGTTCGTCCCGCGCCCAGGTCGGGTGCGCTTGCAGTAGGGGGTTACAAGCGTCCACGCGGGTGAGGGAAGCGAGCGGCCCCAAGAGAGCGCCTGTCCCGTCCTCGTCCCCGCGCGGCCAACCTTCTCTAAGAAGGCCCTGGTCCTTCCTTTTATAGGCGTAAGGAGAGGATCCAGGTGTACAATGGGGGTGCAGCAGAGTGCTACGTGTCTAGCGGGGGAGAGCTAGCGCCCTAAGTACATGCCAATGTGGCAGCCGGAGAGATCTTGGCACCCAGCTGGTGTGGTGTCGTGGCTGTCGGAGGAGCAACGGAGCCTGGCGGAGGGACAGCTGTCGGAGCGGCTGGGTCCTTGCTGACGTCCCCCTGCTTCCGTAAGGGAGCTGAGAGCCGCCGTCGTCACGGGGCTAGCGGGGCGCCATCATTGCCTATCTGGCGGAGCTGGCCAGATGGGACACCGGTCTTGTTCTCTACGGCCCGAGTCGGCTCGGGGTAGGGTGATGATGGCGCTTCCTGTTGACGTGGCGGGCTTGTGCCCTAGATCGGGCGACATGGAGGCTCCTCCGAAGCTGAGGTCGAGTCTGTCTTTCATGGCCGAGGCCGAGCCCGAGCTCCTGGGTCGGGCGAGGCGGAGGTCGTTCGGCAGAGGCCAGGGCGGAGTCCGACCCCTGGGGTCGAGCGAAGCGGAGTTCGTCGTCTTCTGGGGCCTAGCTCGAGTCCGAGCCCTGGGTCGGGCGGAGCGGAGTTCGCCGTCTTCCGGGGCCTTAGCCCGAGTCCGAGCCCTGGGTCGGGCGGAGCGGAGTTCGCCGTCTTCCGGGGCCTTAGCCCGAGTCCGAGCCCTGGGTCGGGCGGAGCGGAGTTCGCCGTCTTCCGGGGCCTTAGCCCGAGTCCGAGCCCTGGGTCGAGCGGAGCGGAGTTCGCCGTCTTCCGGGGCCTTAGCCCGAGTTCGAGCCCTGAGTCGGGTGGAGCTTCCTATGGCGCCTTTGGCAAGGCCTGACTGCCTGTCAGTCTCACTCTGTCAAGTGGCACTGCAGTCGGAATGGCGCAGGCGGCGCTGTCCTTCTGTCAGACCGGTCAGTGGAGCGGCGAAGTGACGGCGGTCACTTCGGCTCTGCCGGGGGGCGCGCGTCAGGATAAAGGTGTCAGGCTACCTTTGCGTTAAATGCTCCTGCGACTCGGTCGGTCGGCGCGGCGATTTAGTCAGGGTTGCTTCTTAGCGAAGGCCAGGCCTCGGGCGAGCCGGAGATGTGTCTGCCGTTAAAAGGGGGCCTCGGGCGAGACGGAAACCCCTCGGGGTCGGCTGCCCTTGCCCGAGGCTAGGCTCGGGCGAGGCGTGATCGAGTCGCTCGTATGGACTGATCCCTGACTTAATCGCACCCATCAGGCCTCTGCAGCTTTATGCTGATGGGGGTTACCAGCTGAGAATTAGGCGTCTTGAGGGTACCCCTAATTATGGTCCCCGACAGTAGCCCCCGAGCCTCGAAGGGAGTGTTAGCACTCGCTTGGAGGCTTTCGTCGCACTTTTTTGCAAGGGGACCAGCCTTTCTCGGTTGCATTTTGTTCCGGTGGGTGCGCGCGAGCGCACCCGCCGGGTGTAGCCCCCGAGGCCTCGGAGGAGTGGTTTCACTCCTTCGAGGTCTTAATGCCTTGCGTAATGCTTCGGCTGGTCTGGTGGTTCCCTCATGCGATCTGGCCGTAGCCCGGGTGCACGGTCGGGGCCCAAGTTCTCGGGCTGGTATGTTGACGCTGTCAACGGTTCGGCCGGAGCCGGGTTTGCGAGAGCAGCCCCCGAGCCTCCGCACAGGGCGAGAGGGCGATCAGGGACAGACTCGGCTTTTTTACATACGCCCCTACGTCGCCTTTCCGCAAGGAGGAGGGGGGAGAGCGCCATGTTACCCTCGATGGGCACCGAACATGGTGTCTCCGGTGAGCTGCAAGCGGGTAATCCGAGTGGACGTCTGTGCCCCGTTCGTTGGGGGTCGGCTAGGGGCCCAGAGGCACGCCCAAAAGTACCTGTGGGTGATCTGCTGGACCCGGTCCCCTGGCGACGGGGTCCGAGGGCTCGATGCCTCCCTCCGATGGGATTCCGTTACAAAATCGCTCCCGCTGGTCTCGGAAATGTCCTAGGGTACCTCGGGAGCGCAGCCCGAGCCTTGGTTATGTATCGAACGTACCCCTGGTCATCCCTCGCTCGGTGTCTGAGGCGACTGTGAACCCTTCGGGGGCCAGCCTTCGAACCCCTGATCAGTAATGGGCGCGGAGCCCGGGTAGCCTGAGGCGGCCGTGGAACCCTTCGGGGGGCCGGCCTTCGAACCTCTGACCAGTAGTGGGTGTAGGGCCCACGCGATCTGAGGCGGCTGTTGAACCCTTCGGGGGGGCCAGCCTTCGAACCCCTGATCAGTAAGGAGGCTCGGAGCCTAGTTCCTACACGGGGAAGGATCCCTTTCGGGGTATCCCCCTTTCCCGGTCCCTGTCGCAAGAGATAGAGAAAGAGGAAAAAAGGAAAAAGGATACGAAACCGAACGACGCGGCGTACCTTTTTTGGTGCAGTTGTTTTGGCGAAGGCGAAGCGTCGCCCGCTGCTCCTGCCAGAAGCGCCGCCTGTCCAGCCGCGGAGTTAATGCGACGGGGCGAGTAGTTGGCGGGGCTGCCGTTGCGCGTGCGCGAGCCGTTCAAGGAACGGACCACGGGCGTGTTGTCTTCACGCCGTGAGAGGGGGTTCTCTTGCTGCCCCCGGATGGGACGTGAGCTTGGCTGACGACGTGTCCGCTGCTCCCGCGCGCCTGCCACCGTCATTACTGCCGGCCCACCTTTGGCCGCGTTGGCCGCCGCGCCAGGCTGGCGCTGTTGGGTCGCGCGCTGGGTCGCCTCGAGTCGCGGTATTGGTTCCGCAATCGAGGAGGCGCGGTGGTGGCACAGGCGGTACAGTTGCTTGCATGCAGCATCCGGCGCGCCGGTCGCGCGACGCGTGGGCCTGGGCCTCCATGCTGGCGCGTGGAGGGTCGGAGAAGCTCGTCCACTTGGCGCGGTTGCATGCCGCCTGCATGGCTGCCCGCCCCTTTCGCCCGTAGGTCTGGGCAAAAGTGGAGGGTCACTTGTAACCGCTGGGCGGTTGCGTGCACCACGCGCGGCGGTTTGGCTTCTTCTGCTCGGAGCCGGTCTGCATGACATGCGGGACCCAGCCCCCGCGCCGCAGGGGAGGGCTTTGGAGCGTGTTGGAGAAGACTCAGCCCGTGACGGTTGGGGGCGCAAGCAGGGAGAGTCGCCTTTAAAAGGAGGGCGACCCCTTTCGTAAGGCGACCATGCCTTCTTCCTCCCTTATGCACCGTGTCTTTCCGCCTTCCAAGCCCCCGGATGGGGGAAACCGCCGTCTTTTCGCCTCATCGTTGGAGGAACGCAACTCCGTTGGAGTTGGTACCTTTCAGCCATCGTTCGGCTTCAAGGATTTTCATCATGCAGCCCGGCTGCACCCCTCCGCCGGCGGTCACCCAAGATGGTGGCCTCCGGCTTGATGGTGGGGGAAAGCGAGCCGGGTTGTGGCCTCTGCCCCTCCCTCAGCCTCAAGGATTTTCATCACCAGGGCTGGGGAGGGGAGTGTGCCGAGTTGAGGTCAGCCCCCGCGTGGGCGGCGGCCCGCTCCTTCACTCAGTGATTGGAGGGAGGAGCGGTTGTCGTCCATGGCGCTGGCATCTGCAGCGTGCCTGGCCTTCGGACGCGAGTAGCTTTGGAGCCGCTCGCGGCG
The DNA here is from genome assembly GCA_029449295.1 of Zea luxurians. Lineage (NCBI taxonomy): Eukaryota > Viridiplantae > Streptophyta > Magnoliopsida > Poales > Poaceae > Zea > Zea luxurians. The sequence goes on from JAOPSE010000006.1 coordinate 111,837,287, forward strand.
CCGGCGTCTGCCACGGCAGCTGGAAGAGGTTCTTCCGCCGGCGCGATAGCCAAGGCTGGCCACGGACCGACCTCCAACTCTACGGCCTTCTGTCCGTCCTTGCCTCTCGAGTTTGGGCATGGGCGGGGGCCTCCTGGCAGCAGCATCCGCCCTGAGGTCATCACTGCTACTGTTCGGCCCCCCGGGACAGAAGTCTTCATCGTCGCCGCTGCTGGGGCGGGCGATGACAAGCCGTTCGTCGGTCTTCTGTTGCTCCGCAGGCCCACCCCTATCGAGTGGGGTTGTTCATACCTGCGGAGGGGGGAACCGGAGTTCTGTTTGTAATGGCACTTCGAATGCCAGTGTTTTTGTTCATTACGGCTTTTGGGGCCTGAACATGTATGTAACTTCGGCACGGAGCCGTGTTTTTTCCTCATTTTTGAGCACTAAGACTCGTCTGTTGACTATCTGAACCGCTTCACCAAGCATGAGTCGCCCCGTGTCAAGGTGACGAGTGAGGTATCCGTATCCCGGAGGCGTAGGAGTCCCTCGGCTCGGTCGGCCTTGCTGTTCGAGGCTCCTCTAGCTTAGTTAAAGAGACCCCTCGGCCGCTCTTCGACGAGTCGAGGCCAGGGGTAACGATATCAGTATGAACAGAGGTGGAGTCGGCTCGAAAATGAAACCTGGTTGGCCGGAGCCTAGCCGGGTTATCCGTTGGCAGGATCGACGTCGGAGTTGATCAGCTGAGGCCTCAGGTCGGGCTGGTGCCCTTGGAAGATGGTTGGCCGAGGCCCCAGGGGTAACCGGCCGAGCCACCTGCTCGGGCCGGATTCCCGGAGAAGTCCCTGGCAGCGATTGCCTGGGCGTGGTGATGACGTCATCCTTCAGAGCGGAGACCCTCGGACCGCGTCGCCGTCCGAGGCTAGGTCGGGCCTCGCCGAAGGTGCCGTCGATGCCGAGGGTGTTGCTGCTCCCTTCCAGCGTCAAGACCCGAACCTGCAGGATCAGATTGTCTTGTAGCGTGTGCCTTGTGCGGCCGTCGGGGCCAGAACACACACCCTCGCTGCGTTGTAAAGCTGCGTCTCTTTTCCTCTTGTTTCGAGTATCTGGACTTTTTGTCGGTAACAGGGATGTTTGTGCGAGCGAGAGTTGCTTCTCGCGGAAGGTGATGAGTGAGGTATCCGTATCCCGGAGGCGTGGGAGTCCCTCGGCTCGGTCGGCCTTGCCGCTTACGCGTACTTTCACCCGTCCATGAGGCCCTGTCACCGACTCGGTCGAGAAGGCTCGAAGGATCGCTTCGGCAGAAGGGCTTCCGAACGTAAAGACTTATTCGATCCGCGGAGCCGGATAAACGCGAGTTACTTATCGCAGAAGGTGATGAGTGAGGTATCCGTATCCCGGAGGCGTAGGAGTCCCTCGGCTCGGTCAGCCTTGGCTGCTTACGTGTACTCCGCCGTTTCCAGGACCCACTTTTCGAAGTAGTCAAAAAGCACGAAAGATATTCTGGTAAAAGAGATTTTTTTTTCGAGGAAAATTTTGACGCAGAGGGGGTTTCCCACCTTTTAGCCCCCGAGGGAGGGTCGGGCTTTGCCGAGGCGAGGCCGACCCTTCCTTGTTGACTAAACTTTGCGTGGGTGCGAGGTATATGAACAACTTGGAAACATCTTAAGGGTAGAAGCGACGTAGCTGTTGGATGTTCCAAGCGTTGCCGTAGACCTCGCCTTGACTGTTGGCCAGCTTATACGTTCCGGGCTTCAGAACTTTGGCGATGACGAATGGCCCCTCCCAGGGGGGCGTGAGCTTGTGCCTCCCTCGGGCGTCTTGCCGCAGCCGAAGCACCAGGTCGCCCACCTGGAGGTCTCGGGGTCGGACCCCTCGGGCGTGGTAGCGTCGCAGGGACTGCTGATACCGCGCCGAGTGTAGTAAGGCCCTGTCCCGAGCCTCTTCCAGCTGGTCCAGCGAGTCTTCTCGGCTAGCTTGGTTGCTTTGATCGTCGTAGGCCCTCGTCCTCGGGGAGCCGTATTCCAGGTCAGTGGGCAAGACGGCCTCGGCCCCGTAGACCAGGAAGAACGGCGTGAAACCCGTGGCCCGGCTCGGCGTCGTTCTCAGGCTCCAGACCACCGAGGGGAGTTCCTTCATCCATCGCTTGCCGAACTTGTTGAGGTCGTTGTAAATCCGAGGCTTGAGCCCTTGTAGAATCATGTCGTTGGCACGCTCTACTTGCCCATTCGACATGGGATGAGCTACGGCAGCCCAGTCCACCCGGATGTGGTGATCCTCGCAAAAATCCAAGAATTTTCTGCCGGTGAACTGGGTGCCGTTGTCGGTGATGATGGAGTTTGGGACCCCGAAGCGATGGATGATGTTGGTGAAGAACGCCACCGCCTGCTCGGACCTGATGCTGTTCAGGGGTCGAACCTCGATCCACTTGGAGAATTTGTCGACGGCGACCAGCAGGTGCGTGTAGCCCCCGGGCGCCTTCTGCAGAGGGCGACGAGGTCCAGACCCCACACAGCGAAGGGCCAGGTGATGGGTATCGTCTGCAGAGCCTGAGCGGGCAAGTGGGTCTGCTTCGCATAGAATTGACACCCTTCGCAGGTGCGGACAATTCTGGTGGCGTCAGCCACCGCCGTCGGCCAGTAGAAGCCTTGCCGGAAAGCGTTCCCGACGAGGGCTCGAGGCGCTGCATGATGGCCGCAAGCCCCCGAGTGTATCTCTTGCAGGAGTTCCTGACCTTCGGCGATGGAGATGCATCGCTGGAGGATGCCCGAGGGGCTGCGGTGGTAGAGCTCCTTCTCATCGCCCAGCAAGACGAACGACTTGGCGCGCCGCGCCACCCGCCGAGCCTCGGCTTGGTCGAGGGGTAGCTCTCCTTGGCGGAGATATTGCAGGTACGGGGTCTGCCAATCTCGATCAGGCGTGACCCCACTTCGCTCCTCCTCGATGCGCAGCGCCTCGCCCTCGGGGGCCGAGGGTTCCTCGGACTGAACCGAGGACGCCTCGGGCTGGGCCGAGGGTACCTCGGACTCGGGCGTGTCGTTGATCTTGACGGAGGGTTGGTGCAGATCCCGGGAGAAGACGTCCGGGGGAACCGTCGTTCGCCCCGAGGCTATTTTTGCCAGCTCGTCCGCAGTCTCGTTGTAGCGCCGGGCGATGTGGTTAAGCTCGAGCCCGTAGAACTTGTCTTCCAGGCGCCGAACCTCATCGCTGTAGGCCTCCATCTTCGGGTCGCGGCAGTGGGAGTTCTTCATGACTTGGTCGATGACGAGCTGCGAGTTACCGCGAGCGTCGAGGCGTCGGACCCCTAGCTCGATGGCGATTCGCAATCCGTTGATCAGAGCTTCGTACTCAGCCACATTGTTGGACGCCGGGAAATGGAGGCGCAGCACGTAGCGTAGGTGTTTCCCGAGGGGCGAGACGAAGAGCAGGCCCGCACCGGCTCCTGTCTTCATCAGCGACCCGTCGAAAAACATGGTCCGGAGCTCCGGTTGGATCGGAGCCGTCGGCAGCTGGGTGTCGACCCATTCGGCTACGAAGTCCGCCAATACCTGGGACTTGATGGCCTTACGAGGGGCGAACGAGATTGTCTCGCCCATGATTTCCACCGCCCACTTTGCGATCCTGCCCGAGGCCTCTCGGCACTGGATGATCTCCCCCAGGGGGAAGGATGACACCACAGTTACCGGATGAGACTCGAAGTAATGTCGCAACTTTCGCCTCGTCAGGATCACTGCATACAGTAGCTTCTGAACATGTGGGTAGCGGATCTTGGTTTCGGACAGCACCTCGCTGATGAAGTAAACTGGCCTCTGAACGGGCAATGCATGCCCCTCTTCTTGCCTTTCGACCACAATCGCGGCGCTAACCACCTGAGTGGTCGCGGCGACGTAGACCAAGAGGGCTTCTCCATCAGCTGGGGGTACCAAGATAGGCGCCTTGGTGAGGAGCGCCTTCAGGCTCCCGAGAGCTCCCTCGGCCTCAGGGGTCCAAGTGAAGCACTCGGCCTTCCTTAAGAGGCGGTACAGAGGCAGGCCTCTTTCGCCGAGGCGTGAGATGAAACGGCTCAAGGCCGCGAGACATCCCATGACCCTCTGTACACCTTTCAAGTCCTTGATGGGCCCCATGCTGGTGATGGCTGCGATCTTCTCTGGGTTGGCTTCGATGCCCCGCTCGGAGACGATGAACCCCAGGAGCATGCCTCGGGGCACCCCGAAGACACACTTCTCGGGATTGAGCTTGACGTCCTTTGCCTTGAGACACCGGAATGTCACTTCAAGGTCGGAGAGGAGGTCGGAGGCTTTCCTTGTCTTGACTACGATGTCATCGACGTAGGCCTCGACCGTACGACCGATGTGTTCGCCGAACACATGGTTCATGCACCGCTGGTACGTTGCACCCGCGTTCCTCAAACCGAACGGCATGGTGACATAGCAGTACATGCCGAAGGGCGTGATGAAAGAAGTCGCGAGCTGGTCGGACTCTTTCATCTTGATTTGATGATACCCTGAGTAGGCATCGAGGAAAGACAGGGTTTCGCACCCAGCAGTGGAATCCACGATTTGATCGATGCGAGGTAGAGGGTAGGGAACCTTCGGACATGCTTTGTTGAGACCAGTGTAGTCTACACACATCCGCCATTTCCCCCTTTCTTTCTCACAAGCACAGGGTTGGCAAGCCATTCGGGATGGAATACCTCTTTGATGAACCCTGCTGCCATTAGCTTGTGGATCTCCTCGCCTATCACTCTGCGCTTCTCCTCGTCGAATCGGCGCAGAGGCTGCCTGACCGGTCGGGCTTCGGCCCGAATATCCAGCGAGTGCTCGGCGACATCCCTCGGTATGCCGGGCATGTCCGAGGGACTCCATGCAAAGACGTCGGCGTTTGCGCGGAGAAAGTCGACGAGCACTGCTTCCTATTTGGGGTCGAGCCCGGAACCGATCCGGATCTGCTTGGAGGTGTCGCCACTGGGGTCGAGAGGGACGGCCTTAACCGTCTCCGCTGGCTCAAAGTTGCCGGCGTGTCGCTTCACGTCTGGCACCTCTCTGGAGAGGTTCTCCAGGTCGGCGATGAGGGCCTCGGACTCGGCGAGGGCCTCGGCGTACTCCACGCACTCCACGTCGCATTCGAACGCATGTTTGTACGTGGGGCCGACGGTGATGACCCCGTTGGGGCCCGGCATCTTGAGCTTCAGGTAGGTGTAGTTGGGGACGGCCATGAACTTCGCATAGCATGGCCTCCCCAATACCGCGTGGTAGGTTCCTCGGAACCCGACCACCTCGAACGTCAAAATCTCCCTTCGGAAGTTGGAGGGCGTTCCGAAGCAGTCAGGAAGGTCGAGCCGTCCGAGGGGCTGGACGCGCTTCCCAGGAATGATCCCGTGGAAGGGCGCAGCGCCTGCTCGGACGGAAGACAGATCGATGCGCAGGAGCCTGAGGGTCTCGGCGTAGATGATGTTGAGGCAGCTGCCCCCATCCATCAGGACCTTGGTGAGCCTGACGTCGCCGATGATGGGGTCGACGACGAGCGGGTATTTCCCCGGGCTCGGCACGTGGTCGGGGTGGTCAGCTTGGTCGAAAGTGATGGGCTTGTCGGACCAGTCTAGGTAGATTGGCGCCGCCACCTTCACCGAGCAGACCTCCCGACGCTCTCGCTTGCGATGCCGAGCCGAGGCATTCGCCGCATGCCCTCCTTAGATCATGAAGCAGTAGCGGACCTCGGGGAACTCTCCTGCTTGGTGATCTTCCTTTTTGTCGTCGTCGCGGGCCCTGCCACCCTCTGCGGGTGGCCCGGCCTTGTGGAAGTGGCGCCGAAGCATGACGCACTCCTCGAGGGTGTGCTTGACGGGCCCCTGATGGTAGGGGCACGGCTCCTTGAGCATCTTGTCGAAGAGGTTAGCACCTCCGGGGGGCTTCCGAGGGTTCTTGTACTCGGCAGCGGCGACAAGGTCCGCGTCGGCGGCGTCGCGTTTCGCTTGCGACTTCTTCTTGCCTTTCTTCTTGGCGCCGCGCGGAGTAGACGCCTCGGGAGCCTCTTCCGACGGGCGGCCCTGGGGCTGCTTGTCCTTTCAGAAGATGGCCTCGACCGCCTCCTGGCCAGAGGCGAACTTGGTGGCGATGTCCATCAGCTCGCTCGCCCTGGTGGGGGTCTTGCGACCCAACTTGCTCACCAGGTCACGGCAGGTGGTGCCGGCAAGGAACGCGCCGATGACATCGGAGTCGGTGATGTTGGGCAGCTCGGTGCGCTGCTTCGAGAATCGCCGGATGTAGTCCCGAAGAGACTCTCCCGGCTGTTGCCTGCAGCTTCGGAGGTCCCAGGAATTCCCGGGGCGCACGTACGTGCCCTGGAAATTGCCGGCGAAGGCTTGGACCAAATCATCCCAGTTGGAGATCTGCCCCGGAGGCAGGTGCTCCAACCAGGCGCGAGCAGTGTCGGAGAGGAACAGGGGGAGGTTGCGGATGATGAGGTTATCGTCGTCCGTTCCACCCAGATGGCAGGCCAGGCGGTAGTCTGCGAGCCACAATTCCGGCCTCGTTTCCCCTGAGTACTTTGTGATAGTAGTCGGGGGTCGGAACCGGGCCAGAAACGGCGCCCGCCGGATGGCCCGGCTGAAGGCCTGCGGACCGGGTGGTTCGGGCGAGGGACTCCGATCCTCCCCGCTGTCGTAGCGTCCCCCACGCCTAGGGTGGTAGCCTCGGCGCACCCTCTCGTCGAGGTGGGCCCGACGGTCGCGACGATGGTGCTCGTTGCCGAGGTGGCCCGGGGCCGCAGGCGCGGTGTTGCGCGTGCGCCCGGTGTAGACCGAGGCTTCCCGCATGAATCGGGAAGTCGCGGCATGAGGTTTCGAGGGGTACCCCTGCCTTCGGGAGGCAGAGCTCTCGGCCCGCCGGGCCGCAGCGCCTTCCAGGAGATTCTTGAGCTCTCCCTGGATTCGCCGACCCTCGGTGGTTGATGGTTCTGGCATCGTGCGGAGGAGCATCGCCGCGGCTGCCAGGTTCTGACCGACCCCGCTGGATGCGGGCGGCGGCCTGTCCCTGACATCGTTGGCGACGCGGTGCTGGAAACCTTGGGGCAGGTGACGTATTTCTCCGGCCGGGGGTTGGCCCGCCCATACCTGCCCGACGTCCCGGCGGATCGACTCGAGCGCTCCTGCTCCCTCGTCGAGCCTGGCCTGCGCCCCGCGGACTTGCTCGAGCTGTGGGTCATGACCCCCCGCCGGAACGGGGACCACAGCTAGCTCCCGCGGGATGTCGGCGCGAGGCACCGGCCTAGGGAGATCACCGTCCTCCGGCATGCCGAGATGGTTGCCTTCGGAGGGATCCCCTAGCTCGACGTGGAAACATTCGCGGCTTGGGCCGCAGTCCTTGTCGTCAAGGCTGCGGCTGCCGTCGGAACAGTCGGAGAGGCAGTAGTCACATGCGGTCATAAAGTCCTGCATGGCACTGGGGTTGCCAAATCCAGAGAAATCCCAACAGACGCTGGGATCGTCATCTTCCTCGGACCCAGAGGGCCCGTAGGTCGAGACGTCCGTCAATCGGTCCCAAGGTGACCGCATACGAAACCTGAAAGGGAAATGTGCCTTTGGGCCATTTCTAAGTATTTTGGTGATTGAGTGCCAACACATGTGCTTAATTGTGAATTTATGTACATGAATGAACAAGGTGCAAATCATGAGATAAAGGTATGTTTCTAAGCCTTAGTACATTGTTTTTGTGTACTAATATATTTGTCTAAGTGTTAGAAACAGAAAGAAGAAGAAGAGAAAAGAGGAGAAAAGACTTGGCTGTGTGCTGCCAAGACTCAGCTCGGTCTGGAGCACCGGACTGTCCGGTGTGCACCGGACAGTGTCCGGTGCGCCAGGCTGACTCGGCTCGAACTGTCCGCTCTCGGGAAAATGGCCGACGGCGTACGGCTAAAATTCACCGGACTGTCCGGTGTGCACCGGACTGTCCGGTGAGCCAACAGTCGGCCGGGCCAACGGTCGGCCGCGCAATCTGCGCGGGACACGTGGCGGAGCCAACGGTCGGAAGACGGCACCGGACTGTCCGGTGTGCACCGGACATGTCCGGTGCGCCAACGGCTCCAGATCTTCCAACGGTCGGCAACGGTCAGAAGCGCCAGTTATGGAAACAAATCGGGCACCGGACAATGTCCGGTGTGCACCGGACTGTCCGGTGCCCCCGACGACAGAAGGCAAGGATGGCCTTCCGGATTTGCTCTCAACGGCTCCTAGCTGCCTTGGGGCTATAAAAGGAGCCCCTAGGCGCATGGAGGAGACACACAAGCAACCTTTGAGCATTCCTGAGCACCCACAAGCAATCTTTGCGCATTCTGTTGTCATTCTAAGTGTTTCGAGCTCTGTTCTAGTGAGAACTGTGTGATACTCTTGTGAGCTCGATTCTTGGCCGTGTGTGTGCGAGTTTCTCTGTGGATTTGTGTGTGTTGCTTCCCTCCCTTACTCTGTGCTTCTTTGTGATCATATACTTGTAAGGGCAAGAGACTCCAATTTGTGGAGATTCCTTGCAAACGGGATAGTGAAAGGAAAACAAAACACCGTGGTATTCAAGTGGGTCTTTGGACCGCTTGAGAGGGGTTGATTGCAACCCTCGTCCGTTGGGACGCCACAACGTGGAGTAGGCAAGCGTTGGTCTTGGCCGAACCACGGGATAAACCACTGTGTCACCTCTGTCTTGATCTTTTGTGGTATTGTGTTTTGTTGAGACTTCACCTTAGCCACTTGGCAATAATCGTGCTAACACTTAACAAGTTTTTGTGGCTTAAGTTTGAAGTTTTTACAGGATCACCTATTCACCCCCCCCCCTCTAGGTGCTCTCAATTGGTATCAGAGCCGTTCTCTTCACAAAGGGACTAACCGCCCGAAGAGATGGATCCTAAGGGGAAGGGTATTGTGATCAATGACAAAGAGAAGGAATCCTTCGTCAACGAGCCGAAGGACGATAAGCCTACCGACTCCGGCTCGGGCCAAAGACGGAAGGAAGGGAAGAAGAAGAAGACAAGGCGCATCAAGGAGATCGTCTACTACGACAGCGACGAGTCTACTTCTTCCCAAAAGGACGAGGACCACAACGACTACGAGAAAAGGAAACCGGTTAATCCGAACTTTTCTTTTGATTACTCTCGTATTCCGCAAAGTTCACATTCACATTTGCTCTCCATTCCACTCGGCAAGCCCCCACACTTTGATGGAGAGGACTACGGATTTTGGAGCCACAAAATGCGTAGTCACCTATTCTCTCTCCATCCGAGTATATGGGAGATTGTAGAGAGTGGAATGCACTTTGATAGTTCGGATAGTCCCATGTTCATTAATGAACAAATTCATAAGAATGCACAAGCTACTACTGTTCTTCTAGCTTCCTTGTGCAGGGATGAATACCATAAAGTGAGCGGCTTGGACAACGCCAAGCAAATCTGGGACACCCTCAAGATTTCTCATGAGGGGAACGACGTCACCTTGCTCACCAAGATGGAGTTGGTGGAGGGAGAGCTTGGACGGTTCGCGATGATAAGGGGCGAGGAGCCAACGCAAACGTACAACCGGCTCAAGACCCTTATCAACAAGATAAGAAGCTACGGGAGCACGCGATGGACGGACCACGACGTCGTCCGCCTAATGCTCAGGTCCTTTACCGTACTTGATCCTCATCTCGTGAACAATATTCGTGAGAATCCCAGGTACACGATGATGACGCCCGAGGAAGTGCTTGGAAAATTCGTAAGCGGGCGGATGATGATCAAGGAGGCAAGATACGTCGACGAAGCGTTGAACGGTCCGATCAACGAGCCGCAACCCCTTGCTCTCAAGGCAACACGAAGCAAGGAGGCGCTACCCAGCAAGGTGGCACAGATTGAGGCGGCCGGACTCAATGATGAAGAGATGGCTCTCATCATCAAGCGATTCAAGACGGCGCTAAATGGTCGCAAGGGGCAGCCAAGCAAGACCAAGACCAAGGGGAAGCGCTCATGCTTCAAATGCGGTAAGCTTGGTCATTTTATCGCAAACTGTCCCGATAATGAAAGTGACCAGGAAAAGGGGAACAAAAGAGAGAAGAAGAAGCAATACAAGAAGGCAAAGGGCGAGGCGCATCTAGGAAAGGAGTGGGACTCGGATTGCTCCTCCTCCGACTCCGACAACGAAGGACTCGCCGCCACTGCCTTCAACAAATCGGCTCTCTTCCCCAACGAGCGTCTCACTTGCCTTATGGCAAGGGAGAAGAAGGTGAGTACTCAAGACTCCACTTATGCTTCTTCTAGTGATAGTGAGTCTAGTGATGATGATGACATAGATTATTCATGCTTGTTCAAGGGCTTAGATAGATCTAAGATAGATAAAATCAATGAATTGATTGATGCATTGAATGAAAAGGATAGGCTTTTAGAAAAGCAAGAGGATTTATTGTATGATGAACATGATAAATTTGTAGAGGCACAAAAATCATATGCTTTAGAAATTAAAAGAAATGAAATGCTTTCTAGTGAACTATCTGCTTGTCATGAAACCATTTCTACTTTACAAGGTGTTAACAATGATTTAAATGCTAAATTAGAAGTAGCAAATAAATCCAAGTCGTGTGTAGAACATGTTAAGATTTGCACTAGATGTAAGGATTTCGATATTGATGCCTGTAGTGAACACCTAGTTTCAATTTCAAAACTAAATGATGAAGTGGCTAGTCTTAATGCCCAACTTAAGACTAGCAAGAGTGAAGTTGATAAAATAAAATTTGCAAGGGATGCCTACACGATTGGTAGACACCCCTCAATTAAGGATGGTCTTGGCTTCAAGAGAGAGGCCAAGAACTTAACAAGCCATAAGGCTCCCATCTTCGTCAAGGAGAAAGGGAAGGCCCCTATGGCTAGTAGTGCTAAAAAGAACCATGCTTTCTTATACCATGATAGGAGACATGCTAGAAATGCTTATAATGATTTTGATTCACATGTTTATGATTCTCATGCCATGTTTGCCTCTAGTTCCTCTCATAAGCATGATAGAGATATGAGTAGGAGAAATGTTGCGCATATGTCCAGGAGAAATTTTGCTCATGTTCCTAGAAAAGTTGTAAACAAACCTTCTACCATTTATTATGCTTGCAATACTCCCTTTGCTATTTGTAGAAAGGGTAAGAAGGTAGTTGCTAGGAAATTAGGGGCTAGATGCAAGGGAGATAAATCTTGCATTTGGGTCCCTAAAGATATTTGTGCTAACCTTGCAGGACCCAACATGAGTTGGGTACCTAAGACCTAAGCCTAAATTTGCCTTGCAGGTTTATGCATCCGGGGGTTCAAGCTGGATTATCGACAGCGGATGCACAAACCATATGACGGGGGAGAAGAAGATGTTCATCTCCTACGTCAAGAATAAGGATTCCCAAGATTCAATTATATTCGGTGATGGGAATCAAGGCAAGGTAAAAGGGTTAGGTAAAATTGCAATTTCTAATGAGCATTCTATCTCAAATGTATTCTTAGTGGAGAGTCTTGGATATAATTTGCTATCTGTTAGTCAATTATGTCAAATGGGATATAATTGTTTATTTACAAATGTAGATGTGTCTGTCTTTAGAAGATGTGATGGTTCACTAGCTTTTAAGGGTGTACTAGACGGCAAGCTTTATTTAGTTGATTTTGCAAAAGAAGAGGCCGGTCTAGATGCATGCTTAATGGCTAAGACTTGCATGGGCTGGCTGTGGCATCGCCGCTTAGCTCATGTGGGGATGAAGAACCTCCACAAGCTTCTAAAGGGAGAACACGTGATAGGTCTAACAAATGTGTATTTCGAAAAAGATAGACCTTGTGCAGCTTGTCAGGCAGGTAAACAAGTGGGAGGAGCACATCACAGCAAGAATGTGATGACCACGTCAAGACCTCTGGAGCTGCTGCATATGGACCTCTTCGGACCCGTCGCCTATCTAAGCATAGGAGGAAGTAAGTATGGTTTAGTTATTGTTGATGACTTTTCCCGCTTCACTTGGGTGTTCTTTTTGCAGGATAAGTCTGAAACCCAAGGGACCCTCAAGCGCTTCCTCAGGAGAGCTCAAAATGAGTTTGAGCTCAAGGTGAAGAAGATAAGGAGCGACAACGGGTCCGAGTTCAAGAACCTTCAAGTGGAGGAGTTTCTTGAGGAGGAAGGGATCAAGCACGAGTTCTCCGCTCCCTACACACCACAGCAAAATGGTGTGGTAGAGAGGAAGAACAGGACGCTAATCGATATGGCGAGGACGATGCTTGGAGAGTTCAAGACCCCCGAGTGCTTTTGGTCGGAAGCCGTGAACACGGCTTGCCACGCCATCAACAGGGTCTACCTTCACCGCCTCCTCAAGAAGACGTCATATGAGCTACTAACCGGTAACAAACCCAATGTATCTTACTTTCGTGTTTTTGGGAGCAAGTGCTACATTCTAGTAAAGAAGGGTAGAAATTCTAAGTTTGCTCCCAAAGCTGTAGAAGGGTTTGTATTAGGTTATGATTCAAATACAAAGGCGTATAGGGTCTTCAACAAATCATCGGGTTTGGTTGAAGTCTCTAGCGACGTTGTATTTGATGAGACTAATGGCTCTCCAAGAGAGCAAGTTGTTGTTTGTGATGATGTAGATGAAGAAGATGTTCCAACGGCCGCTATACGAACCATGGCGATTGGAGACGTTCGGCCACAGGAACAAGATGAACGAGATCAACCTTCTTCCTCAACGACGGTGCATCCCCCAACTCAAGACGATGAACAGGTTCATCAACAGGAGGCGTGTGATCAAGGGGGAGCACAGGATGATCACGTGATGGAGGAAGAAGCGCAACCGGCACCTCCAACCCAAGTTCGAGCGATGATTCAAAGGGATCATCCCGTCGACCAAATTCTGGGTGACATTAGCAAGGGAGTAACTACTCGGTCTCGATTAGTTAATTTTTGTGAACATTACTCTTTTGTCTCCTCTATTGAGCCTTTCAGGGTAGAGGAGGCCTTGCTAGATCCGGATTGGGTGTTGGCCATGCAGGAGGAACTTAACAACTTCAAGCGCAATGAAGTTTGGACGCTGGTGCCTCGTCCTAAGCAAAATGTTGTGGGAACCAAGTGGGTTTTCCGCAACAAACAGGACGAGCACGGGGTGGTGACAAGGAACAAGGCTCGACTTGTGGCAAAAGGTTATGCCCAAGTCGCAGGTTTGGACTTTGAGGAGACTTTTGCTCCTATGGCTAGGCTAGAATCAATTCGTATCTTGCTAGCATATGCCGCTCACCATTCTTTCAGGTTGTACCAAATGGATGTGAAGAGCGCTTTCCTCAACGGGCCAATAAAGGAGGAGGTGTACGTGGAGCAACCCCCTGGCTTCGAGGATGAGCGGTACCCCGACCACGTGTGTAAGCTCTCTAAGGCGCTCTATGGACTTAAACAAGCCCCAAGAGCATGGTATGAATGCCTTAGAGATTTCTTAATTGCTAATGCTTTCAAGGTTGGAAAAGCCGATCCAACTCTTTTCACTAAGACTTGTAATGGTGATTTGTTTGTGTGCCAAATTTATGTCGATGACATAATATTTGGTTCTACTAACCAAAAGTCTTGTGAAGAGTTTAGCAGGGTGATGACGCAGAAATTCGAGATGTCGATGATGGGCGAGTTGAACTACTTCCTTGGGTTCCAAGTGAAGCAACTCAAGGACGGTACCTTCATCTCCCAAACGAAGTACACGCAAGATCTGCTAAAGAGGTTTGGGATGAAGGACGCCAAGCCCGCAAAGACGCCGATGGGAACCGACGGACACACCGACCTCAACAAAGGAGGTAAGTCCGTTGATCAAAAAGCATACCGGTCCATGATAGGTTCTTTGCTTTACTTATGTGCTAGTAGACCGGATATTATGCTTAGCGTATGCATGTGTGCTAGATTTCAATCCGATCCTAAGGAGTGTCACTTGGTGGCGGTGAAGCGAATTCTTAGATATTTAGTCGCTACTCCCTGCTTCGGGATCTGGTATCCAAAGGGGTCTAACTTTGACTTGATTGGGTACTCAGATTCCGACTATGCTGGATGTAAGGTCGATAGGAAGAGTACATCGGGGACGTGCCAATTCTTAGGAAGGTCCCTGGTGTCATGGAACTCTAAGAAACAAACCTCCGTTGCCCTATCCACCGCTGAGGCCGAGTATGTTGCCGCAGGACAGTGTTGCGCGCAACTACTTTGGATGAGGCAAACCCTCCGGGACTTTGGCTACAATCTGAGCAAAGTCCCACTCCTATGTGACAATGAGAGTGCTATCCGAATAGCGGAAAATCCTGTTGAGCACAGCAGCACAAAGCACATAGACATCCGGCATCACTTTTTGAGAGACCACCAGCAAAAGGGAGATATCGAAGTGTTTTATGTTAGCACCGAGAACCAGCTAGCCGATATCTTTACCAAGCCTTTAGATGAAAAGACCTTTTGCAGGCTGCGTAGTGAGCTAAATGTCTTAGATTCGCGGAACTTGGATTGAATTGTAGCATACATGTATTCATGCTTTTGATCATGTTCCTTTTTGCATTTTGTTGCGTATTATGGTGCTCAAGTTGTACAAACACTCCCTGGACCTCACAAGTACGTTGCAAAGTGATGCACATGTTTAGGGGGAGATGTGTTACAACTTGACCCTTTGAGACTAACCATATGTTTGAGTTTGCTTGTTTTAGTCACAAAGGAGAATTGAAAGGGAAAAAGGTGGACTTGGATCATGCAAGACTTCCACTGCACTCCGATGAGAGGGTAACTTATTCCAAGTCCATCTCATTAACTCTTATTGCCATTTGCTCTTAATTGAAGATTTTGGTGAGGCAATGGGGTTAAAGGGCCACAATTGATCCCGTTTTGGTGCTTGATGCCAAAGGGGGAGAAAATAAAGGCCAAAGCAATAAATGGATCAGCTACCACTTGAGAGATTTTGAAAATAGTAGAATAGAGTTTTTGGTTTGTCAAAATTCTTATGTTGTCTCTCTTGTCAAAAGTTGGCTTCTTGTGGGGAGAAGTATTGTTTATGGGAAAAAGGGGGAGTTTTTGAAATCTTTGATCAATCTCTTTTGGAATGACTCTCTTTATGCTTCAACATGTGTGTTTAACTTAGAGATAGAGATTTGAGTTTGATTTGCAAAAACAAACCAAGTGGTGGCAAAAGATGATCCATATATGCCAAAATTGATTCAAAATAAATTTAAGTTTTATTTGAAGTGAGTTTGCACTTGTTCTAGTTGCTTTATGTTGTGTTGGCATAAATCACCAAAAAGGGGGAGATTGAAAGGGAAATGTGCCTTTGGGCCATTTCTAAGTATTTTGGTGATTGAGTGCCAACACATGTGCTTAATTGTGAATTTATGTACATGAATGAACAAGGTGCAAATCATGAGATAAAGGTATGTTTCTAAGCCTTAGTACATTGTTTTTGTGTACTAATATATTTGTCTAAGTGTTAGAAACAGAAAGAAGAAGAAGAGAAAAGAGGAGAAAAGACTTGGCTGTGTGCTGCCAAGACTCAGCTCGGTCTGGAGCACCGGACTGTCCGGTGTGCACCGGACAGTGCCCGGTGCGCCAGGCTGACTCGGCTCGAACTGGCCGCTCTCGGGAAAATGGCCGACGGCGTACGGCTAAAATTCACCGGACTGTCCGGTGTGCACCGGACTGTCCGGTGAGCCAACAGTCGGCCGGGCCAACGGTCGGCCGCGCAATCTGCGCGGGACACGTGGCGGAGCCAACGGTCGGAAGACGGCACCGGACTGTCCGGTGTGCACCGGACATGTCCGGTGCGCCAACGGCTCCAGATCTTCCAACGGTCGGCAACGGTCAGAAGCGCCAGTTATGGAAACAAATCGGGCACCGGACAATGTCCGGTGTGCACCGGACTGTCCGGTGCCCCCGACGACAGAAGGCAAGGATGGCCTTCCGGATTTGCTCTCAACGGCTCCTAGCTGCCTTGGGGCTATAAAAGGAGCCCCTAGGCGCATGGAGGAGACACACAAGCAACCTTTGAGCATTCCTGAGCACCCACAAGCAATCTTTGCGCATTCTGTTGTCATTCTAAGTGTTTCGAGCTCTGTTCTAGTGAGAACTGTGTGATACTCTTGTGAGCTCGATTCTTGGCCGTGTGTGTGCGAGTTTCTCTGTGGATTTGTGTGTGTTGCTTCCCTCCCTTACTCTGTGCTTCTTTGTGATCATATACTTGTAAGGGCAAGAGACTCCAATTTGTGGAGATTCCTTGCAAACGGGATAGTGAAAGGAAAACAAAACACCGTGGTATTCAAGTGGGTCTTTGGACCGCTTGAGAGGGGTTGATTGCAACCCTCGTCCGTTGGGACGCCACAACGTGGAGTAGGCAAGCGTTGGTCTTGGCCGAACCACGGGATAAACCACTGTGTCACCTCTGTCTTGATCTTTTGTGGTATTGTGTTTTGTTGAGACTTCACCTTAGCCACTTGGCAATAATCGTGCTAACACTTAACAAGTTTTTGTGGCTTAAGTTTGAAGTTTTTACAGGATCACCTATTCACCCCCCCCCCCTCTAGGTGCTCTCAAAACCCCAGAGGGGTTGCACTCGCCTCAACGTGAGCGCCCGCCAAAGCGAGGTCGCTAGGCGGGTTGAGGCCGAGTCGAAATGACGCAGGATGGGAATCAGTCGGTACCTTTTGGTCGACGAGGAGCGACATAGTCACGTCGTGGACTAATTGCGCCGTCGTCTTGGGTACGAGGGCGACGTCCTGCAGGCCCTTCGCGAGCGTGCTGGCGTCGTCAGCTTGCTCGAGATTGGCGTGTCGCGGGGGGACGGCGCTCGCCTTCGTCTCAAACGCGAGGTCGACGCCCGACGCGCCCTCCGTTGGGGCGTTGGGGACGTCGATTCGCTCGACAGCCGACGGAGCGCGGCCTCCCGCTCGGCCTTGGTTGCCCCGCCTCCTCCTCCGATGGCGGGGGAGAGGATGGGGCGAGCTCGAATGTTGTTTTTCCACCACGCGGGGAAGACGTCGTCGATTCCGCCGCCGGCGGGCGGGCTGTCGGCCGCCATTGTCGTCGTCGCGCGGCGGTGGAAGGAGTATCATGTCGTAGCTGCCGTCGAGAGACATGAACTCGATACTCCCGAAACGGAGCACCGTCCCGGGTTGGAGAGGTCGTTGGAGACTGCCCATCTGGAGCTTGACGGGAAACTGCTCGTCAACACGCAGCAGGCCCCTACCTGGCGCGCCAACTGTCGGCGTTTCGAGACCGGGGGGTCCCTAAGCCGACGAGTGAGTGTGCCGCGTGCCCCAGCCCAGATGGGTCGAGCGCGTGGGCGAGCGCGAAGGGGGGAAAGCGAGGTGGCCGGAGACGGGCGTGAGAGAGGTGGGAATCCCGCGGCCTTCGTGTTCGTCCCGCGCCCAGGTCGGGTGCGCTTGCAGTAGGGGGTTACAAGCGTCCACGCGGGTGAGGGAAGCGAGCGGCCCCAAGAGAGCGCCTGCCCCGTCCTCGTCCCCGCGCGGCCAACCTTCTCTAAGAAGGCCCTGGTCCTTCCTTTTATAGGCGTAAGGAGAGGATCCAGGTGTACAATGGGGGTGCAGCAGAGTGCTACGTGTCTAGCGGGGGAGAGCTAGCGCCCTAAGTACATGCCAATGTGGCAGCCGGAGAGATCTTGGCACCCAGCTGGTGTGGTGTCGTGGCTGTCGGAGGAGCAACGGAGCCTGGCGGAGGGACAGCTGTCGGAGCGGCTGGGTCCTTGCTGACGTCCCCCTGCTTCCGTAAGGGAGCTGAGAGCCGCCGTCGTCACGGGGCTAGCGGGGCGCCATCATTGCCTATCTAGCGGAGCTGGCCAGATGGGACACCGGTCTTGTTCTCTGCGGCCCGAGTCGGCTCGGGGTAGGGTGATGATGGCGCTTCCTGTTGACGTGGCGGGCTTGTGCCCTAGATCGGGCGACGTGGAGGCTCCTCCGAAGCCGAGGTCGAGTCTGTCTTTCATGGCCGAGGCCGAGCCCGAGCTCCTGGGTCGGGCGAGGCGGAGGTCGTTCGGCAGAGGCCAGGGCGGAGTGCGACCCCTGGGGTCGGGCGAAGCGGAGTTCATCGTCTTCTGGGGCCTAGCCCGAGTCCGAGCCCTGGGTCGGGCGGAGCGGAGTTCGCCGTCTTCCGGGGCCTTAGCCCGAGTCCGAGCCCTGGGTCGGGCGGAGCGGAGTTCGCCGTCTTCCAGGGCCTTAGCCCGAGTCCGAGCCCTGGGTCGGGCGGAGCGGAGTTCGCCGTCTTCCGGGGCCTTAGCCCGAGTCTGAGCCCTAGGTCGGGCGGAGCGGAGTTCGCCGTCTTCCGGGGCCTTAGCCCGAGTCCGAGCCCTGGGTCGTGCGGAGCGGAGTTCGCCGTCTTCCGGGGCCTTAGCCCGAGTCCGAGCCCTGGGTCGGGCGGAGCGGAGTTCGCCGTCTTCCGGGGCCTTAGCCCGAGTCCGAGCCCTGGGTCGGGCGGAGCGGAGTTCGCCGTCTTCCGGGGCCTTAGCCCGAGTCCGAGCCCTGAGTCGGGCAGAGCTTCCTATGGCGCCTTTGGCAAGGCCTGACCGCCTGTCAGTCTCACTCTGTCAAGTGGCACTGCAGTCGGAATGGCGCAGGCGGCGCTGTCCTTCTGTCAGACCGGTCAGTGGAGCGGCGAAGTGACGGCGGTCACTTCGGCTCTGCCGGGGGGCGCGCGTCAGGATAAAGGTGTCAGGCTACCTTTGCGTTAAATGCTCCTGCGACTCGGTCGGTCGGCGCGGCGATTTAGTCAGGGTTGCTTCTTAGCGAAGGCAAGGCCTCGGGCGAGCCGGAGATGTGTCCGCCGTTAAAAGGGGGCCTCGGGCGAGACGGAAACCCCTCGGGGTCGGCTGCCCTTGCCCGAGGCTAGGCTCGGGCGAGGCGTGATCGAGTCGCTCGTATGGACTGATCCCTGACTTAATCGCACCCATCAGGCCTCTGTAGCTTTATGCTGATGGGGGTTACCAGCTGAGAATTAGGCGTCTTGAGGGTACCCCTAATTATGGTCCCCGACAGATGGCAATAGGTGATGTGCGACCACAGGAACATCAAGAGCAAGATCAACCTTCTTCCTCGACAACGGTGCATCCCCCAACTCAAGATGATGGACAGGTTCCTCAAGAAGAGGCGTGTGATCAAGGAAGAGCACAAGAAGAACAAGTGACGTAGGAAGAAGCACCACGGGCCCCTCCAACTCAAGTCCGAGCGACAATTCAAAGGAATCATCCTGTCGACCAGATTATGGGTGATATAAGCAACGGAGTAACTACTCGCTCAATACTAGCTAACTTTTGTGAGCATTACTCGTTTGTCTCTTCTATTGAGCCTTTCAGGATAGAAGAGGCCTTGCAAGATCCAGACTAGGTGTTGGCCATGCAGGAAGAGCTCAATAACTTCAAAAGGAATGAAGTTTGGAGCCTGGTGCCACGTCCAAAGCAAAACGTTGTGGGAACCAAGTGGTTGTTCCACAACAAGCAAGACGAGCACGGGGTGGTGACATGAAACAAGGCTCGACTTGTGGCAAAAGGTTATGCCCAAGTCGCAGGTTTGGATTTTGAGGAGACTTTTGCTCCTATGGCTAGGCTAGAGTCTATTCGCATTCTATTAGCCTATGCCGCTCACCATTCTTTCAGGTTGTTTCAAATGGACGTAAAGAGCGCTTTCCTCAACGGGCTAATCAAGGAGGAGGTGTATGTGGAACAACCCCCTGGCTTTGAGGATGACAGGTATCCCGACCACGTCTTTAAGCTCTCTAAGGCGCTCTATGGACTTAAGCAAGCCCTAAGAGCATGGTATGAATGCCTTAGAGATTTCTTGATTACTAATTCTTTCAAGGTTGGGAAAGTCGATCCCACTCTTTTCACTAAGACTTGTGACGGTGATCTTTATGTGTGTCAAATTTATGTCGATGACATAATATTTGGTTCTACTAATCAAAAGTCTTGTGAGGAGTTTAGTAGGGTGATGACTCAAAAGTTTGAGTTGTCAATGATGGGCGAGTTGAACTACTTCCTTGTGTTTCAAGTGAAGCAACTCAAGGACAGCACCTTCATCTCCCAAACGAAGTACACTCAAGACCTTCTCAAGCGGTTTGGGATGAAGGACACCAAGCCCGCGAAGACACCAATGGGAACCGACGGACATGTCGACCTCAACAAAGGAGGTAAGTCCGTTGATCAAAAGGCATACCGGTCTATGATAGGGTCATTACTTTATTTATGTGCTAGTAGACCGAATATTTGCTTAGCATATGCATGTGTGCTAGATTTCAATCCGACCCAAGGGAGTGTCACCTTGTGGCCGTTAAGCGGATTCTTAGATATTTAGTTGCTACGCCTTGCTTCGGGATCTGGTATCCAAAGGGGTCTACCTTTGACTTAATTGGATATTCAGACTCCGAATATGCTGGATGCAAGGTTGATAGGAGGAGTACATCAGGGACGTGCCAATTCCTAGGAAGGTCCCTAGTGTCTTGGAGTTCAAAGAAACAGACATCCATTGCCCTATCCACCGCTGAGGCCGAGTATGTTGCCGCAGGACAGTGTTGTGCGCAACTACTTTGATGAGGCAAACCCTCCGGGACTTTGGCTACAATCTGAGCAAAGTCCCACTCCTATGTGACAATGAGAGTGCAATCTGCATGGCGGATAATCCTATTGAACACAACCGCACTAAGCACATAGACATCCAGCATCACTTCCTGAGAGACCACCAGCAAATGGGGGATATCGAGGTGTTCCATATTAGCACCAAGAACCAGCTAGCCGATATCTTTACCAAGCCATTAGATGAGAAAACCTTTTGCAGGTTGCGTAATGAGCTAAATGTCTTAGATTCACGTAACTTGGATTGACTTATAGCACACATGTGTTTTATGCCTTTGATCATGTTATTTTATGCATTTATGTAATTTGTTGATTATTTATGGTGCTCAAGTTGTGCAAGGGATCCCCGGACCTCACAAGTCCATGTGTGAATGATGCACATATTTAGGGGGAGAAGTGCAACAACTTGACCCTTTGGGACTAACCCTTGTGTTTGAGTTGTAGTCTCAAAGGTGCATTGAAAGGGAAAGGTGAACTTGGACCATGCAAAGACTTCCACTGCACTCCGGTATTAGTGTACTCACCTCCAAGTTCATTCTTATGCTCTTATTGTCTTTTGCTCTTAATTGATAATTTTTGGTGAGGCAATGGGGTTAAAGGGCCAATAATGATCCCGTTTTGGCGCTTAATGCCAAAGGGGGAGAATTAAGGCCAAAGCAAATGGATCAGCTACCACTTGAGAATTTTGAAAATAGTAGAGTTAGAATTTTTGATTTGTCAAAATACTCTTATTGTCAAAATTTGGTCTCTTGTGGGGAGAATCTATGATTATGGGAAAAAGGGAGAGCTTTTGAATCTTGATAAATTTCACTCTTGAAATTTCTCTCTTTATGCCCAAACAAGTGAGTTTGACTTAGAGATAGGAAAATGAATTTGATTTGCAAAAACAAACCAAGTGGTGGCAAAGAATGATCCAAATATGCCAAATTAGAGTCAAAAACAATTTGGTTCTCTTTTGCATTGATATTGCACTTATTTTGGTTGCTTTGTGAAGTGTTGGCATAAATCACCAAAAAGGGGGAGATTGAAAGGGAAATGTGCCCTTGGGCCATTTCTATAATGTTTTGGTGATTAAGTGCCCAACACACATTCTCTAAGTTTTGAATGTGCCAAAGATTGAAGAAGTGCAAATCGTGTAACAAGGTACGTTTCTAGACTTAGTATATTGTTTTGAGTACTAACATATATTGTCTAAGTGCTAGAAACAGGAGAAAAGGAATTGGAAAAGAGTTAACTCCTGCTCGGTCTGGGTGCACCGGACTGTCCGGTGGTGCACCAGACAGTGTCCGGTGCGCCAGGCGAGTCCAAGGTGAACTGGCCGCTCTCGGGACTCGACGACGGCGTACGACTATAATTCACCGGACTATCCGGTGGTGCACCGGACTGTCCGGTGAGTCGTCCGCGGCGAAGTCGTCACTCTCGGGAAAAGGATCAGCGGTGTACGGCTAAAATTCACCGGACTGTCCGGTGAGCCAACGGTCGACTGTGCAACGGTCAGCCGTGTAATCCGTGGGCGACGCATGGCCCGCTCCAACGGTCGGCAGGGGGCACCGGACAGTGTCCGGTGCGCCAACTGCCACGAATCAGCAACGGTCGACTGCGCCAAAATAGGAAGGAGATCCGCACCAGACTGTCTACAGTGACTGTCCGGTGGCGCACCGGACTGTCCGGTGCGCCACCCGACAGAAGGCAATCTTAGCCTTCCTTGTTGGTCTCCAACGGCTCCTAGCTGCCTTGGGGCTATAAAAGGGACCCCTAAACGCATGGAGGAGTCACCCAAGCACACTCTAAGCATTCCAAGACTTCTAGTCCTCACTTTCACGCAATCGTTTATCGTTCTTGAGATTGGAGCACTTTTCAAGTTGTAAACTCCCCCCGCGTGTTTTGTGTGCTCATCTTCTCACTTGTGTGCGTGTTTGCAGTGTGGATTTAATTCTAGTGTGCGTTTTTCTTCCCAACCTTACTCCGTGCTTTCATTGTGATCTTTGTTGTAAGGGCGAGAGGCTCCAAGTTGTGGAGATTCCTCGCAAACGGGAGAAAGAAAAAGAAAGGAAAATCGTGGTATTCAAGTTGATCATTGGATCACTTGAAAGGGGTTGAGTGCAACCCTCGTCCATTGGGACGCCACAACGTGGAAGTAGGCAAGTATTACTTGGCCGAACCACGGGATAAAATCACGTGTCTCTTGTGATTACCTTCTCATTGATTGTCTGTGTTCGCAAGAGCTCACAGACTTGATTAACTTGCACTAACATCTTTATAATCAAGTTTGTGGAATTTAGTGTTGAATTTTACAGGATCACCTATTCACCCCCCTCTAGGTGCTCTCAACTATTTAACAACCTTTTAGGCCATAATGTCATATAAGGCTTAACGACAATTTAATGATCATGTAATGGAACATATAATGTGCTATGTAGTACTATCCTAGTGTTACTACTTTATCCAATTATCTTTGGTGTGTTGAATGGATGGTTAAATGATGCTAGAAATTTTGTAATGGTATTTAGATGAATATATATTTGACATTTGTATAATATAATATTTTGATAGATGTTTAATTTTTGTGGGTACGGGTGACCCGATGGGTGACCCATACCCACATGGGTATGGGGGTAAATCCATACCCACCAGTGTATATGGGTGACCCGATGGGGTTATTTTTGTGTCGTGGTATGGGTTGTGGTAGTAATACCTGGGTGGTATTTACCCATTACCATCTCTATGCATAGGGTCAGGGTTGGCAAGGTCGCCACCATACGACACTTGTACGCTCGGACCAAATGCATGGTCGTCTGCAGATTCTAAGGGGTGTGTAGTTGGACGTCATGCTACAATGCGAACTAAATGTGGTCGAATACAAGCATATATTGCCCAAAAAAATTGCTCACAATGGGTGAGCCAATCCAGAGAATCTTTCGAGCGAGGTGAAATCGAGCTTGCTGAATCAAGAATGTTGCACCCGATGGCCGCCGAGGCTACTAGTGGTGGCGTAGGAGTGAGAAGTGAGGGGCTACGAGAACAATGGAGCTAGTGGCATCAAGAAGTTGAACAACAATGATAGTGACAATGAGAAATAATGAGGTGGATGAGGACGATTGAGGTACCGGGATGTGGGAGGCAAACAACATGGTGTTGGAGGGCATGGTGGTAGTGGTCGAGCAAGTCGAAGGCGATGTCATGCCATACCCTAGCATTCCGTGGGAAAGCCCTGCGGTATGCGCGTCCATCGACGAGGATGCTTGACGTTACATTCGATACCTTGATGATAATAATTTTAATTTTGAAATTAACTACTTTGTCAACAGGCGACTTGAATGAATTTTGCACTAATTTGTCCTAGAAAGAATGTAATTGCAACGTTCATATGTTAAAAAGGTGTGCTATATAGGAGCACTATATACTCCATTCATTGCAAATTGCAAATTATAACAAGTTTAAGTTATCATTATATTTAGATACATAGTAAAAGCAATATATCTATAAAGCTAAAATATCTTATAATTTAGAATAGAGGAATAATAAACATAATGTTTACGTGTATAATTAATTATTTTAGTTTAATCATCTTTTGATCACACACGTACTTTAGTATTTAAATCCTCTCATCACCGTTTCGTATAGCTTTATAAAAAAACATTAACAAATAACAATTACACGTACAATTGGATCTAAATCCAACAGACCAAGAGACCTATTTACACGTTTGCAACTAATCATGACTTACGTATTAGTCGTTGTCTATATAAATGAGAGATTCTGATATTTGCCATCAGCAAGAAATAAATTTGTAAAATTGTCATCAGACCTATATTTTTTAGACCCAGCTGATCCACAATTTCATAAACACAATGATAATTATAACAAGAAGACAACATGATGAGTGGCAAAAATCTAATTATCTCCTATATAAATGGAGGTCTTTGTGGCAAATGAACTCTAGCTGAACCCTAGCCGGCGGATCTCCGCGGGCGGCAGTCAGGAGTCAGGAGGCGTGGTCGCACGGGCGAGGTCGCAATAGGAGAGGCTCAGAGAGATGGGGCGGCCTTACGCGGTGAAGGGGCGGAAGAAGAAGCGCAAGCTCGAGGAGGCGGCGGCCTCGGACGCTGCCCCGCCCGTCGAAGAAGCGGAGGAGCTGCAACCGCCAGAGGTGAGAAGCGGCGAGGAGAAGAGCAGCGAGGAGGATGAGGCAGCAACGGGGGAGGAGGAGCACGCGGCGGCGGACGGGCTCCCAATCCTACCCAGGACGGTTGATGGGAAGCGGCGACCTGGCGCCATCTTCGTACTCGAGAGGGCCTGCCTCGAGGTCGGCAAAGTCGGCAAGGTATAGTGGTTCGGTTGCAGCAAGAAACCCCTCTTTTTTCTTGTGCTATATTCCTGTTCCAGAACGAATTTCATTCTGGCTCCGTTGGATGTGCATGCCCAGTTCAGTCCCGTCCTTAGCTTAGGGGGATTTTATTTGGAGCAATTGATTTATTGATGAGGTGGCTCTGCTACTGTTACTATTAGTATACTATTCACCGTATCATGAGACTGAAATGTGCCGCTTCACAGAATGTGGACACTGATGAAAGAAAACAAGCAAGCTAGAATACCATTGGTTAGTAAACTAAGTGTATGCCTTGTACCGGGAATGCTCAATATCTTTGCGACTGTGATTAAACAACATTAAATGGTTTTATTGTTGGCTTGGTGTGGACCATGTTGAGATATTGGTGACATCTTGCAAGTGAATGGTCATAAGTTTAATTTGTACAGGATCATTGTTTACATGACACATGTGAGGCTTGTCATTTCCATTATCCAGTTTATGGCAAAGCTTATGCATATTTTATTCCAGCAAAAGATTGTTAGAGCACATCTAGAATTGCGGTGGTAAGTAGTTTTTTAATTAAATTTATAAGTGTCAACTTGACATTACTATTCACCTCGGAGTATACTTGGTGTGGTCTATTGTTTACAGATTCTTCTATCTCGTATATAAAAAGGCATATTTCTACTTCCCTAATTTGCTATTGCTAGACTTGACCATTGCTATTATTGCCATTTTAATCATTTATAAAGGGTTCAGTTTTCTTTGCAGAAACAAAAAATCAAGCTTTACATCTGGGATGCTCTCTTTCTAAACAAACGATTGTGACCCCATATATATTGGTTTGACAGTCCCTCTTACCATTCTGTGCAGACTATGCAAATTTTGAATTCTGATGATCATGCGAATTATTTGAGGAAGCAGAATCGCAATCCTGCAGATTATAGGCCTGATATCATTCATCAGGTAATGTAAATTTCTTGTATCCTGAACATATTGAACATACTGGAAGATGGATAAAAACATTCCTCTTTTTATTTGATTTGATCCTCAACCATTTGTTTCAAGCAATTGGAAATGGGCAAATTTTCAATATAAAATTATCAAGTACTTTCTTTGTTAATTGGTATTATGTATTATCCAATTGATCACCTATGTATCCTGTGCTGTTTTGTAAAGAGAACATCAGTGATCTAGTAAAAAAATTAGTTGGGCCTGCCAAACAATAATTCAGCTGATTATTTGGACAGACATCTTTTTCATCTTGTCTTAGATGAGTGTGTTTCAAAAATGTTTTGCAGGCTCTACTAGCAATATTTGATAGCCCTCTAACTAAGGCTGGAAGGTTACAGGCTGTTTTTGTGAGAACTGAAAAAGGCGTATTGTTTGAAATCAAACCTCATGTCCGCATGCCAAGAACCTTTAAACGTTTCTGTGGTTTAATGTGTAAGTTACTTACAAAACTCTTATACCTTTTATATCTTATGTTTTTCTGTTATTTTGATAATTGTGCTGATTGCAATGAACTATATAATATGGCAGCACAATTGTTGCAAAAACTGAGCATTACGGCAGTTGGAAAGCGTGAGAAGCTTCTCAACGTTGTTAAAAATCCTGTCACTCGCTATCTACCTGTTGGTGCACGTAAGATTGGTGAGAATCTATTGTTTAGTATGATGTAAAATATTTCATATCATGTAGATATGCTAATTGATGCATTTTTGTATACTTAGGCCTTTCATTTAGTGCTGAGAAGTCAGTCAACTTGTTTGACTATGTTGCCAAATCCAATGACGACGAACCTCTTGTGTTTGTGGTGAGTAAAAAAACATCACCTAGTACTTGGATAGGGATCACTCTCTTTAGGCCGCCTCACAATAATTGTTATCAATGTGTCAAACCTTAGAGACAAGTTTCTCAAGAACTGGTGAGAAGTTCTAATTATCCACCCTGTGCCCAAGTTTCTAAGCTCTTTTACAATGAGATTGAGCCTATGAAACATTTCCGCAAAGTTTCATCTTCCAACATGTTGAATTTGGCATATTTATCTTTGAAGATGTATAGCTTGGCTTCTTTCACCACTAATGCCCCCTTATATGAATCCTCAAGTCTCTTCCGCACAACATGTTCACTGTGCTTGTAAGCTGAGCTGTTTTAACCCCCTAATGCTTGTACATAATCCCATACCGTCTGCATGTTATCTCCAGGTTGGTGCCATGGCCCATGGAAAGATCGACAAGGAATATACAGATGATTACATACAAAGTAAGTGACATTTAGTTGGAACAACAAAATGTTGTATGCTGAAAATTTGGATCTGGGGGATATTTTATTTTCCAGCATTCGCCATGGATTGGTTGTTAATTACTTCTATTCTATACTGGCTCACATGCACATGCAGTCAATGGTAGCTTGGAAGCAACTTGGGCTGATGACCAGTTTGGATGAAAATATCATCCTGCTTTTGACTTTGAGTAGCTGGCACCAGCATCCTATTTAGAGAGTGAAAAGCTAGCAAATATAAATGTCGAAACTCATATACTTCGAGAATCACAATGCTTGGATAAAAGGATAGTCATTGTCCTGTCTCTATTCTGTTTGTTGTTTCTTTCCTTGGTGTACATATTTTTGAGAAGACTCAATGTCTGCATATTGTTTATTTACCTGTATTTGTTTTCCTTTCAACCATATTGACGACAACTTCCCCCATTTGTGCAGTTTGCAACTACCCTCTCAGTGCTGCCTGCTGTTTAAATCGGATATGCAGTGCCCTGGAGCAGAAGTGGAACATCCAATGAGGAACTTTTGACAAGCATGGGAATCTTGTTTTATTATATACATCTTACATGTACTTCCCTCTGCTTATGTACAATGTTTGAAAGTTTAAACCAAATGTTTCAGTGTGGCATTATGACGTGTTTTAGACATCAATTCATGGCTTTAAACTGGTTTGTTCAGAGTCATTTTAGCAAAAACTGAGTGTTCTGCATGAAGAAGCCAAACTTCGGTTAACTCAAACATTAGTGTCAGATCTTATTCCTGGTCATCTTATGATCGGTGCCGTAGTTTACCACGCCGATGTTAATTAGCTGGCCTGCCCCCCACCCAATGCTGGCTCGTTACAGTATCTTTCTCAGAATGTTATGGAATATTTTCAATATGTTTTAACAATCAATAGTACCACTTACTATTTCACTAGGGGCAACGACTGCTATGCAAGCAGTCCTTCTGTGTAAACGTGGAAGCAAACCATCTGATCCATTAGATCGTGATCTAACTATAGGTCACATTTAACATTTAAACCATCTGATCCATTAGATCGTGATCTAACCATAGGTCACATTTAACACTTAAACCCTTCTATCATCCGCTCAATAATCTTTATAAAAAAATCCTTAACAAATCATGGTTGTATCTGCGATTGGATCGTGATCTAATGAATCAGCTTGCGCAGAAGGACTGCTTGCATAGAAGTCGTCTCCTTCACTAGGTTACTCTACTCTTGTAGCTGTAGACTGATTGCTTTTTAAGCAAACTCCCAATAAATCAGGGATATTTTTAATGATACAAACAGAGGAGGAATTCACACACATTGCCTTCCACTGTTTACAATCTTGCTAACTAATTTGTCTGGTGAGTGGTGATGACTTGTTTAAATACCTTTCACCTGCTGCCAGCTCCATCCAATGACATGCACTCGGCATTCTATAGATGTACCACCCAAGCTTCACTGATCTACTCTGTGTTCATAGGCACCTACCGTACTGTAAATTCAACTCGTGTAGCTATCATGTAATTATTTGTTACAATAAGATTAATAATATGTGAATATATAGTTCATATGACGCAACACTGGATAAACTCTGGTTACAGAAGTCTAGCATGTACATACAAGTATACAACATAAACTCTGGATACATAGCAGCTGTGGTTTCAGACTGCGCGTTTAAAAAAATGTTTGGTTCACTGAAAAAGAAGAGCATCAGACAATGGGAAAAGAAAGCACGACACTGTTCTGGGTATAACAGTATTTTATAAAGCGCTGCGGGAATAAAAAGAGGCTAACTCAAGTACTCAACAGACAGTATCAGTGTACATGGGCTTGGTGCACATATAAATCCAGGTCTATCATTTGTGATCAAACATCTCTCTCCTGATTTTTTTATCAGAAATCCTCTCTCACCTTCCTCGCTTCCTGCATTACGGCTAGTTTGGAAACACCGTTTTCCCGAGGGATTTCAATTTTCCCAAAGGAAAATGAACTAATTTCTCTTAGAAAAATTAGAATCACTTAGGACTAGTTTAGGAACCTTATTTTTCTATGAGATTTTCATTTTTCTAAGGGAATTTAGTTTATTTTCCCTTGAAAAAACAGAAATTCCTTGGGAAAATGGAGTTCCCAAACTAGTCCTTAGAAAAACGGTATTTCCAAACTAGCCCTTAAAGTATTTTTTTCCCGAAAACCACCGTGACGGCTTGAACACCAGAAAATTGATGGTCTCCCTGATTTGATCAGAAACGAATCTTCTCTCTCGTCTCCCTGATTGATCAGAAACAAATCATCTCCGTCGTCTCCCTGATCGACCATCGGTGCGCCAAACCGTTGCGGCAGGGTTTCCAGTTGGGCAAAACAGTTGTCTGACGCTCTGCTAGTGTGCTAGCCATTAGGACTTTTCGCTCAATCCACGTGGATTAAGTGAGATTGGATGAATTTAAATTCTAAGAAAGTCAATTTTTTTTAACTTTTTTCAATCTCATCTAATCCATAGGTAACAGGATTAACCGAATAAGACCTCAGCATGGGGGAGAAGAGAGGCTGGAGAAGAGAGGTGGAGAGAGCCGTCTTGGGCCAGTAGGCGGCAAAAAATGAGACGTTGCTCCCTGTCGCTGCCCCGTTGGGGCGCCGCGGTGGCGTCTCCCGTTCGATGATCGGGCGGTGACGGTGGTGGTTTCCTCCCTCCCTCTTCCCCTTGTCGGTTTCCAGGTTCAGGTCCTCCCGCCCCTCTTGCTCCCCTGCCCCCTGGTCTTCTTGTTTCCTCCAGCATGGATCTTGCTCTTCTGGATTTCCGGCCGGGTTTGGCCTTCGAGGATTCCCTTAGGCTCAGTTTGGCTTCTCCGGTTTGTCCTGCTCGCCCCGATCTTCTGTCGTCCTTCTGGTTAGTGGTTTCTTTTGGCAGATGCATCTTCAGGCTGAACTTGGATACTGTTGGCCATCTCCTCCAGGCTGCCCTGGGGGGTTCGCGGCAGGCTTTGAGGTGCTCCAGCTCTCGGATCGAGTTTTCCGGTTTTCGGTTTCTTCAAAGGCTGTGGGTTTTCAAATCTATAATTCTAAATGTATTGATCGTGCGGAATTCAGAGCTTTCTTCCATCTTTGGAACCATGGTGGCCCTAACTGCATTCACGAATTAAAGAATTTTACCGGTGAAGAGTTGGACTCCTGGCTAACTGTTCGAGGCAAGAAGAAATTATCTTATGCGAATATTGTTAAGCTCCCTCTCACTGGTGCTAATGCGGTTCCGATTCGCAGCATTAAGAAGTTCTCTGGTGGTGTTGAGCATTAGGCTCAAACCAGAATTTCTGCGTTCAATCGTTTGGGCTCGCCTGCTCGTAATGCGGTTCAGATTTGCAACAATATGAAGCTCTCTGGGGGTTTTGGGCATCAGGCTCGGATTAGAATTTCTGCGTTCAATCGTTTGGGCTCACCTGCTCGCAGTTTAGCTTTTCCTGATTCCCGGTCTTCGTCTTCCCAGCGAAGGGTGGTGCCTCCTCAGATTTCAAAATTCCTGAGGGTTTCTTCCTTGATGCTTTACCCTGATCGTAATGGTGACGTTCCTGGCGGCGGAATTCGTGGCCGTTCCAAATTTCAAAATTCGAATTCTCATTGAACTTGGCCTCACAACCTACAATGGCGTCCCGTATGGAATCAGGGGCCTACTGGGCCGCTGGGCCCTCCGGCTTTTCGCTGTCATTTTTGTAAGGTGAGAGGGCACTTGGAATTATTTTGTCCCTCTAAGAAATCATCTTTCGGTTTTCCTTTAACTTCGTTCCCTGCCTTTGAGAGTCGGGCCAACTTGGTGGGAAATCTGATTCTTCCGGACCACAGTTCCTAGTTTCGCTCCCCCGCAGAGTCTCTGAGTGGTGGACCCCCTATCTATACTTGCTTCGAAGAGTTCGCCCGGGTGGTCCTATTAAAAAAATCTTAATCGACACCTATCCAGTCCCTAACGCTTTCTTTGGGTGTCACTTCATCAAAACCCCAAACTGCTCCTTCTTCGCTTGCTGGCTGGCGATCCTCGTGTCCTTCTCCGATGGCGTATAGGCGTGTTGATCCGGAGCTTTTTCTTCCTCCGGGCTTCAGTGCTTCGGTGGTCCTGCATCGTGAGGTTATGGCCAGGTCAGTGACTAGGCGTCTTCCGCCAATGCATGAGGACTGGGCTATTATCAATATCCAACCTTTGCCGGAACATGAAGTCATTTTTTCAGCGGTGAGAGATGTGGTCAGAGAATATCTGGTGGAGCACCGGCGGCTCGAGGTGCGAGACATCCAGCGGTCGCACCTGGGTCAGGTTCTAGTTTAGTTTAACAGTGTGCTTGATAGAGACAATCTTGTCTTGCTTGGACCGCAGCAATATCTTGATGCCACCTTCACTGCTCAGCGACACAATGATGCTTGGAATCATCGGGCGCTTTTTTTAATCGTAAATGCTGGCTAATGTTTTTGGGATTCCCCCTTGATTATCGTTCCTCAGAATACCTGCAGGCTGCTATTGGCTCCTTTGGTAGATTAATCTTGTGGGAGGAGGACAGACACAATGTTAATAGGACTATGCTTCGGGCTCGGGTCACGTCCCTCGAGGAGGTCCCCCAGTTCATTGTCTTCTTGGAAGCTGATGGTTTTCTCGGTGATTCGTGGACAGTGCAGTGTGAGATCTTACAACAAAACTTGTAGGGGGGCCAACCCCAGGATGAGGACCCAGTGCCAGTGGTCCCGGATGATGGTCAGCAGCTCCCGCTCGCATTCTTTGGTCTGGGCCAACCTATGCCGGCTACTGGTTGGGATCTTAATTTCCCGCCAGAAGACAATGTTCAGGTTCAGCCAGCAGACAATATTCAAGGGGATTGGGACCAGTGGATTGTTAATGACCCACCTGCCCAGCAACCCCAGCAGGACCTGCCACCTGACGAGCAGTAGATCAGCAATCAGCATTCGGGCCTGTCCTCAGATAGTTCTTTTGGTCCCATCCAGGGTGTTCCAGTGCAGAATGGGCATCTTCTAGAGGACCCTGATGTGGTTGGGCCGGTGCTGCATAATAATGGACAGGACATTCATGCTATGGGTGATGCTCCTTTGCATGGGCTTCAGGAGGTTGACAGCCCACCTAACTAGGGAGGCCACCATGTGCTGGAGGATATTCTTCTCCCTGATGCCCAACCAGGGGAACAAATCAACAATGGTCCCAACAATGTGGTGATGAATTTTATGTTCTCTCAGGATTGGCAGCCAGACCCAGTTTTCTTGAGTCACATGGAAAGGAAAAGGAGTGCTCAATTCTACAGGATCTGGGCAAATTATTTTGCTCCTGCTGGTAATCCCGACCTCTCGGTGCAGATCCCTAAGAAGTGGTCTCCTTTTTTCCTGTCGAACCTGCTCCATGAAGAATCTTTCAACTGGTCAAAGTCATTCTTGTCTTCAGAAATTCCTCATGCCTTGCTGGATCCCGAGTCTGAGACTCTCTCTTTTGCTATCCCCAAGAGATGTCCTGATGGCAAGTTCCTTGAGTCTGTTCTCTTAGAGGAATCTACTGGCAATGTTTCTGATCCGACAGATTCGGGCTCTTCCCCCTCCAGGCCAACCATTGTGGAGTCTGACCTTAGGAGGAGTAAAAGACTGCGTGAAGCTAGGGCTAGGTTCAGGCAGGGTTCCTGCCAGAAAAAGAACTGTTTAATGTGCCAGAATAAATTTGAGGGCCCTCCTTCCCTATCTGCCAAGGTCATTAGGAACCTTGGGGAAAAATTCTGCAATCTATCAGAGGTGGACCTGTCTGATATAGCTCTGAAGAAGAAGAATTCCATAGGTTGTGTTGGCCCCAAGAAGCCAGGGAAAAAAGACAAAGATGACAAGAAACAGGATTCTACAGATGAGGACAAGTAATGTGTTGGTGTTGCTTCAAATGGGGACATTTTGCAGGACTTTGTTTTGTCGGGCTTTTTGGCTGTTTCTGCCCCGGCGAATTTGTCTAGTTGTTGCAGTGTCAAACTTTATGGTTGCTGGTTATTTCTCTTTGTCCTATTTTAACAGATACTTATTTGCCCACCTAGTAATTGGGTTGGGGCTTTCTTTCGCTGACGAACCTTATTATGTCCCTAATGAATAGTCGCAACGCAGTTATTTTCTCTGAGTGGTCTGTCTTAAGCTTTAATTTCCGTGGGATCAATTCTGTGGTTAAAGGGAATGGTATTCATTGTGTGATTCGGGAGTCTAGATGTGATGTTATCTGCTTGCAGGAAACCAAGAAGGAATTCTTTGATAGGGCTGACCTCAGAAAATTTTGCCCCAATTCCTTTGACTCATTTGCTTTTGTCCCCTCGGTGGGAAATTCGGGTGGTTCCATTACTGTTTGGAATAGCTCGAAATTGGTGGGCAACGTTATTTATCAGAATGAGTATGCTATTTCTGTTGAATTTTCCTCTAATTCATCGAATGAATCCTGGATTATCACAAATATTTACGTGCCCTGTTCTCCGCGTGGAAAAATTGAGTTCATTAACTGGTTCTCCAATATAAATATGCCCTCGGATAAGCTTTGGTTGATTGTTGGGGACTTTAATCTTACTCGTAGGCTCGAAAACAGAAATATCGCTGGGGGAGACCTTAGCCTGATGCTGAAATTTAATGAGGCCATTAGCCAACTTGACCTGATGGAAATCCCCCTCCATGGTCTGTCCTTTACCTGGTCGAATAAGCAAAGGGAGCCTCTTCTTCAAAGACTTGATTGGTTTTTCATATCGCAAGAATGGTCGGTAATTTACCTTGACACTTGCGCCACAACGCTGCCTCGGGATATCTCTGACCATGTTCCATGTCTGGTTTCCTTTAAGTCAAAGATCCCCAGACCTAAGATTTTTAGGTTTGAAAATTTCTGGCTGCAATTTGAAGGGTTTATGTTCGTCTTTCAAAATGCTTGGATTGGTCAGCCAAATCTTATCGACAAAGCGAAGAACTTAACAGCTAAATTCAAGAACACCAGGAAGGTTCTCAAAGAGTGGCAGCGTTCTCTGCCAAAGATTGATAAAACAGTGGGACACATTAAGTTACTAATTGAGTTCATTGATATAATTGAGGAGCATCGGGATCTATCGATTGAAGAATGGAATTTCTGGGAGCTTATGCAAATTAAAATTGCTGATCTGCTTCAAATCCAGAAAATTTATTAGAAACAACAGGCTTCCATCAAATGGGACACTGATGGAGATATCTGCTCTAGATTTTTTCATGCTCATGCAACTGTAAAGCATAGGCATAACTCAATTGCTTTGCTCTCTGATGATAATGGGACAAGCTACTCAGAGCATGATCATAAAGCAAATCTTCTGTGGAATGCTTTCAAATGTCGTTTGGGTTCTTTTGACTTTACGGGGAATGTTTTTGATCTCTCAGACCTGATAATTATGCAAGATGGCTTGCAATGGTTGGATTCACCTTTTTCCAAGCAAGAAATTGATAGCATTATTACAGCACTCCCTTCAGACAAATCGCCAGGCCCTGATGGATTTAACACCAATTTTATCAAAAAATGCTGGCACGTCATTTCCCAGGATTTCTATGACTTATGTGACCAATTTTACCATGAAGACGTCTGCCTTGAAGTATAAATGGTTCATTTATCGTTCTGATTCCGAAGAAAGAGAATCCCCAATCAGTGGGAGATTTCAGGCCAATTTCGCTTCTAAATAATAGTATGAAAATTATCACCAAGCTTCTGGCCAATAGACTGCAGACAGGGATGACTTCCCTCGTTCACAAAAATCAATATGGCTTCATAAAAGGAAGAACCATACAGGATTGCTTGGCCTGGGCCTTTGAATATATTCATTTATGTCATATTTCCAAAAAAGAAATCATTGTGCTCAAGCTGGACTTTGAAAAGGCCTTTGATACCGTTGAACATGAACTCATCCTTCAGGTGGTGACTCATAGAGGATTTGGACCCAAATGGCTTAATTGGGTTTGAAATATCCTTCAGTCTGGCACGTCATCGGTCTTACTTAATGGCGTCCCAGGGAAAACTTTTCATTGCAAGCGTGGGGTCAGGCAAGGTGATCCTCTCTCGCCTTTATTGTTTGTTTTGGTGGCAGATCTGCTTCAGAGTATTATCAATAAAGCAAGACAACAAAATTTACTTTAGCTGCCCCTAACTGAAAACTGTGGTCAAGATTTCCTGATTGTTCAATATGCTGATGACACATTATTGGTAATGGAAGCTTGCCCTAGGTAGCTTTTCTTCCTCAAAGCAGTTCTTAACTCCTACGCAACCTCGACGGGGCTCAGGGTGAATTATAATAAATCAAGTATGTACCCAATCAATGTTTGCCCAGAAAAAATGGAGGTTCTCTCCAGAACGTTTA
This sequence comes from Zea luxurians, assembly GCA_029449295.1. Taxonomy (NCBI): domain Eukaryota; kingdom Viridiplantae; phylum Streptophyta; class Magnoliopsida; order Poales; family Poaceae; genus Zea; species Zea luxurians. The sequence goes on from JAOPSE010000006.1 coordinate 111,872,792, forward strand.
ACTGTCAGACAGGATCAATGCCCTTCACCTACCTTGGCGTCCCTCTGGGCTTGTCAAAACCCAGAATCAGTCATTTTTTACCACTTATCCAAAGGATTGAAAGGAGACTGTTTTGCACTTTTGCTCTCCTCTCTCAAGCTGGAAGATTGGAGTTGGTCAACTCAGTTTTCTCAGCTCTTCCGACTTTTCTTATGTGCACGCTTAAATTACCTGCCGCCACACTCAAGAAGATAGACGCTTACAGGAAGCACTGCCTCTGGAGAGGAAACAATGTGAACTCAAAAAATCGCCTCTAGCTGCATGGTGCATGATTACTCAACCAAAGTGAAACGGGGGTCTCGAGGTGGTCAGATTGGAGACTCACAATAAGGCGCTGCTTTTGAAATTTTTACACAAGTTCTTCAATAATTATGACTTACCCTGGGTAAATCTTGTATGGAACAACTACTACAGGTCAGGCAGACTCCCTAGCGGCTCAACAATTGGTTCTTTTTGGTGGAGAAGTCTTCTTAGTCTTGTTCAAAATTTCAAGGGACTGGCGGCACCAATCATTGGCAATGGGAGAACTATCCTTTTCTGGGGAAGATTTGTGGAATAAGGGCATCCCAGCTCAACAATATCTGGAATTATTCTTTTTTCTTGCAACAACAAAATCTCTATCAAAGAAGCAAATCAAAAAGAACATCTTTTTGAGATTTTTCAGCTTCTTCTGTCTGCACAGGCCTATGAGCAGTATCTTGAACTAAATGAGGCCTGGGGGCAAATCACTGTGACCAACACAAAGGACATTTGGAGACTTATTTAGGGATCAGAGATTTTTTCTACAAAGAAGACTTACAGGCATCTCATGGGACATTTTCAAGTTCATCACATTTTCAAATCGCTTTGGAAAAACAAATGTCAGCAAAAACATAAAGTTTTTTTATTGGTTATGGCTGAAAAACAGACTGAACACAAGGAATATGTTGAGGAGGAAAAACATGATACTTGAGTCATACACGTGCGAAAATTGTATCTGGCAGAAAGAGGAAACACTTTATCACCTCTTCCTCAGATGCAACTTTGCTAAGGCTTGCTGGAATTCAATTGGTCTGACGCCTCCTAGAATTACTAATCCCGAGGAGGCCTTGGCAAATCTCAAACAATAACTCAATGTTCCCTTCTCTATGGAGATAGTTATTCTCATGACTTGGAGCATTTGGAAGTGCCGAAATGCTTGGTTATTTCAGAACAAAGATCCAACGGTGCAGCAATGTAAACATGAATTCACAAAAGAATTACTACTGGTCATCCATAGAGCTCCAGGAAGATTTGATTCCTCCATTCTTGACTGGCTTCAGCAATGGCAGTAATAGCTAACCCCTCTCTTGTGTAATATGTCTATTTGTATGCTCTAAAAACTGTATTTTTTTAGTTTTAATAAAATTTTCAGTAGGGGTTCCCCCTCCTGTTCTATCAAAAAAAGACCTCAGCATGGAAGGCCCTTCGCCCGTCGACAGCTTCCGGGAACTTCTCAATGCCATGGGAGACCCTAGAAGTAGTGCCACTGACATGGAGGCCGCCTTGGTCCCAGGTGTCCCTAAGCACGATGCAACCTAGAAGTAGTGCCACTACCATGGAGGCCGCCTTGGTCCCAGGCGTCCCTGAGCACGATGCAACAGAGGTAGGATGCATTGGTTCGAGCGCCATGGAGGCGCTGACCATCCGTGGCAGCAGCGATACCGTGGTTGCGGTACTGCCAACCGCTGTTTGTGTTCTATCCGTAGAACTGCTGTTATCATCTGGTCCTTCTCACATTGAGAGTAGATGTAGTACACCCCCAAAAGCCCAATCTTTGCAGTAGCTGTGAGTTATTTTTGGCTTAAATTCCGCATTCGATGGTTGGCACGATGTTTGTGACAAGTTAATTATTTGTGTAATTGCAGTATTTGATGTTTATACAACTGTACCTGAATGTGATGATGTATTCTGTTGAATAATTAGATAATTTCTAGATTAAATTTCGAATATAAATCATGACCAAATCAGAAGAACTGAAATAAAAAGTCAAATAAGATGATGTGTACTGATCAGACATACTGATAGATGGCGCGGGCCGGAATCAGCAGGGTCGACGACGTCGAAGAAGCGGGGTTGATGATCAGCGGGGTTGATGATCAGCGGAATCAGCGAGCAATTGCGTGAGGACACTTCCCAAAAACCTTATTCGTGCTCTTCCGGTGCAGGATCTCGGAGGCGAAGGGTTCCGGAGACCTGCTCTCCCGATCGCAGATGCACGTCAACGGTCAGGATGAAGGGAACTGAAGGTGGCTCAGTTGTGAAGAGAGGCGAAAGTGAAAACTGGGATGATTTGGATGCTGGCTGCCAGACACCTTTTATAGAGTCGAGTCCACAACAGATAGCTATCTACGATCCGATCTGCTCGCGAAAATCTCGCGTTCAGTTTAGATTTTATAGCGGTCGGTTAGGATTCTGATCTTAACAGCCAAGCAATCAAAAAATTAAAATGGCAAAAGGGAGCTGCACCCTCGCAAGGCGAGGGGCTGGATTTCGGCGGACCATTCACGTGTATGTCGTGCGCCCGCGCCCTTTGCCCCGGCCCGGCCAGGCGAGCGAGCGCGCGCGCATGTGGCTCTCCACACTCTCTCCTCTCATCCATGACTTAGTGAGTGAGTGTGGCCTCCATATTTAAACTAGTTCCACTCCACTTGGACTAGCAATATGGTATTATTGGTTCCACCATTCCCTAGCCATACACATATATGGGCTTTTGAGATTTTCCTAGGATTTAATTGAATTTCTCAATTGGGCCTAGCCCATAAATCCTAACAATCCCCACCAGATCTCAAATGCCCATCTGCAGTTTTGGCCACTGTTCACTACTGTTTAATATACTTGTGTTTTAGCAGAGACTGTTAAGTTGAACTTCCACCTAGAACTCCAAGCTACACCAACCCACAACTTAGACAATGGACTATACCTTGAATTGCAAGTTTTGTGTGAATGGGTTTCACTTAAAGCCATGACCAGTGTGGCGGAACTGCCCGAATTATTCCAACTTAAGTGCCCAGGCCCTGCCTTAGAGGCTAGACCACACTTAAATGGGAATAACCCGTCAATCCCTCGGATCTAGTCCGACACGGCCACTGACAGGATCAAGTACCACAATCTCACTCGATGGTGAGTCACAGAGCAAATACAATAAAGCATAAAACCATACATGGAAAAGTGTTAAATTATTACATCATCATTGTCATCATCGGAGTTTTTGCAAAAGTGACCATCAATGTTCTGAAGTGCAGCGGAAATAAACTAACGGTAAATAAAATGAGAGATGGGGAAGCCTGTCCCATCACTCCTCATGATCCTCCTCAGCCGAGGCAGGGTCCCACTTGACAGTCCAACCCGGTGGCAGGGTGGATGGCCAAGTCACTCCAGCAGCCATTTCCTCTAGAGAACGTGTAAAATTATGCCACAAGCAAGGCTGAGTATACTAATACTCAGCTAGACTTACCCGGTGTGAGGAGTCTATACTCCTCTACCTCTAGACATGCAGCTGTTTGGCTGTGGGGTTTGGTTGCCAAAAGCACTAGCTGGGTTTCTAAATCAAGATTTTAACTTTGTCAAAATTTAGTGTGACTCTCTTAAGGCTAAAAGTGTACTATCTACTCATACATAGTAGCAAGCATTTTTAGCAATCAACATGTTGTATCATCTCATCACAGTTCCACTTGTTACTCAATGCAGTACAATGGATCAAGCAGTCTCATTAGCTGCGAGAAGTAGACGATTCGAATCGAGTTTTTATCCTTGCAAGGTAAACCTAAACACACGACATGCAGGGGCACTCCGTCCCCACACCCATCAACCGTCCCCATCGATTCCCCGTCAGCAGATCAGGGCTCACCGCCTTGGCGTACAATGCCTCACTGACCCCGACTGGCCGTCGTGCAGTGACCGCACTTGTACCCACCATAACCGGAATGGGAGACTACGTCTCAGGTCGCATGAGGGGTAAAGTCTACTGCCAGGTTCAATCAGGTACTAGGCTTACCGATTTACCATATTTCTCGGTATGTGTTTAGTACGTTCAAACGCTTGACACAGGTATCCGCATGTTAATCCTTATTCCATTTTCCATCTCGTGGGCAACCAATTCCCATGGATTGTTGTCCACTAACTAGTATCATGATAGTGTGAAAGTGGGTACAATCCATTTCCTGATCTCACGCGAGTGCTAGAAAAATCACTCGTCTTCTACCGAGATCCTAATTAAATAAAGCAACTACTCGACCTAGCATACTAGTATCCATCTCAAAGGGAATCCTGAGGTAATGCAACTAGGGTTTCAACCAATTCCTACACCTAAGTGCACAATCAATCCTACAATCAATAAGTGAAGTAAAATAGCATAAATAACAGGTTATGCATAAACCGGGGCTTGCCTTCCAAAGCAGTGGCAGGCAGGTCCTCTGGTGCAGGCTCTGGTGCTGGATCTGGGGCAACCTCCTGGGCAGCTCCTTGCTCCGGCACGAGGATGTACTCTCCGTCAGCAAGATTACAGTCTATCGAAATGCAATGAACATGTATGTCATGATTATGCAAGATTTAAGAACATTAAACTACAGAAATTAAGTCAAGAATTAACTTAGGGTTCCTTGGCTATGTGGGTCTTCTAGTGGTATATATAGACTTATTACCTTTTAGTTTTAGGTTTTCTTTTAGGACAACATAGTGGATTTACATTGCCTTTATGGATTTCAGTGGACAATTTACAAAGGTCTTAGGAAGACATTAATTTCCATCATCCATTTTCCTTTCTTTAATTTCCATCTAGGGTTTCTAGTATAGGTTTGAACTATGACAGTATTTTAAAAATTTTCCAAAAATTCTGTAAAAATTACAGTGGGTTGTCACTGGCTATCCTAGCTTGTTTTAAGAATTTGAGGTTTAGAGTACAAAAGCTAGGCTTTAAACAAAAATAACAATAGTTAGGCAAAATGGGCCACTTTACACTACAAGTCTTTTATTTAAGTGGGTCCTGACCTAAGGGTTATTTTTGTTGGCCACTAATAGTGATACTAAGCTCTGGTACCAAAAATGGCAGAGAGCAACATGATGGTTAATTAATGATGGATTTCTAAAGTTTGGTGCAAAAAGGGTGCTTAGAACTAACTTGTCATTTGAAAAATATCAAACAACAGATTTCAGATTTTTCTTAAGTTCTTATTATCAAAACATTAGTTATCCTAAGGTTTGGGGAGGTTTCACCTTAGGGTTATTTTTGTAGGGTTTTTCTAAGTTATCCTTATTTTATTCATTTAAAAGGTATCTTTCTTATCTTACACTACAACAGGGTATGATATATTTTTCCCGTGAACTACATTGACTAAGTATCTCAACAAAAATAGGGGTGCCCTCTGGTTCATTATTTATGTCACTTTTTCTATTTTTCTTAATCTTGAGCATATTATGGAATAAGGGGTAAAAACTAACTTAATGTAATGGACAGAGGGGTTTAACATTTTTAACTAGGTCAGTAGGTAGATATAGACTTCTCCAAATTTTTCCAACCCTAGTTAAATAGTACAACCATTTTTCTTGCTATTATTAAGCTTTTGGTCAAAACTAAAATTAAATCAGAACCTTATATTTTTCTCTAGTACTTATGGGGTTTTATATTTTTCTTAGACAGGTTACATTATTTAGAGTCTGGCAAAATTAGTTTGACCAAATTTGGATAAACCAAACAGAAGTTATGGGTTTTTAAAGTTTCTGTTTGAATTTAAATCAGGTTTTAATAAAGTTTTTCTGAAAAAGCAGTTTGCGCCGAGGTCCCTGGGTTTAAACCGAATCAAACCTCACAGATCTACCCTCGCGCCACTATTCCCCTGAGTCTCTGACATTTCACTTAACCCCCTGGCTTTCTCTCCCTCTCACCCGCAGTCCCTCCCCCAACTGAAACAGTAGCCGCGGAAAAGAAAAGGACGGCGCGGCTTACCGGCGGCGAGGGAGGCCCGGCGAGGTGGTCAGTGACGTTCAGGAGGTCGCGACGGTCACGTCGATGTGCGGGTCGTCGCCGGAGGTGGTCGGAGTCACCCTGGCCACGAGCACAGGCGGCGGGGGTCGACGGCGGTGCCTGCTCCGGCCAAACCACGGCGGTAGAGTTCAATTAGGGTGCACGAGGAGCTTCATGGAGGTCTAAGGAGTCTAACCGTGCAAGGAATCGAAGAGAGACTCACCGTGCACCTCGGTCCACGGTTGCCGGCGGTCGGGTGAAGTCCGGTGACCTTGTTCCGGCGTCTCCAATGAAGCAGAGCCCGATTCTTTGCTCGGGGAGCTTCACTGGTGGATGCACACTCGTGTCCGAGGGTTGGATGGGACTGTGGAAGGCTGGGCTGGCCGGTCTACGACGGCAGTGGCTCGGGTGGCCGCGGGCACGTCGCGCACGGGCAAACGGCGGTGAACTGAGCTCCGGTGAGACTTGAGCGCGTGCGGAGGGGTACGGCCAAGGCTCCTGGGCGTTTTATAGGCGCGGACGTGGACCAGGGCGCTGGCTTGGCTCGGGCACGGCGCGGGGCTCGCGGGGGCGCGCGCGGGCGTGCTCTGGCGCGGCAGAACGCGTCGAACACGTGGCGGTTTGTTTCTTCCATTGTTCAAACGTCGGCAGAGGTCGCAAACGTGCGAATCTTTGCAAAGGTTCGGCGCAGACCTCTTCCTGGCACCTAGGGCTGTCACTCAACTGTGAGACGTCGGGGCAGATATGGCCTAGGGAGGGAGATCTTTGGATGCCAAATCAGGTGTGTCACACTGGGCACTTCGCGACAAAAGCCATGCCATGGCACGTCAAACGTCCGAGTCTCGGGCTCAACTTTTTCCAGTGGGTGCCCTAGGTGGTATGCCACGTTTTTGGTATAGAACACAAGTGGATTTGATGCCATCTTCAAGGTGAACACGGTTGATCCTTAAACTAGGGTTAAAAATGGACTTAGAGAGAAATAGAGAGCTATAGCTCTCTCTCCACTTAGAGATTTGATTTGGGGTTTCTCCAGGGGCCTTTTTGCAATATTTTCTTCCTCTAATTGCTGGTTATAAGGTTGCTTAGGGTTGGGTTAAAGATCACTCATGTTTTGCACATTTGCTCACTTTCTTCTTCCTCTCATCCATGGCTTTGGAAAGGAGGGTTCAAGAGGGGTCTAGGTTTCCCCCCTTTCTTACCCAATGTAGCAAGTGCACCAAAGCTTAAATGATGCCCTTGGGTCCTTAGAATTTTTGGTTAACACATAATCTCCAAGGTTCTTTGTTATCTTCAAGTTATTTCCACATGTGATCACAATCCTTAGCATTCAGGGTAGGTTCTAGTCATGGTAACACCTGAGGTGTTACAGCCCTCCCCCCTTAAGGGAATCTCGTCCCGAGATTTTAGGTAGAGTCCCTTGGAGGGTGCTTGAAGGTGTGTTGGTGCTACTCTCCCTTTATGCTCAAGTTTCACTTTCTTAACTGTTCTTCGAATGTTATCCTCTTTGCAACTTCAGAAGGAAGCCCTTCTTAAGTTAATTCCACAACCTAGACTATTCTTGTTATCTAAGTTTTTCTTATAATTGACTTCAAAGGGCAGGTGGGGGTGGGGCTTCTGGGTTACGTACCGACTCCTTTGGGCAGAAAGTCGGGGAAGCGAGAGCATAGAAAATCCTCCGTTTCCCATGTAGCTTCTTCCGCTGAATGATGACTCCACTGAAGCTTATACATTTTGATTGATCTTGCCCGAGTTGATCTTTCCTTCTGATCCAATACCTTGACAGGGTACTCTTGGTAGGACAAGTCTGGTTCTATCTCAACGTCCGGTTCCGGTAGCACTTCAGTGGGTAGACGAACACATTTCCGCAGCTGAGATACATGGAACACATTGTGAACTGCTGACATGCGGGGTGGCAATTCCAATTGGTAAGCTACGGGTCCACAACTTGCCTTGATCTTATAGGGTCCAATGTAACGAGGGGCTAACTTGCCCTTGATCCCGAATCTCTGGACACCCTTGGTTGGTGATATCTTAAGATAGACATGATCTCCCACCTCAAACTGTAGAGGCTTCCGCCTCTTGTCATGATAACTCTTTTGTCTGGCCTGAGCAGCTTCTAGGTTCTTCTTGATAATTCTAACCTTTGCCTCTGCTTCAAGCACCAAATCTGGCCCAAAAACTTCCCTCTCTCCTGCTTGAGACCAATTTAGCGGGGTCCTACACCTTCTCCCATATAATGCCTCAAAGGGTGCCATCTTCAGACTGGACTGATAGCTGTTATTGTAAGAAAACTCTGCCAAAGACAGACACTTGTCCCAATCCTTTCCATAATGTAGTGCGCATGCCCGCAACATGTCTTCCAAAATCTGATTCACCCTTTCTGTCTGGCCATCTGTTTGCGGGTGATATGCTGAGCTTCGGATTACTTGGGTCCCAAGTGATTCTTGCAATTTCTCCCAAAAGCATGCCACAAACAGTGCTCCTCTGTCAGATATAATGGTCTTTGGTATACCATGCAATCTTACTATCTGATCAACATAAATTTCTGCGTACTTCTCTGTCTTGTGGGTGGTGTGCACTGGCAAGAAATGAGCAGTCTTGGTCAATCTGTCCACAATGACCCAAATAGAATCATGGTGCCTGGAGGTATTGGGTAATCCTACTATGAAATCCATGCAAATGTCCTCCCATTTCCAAGATGGTATGGGAAGGGGTTGCAAAGGACCTGCTGTCTGCAAGTGACTGGCCTTGATTCTCTGGCAAGTGTCACACTCTGATACGTACTTGGCAATTTCCCTCTTCATCCTGGTCCACCAATACAGAGATCTGAGATCATGGTACATCTTGTTGCTACCAGGGTGCATGGAGAACTTGGAAAGGTGAGCTTCATCCAATATCTTCTTTCTGAGTTCTGGGTCCTTGGGAACAACCAATCGATCTCCAAACCATAAAATTCCCTTGCTGTCCTGACGGAAACACTTGTACTTTTCTGCCTTTTGCTTGATCATTCCTTTGATAACCTGGACTCCCTTGTCCCCAATCTGTGCCCGGACTATCTGTTCTTGCAATGTGGGCTCCACTGAAATATAACTCAATCCACCGGAAGGAACCACTTCTAGGTTCAGCTTGCACAACTCATCACACAAGGTGGCAACTCTCACATCCATGTTCAAACAATTGCACTGAGCCTTTCTGCTCAAGGCATCTGCCACAACATTGGCCTTGCCAGGATGGTAATGCATTTCCAAGTCATAATCCTTGATTAGTTCCAACCATCTCCTCTGCCTCATGTTCAGATCAGCCTGAGTGAAAATATATTTGAGGCTCTTATGATCAGTGTAGATGTTGCAGTGAGCTCCCATCAAATAGTGTCTCCATATCTTAAGGGCATGAACCACTGCTGCCAATTCCAGATCATGTGTAGGGTAGTTCTGCTCATGGGGTCTGAGGGCCCGGGAAGCATAAGCAATAACTCGGTTATCTTGCATCAAGACACAACCCAATCCGGTACCAGAAGCATCACAATAAACTTCAAATGGCTTGGTATTATCTGGCTGAGCTAGCACCGGAGCTGTTGTCAAATGTTGCCTCAAGGTATGAAAAGCATCTTCACACTTTTGGCTCCACTCAAATCTGACTCCCTTCTTCAACAATTCAGTCATTGGTTTGGCAATTCTGGAGAAATCCGGAATAAATCGTCGATAATACCCTGCCAATCCCAGAAAACTCCGAATCAGCCTCACTGTAGTCGGGGGTTTCCAATTCATCACCTCCTGTACCTTTTCAGGGTCAACCGATATCCCATCCTGAGAAATTGTGTGACCCAAGAATTTAATCTCCTTCAGCCAAAATTCACATTTTGACAACTTTGCATAAAGACGGTGATCGCGCAGTCGCTGAAGTACGATGTGCAGATGCTCAGTATGCTCGTCTTCATTCTTGGAATAGACCAGAATATCATCAATGAAAACGACCACGAATTTGTCCAACTCTGGCATAAACACTGAGTTCATCAAGTACATAAAGTAAGCCGGGGCATTGGTCAGCCCAAAAGACATCACCAAAAACTCATAGAGCCCATATCTGGTTGAAAAGGCCGTCTTGGGAATATCGCTGGCACGGATCTTGATCTGATGGTATCCCGAGCGAAGGTCTATCTTGGAGAATACCTTGGCTCCCACCAACTGATCGAACAGAACATCAATGCGGGGTAATGGGTATTTGTTCTTGATAGTCACCGCATTGAGAGGGCGGTAGTCAACACACATCCTCAAGCTTTCATCCTTTTTCTTCACAAATAATGCCGGACATCCCCATGGTGAAGTACTTGGACGAATGAACCCTTTGTCCAACAACTCTTGCAATTGCTTTTTCAGCTCCGCCAATTCCGCGGGAGGCATCCTATAGGGTCTCTTGGAGATAGGAGCAGTCCCGGGTTGCAATTCGATGGCGAACTCAATATCTCGGTCAGGTGGCATCCCTGGCAATTCATCCGGAAAAACATCCGGATAGTCACAGACCACTGGGATCTTTTCCACTGGGGATTCTATCATAACAAATGCACATGAGCGGGTGCATCCCTGGTCAGGCAGATATAGTGTGGTTGCTCCACAAGTTGGTGAGTGCACTTCAATGGCCCTAGCTGCAACATCAATAACGGCTTGGTGCCTGGTTAACCAGTCGGTTCCCAGTATAATATCCACGCTATCCAACCCTAAAATGAGGAGGGTGGTCTTAATTATAATACTACCAAACCTTATGGGCACATGCCGGTTGACTTGATAGGTGGCAACCCTTCCTCCTGGTGTTGAAATTGTGATACCCCCATTGGTGTGGTGAAAAGGCAACTGGCATTTGGCACTAAACTTGGCACTGATAAAACTATGTGAAGCACCGGAATCAAAAAGAACAATAGCAGGATAATTTAAAACTGTAAAGATACCAGTCATGACGGGTGCTCCCTCTGGAATGTCTGCCATGGTAGTGAAGTTCAGCTTGCCCTGCCTTACTTGCACCTTCTGTCTCTTGCCTTGGTTCTGATTGACATTCTGCCCCTGCCTCTGCTGGTTTCTGGGGCAATTCTTGGCATAATGCCCAGTGCTGCCACAAGTGAAACACCTGTTATCATTGGCCTGGCGGTACTGATGCTGCTGATTGTTCCTCTGAGCTGGAAACTGGGCGCGGCTGGGTGCCTGCTGCTGCTGCTGCGGTGGCCTGATCACCCATCTCCCTTGCTGCTGCTGAGTGTTGAGGAGCTGGTCTTCGAGAACCTCGATGGTGTTCTCCTGGGTGCCCACTAGCTCTTCCAACTCATGAATCTCACCCGACAGCTGCTCCACTTGCAAATCTTTTTCCACGAGCTCCTGGGACAAGTCCACCACGAGCTCCTCCCTGTTGTCCAGGGTGATCTTGGTTGCCTCTAGTAGTGCCATCAAATGAGACATGGCCTCCCCACGCATCACTTGCAGACGATACAGAGCGTTCATGCATCGTACCGACAAGTGAGCGGTGTGGCCTGGGTAGAGAGCCCAGATGTCCTTGGCATGCTCCACCCGATCCTTCCACATCGGGTCGTCCTCCTTTTCCGCAGGGAACAACCCAATGGGGTGGGTAGCCAGCTCCAAGGGATGGAATCCGCAGAAAGTAGTCAGTCCATGCAGAGCGATTGCCTCGATTGTGTCCTCCGCTCGGTATCCGAAAGACTCGAAGTCCAAGGAGCGCCAGCCTGGCTGCAGGGGATGAGGCTCCAAAGTCATCCTCACCCTACAGCGAGGTACCCGGTGCTTCTCGAACTGCTGCACCGCGTACTGAGGGGGTGTCAAGTATCCTGCCCCCTGGAGTACCTCCCACAAGATGCGGGGAAAACCCTCTCGTGCAAGTCCGTCAGTGTGGGTCAGTACATTTCCGTCATCGGAGGATCCGTGGGAAGTCATCTGTGTACGGTTAAGCGTAAGTAAAAGAAAAAGAATTACAAAAAGAACAAGGAAAATAAAACTCAGCCGGTCTCTAGTTAAAAGAAAAAGGCATTGGGGACCTGGTTGGTTGTTATCTCATTTTTAAGTCTTTTTTACTCAGTTACCCATTTGCTGAATTAAGAATGCATGCATGCGCGTCCTGAACGACCTCTCCAGAAGATAAAAAGGACTAGGGAAGAACTCCCATCCTTTAAAAAGTGGCCTGTATGGCCTAGTCACTTAGCCACCTAGCTACCCTTCTATTATCCTAAGGCTTCACGTCCTAGGTCTATCCTGCTCGTCCTACGATCTATCCAACATTGTTTCTATCAAATTTTACTTTTAGAAAAGGGGTGGCATTTATGGTTTATTGATCCCTCTGTGGTGGTACAAGCTCCGATACCAGCTGTGGCGGAACTGCCCGAATTATTCCAACTTAAGTGCCCAGGCCCTGCCTTAGAGGCTAGACCACACTTAAATGGGAATAACCCGTCAATCCCTCAGATCTAGTCCGACACGGCCACTGACAGGATCAAGTACCACAATCTCACTCGATGGTGAGTCACAGAGCAAATACAATAAAGCATAAAACCATACATGGAAAAGTGTTAAATTATTACATCATCATTGTCATCATCGTAGTTTTTGCAAAAGTGACCATCAATGTTCTGAAGTGCAGCGGAAATAAACTAACGGTAAATAAAACGAGAGATGGGGAAGCCTGTCCCATCACTCCTCATGATCCTCCTCAGCCGAGGCAGGGTCCCACTCGACAGTCCAACCCGGTGGCAGGGTGGATGGCCAAGTCACTCGAGCAGCCATTTCCTCTAGAGAACCTGTAAAATTATGCCACAAGCAAGGCTGAGTATACTAATACTCAGCTAGACTTACCCGGTGTGAGGAGTCTATACTCCTCTACCTCTAGACATGCAGCTGTTTGGCTGTGGGGTTTGGTTGCCAAAAGCACTAGCTGGGTTTCTAAATCAAGATTTTAACTTTGTCAAAATTTAGTGTGACTCTCTTAAGGCTAAAAGTGTACTATCTACTCATACATAGTAGCAAGCATTTTTAGCAATCAACATGTTGTATCATCTCATCACAGTTCCACTTGTTACTCAATGCAGTACAATGGATCAAGCAGTCTCATTAGCTGCGAGAAGCAGACGATTTGAATCGAGTTTTTATCCTTGCAAGGTAAACCTAAACACACGACATGCAGGGGCACTCCGTCCCCACACCCATCAACCGTCCCCATCGATTCCCCGTCAGCAGATCAGGGCTCACCGCCTTGGCGTACAATGCCTCACTGACCCCGACTGGCCGTCGTGCAGTGACCGCACTTGTACCCACCATAACCGGAATGGGAGACTACATCTCAGGTTGCGTGAGGGGTAAAGTCTACTGCCAGGTTCAATCAGGTACTAGGCTTACCGATTTACCATATTTCTCGGTATGTGTTTAGTACGTTCAAACGCTTGACACAGGTATCCGCACGTTAATCCTTATTCCATTTTCCATCTCGTGGGCAACCAATTCCCATGGATTGTTGTCCACTAACTAGTATCATGATAGTGTGAAAGTGGGTACAATCCATTTCCTGATCTCGCGCGAGTGCTAGAAAAATCACTCGTCTTCTACCGAGATCCTAATTAAATAAAGCAACTACTCGACCTAGCATACTAGTATCCATCTCAAAGGGAATCCTGAGGTAATGCAACTAGGGTTTCAACCAATTCCTACACCTAAGTGCACAATCAATCCTACAATCAATAAGTGAAGTAAAATAGCATAAATAACAGGTTATGCATAAACCGGGGCTTGCCTTCCAAAGCAGTGGCAGGCAGGTCCTCTGGTGCAGGCTCTGGTGCTGGATCTGGGGCAACCTCCTGGGCAGCTCCTTGCTCCGGCACGAGGATGTACTCTCCGTCAGCAAGATTACAGTCTATCGAAATGCAATGAACATGTATGTCATGATTATGCAAGATTTAAGAACATTAAACTACAGAAATTAAGTCAAGAATTAACTTAGGGTTCCTTGGCTATGTGGGTCTTCTAGTGGTATATATAGACTTATTACCTTTTAGTTTTAGGTTTTCTTTTAGGACAACATAGTGGATTTACATTGCCTTTATGGATTTCAGTGGACAATTTACAAAGGTCTTAGGAAGACATTAATTTCCATCATCCATTTTCCTTTCTTTAATTTCCATCTAGGGTTTCTAGTATAGGTTTGAACTATGACAGTATTTTAAAAATTTTCCAAAAATTCTGTAAAAATTACAGTGGGTTGTCACTGGCTATCCTAGCTTGTTTTAAGAATTTGAGGTTTAGAGTACAAAAGCTAGGCTTTAAACAAAAATAACAATAGTTAGGCAAAATGGGCCACTTTACACTACAAGTCTTTTATTTAAGTGGGTCCTGACCTAAGGGTTATTTTGTTGGCCACTAATAGTGATACTAAGCTCTGGTACCAAAAATGGCAGAGAGCAACATGATGGTTAATTAATGATGGATTTCTAAAGTTTGGTGCAAAAAGGGTGCTTAGAACTAACTTGTCATTTGAAAAATATCAAACAACAGATTTCAGATTTTTCTTAAGTTCTTATTATCAAAACATTAGTTATCCTAAGGTTTGGGGAGGTTTCACCTTAGGGTTATTTTTGTAGGGTTTTTCTAAGTTATCCTTATTTTATTCATTTAAAAGGTATCTTTCTTATCTTACACTACAACAGGGTATGATATATTTTTCCCGTGAACTACATTGACTAAGTATCTCAACAAAAATAGGGGTGCCCTCTGGTTCATTATTTATGTCACTTTTTCTATTTTTCTTAACCTTGAGCATATTATGGAATAAGGGGTAAAAACTAACTTAATGTAATGGACAGAGGGGTTTAACATTTTTAACTAGGTCAGTAGGTAGATATAGACTTCTCCAAATTTTTCCAACCCTAGTTAAATAGTACAACCATTTTTCTTGCTATTATTAAGCTTTTGGTCAAAACTAAAATTAAATCAGAACCTTATATTTTTCTCTAGTACTTATGGGGTTTTATATTTTTCTTAGACAGGTTACATTATTTAGAGTCTGGCAAAATTAGTTTGACCAAATTTGGATAAACCAAACAGAAGTTATGGGTTTTTAAAGTTTCTGTTTGAATTTAAATCAGGTTTTAATAAAGTTTTTCTGAAAAAGCAGTTTGCGCCGAGGTCCCTGGGTTTAAACCGAATCAAACCTCACAGATCTACCCTCGCGCCACTATTCCCCTGAGTCTCTGACATTTCACTTAACCCCCTGGCTTTCTCTCCCTCTCACCCGCAGTCCCTCCCCCAACTGAAACAGTAGCCGCGGAAAAGAAAAGGACGGCGCGGCTTACCGGCGGCGAGGGAGGCCCAGCGAGGTGGTCAGTGATGTTCTGGAGGTCGCGACGGTCACGTCGATGTGCGGGTCGTCGCCGGAGGTGGTCGGAGTCACCCTGGCCACGAGCACAGGCGGCGGGGGTCGACGGCGGTGCCTGCTCCGGCCAAACCACGGCGGTAGAGTTCAATTAGGGTGCATGAGGAGCTTCATGGAGGTCTAAGGAGTCTAACCGTGCAAGGAATCGAAGAGAGACTCACCGTGCACCTTGGTCCACGGTTGCCGGCGGTCGGGTGAAGTCCGGTGACCTTGTTCCGGCGTCTCCGGTGAAGCAGAGCCCGATTCTTTGCTCGGGGAGCTTCACTGGTGGATGCACACTCGTGTCCGAGGGTTGGATGGGACTGTGGAAGGCTGGGCTGGCCGGTCTACGGCGGCAGTGGCTCGGGTGGCCGCGGGCACGTCGCGCACGGGCAAACGGCGGTGAACTGAGCTCCGGTGAGACTTGAGCGCGTGCGGAGGGGTACGGCCAAGGCTCCTGGGCGTTTTATAGGCGCGGACGCGGACCAGGGCGCTGGCTTGGCTCGGGCGCGGCGCGGGGCTCGCGGGGGCGCGCGCGGGCGTGCTCTGGCGCGGCAGAACGCGTCGAACACGTGGCGGTTTGTTTCTTCCATTGTTCAAACGTCGGCAGAGGTCGCAAACGTGCGAATCTTTGCAAAGGTTCGGCGCAGACCTCTTCCTGGCACCTAGGGCTGTCACTCAACTGTGAGACGTCGGGGCAGATATGGCCTAGGGAGGGAGATCTTTGGATGCCAAATCAGGTGTGTCACACTGGGCACTTCGCGACAAAAGCCATGCCATGGCACGTCAAACGTCTGAGTCTCGGGCTCAACTTTTTCCAGTGGGTGCCCTAGGTGGTATGCCACGTTTTTGGTATAGAACACAAGTGGATTTGATGCCATCTTCAAGGTGAACACGGTTGATCCTTAAACTAGGGTTAAAAATGGACTTAGAGAGAAATAGAGAGCTCTAGCTCTCTCTCCACTTAGAGATTTGATTTGGGGTTTCTCCAGGGGCCTTTTTGCAATATTTTCTTCCTCTAATTGCTGGTTATAAGGTTGCTTAGGGTTGGGTTAAAGATCACTCATGTTTTGCACATTTGCTCACTTTCTTCTTCCTCTCATCCATGGCTTTGGAAAGGAGGGTTCAAGAGGGGTCTAGGTTTCCCCCTTTCTTACCCAATGTAGCAAGTGCACCAAAGCTTAAATGATGCCCTTGGGTCCTTAGAATTTTTGGTTAACACATAATCTCCAAGGTTCTTTGTTATCTTCAAGTTATTTCCACATGTGATCACAATCCTTAGCATTCAGGGTAGGTTCTAGTCATGGTAACACCTGAGGTGTTACAACCAGTACTTGGCTACCAGTAGTCCCCTTCTCGGGTGGAGCATATACGTCATACTCCAAGGTCTCTTCATTAGTTTACTAGAGATCACCCAGATCTCATAGACTGCGATGTTAGACAGTCTAACTCATATAGGTGTGTTCTTTCAAGAATGTTCTGCAGGACAACATCTTTGCTAATACAAGCCAACAAAACACATTAAGGCACAAAGCCAACCTGTATTACAACATTTGAGAGTATTGCATCTTTACTTAGAGAGGGTCAAAGATTACTCTCCTCAGTTCACCAATGGCTTGTTCTTCCTAGGACCTAATTCACGGGATCTCCGATCACATAGACTGGGTTTCCACCATGGCAACTTATACGGGTCTCATACCCATCTCTCTCGATGCGATTTCTATCACATTACATGGTAGTCCCTTGGTAAAAGGATCTACCAGATTTTTTATCTGTTGAAATATAAGTCACACTTATAACTCCGGAGTTTCTCAACTTTCTGACAGACTTCAATCGTCTTTTGACATGTCTGATGACTTCCCATTATCCTTAGAACTTGTCACTTTAGCAATCACTGTCTGATTGTCACAGTTCATAAGGATAGCTGGTATTGGTTTCTCAACCACCGACAAGTCCATCAAGAGTTCACGCAACCATTCTGCCTCAACGGTTGCTGTGTCAAGTGCAGCTAGCTCGGCTTCCATGGTTGACCTTGTCAAGATGGTATGCTTGCATGACCTCCATGATACCGCACCTCCACCAATAGTAAAGACATAACCACTGGTGGCATAAATCTCGTCTGCATCAGATATCCAGTTCGAATCACTATATCCTTCAAGTACTGCATTCTGACCAGAATAGTAAATTCCATAACTCATTGTACCTTGCAAGTAGCGCATAACCCGCTCAAGTGCATGCCAATTATCAGTCCCGGGGTTTGACATGAACCTACTCAATTTGCTCACAGCAAATGAGATATCGAGCCTTGTTGCACCAGCAAGATACATGAGTGAACCGACGATCTGAGAGTATCTCAATTGGTCTAAACCAATTCTCTTGTTCTGTCGCAGTGTCACACTGGGATCATAAGGTGTTGGAGAAGGTTTGCAATCAGAGAAGCCAAATCGCTTCAAAACCTTTTCAACGTAGTGAAATTGCGAGAGAGTAATCCCACCATCTGCCTTAATCAACTTGATGTTTAGAATCACATCAGCTTCCCCCAGATCTTTCATATCAAAACTTTTTGAAAGAAAATATTTGACCTCATTGATCACATCAATGTTTGTGCCAAATATCAACATATCATCAACATATAAGCACAATATAACTCCTTCGCTCCCACCACAGCGATAATATACACACCTGTCTGCCTCATTAATGGCAAAGCCTGCTGTTGGGGACTTGTTCTCAAATGCTAAGAGTTAAGAACAAGGCAACATAAAAATGTTAAATGCCAAAGTCCTTCGTCCTTCGAAGCATTATCTCCCCTCGGATATAATGAATTCCGGACGAAGGTCATGAAGGACAAACCTTCATGAGCACAATAAATGATGAAGAAGGATTGATACACAAGATATGAAAAAATAATATAAACACTTTAAATATTATTATTAACTTATTTTAATTAGTATTGCTGTATTCATAATGACAGATTATGAATGTACCTTTGACTCGAAGAAAGGCAGGGGTACAAGCGTGACGAGAGAGCAAACGCCAAGTCAGCGTGAACAGTACGGGAGTACTGTTCATCTATTTATAGGCAAGGGATGTAGCCCATGTAAAATTACATTCATGCCCTTTATATTTGCTAATAACACTATAGTAATTCTACGAGGTCTAATTTGCCTTTTCATCTTTAGGTCGGTTCCCCTTTTCTACTGTCATGCCGAAGCTTTCCTATGCACAGCTTCGTGATCACCTTATCCTTCGTCATAATCACCTTTCGTCTTGCTCAGGCTTCGTCCTAACCATGCTCTGTATGCTCATGATCCGGATCCGAAGATACCTGTTCACATATTTCACTTGAAAAACATTATCAAATCATGTTTTTGAGGACCTTCGGAAGCCGAAGGCCCCCAACAGTAGCTCCTCGCAATATTAATTTGCTAGAATAATAAATTCAGATTGCGATATGGACGAAGGCCTTAAGCCGAAGGTCCGAAAAAAACACCTTCTCTTTGCTAGAATAGCAATAGTCGATGACAAGTAGGGCCCTGCCACTTGCAACGTACTGGGCGTATAAATAAGAACGCACCGCCAGCACATTTAGCACGCTTTCTTGCCGTCGGCTCCTGCTTTCCTAATTTTTAGCTCTTTGCACACCAACGCTTGTCTGGCTTTTTACATTTTTAAGCTTCGTCTTTGAGAGCATTTTTCCTAGCATTTTCGGAGATGTCTGAAGACAAGAAAACTGTCGCTGAGTCGAAGCTAAACCTTTCCGAAGAGATGAATCTCGGCTTCCTTGAATCAATAGCAAAGACAAATACAGAGAAGATTACTAGGGAGATTTTAGAGGGTTTGTCTGAAGATACTGGTGATAGCGACAGCTATGATGTGGAAAGTGGCGGTGAAGATTCCGAAGATCGACCTTGGCGACCAAGCCATGCAGTTTTTGGAAAATCAAGCATTAAACCAAGCCATCTTGTCAATATGAGGGGCAGATATTTTCGGGATTTATCTATTGTAAGGGCTGACGAAGGAGAAAAACTTGTCCGACTCCTGAGGAAAATGAAGTCGTGATATTCCGAAGCTTCTTTAAGGCTGGAGTTCGGTTTCCTTTGAGCAGTTTCGTGGTAGAAGTTTTGAAGATATTTGAAATCTACCTTCATCAAATTACTCCTGAAGCAATCATAAGGATGGGAATCTTCGTATGGGCCGTAAAGAGCCAAGGTTTGGAACCAAATGCAAAAAGTTTCTGCAATATGCATGAGTTATTGTATGAGACGAAACCATGGGGTAAGGAGCAGTATCACAACAATTTTGGCTGTTATAGCTTCGGTGCCCGCTCTGGGTCAAGCTGTCCCGTGCCAACTTTTCGGAAAAGATGGCCTGGGGACTGGATGAAGGAATGGTTTTATGTGAAAAATGACTTGACAACGCGAGAAGATATTAAAGGTATCATTATGCGTCCTATCTGGCAGCGCTTCGGCCTTCAAAAGCCAAAGGTGGAAATTGACGAAGCAGCCGAAGAATGCCGGAGAGCCTTCGGAGTAGTTTGCTCTTTCATCGGAACAAGGGATTTGATCCAAGAACACATTGCCTTCAGAGTATGGCCACTTGCAGATAAGTGGGAAATGCCAAAGGAAACCGTCAGCGAACCTAACGAAGGCGGACTAGTTAGGTTAAAATTCACCTTCAAATATGGAGATAAGTTCGTCGAGCCAGATGATGACTGGCTGAAAAGTATTGAGGCCGTAAGCGATGAGTTGCTTGGGCCATACTCGAAGGCAGAAGATACTGCACTATCCGCAGCCTTCGGAGGCTGGAAGAAGAAAAGGCTCAACCGAGTATTTGACGCCATCGGGTTCGTATATCCTGACTACCGTTACCCAACACGGGGTCAAAAAAGGAAAGATACGATGTCTACGAAGGAAGCCGCCTCAGCCGCTCTTAGTGAGCCAGCGCCGAAGAGGAAAAAGATAAAGGTTCTTACACACCGTCCACGCTACATTGAACCGGCCACAGTGCCCGAGTTTGTCGGTGAATCCTCTTCGGCCCCCGAAGCCAAAGAGGCGACTCCCCTAAAGAATATTGAAGAGCCGGTCATAATGCCGGAGACAAAGAAAATAGAAGAACCGAAGGCTGAAGAAACAAGGACATCTAAAATTTTGAGTCCTTCAGCAAATGTTGAGATACCGAAAAGCCAAAAGGGTCCAACATTGACCCCCAAAAGAAAATTGCCGAAACTCCCGAAGTGCAAATCGAAGCCTTTGAGGCCGAAACTTCAAAACACCAAGCTGAAACTAAAGCTGGGCCTTCAGAGCCCGCCAAGGTAAAATTCTTGGAAACCAAAGAAACAGAAACAACAGAACAAATCTTTGTTGAAGAAAGTGGCACTGCCGCCCCCGAAGCCTTTTCTGAAGCTTCCGATTATATTTTACGACATGCTACGGGGAAGGAATTGACTGAAAAAGAAAAGCAGGAGGCTCATTTCTATGCCCAAAGACTGAAATATCCTAAGGGGCGTTGATATTCAATGGCAGCGGAGAAGAAGACTTTTTGTATTGTCTCCCTGACAGCAAGGAGATTTCAGTCTGTCGGGAGATGAGAAAAAGCTTCGGATTCCTAACACTAGAAGACGGGCTCTCAGTGTTGTCAAAGAACGAGCTGGCTGACAGCTTAGCGTACAATAGTTTAAAGGTGACAAAATGAAATCTTTGCATTATTTCTTGAAACCAAAATTTTTCATTTGCTTAAACTTATTTAACAAACATATTTTTCCAGGGTCTTATACTTAGCAATGCCCTCAGGGCACAAAAAGATGTTGAAGACGAAGGGTATACCATAGCCTTGAGCAACCTTCGTTCTAAAGTAATTGAACTAAGGATCGAAGGTCTCGAAAAAGATAAAATATTGCACTCGTTATTGAATAAAATAAAAAGAAGACGAAGCTGCTTTCAAAACTCAAGCCGAAGCTCAAAAGCGCGAAATTGAAGATCTTCGGAAACAACTAGTCAGAGCTAAAGAAGAGTGCACACTTGAAGAAACAAAACGAGAAATTAGTGAACAATGGGCCAATCATTTAGAAAGAAACATTGAAGAGCTTCGTGCATCCAAGAAAAAGTGTTATGAAAAATCTATAGAATGTGTTAAGAAAATAAGAACCAGCTTCGCCAGCGTCGGCGCATTCTCAAGTGAGGAGGACTTCATAAGGGGTGACCCCGAAGGTCCAATTGGATGGATCAGCCACGAAGCTGAAGCTTTTGAAGAAGTTTTGAATAGCCGTGGAGACATATGTGCCTTTACGGGTGCCAGGGGGATTGCCACTATTTTGGAGAGAAAAGGTTGTAACCATGTAAAATCTTTGGCACAATCCGAAGCCGCATTGTCTTCTGAAGATATAAAAGACCCCTCGGCCGAAGCGAGCCTGGTTGGTGGAAAATTTTTCACCGATATCTAGGAAAATGGTGGACGGGAGATGGCCCAAGAAATTATACAGAAGAGCGAGAAAGGTATTCATGACGCTAGAAAAGTAGCAGAGAGCGCTGAGAAAAGTGCAGATGCTGAAGTGCAAATAGGTACTGACTAGCAGTTTTTGGCTCTGTTGTAATTTTTGATTTCGAACTTGTTTATGCTTTGTAACACAGCCACACTTTCTCGCCCCTCAGAGCGTGCCAAGCCATCGGTGGACCCCCACGCGAAGGGGGACGACGAAATTAGAAAAATGGCTGAAGCTATCATGGATAAAGTTGTTGATCAACTACTGAACGAAGCTGCAGAAGTTGTTCTAAGGGAAAACTAGATGTTATTGTAAAAACATTTGGAATGTAATATTTATTGAACACATGTAATATTTTGTAACTTTAAATGTAATATATAAGCTATTTATGGTTCAATTCTTTACGATGCATGAAACTTTACATACATACCGTTTTTTGAGCCTTCGGCGAAAAAACACCTTCCCTTCTTTTCATGCTTCGTAAATAATATCCATATTTTCATAAAAATGTCCAATCTTCATAAAATCAATAACCGATAAATCTTTTCATTTCGGAGTTTGACGAAGATATGCTTCTTCAAAATTTACTTTTTTGTGCCTTGGCACTGTTTTTTCGAAACAATCTCCAAATATCAACATTGATCCCCTTCTTGCGTCATTGATGCAATATGATGTATGATGTTATGCTATGCAAATGATGTGATGATGTGATGTTATGAAAAATGATATTTGTCAAAGATCGACGTTTATTTTTCACTCTAAGCCTCCCTTAGGAGCTTCTTCGCCTTTTACTTCAGCGGAATCAGCGTTTATTTTTCGCTGTAAGCCTCCCTTAGGAGCTTCTTCGCCTTTTACTTTCAGCGGTATCAGCGTTTATTTTTCGCTGTAAGCCTCCCTTAGGAGCTTCTTCGCCTTTTACTTTCAGCGGTATCAGCGTTTATTTTTCGCTGTAGGCTCTGCATTCTCTTCGGAACGACTTTTGAGCAGAAAACTTACGCTGCGCTCCCTTAGGAACGACTTTTTGTTATTTCGGAAATTCCCCTTGTAACCATAAATCTTATGCTTCGGCAACTCCGCTACTCTGTGGAGAAGGTATATTTTTACTGTGGCAAAAACGAAACTATTACAAGAGATTTAAAAAACAACAAAAATACTTAGGCTTTCAATAATTGTTCCTTACTAAAAAAGAAAATGATACTGAATATAAAAACTGCTGCCGAAGTAGGATATTTGTTAGTAAATATGTTTCGATTCTGGAACAGTACTATTGACTGTGCGAGCTTCGGACTCTTCTCTGAAGTCCTGTTGGAGGTGGGGATGCTGACTCCCTTCTGGCTGCTGGCCTTGTTGCATTGGTGGTGGAGGGGGAAGCTGTTGCCAGGATGCCTGAGGTTGGCTTGCCGAAGCAACAGAAACTGCAGGGTGGTTGCCTACATACTCTGGAATGTATGGCGAATGGTACGAAGCAGTGTGCATAACTTGCTTCGACTGGCTCTGTTGGGCCGCAGCTTCTGCTATCTCCTTTTGTTTTTGGATGGTAACATGGCACATTCTGGTGGTATGGCCCTTGTCCTCACCGCAGAATAGGCAATAAATCTTCCTGGGCTGATCCCCAAATCTCCCTCCGAAGCCCCTAGCACCTCTGCCCCTTGGAGCTGAAGGTCGAGGATAGCTCTGCTGCTGCCCCGAAGCCTAGGAGGAATATTGTGGCCTCTGCTGCTGGCTTCCCTTGTCATCATTCTGAGTGGAATGAATCGATCTGACATGTCTAGGATGAATTCTCCCTCCGAATCCCCTGGCTATTTCGGAGAACCTGTAAGCTTCCTCCCTTCTCTGTCGAAAATCATTGTCAGCGCGGATGTATTCATCCATCTTCTGAAGCAATTTCTCCAGAGTCTGAGGGGGCTTTCTGGCGAAGTACTGGGCTGAAGGTCCCGGCCGAAGCCCCTTAATCATGGCCTCAATGACAATTTCATTGGGCACTGTTGGCGCTTGTGCCCTCAGGCATAAGAATCTTCGGACATACGCCTAAAGATACTCTTCGTGATCTTGGGTGCACTGGAATAAAGCTTGAGCAGTAACCGGCTTCGTTTGAAACCCTTGGAAGCTAGTGATCAGCATATCCTTCAGCTTCTGCCATGATGTGATCGTTCCTGGCCGAAGGGAGGAGTACCAGGTTTGTGCAACATTCCTGACAGCCATGACGAAAGACTTTGCCATGACTGCAGTATTGCCACCATAGGAAGATATTGTTGCTTCATAGCTCATCAGAAATTGCTTCAGATCTGAATGGCCGTCGTACATGGGGAGTTGAGGTGGCTTGTAGGACGGGGGCCAAGGCGTAGCCTGCAGTTCTGCTGATAGGGGAGAAGCATCATCAAAGGCAAAATTTCCATGATGGAAATTCTCATACCAGTCATCTTCGTTGAAGAAGCCCTCTTGATGAAGCTCTCTATACTTAGGCCTTCGGTTCTGCTCATCTTGAGTAAGATGACGAACTTCTTCAGAGGCTTCGTCTATCTGCCTTTGTAGATCAGCTAGCCTAGCCATCTTTTCCTTCTTCCTTTGCACCTGCTGATGGAGCATCTCCATATTTCTGATCTCTTGGTCCAAGTCGTCCTCCTGAGGCGTTGGACTGATGGCCTTCCTTTTCTGGCTTCGGGCCTCCCAAAGACAGAGAGTGTCCTGGTTGGGGTCCAGCGGCTGCAGAGCGGCAGCCCCTGTTGCTGAAGCTTTCTTTGGCGGCATGACGAAGGTCTACGCTTGCCGAGGGTGTTTGAAACTCAAAATAGTGGATGTGAGTTCACCGGAGGTGGGCGCCAATGTTGGGGACTTGTTCTCAAATGCTAAGAGTTAAGAACAAGGCAACATAAAAATGTTAAATGTCAAAGTCCTTCGTCCTTCGAAGCATTATCTCCCCTCGGATATAATGAATTCTGGACGAAGGTCATGAAGGACAAACCTTCATGAGCACAATAAATGATGAAGAAGGATTCATACACAAGATATGAAAAATAATATAAACACTTTAAATATTATTATTAACTTATTTTAATTAGTATTGCTGTATTCATAATGACAGATTATGAATGTACCTTTGACTCGAAGAAAGGCAGGGGTACAAGCGTGACAAGAGAGCAAACGCCAAGTCAACGTGAACAGTACGGGAGTACTGTTCATCTATTTATAGGCAAGGGACGCAGCCCATGTAAAATTACATTCATGCCCTTTATATTTGCTAATAACACTATAGTAATTCTACGAGGTCTAATTTGCCTTTTCATCTTTAGGTCGGTTCCCCTTTTCTACTGCCATGTCGAAGCTTTCCTATGCACAGCTTCGTGATCACCTTGTCCTTCGTCATAATCACCTTTCGTCTTGCTCAGGCTTCGTCCTAACCATGCTCTGTATGCTCATGATCCGGATCCGAAGATACCTGTTAACATATTTCACTTGAAAAACATTATCAAATCATGTTTTTGAGGACCTTCGGAAGCCGAAGGCCCCCAACACCTGCAGACGTTAGAGTTGTGTCAAACTTCTCATGCCACTGCTTTAGTGCTTGCTTCAGACCATATAGAGATTTCAATAACTTGCACATCTTGCTTTCTTCACCCTTTACAACAAATCCATCAGGATGTTCCATATAGATTTCCTTGTCCAGCTCTCCATTAAGAAAAGCTGTCTTTACATCCATCTGATGAACAAGGAGACTACTGGAGAGGAAATTCTCCGCCCGGGTGGCGGAGTGCACCCGCCCTAAGTCCTAAGATGTGGAGGGGGCTTAAGCGTTTTGCTTGTTAGAGGTTGGAGGGATGAACACAAGAACACATAAGAGTTTAGAGTGGTTTGGGCCACCGGAGTGTAATACCCTACTCCACTGAGTGTTGTATTGCTCGAGAGCTTGAGTTGTGTGTAAGCCTGAATGACTTGCGTCTGAGTGTCCCCCCTGTCACGTTGCATGCCTCCCCTTTTATAGTTCAAGGGGCATGTACAAGGGTTCTGAGCCCCGACACGTGGGCCCAGGGACAAATGGAAGGATGGAACTACTGCTTGGCATGCTCGTGTAATCTCTGTGCACCCTGTCACCCGAGATCTGTGCAGCCTTGGCGCGCAGGGGGAAGCTTCTCGTATAAGGGATGAGTACAGTGCACCGCGCAGCACGAGCACACTATTTCGACAATGAACTGGACAGGTGTGCAGTATGCAGGGTGGCCCTGGCACTGCCTGCCAGCGGAATGGACAAGACGTAATAAATGTCGTGGGGGCACATCACCTGTCAGAAGGGTGGACAGGCGGCGTATCTTCTCCGCAACAAATGCGGAGGCCACGTGGCTTAGAGCCCTTACGTCATGCTCCGCCTGCTGGCCTACGTTACGGTCAATAAGCCATGTGGCCGCATTAGACCCTCAGCCGAGCGGGGGGCGGAGGCGCTACGGATAGAGGCAGGACACGCGTCAATGCCGGACCCAGGTCTAGGTTATGACACTCCCTTTCCCGGGACCTTGTTATGGGCGATCCGGAGCTCACTTGGTGGGGTCGGAACCCTATCCAATGGCTTCGGGCTGCTTTACTTCGGGGGTCCGGGTTGTGCGCACAGGGGTCCTATGCCTTCTGGGCCCGATGGCGTTGTCTCTGAGAATGCCACCTTAACTGCCCATGAGATACCCCTAAGGCTGTTCTCCGTGCGGCTAAGGGTAGCCGCACATGCATCGTGCCTTCATACCATAGTAAGGGGTACCCCTAATCTAGGGTACCGACAGTGGTCCCCGGGCCCGCCTCAGGGGAGGATGCGAGCCTGCAGGCGGGGCCAGAGTTTGACTGGCGATCGGCTCGCTGCTCCCGTGCGCCCATTGAAGCAGTTACTGCCGGCCTGCCTATGGCCACGCCGACTGCCATGCCTGCCCCCGCGGCTAACTGGCCCGTGACCTCCGTACTTAATGCCTTTGTTGGGCCATGCACGGGGTGCCTCGAGTCGCTGCATTAGTTTTTGAAAATTTATCTTCTTAGTCTTCCGCGATGGTCTCGAGGAGGCGCGGTATTGGCATGAGTGGCGGTGCGACTTTCTTGTACCTAGGAACCGGAGCGCCGGGTGTATGACATGTGGGCCTGGGCCCCCCATGCTAGAGGTTGAACCACCGGTTGCAGCGAAGCTGAGGGGGCGTGCAACCACGAGGCGGCTGCATGCTCCTTGTGCGGTGGTTCGCCTCCTTGACCGCTAGTTGCGGCGGAGATGAAAGGGCGTATAACTGCAGGGCGGTTGCACGCTCCTTGTGCGGCGGTTCGCCTTCTTGACCGCTGGTTGTGGTGAAGATGGAAGGGCGTATAACCGCAGGGCGGTTGCACGCTCCTTGTGCGAGTTACGTAGGGCCGGGCCCCCATGCCATAGGCTGGGTGCCTTGGCGTGCATTGGGGGAGACTTGCACGTGATGCCTCGGGGCACGAGCGGGGAAATCTGCCTTTAAAAAGGAGTTCATCCCCCGGGCAGTAGCCATGCCTCGCTTTTCTTACATTCACCGCGCCCTTCCGCCTTCCGAGCCTATGGATGGGGCGCGCTGGTGTTCGCTGGGGGGATCCGCGTCAGGGTCACCCCCCAGCGGTCTCACCACCGGGGAGCTCGCGCTCTTCGTTTCATGCACGGTGGTGTTACCGATCTTGTCTTCTTCTTGCTGCTGTTGGAGGAGCACGACCTCATGGGGGTTGGCGCTCTTCTGCCATCGCTCAGCTTCAAGGATTTTCATCATGCAGCCCGGCTGCGGTCTCCCACCGGTGGTCATCTACAAGGATGACCACCAGCCTCGTGGTGGAGAGAAGCGAGCCGGGCTGCGGTGAAGCATCCCGATCCTTTGGGACTCAAATGTGATACAATTACTGGTCCCAGGAGGCTAGTAACCACATTCATTACTTCAAATAGTTACAGAGTCTGAGTAATGTTATTACAATACCGGGGGTACAAGCTCGAGAGTGAGCCGAAAATCATAAAACGTAGTGGAAGATAAAATAGCCCAGGCCACAGGCAGAACTGGGTGAAGACACAGCCCCTTCAATCAAGCATAGCAGAAAAGAAGTCTTCAGCCGCTGAAAAACATAAATAAATCTGGGTGAATACACTAGGTATTCCACAAGCCCACCCGGCTCCCGTAAAGAGAAAGTGACCTATATTGTACATGCTTTATATGGTGGAGTTGAAGTCACTCATCCTTTTTCAGAGAAAGGCAGTATTCGTTGTTTAGGGTTTTCCCGAGACAATAGAAATGACATTTGCTTAACCACCACTGAGCTCACCGCTCCCGTGGCACTATTTTCTTTCCAGAAACACACACACACATATTTCCCTGTTCCTGGTTGTTATAGTAATACTAATTGTCATACCATACCAGACTCGTCCATACCAGTGGACACGGACTATTCGAATAGGTTTAGACTCTACGCAGAGGGGTACACTTTACCCACTAGTCCGGCTCTGCGATCCCATGGCCAATGAGATCCGAATCCGAAACTCTTTCCTTCCTTGCACGTCCTAACCTTAACGGTTATACCAGAAGGAGTCAGGCCACTGCCATGTCCAAACCGGACAAATTATTCCCCCTCCTTATCCTCCCGGTGCTCCCCAGCCTTCATAACCCTAGGGTTGGATCGTACGAGTTCAGATCGAGTGGCTGCCCACACAGCCTCGAGTGGTTGTACTTTTTATGAGTACAGGTAATGAAAGATGACAAACCGGTCCTTATACGAGAGGACAATCCTTCTGCTCACGCCTAAACCAGCTGAGCCATCACCTTAGGCCCTCCCCTAAACCAGGGAGTCCCTGATCATCCTACTCACCAGGTGATGAGGGTGAATACCCTTCATCGCACACTTTTTGAAAACATGTTACTTGTACCCTTTTACTTATCCCATGTCTTGTAATCAAAGGTATTAGTTAATGCGGGCTCTCTCATGCTCACCATGCAATTCGATTCCATCCCATATTCCAGGCTTAGGCAGTGGTAGAGAGAAATAGGTAAATAATGCATCAAGGGAAGGATGGACTTGCCTTCGTCGAAGCTTTCCTGGCACAAGAGGTTTATCTCGGAGGGGTCGGGTTCTTGCCCTTCTTCCAGAGCTATAAGTTCTGGAGGATCGGATCCCTCTTCCGCTAATCAAACACAGATAATAACAATACATCAATCATGGTGACCTTAGTGGGGTGTGCCATTTCTTATATCTCATTTTTTGGTGCCCTGTAATTTATTTGAACTATTTTTGGTACATAAAATATTAGCATATAATTCTATATGAGAAAAATGGGAAAAGAAAAGAGAAAATAAAAAGAAAAGGGGTTTCCTGCCTTGCTGGGCCGGGGGGGGGGGGGGGGTATTTCGGCCCACCGGGCGCGAGCGCGCGCGCGGCTGGCGGCCTAGCTGGCCCACATGCCAGCGAGGGGGAGGGAGTTTAACGATGCGGGCGATAATAAAGGGAGGGGAAGGCCGACCGGTGTCCGACCGGCGGTGGGAATCCGCGGCGGTTCTCCGCCGTGGGTCCGGTTCCACGGCGGGGAGGGGGTGGTGTTGCACGGGTGGGGGCAGGCGATCACAGGGGTGGGGTCAATTTGACCGGCGGGGGCCTATGGCGGCCGGTCCGCGGCGTGGTGGCGGGTGTCCACGGCGGTGAGGTCGCCGGTGAGGTTGCCGGGCGCAATAGGAGGTGGGGAGGTGTGCCCTGTGACCGTGAGTGTGTGGCGGAGCTTTGCGCACTGGTTAATTGGACTGATGTTCACCAGGAAGGGGGAATTGGGGCTCACCGGAGCGACGGGGAGGCACAGTGGCGCTTGCTTGATTTGCTCGGGGAGAGGCGGAGGAGTTGGCCGGAGCTGGTGTGGAGAGGACGAGGCTCGGGCGGCTCCTTTTATAGGCGCCCGGGAGAGGGAGAGGGATGGAGGGGACGGCAAGCGCCGACGAGCTCGCCATGATGGCGGGAATGGAGCTAACGGCGATTGGGACGGCTCGGGCACAGTGGCAGGGTGGTCGCTGAGGCCGGTGCAAGCCTTAATGGCAAGGCGACAGGGCGTGAGGCGCTCGGCGGTGAACGCGCCGGTGAGGCATGGGTGAGAACGACAGAGCTGACAGGCGGGCCCGAGCTGCCAGGGAGAGGGAGCGGCGCGAGAGGGAGGGAGTCAAGACGCTAACGGGTGGGGCCGAACTGTCAGCGGGGGCGCGGGCGCGTGGAGTTGGGCCGCCTAGGCCGGGGAGAGGGGGGAAAGGAGCGCGGGCGCGCGACGCGGGTTGGGCCAAATTTGGCCCAACCGAGGGGGGGGGTTTCTCTTTTTCTTTTTCTTTTTCTGATTTCTATTTCTTTTCTTTTCTTTTTATACTTTTGTTTCTTTTTATTTCTTTTCCTTTGAATCAAAAATTTTTCTAAATGATCTTGAGTGATGAATATAGTCTATGTGAGGTGCTCCTATCATTTCAAGTGTATGCACATGATGAGATGATCTAAGGGTGGAGTTGAGGGAGAAAATAAAATAAGAGGGAGGGGTTAGGAGGTTAGGGTTTCAAACCTTGGGTTGGGATTTTTGGGATGTTACAAACCTACCCCACTTAAAGGAATCTCGCCCTCGAGATTTAGACTGGATTTGAGAAAAGATAAGGGTATTCCCTCCTCAAGGAGTCCTCACTCTCCCAGGTAGCTCCCTCTTCTCCTTCTCTGCTCCACTGAACTTTATAGAGCTTCACTTCCGAGGTGCGGGTTTTTCGGACAGTTGAATCAAGAATCTTAACTGGCTTCTCTCAGTACTGAAGATCTTTCTGAATCTGCACTGCCTCTTCTTCGATGTGACTTTCTAGTGCTTACAGGCATTTGCGGAGCTAGGATACGTGAAACACATTATGGATGTCAGACATGGACTCTGGTAGTTCAAGACGGTATGCTACGGGTCCCACTCTGCCAATGATGGGATAGGGACCGACGAATCGCGGTGCTAGTTTTCCTTTTACTTGGAACCTCCTGACACCACGCATCGAGGAGACCTTGAGGTAGACGAAATCTCCTTCTTCAAATCTGAGCTCCCTCCGCCTATTGTCCGCATAACTCTTCTACCGACTCTGAGCTTCAAGTAGTCTCCTGCGGATTAGGGCAACTTTCTCTTCTGCCTCTTTGACAAAGGCAGGTCCTTCTAATGCTTTTTCCCCTATGTTGGACCATGTGAGAGGTGTCTGGCATTTTCGTCCATACAATGCTTCGAATGGTGACATCTTGATGCTGGCCTGATAGCTGTTGTTGTATGAGAACTCTGCGTAGGGTAGACTGGATTCCCAACTTCTATCGAATGCTAGCACACATGCTCTTAATAGATCTTCAAGGACTTTGTTAACTCTTTCTGTCTGCCTGTCTGTGTGAGGGTGATAAGCGGTGCTGAAATCTAGCTTGGTGCCCATAGCTTTCTGAAGGCTTGTCCAGAATTTGGAGGTGAACTGGGTTCCCCTGTCTGACACTATCTTTCTTAGAATGCCATGGAGTCTTACTATCTCTTTGAGATAAATTCGGGCAAGGGTGGCTCCCCCAAAGGTAGTTTTTACTGGAATGAAATGGGCTACCTTGGTGAGGCGATCTATTATTACCCAGATAGAGTCATTCCCTTTTTGCGTCAGGGGTAGTCCGGTTACAAAATCCATGCCTATTTCTTCCCACTTCCATTCAGGCACGGGGAGGGGTTGTAATAGGCCTGCAGGTTTTTGGTGCTCGGCCTTCGTCCGTTGGCAGGTGTCACACCGGGCCACATACTGAGCTATCTCTTTCTTCATCCCTTTCCACCAGTATCTGGTTTTGAGGTCAAGGTACATCTTGGTAGTTCCTGGGTGGATGGAGTAGGCTGAGTTGTGAGCTTCCTCGAGCAGGACCTCTCGTGCTTCCCCTTTTGGTACACACAGACGATTTTTGAACCAAAGGGCTCCTTGTTCATCTGTCCTGAGGTCCGGGAGTTGTTCCTTGCGGGCTTTTTCCACAAGATTTGCTGTCTCTAGGTCTAGGTGTTGAGCTTTGTATATGAGGTTTTCTAGCATTGGTTTGACTTCGAGACTGCCGCTGTTTCCCAGACATGTATTCAGTTGAGCTGATTCTTTCTTCCAATCTTCTAAAAAGTTGGTTCCCTTTATTCCGAATGGTTTTTGACTGAGGGCGTCTGCTACCACGTTGGCCTTCCCGGGGTGATAATGAATCTCTAGGTCATAATCCTTGATCAGCTCCAACCATCTTCGAACGGAGGTTGAGATCTGGTTGAGTGAAGATATACCTCAGACTCTTGTGATCGGTGAAAATGTGACACTTATTCCCGATTAGGTAATGCCTCCAAATCTTTAAAGCGTGTACTATGGCTGCCAATTCCAAATCGTGGGTGGGGTAATTTTGCTCATGCGGCTTAAGTAGGCGTGATGCATAAGCAATGACTTTTTCATTTTGCATCAGCACACACCCTAAGCCTTGCCTCGAGGCATCACAGAAGATGACAAAATCCTGATGGATATCTGGCAAAACGGGTGCAGTTGTGAGTTTCTCCTTTATGATCTGAAAACTTCCTTCACATTTTGGGGTCCACACAAATTTATGGTCTTTCTTGAGAAGTTCTGTCATAGGTCTTGCTATGCTGGAGAATCCTTTGATGAAGCGGCGGTAATACCCTGCCATTCCCAGGAAGCTTCGAACTTCACTGACGTTGGTCGGCTGCCTCCATTTTGATACTGCTTCCACCTTGGAAGGGTCTACTTCTATTCCTTCCGTGGTCAAGATATGCCCAAAGAAGGCTATCTTTTCCAACCAGAATTCACATTTACTGAGTTTGGCGTAAAGTTGGTGTGCCCTGAGTTTTCCAAGGACGATCCGAAGGTGACGCTTACGGTCTTCGCGGTTCTTGGAGTAGATAAGGATGTCGTCAATGAAGACTACGACAAACTTATCCAGCTCTTCCATAAACACTTTGTTCATGAGGTTCATGAAAAAGGCGGGTGCATTTGTTAGTCCGAACGGCATCACTGTGAATTCGTATTGTCCGTACCGGGTGACAAATGCAGTCTTCTGGATGTCTGCTTCCTTAATCCTCAATTGGTGATAACCAGACCTTAGGTCTATCTTGGAGAAGTATTTGGCCCCTTGAAGCTGATCGAAGAGGTCATCGATTCGAGGAAGTGGATACTTGTTCTTGATGGTGACTTCATTTAACGATCAGTAATCAATACACATTCTCATACTCCCGTCTTTCTTAGAGACGAATAGGACTGGTGCTCCCCAAGGGGATGAGCTGGGACGAATGTATCCTCTTTGCTGAAGATCTGCGATTTGGAGCTTCAGTTCTGCTAACTCGGTAGGAGCCATGCGGTATGGTCTCTTTGCGATGGGTGCTGTTCCAGGGATCAGATCTATGTAGAATTCCACTTCTCTTTCTAGGGGCATTCCTGGTAATTCTTCTGGAAACACATCCATGAATTCTTCGACCACTGATATGATTTCTGCTGTTAGATTGAATATCATTGGGTCATTGGCGGGTGGCTGGGCCTGACAAGAGACTGACTTTCCCTGATGGTCGGTGAGGAGGACTGTCTTGCTTGCACAACTGATGATACCCTTGTGTTTAGTTAACCAATCCATTCCTAAGATCACATCAATCCCTTTGGATGGCAATATGGTTAGGTCTGCTAAGAATACTACCCCACTTAAAAGGATCCTGACTTGGGAGCATTTGAGCTCGCATAGAAGGTCGGACCCTGGGGTTTGGGTGACCAAGGGAATCTCTAGAGCAGTAGAGGGAATGCCATGTTTCTCCACAAAACTAGTGGCTATGAAAGAGTGGGATGCTCCAGAATCGAAAAGTACGGTAGCGGGAGTAAATTCAACAAGGAACTCACCGAGTACTACTCCTGGAGCTTGCTGAGCCTCCTAGGCATCGACGTGATTCACCCGTGCCCTTCCTTGATACTGGGTCTTGTTCTGCTGGCTGATGGAGGAGGGCGCCTTGGGGGCGGATGCCGAGGCATTCTTGGGGCCATTCACCGAGTTGGAGTAGGCGAGTCCTGGCGGCTTCAGCTGGGGACAGTTGTTCTTGAAATGACTAGGATCTCCGCAGTGCCAACATGCATTCGTCGGGGGTTGGTTGATTGCAACTGAGGGGGCATGGAAAGAGCTCTGACTCTACTGACTGAACCATGACGGGGTGGGTCCAGCTGGTCTACTGAAGCTGGGTCCCTTGGGTGGAAATCCAAAGGATCGAGTCTTCTGGTGTCGGTCTTGCTGTTGAGCCCGGAGGACTTGGAATTTCCTTTTTAGATGCCCTTTTTCTTCCTCCTTTGCCCTTTCAACTTGCATGGCCTTGTTGGAGAGGTGAGAGAAACTGAGGAAGTCTTGGCTAGCCAGAATTGTCTTGAGTTCTGGCCTAAGTCCCTTCAGGAAACGGGCCATCTTCTTGCCCTCGGTACTGACGTCATCTGGCGCGTAGCGGGCTAACTCCGTGAACTTGTGCACATATTCACTGACAGATCTTCCGTCTTGAGTCAGTTCCCGGAATTCGTCTTCCTTAAGCTGAACGAGCCCCTAGGGTACATGGTGCTCTCGGAAAGCCGTTTCAAATTCCGCCCAGGTAGCATCTCTGATGGTGACATTGAAGGTATCCCACCAGGCTAAGGCCATCCCGGAAAGTTGATGGGCAGCCAGTTGAACACGCTGGTTTTCCGGGCATCCAATGGCTTCCAGCTTTCTTTTAATCGTGCGCAGCCAATCGTCTGCATCGAGGGGATTGCTGGATCCGGCAAACGTGGGAGGTTTGAGCCTCAGGAAATCCCCCATTCTGTCTTGCGGTCTTCCACCATTCGGACGTTGATTTTCCAGACTTCGAGTGAGGACCTCGATGAGTCGGGTTTGATTGGCTAGAACTTGGGCTAGATCTAAGGGTAGTTGTGAAGGTGCGGGGAGGTGGGTTTCACTTTCCTCTCTATCGGCTTCCCCTTCAGCTCTCAGGGGAAACCCTGCTCCAATCCCGGAGGCGGTAGGCGTGGTTTTATCCGAAGCCATCTGCCAGGGGAGAGAGTCACTACTATGCACATGCAAATTGTTTTCAACCAAGTTATTTTATTCATTACACCAATACATTACAAGCATATGACTACTACAAGTTGTACTACACGCGAGCGTTCCCTGAGGTACTACCGAATTCCTTTTCTAGAGGGTCCCCAAATTCCTTGAGAAGATCATCAAGGCTAGCGAGGGACATATCCTCGATATTGGACAAATTTTCTATCCTGGCGGGAGCTGGTGCTGGGGGAGCTTTCTTCCTCCTTTCCGTCTGGCATCCTTGGCTTGTGGTTTTCTTCCGGATTTTCTTTGTGGGGGCGAGCTTCTTAAGCTTCTTATCATAGTCCATCTTTAAGGTTCGATAGGCCTCACGGGTGTTGGCCTCCTCGCCTTCTGCTATGTCGATACACTCTTGGAGAGATGCCTTCTCCTTCTTAAGCTCTTTGACTTGCTGCTCTAAGCTCTCCACCCGGGAGTTTAGGTGGGTGCAGTGGGAGGAGAGATCATCATAGTGGGTATCGAGGGTGTGGAGGTACCCGGCCATGTAGACAATGGTGGGGTCATCCTCGGTGGGGTCTCTCCCTGATAGAGCCTGAAGTCTTTTCCTCCAGGTAGGGATATTTTTGTTTGTGGGTGGGAAATAACGAAGAGGGGTTTCAAAGATTTCTCTGCTGTAGTTTTGGCATAGCTGTTTGAGGGCCTTTCGTGCAACACTTTGGCAAGTGTCTGGGAAGTGATACCCGATGAAGGTGACTTGGAAGGGGGGGTGGTTTGGGTAGCTTCGGCTTTCTCCCAGGTAGACTGCCATAGAGCATTTCTCCATTCCATTTTCGTAGTATTCCTTCCAGACATATTCGGGCTTCTTGCGGATCCCCATGCGCAGTCTGCAACTCTGTAGAAGGTGAGGAAAGCCTTCCTCCTCTGAGCAGTATGATGTCCTAATGACCCAAGAGTTTTCCATCTGGTAGAAGAAAAGAAGGGTCTGTTAATATTGGGGAAAGGAGAGAAAATGTTTCTTGGGGGTAAGAGGTGTTTTCTTGCTAAGCAACTTTTAAGGTCAGGGCTACGATCTACGGCCAATCCTATAGGTTCTGATACCACCTGAAGCGTCCCGATCCTTTGGGACTCAAATGTGATACAATTACTAGTCCCAGGAGGCTAGTAACCACATTCATTACTTCAAATAGTTACAGAGTCTGAGTAATGTTATTACAATACCGGGGGTACAAGCTCGAGAGTGAGCCGAAAATCATAAAACACAGTGGAAGATAAAATAGCTCAGGCCACAGGCAGAACTGGGTGAAGACACAACCCCTTCAATCAAGCATAGCAGAAAAGAAGTCTTCAGCTGCTGAAAAACATAAATAAATATGGGTGAATACACTAGGTATTCCGCAAGCCCACCCGGCTCCCGTAAAGAGAAAGTGACCTATATTGTACATGCTTTATATGGTGGAGTTGAAGTCACTCATCCTTTTTCAGAGAAAGGCAGTATTCGTTGTTTAGGGTTTTCCCGAGACAATAGAAATGACATTTGCTTAACCACCACTGAGCTCCCCGCTCCTGTGGCACTATTTTCTTTCCAGAAACACACACACACACACATATTTCCCTGTTCCTGGTTGTTATAGTAACACTAATTGTCATACCATACCAGACTCGTCCATACCAGTGGACACGGACTATTCGAATAGGTTTAGACTCTGCGTAGAGGGGTACACTTTACCCACTAGTCCGGCTCTATGATCCCATGGCCAATGAGATCCGAATCCGAAACTCTTTCCTTCCTTGCACGTCCTAACCTTAACGGTTAAACCGGAAGGAGTCAGGCCACCGCCATGTCCAAACCGGACAAATCATTCCCCCTCCTTATCCTCCCGGTGCTTCCCAGCCTTCATAACCTTGGGGTTGGATCGTACGAGTTCAGATCGAGTGGCTGCCCACACAGCCTCGAGTGGTTGTACTTTTTATGAGTACAGGTAATGAAAGATGACAAACTGGTCCTTATACGAGAGGACAATCCTTCTGCTCACGCCTAAACCAGTTGAGCCATCACCTTAGGCCCTCCCCTAAACCAGGGAGTCCCTGATCATCCTACTCACCAGGTGATGAGGGTGAATACCCTTCATCGCACACTTTTTGAAAACATGTTACTTGTACCCTTTTACTTATCCCATGTCTTGTAATCAAAGGTATTAGTTAATGCAGTCTCTCTCATGCTCACCATGCAATTCGATTCCATCCCATATTTTCAAATATAGGCACCCGGGAGAGGGAGAGGGATGGAGGGGACGGCGAGCGCCGACGAGCTCGCCATGATGGCGGGAATGGAGCTAACGGTGATTGGGACAGCTTGGGCAGGCGAGGGGTGAGGGGACGGCTCGGGCACAGTGGCGAGGTGGTCGCTGAGGCCGGTGCAAGCCTTAATGGCGAGGCGACGGGGTGTGAGGCGCTCGGCGGTGAACGCGCCGGTGAGGCATTGGTGAGAACGACGGAACTGACAGGCGGGCCCGAGCTGCCAGGGAGAGGGAGCGGCGCGAGAGGGAGGGAGTCGAGTCGCTGACGGGTGGGGCCAAACTGTCAGCGGGGGCGCGGGCACACGGAGTTGGGCCGCCTGGGCTGGGGAGAGGGGGGGAAAGAAGCGCGGGCACGCGGCGCGGGTTAGGCCAAATTCGGTCCAGCCGAGGGGGGGTTCTCTTTTTCTTTTTCTGATTTCTATTTCTTTTCTTTTCTTTTTCTACTTTTGTTTCTTTTTATTTCTTTTCCTTTGAATCTAAAATTTTTCTAAATGATCTTGAGTGATGAATATAGTCTATGTGAGGTGCTCCTATCATTTCAAGTGTATGCACATGATGAGATGATCTAAGGGTGGAGTTGAGGGAGAAAATAAAATAAGAGGGAGGGGTTAGGAGGTTAGGGTTTCAAACCTTGGGTTGGGATTTTTGGGATGTTACGTGCGGCCTCCCCCTGCCCTCAGCTTCAAGGATGTTCATCATCCTCGCTGGGGTGGAAGGCGAGCCGAGTTGGGGTCCTGCCTTCCGCATGGGCTGGTGACCCGCTTCTTCCTCCAGCATTTGGAGAAGGATGTTCACCAGCCTTGCGGAGGAGGCGAACCTCGGCTACGTGGGGCTGGCCGGCTGCAGGCGCCGTCAGCTGCCGCGTGTCTGGCTCCTTGGCTTGGATGGCTTTGGTGCCGCCTCCAACGCTGCCTCCCGTCGCCAAGTGAGGCGTGGCTGTCCGTCCACCGCACGAGCGACGGTCGCGCCATGCACAGGTCCGCCGCATCCGTAGCGTCCCTTGCACCACTGGCCACGCTGCTCCAACGCTGCTCATGGGGTTATACAGGACGTCGTATGTCGTGGAGGTGGCGGCCACATTCTTGGATGGTCTTGTCCTCACCCCCGCAGGAGGGCGGGGGCGAGGACCTTTCTGCACGCGCTGAGGCGTCTGCCATCGCCGGTAAGCCACCGGTGCAGAGGTAGCCACTGTCGTCGGTGCTAAG
The DNA here is from genome assembly GCA_029449295.1 of Zea luxurians. Lineage (NCBI taxonomy): Eukaryota > Viridiplantae > Streptophyta > Magnoliopsida > Poales > Poaceae > Zea > Zea luxurians. Next base: position 111,911,216 of record JAOPSE010000006.1, read on the forward strand.
GTGGTCGCCTCCGCTGGCGGGGTTACCCATTGCAGAGGTGGTTGCCACCGCTGGTGAGGCTGCCCAGTGCAGAGGTGGTTGCCTCCGCTGGCGAGACCACCAGCGCCACCTGCCGCCGTGCCTCTAACTCTTTGGTTCTAATGGCCTCGTTGTCACCCCCCCATAGGAGGATGAGGGCGAGGACCTCTTCACAATGGCGCACGCATTGAGGCGGCCATTACCGTTGTCACGCTGTCTTGGAGGATTCCGCAAGGATAGCGGCCGCGAACTTCCAACGCGACTCCGCTGGCGTCTGGTAGTTTATACCTACAGAGTAGAGATGGAACTAGGATTCCGCTTGAAGGCGGATGTAATACTTTTGCTTTTTGTAAGGTACTTTTGAGTACTACTTATCAAGCAGTGTTAGCACTTATCTGTGTACCACCTGTTCCTGTTGTGTATGATGTTGTTGACTCCTCCCTGGTACCTAGCCCTCTGACTGGGATGCAGGCTTGATGTGTCGAGGTTGGATACCAGCGTATCTGAAAGGGTTGTCAACAACTCTCGGGAGACAGCCTCAGCCAGGATTTGGATCTGTACACAGCTTCAACTAGGGAGCGTTAGTAGTACACCCATAGGGTCCCTTGTCTGATATTAGCCATCCTTTGATACATGCTCGGGACTCGTAGGGTTTAGTCCGGGTGGCCAAGTTGCGTGTTCGGACTCCCTTGGATCGCGGCTCTAGATACTAGGACTCCCGTCGCAGGGTAGTGGAGTGTGCAGGCTTATGGTACGGGACCAGGCTAAGCGGCTGCACGGCTTCGGACCACCCCAGGGGACAAGTGTCCATTTTCTAGAGCCGAACTCTAGGTTGTCGGACCCGCAGGACTTATAGCTCCAAATACTAAGGCACCCATCACAGAATGGTGGGCTATGTAGGCTTACAGTATGGGACCAGGCTAAGCAGCTACACTGCTCCGGACCATCCCATCGAACAAGCTCCCGTTCTTTAGAACCAGCCCCCGGGCTGTCGAACCTCCCAGCTTTCGTAAAGGAGGTCCTAAACTGCAAGCCTGGCTGTTCAATTAGGATGTCGTCATGTCAGGAAAGATGGGAACCGTGCGGGTGGGTTAGATAAAAGGCATTATCTAAAAAACTGCAAGGTAGGATCACGGGCACATCTGAGGGGGTAATTCTTTTCTTTATAACTTATCATGCATGGGTGCAGACCAATAGGCCGGGTTTATGGGGATGGACCTCACTGGGATGGTGTACACGTATGCGTTACCTAGTTACAAAAGGGAAACAAATTTGACCCCTCAGACTTGCTCTTATGGATAGAACTTACAGAGATGCTCCTGCACCGGGGGGGAGGTACTCCTTCAGTCGTAGCTAGACGGTTACCCTCAGGTCGACGCATTCCCGTTACCTTGAAGGGTCCTTCCCAGCTGGGGGAGAGTTGTGGAGCCCTTCTTGGTTTGGTACTTACCGTAAGACTAGGTCCCGACCCTAGGTCCCCATCCGTGTTTGACGAGGGAGCCCTCGTCTTTGGCTGTGGCCATTTCTGCATGCACCTGTCGAAAGTCTGGACCCGCGGGGAATCCAGAAGGGTTTCCGGGGGAAGGTAGGCTTCGGCCCCATAGACCGAGAACACAGGGTCCCTCTAGGGGTCCGTCTAGTTGTCCCCACCAGAGTAGGAGCCTCCGGTGAAGACATCCTTCAGGTCCCCCTCGGGTGACTGATACCCGAGGTCCCGTTCAGCTACAGCCACCTCGCCGTCGTCGACCTTTTCTTTGCCAGGTCGGCGACGAGGTGGGGAGCCATCCTTGGAGGACTGCTCGCGCCGTTCGCTGACACGTTTCGTGAGATCAATGATCTCACGACACTCCGCGGCGCTGTGGCGACCGTTGGGGTGCATAGGGCATGGGCCGCTATTACCCCTCTACGGCCGTGGGTGTTTGTTGTGATCGCCCCAGCCCCCGGTCGCGACTGCAACGACTAGAGCGGTGGACCACGATCTCTGGAAGTCACGGTCCTTCTTCTTTTTCTTCTTACCATCCCGAGGGACGACACCCGAGCCTCCCGGCTGGGCAACCCCGGTTTGTGGGGCCGAGTGCCATGCACGTCCCTCGGCTGCTCTGGCGCATTTGTCGACCAGAGCAAAGAGCATGGGGATAGTCTCTACGTCATGCGTGGCCAACTTCTCCAGCATTTTCTCATCACGTACTCCCTGTCAGAATGTCGTGATGATGGAAGCATCAGAAATGCGAGGTATAGTACCTCGCACCTTGGTGAAGCAGGAGATGAACGTTTGGAGAGTCTCCCCGGGCTCCTGCCTTAGCGCATGGAGGTGGGCCTCCACCCTGTGCTGCTGGTAAGCACTGGCGAAGTTCGCAACGAACTACACGCAGAGCTCTTCCTAGGAGTAGACTGACCCTAGGGCGAGGTTCATGAGCCAAGTCCGGGCAGGTCCAGACAAGGCGACATGAAAATACGTCACCATCACAACGGTGTTTCCACCTGCTGCCGTGATGGCGGTGACGTACACCTACAGGAACTCCGACGGGTTTGATGTCCCGTCATACTTTTCTGGCAGGTGTGGCCGGAACTTGGGCGGTCATGACGCCGCGCGGAGATGATCCGCGAGAGCGGTGCAACCCACGCCGGCCAAGGGGACACCCACTTGAGACCAGGCGCCCACTGGCGTCTGCGGTGCTACCGCAGCGAAGTCTTGATCGAGGTTGCGGCCCTCGATGTTTTAGCGGCGCTCACGCGCCCTCTCTAGAGATACCCGGGCATCCTCTCCCGCACGCCTGCGGTTGAGCTCTGCCTAGAGGTCGTTGATCTATGCACCCCTCACTGAGGGTGAGCGCACAGACGCCGACGCCTCATGTACGCACCGGGATATCCGTGGTCTCGACCTGGTCGAGGTAGAATGCGCCATACTGAGCAGTCGGTCGATGTCGTCCCGACATTGCTTCATGGCCCCTGGCAAGGCCGTGGAGCTTGGAGGGTGTCGCAGCAAATCCCTGGCTGCTGACAACGCTCCTGGAGCCACCCTCGACGGAGTCCGGGATGTTTGTGCAGCTGTATGCTGCTGTGCGGCGTGTATAGCAGCAGTGCCCGGCACAGGGCGGTTGGGAACCTGTGGCATGGAAGAAGCAGCTTCTTCCTCCACCACGAAATCCACCGAAGTCTCGACGCGGTGCTCAACGATTTGCACCATCATGCTGAGTGAGAAAACAAGCAAAAACCTAATGCCTAGCCCCCTACCTGGCGTGCCAAATGTTGGAGAGGAAATTCTCCGGCCGGGTGGCGGAGTGCACCCGCCCTCAGTCCTAAGATGTGGAGGGGGCTTAAGCATTTTGCTTGTTAGAGGTCGGAGGGATGAACACAAGAACACGTAAGAGTTTAGAGTGGTTCGGGCCGCTGGAGCGTAATACCCTACTCCACTGAGTGTTGTATTGCTCGAGAGCTTGAGTTGTGTGTAAGCCTGAATGACTTGTGTCTGAGTGTCCCCCCTGTCACGTTGTGTGCCTCCCCTTTTATAGTTCAAGGGGGGCATGTGCAAGGGTTCTGAGCCCCGACACGTGGGCCTAGGGACAAATGGAAGGATGGAACTACTGCTTGACATGCTCGTGTAATCTCCATGCACCCTGTCACCCGAGATCTGTGCAGCCTTGGCGCGCAGGGGGAAGCTTCTCGTATAAGGGATGAGTACAGTGCACCGCGCAGCACGGGCACACTGTTTCAACAACGGACTGGACAGGTGCGCAGTCTATAGGGTGGCCCTAGCGCTGCCTGCTAGCGGAATGGACAGGATGCAATAAATGCCGTGGGGGCACATCACCTGTCAGAAGGGTGGACAGGCAGTGTGTCTTCTTCGCAATAAATGCGGAGGTCGCGCGGTTCAGAGCCCTTACGTCATGCTCCGCCCGCTGGCCTACATCACGATCAATAAGCCATGTGACCGCATTAGACCCTCGGCCGAGCGGGGGGCGGAGGCGCTACGGATAGAGCCAGGACACGCATCAATGCCGGACCCAGGTCTAGGTTATGACACTCCCTTTCCCGGGACCTTGTTATGGGCGGTCTGGAGCTCACTTGGTGGGGTCCGAACCCTATCCAATGGCTTCGGGCTGCTTTACTTCGGGGGTCCGGGTTGTGCGCACAGGGGTCCTGTGCCTTCTGGGCCCGATGGCGTTGTCTCTGAGAACGCCACCTTAACTGCCCACGAGATACCCCTGAGGTTGTTCTCCGTGTGGCTAAGGGTAGCCGCACATGCATCGTGCCTTCATATCGTAGTAAGGGGTACCCCTAATCCAGGGTACCGACAGAGACCATACAAGGCAGCCAAGGAAAGTAGTACTCGAATAGTAGTCATTCTAGCAACAGGTGAGTAAGTATCAAAGAAGTCTTCTCCTTCTTTCTGAGTATAGCCTTTAGCCACAAGCCTAGCCTTGTACTTCTCAATTGTACCATCAGGCTTGAGCTTCTTTTTAAACACCCACTTACTTCCCATAGATTTACATCCATAGGATCGATCAGTGACTTCCCACGTACCATTTGAAAGAATGGAGTCCATCTCATTATGAACTGCTTCTTTCCAATCATCTGCATCTAGAGATGCAAATGCTTCTGCAATGGTAGTAGGAGTATCGTCCACAAGGTACACAATGAAATCATCACCAAAGGATTTTTCAACCCTTTGTCTCTTGCTCCTTTTAGGAGCATCATTGTCATCCTCCTCTAGGACAATTTCATGTGGCCGTTCAGAACTCTCAACAGGTGTCCTATGTTCAGGAGTTATCTCAGAAGAGTATCTAGAATTGTTATGAATGTCTTTCATTGGAAATATGTGTTCAAAGAAAGTAGCATCAAGTGATTCCATAATAGTATCAACATACACATCAGAAACTTCAGATTTAACTACTAAAAATCTATATGCTATGCTACACGAAGCATATCCAAGAAAGACACAATCCACTGTCCTTGGACCAAGCTTGCACTTTTTATTAATTGGTACATTGACTTTCGCCATGCACCCCCAAGTGCGCAAGTATGAAAGTGATGGTTTTCTCCCAACTCACTTCTCATAAGGGGTTTTCTCTTCTTTGCCCATAGGAATTCTATTCAGAACATGACATGAAGTCAGGACTGCCTCTCCCACCATGCCTTAGATAAACCACAAGTGTCTAACATGGCCTTCACCAGATCAGTCAACGTACGGTTTTTCCTTTCAGCAATCCCGTTTGATTCGGGTGAATAGGGAGGCGTCCTCTCATGAATAATGCCATGTTCTGCACAGAAATCATCAAAGACTTTGGGAAAGAATTCGCCACCACGATCTGATCTAAGACGTTTGATCTTTCTCTCTAGCTGGTTTTTAACTTCAGCCTTATAGATTTTAAAGTAGTCTAAAGCCTCATCTTTAGTTTTTAGCAAGTATACATAGCAAAATCTAGACGCATCATCAATCAATGTCATGAAGTATCTCTTGCCACCTTTTGTCAACACACCATTCATCTCACAAAGATCAGAATGTATGAGTTCTAGAGGTGCCAGGTGTCTCTCCTCAGCAGCCTTGTGAGGCTTTCGAGGTTGCTTCGACTGCACACAACTATGGCACTTAGAACCTTTGACTATGGTGATATTCAGAATTAAACTCATGGTTGAAAGCCGAGACATAGAGCCAAAATTAATGACACAAACAAGAATGCTAAATACTCGCAAGATCATCAACATTAGCGCAAATATGGTTCACAGACTTATTATTGAAATCTAATAGAGAAAAGCGGAACAAGCCTCCGCAATCATAGCCTTTACCAATAAATTGTCTAGACTTAGACCCAACTAATTTATTGGACTCCAAAACTACCTTGAACCCATCTCTACATAGAAGGGTTCCACTAACGAGATTCTTGTGTATAGAAGGGACATGCTGCACATTCTTCAGCTGCACGATCTTTCCTGAAGTAAACTTCAGATCCACCATGCCAGTGCAATGAAAGGCAGGTTTCTCGAGGAAAGCGCTTTTCGGTGTTTTAAACTTTCACTAATTTCTATGTACATGTTCTGAGCTCCAGACAATATGTTATACTGGTTCAGATAGAATGTTTCCTGCATCTAGTCAATGACGTAGACAAGGGAGGCGGGCAGGGACCATGGCCCCCCTAACAAAAAGAAAATTTGTTTTGTAGTTGTATATATATGGCTAAAATAAAAGAGTTAACTTATAATAATTTAATATTTATTATATACTTAGTATATATGTGTTAATTGTTATGACTAGTGACTATTGTATATATGCATATATTATATTATTCACATTACAATTATAGTTATATATATGTGTGTTGGCCCCCTAAAGAAAAATCCTGGCTATGCCACTGCATCCAATCTTCGGCGGCTCGCGCTACCGACACCTTTGTTGCTTGATGCTTATTGAAAGTCGCCTAGAGGGGGTGAATAGGCGAAACCTGAAATTTATAAACTTAAACACACAATAAGGTTGGGGGTTAGCGTTAGAATTAAATTCAAGCCCGAAGAGAGGGGAAAACAAATCAAACAAGAATCAAGGTGAGTGAACACGATGATTTGTTTTACCGAGGTTCGGTTCCAAAGAACCTAGTCCCCATTGAGGAGGTTACAAAGTCGAGGTCTATTTCAACCATTTCCCTCTCTCAAATGGTCACTTAGACCGAGTGAGCCTTTTCCTTAATCTCTTGGGTCACTTAGACCCCGCAAGGACCACCACACACTTAGATGTCTCTTGCTTCGATTACAAATCACTTGAGAAAAGAAATGAGAAAGGAAGAAGGCAATCCAAGCAACAAGAGCGCAAATGAACACAAAATCTCTCTCTCAGAAGTCACTAAGTGTTTGAGATGAATTTGGGACTTGGAGAGGGTTTGATCTTTTGAATTGTGTCATGGAATGAATGCTAGAGCTCTTGTATTGAATGTGATCTTCAGAAAACTTGGATGCCAAAGGATGTGGTGGTTGGGGGTATTTATAGCCCCCAACCACTTTGTAGCCGTTAGCAAAGGCTGCTGGCGATGGGCGCACCGGACAGGCACTGTGCACTATCCGGTGCACGCCACGTCAGTGTATCCATTAGGGTTCGGAGCAGTTGACCGTTGAAGGCGTTTATCTTCTAGCTACACCAGACAGTCTGGTGCCCTCTGACTTCGCTGCTCTGACATCTGCGCGGCACTGCTCATCACTGTTGCTTTTTGCAGAGTCGACCGTTGGCGCAGGGAGTCGTTGCTCCGCTGGCTCACCGGACAGTCTGGTGGCACACCAGACAGTCCGGTGAATTATAGCGGAGGCTGCCCTGGAATTCCCGAGAGTGGCTAGTTTGGAGTTGTCCGGTGGCACACCGGACAGTCCGGTGCGCCGTTTTTCAGCACACTCAAGTTCTTTGCTCCATTCTTGATTGTGTCCCTAATTAGATTTCTTTATTGGTTTGTGTTGAACCTTATGCACCTGTAATAGATAATCTCTAGACAAACTAGTTAGTCCATGTGTTTGCGTTGATCATCAACCACCAAAATTAATTGTAGGGAATGGTTAACCTGATTTCTCTTTCAATAGTAGGGGTTACAAGCGGGCGGGAGATAAAGAAAATATTCCCAAGTCTCTTATGTGGGAGTGGCCCTAAAGACTATAGAACTAGAGTCCTACACTAAGCCTTGGCTCCGGCCTCTAGGTCTTCAGATCTTTTTTGGGAGTGTGTCTTCTGTCTTGAGTCTTCTTTGGTTCGCCTTAGTCCATCTGGATTCAATCCCCTCAGCCAGCCAACCCCTTATCCTCGCGGCTGACTTCCTCCTTTTATAGGCCAAGGCGGGGTCGACGGTCGGTGACTTCATTGAGAAGGAACCACTATACCGTGGTAAAATCGAGTGGATTTACCGTGGCATAGCCATTTGTCTGTATGTGCCTTGTCGTCTCTGTCTGTGCTCATTAAAGCGACCTGCATGGGCGGTGTGGGCCTTAGCGCCATCATTACTATCTCTGCGCCACATCGACCTCTAGCCTCCGTAGCCTGGGTCTCGGCATGGCTCGTCTCGTTGTAGGTAATGTGTACGGTTCGCACTCTCAGGCCTAGACTCGATAGGTCATGAGTGCTCCGTAGGCCGAGGGGCTTGTAGGTCATGAGTGCGCCATTGAACAAAGGGCTGCACGGGTCATGAGTGGGGGGCAGACCAGCTCTTTACTATGACCTAGTGTCATGCGTAGTTAATCTGGACGATTATTTACGGTGGGTCAGTCTCGGGTCAAGCGAGGAACCCACTCGAATGGTTTCCTTCTGGTTCGCTCGATCCCCTTTGCTGCTCCGCCACGCCCGACCCTAGGCTCGCTGTCTCAGTGTTTATCCGAGGATAGTGCTTTCTGGGTATACGATTCCCTTGCATCCTCACTGACGGGTTTCCCCTCGTAGCCAAAGGTTCTTCCCTCGCGCGCTCTCCCTTACCGGTGGGGCCTAGGGGCTTGGAGATCTTTTCCAAATAGTATCCCCCGATTCCATAGGGGAGAGTTTCTCCCCTTGGGGGTTTATTTCCTAGTTGGACGACATTTACTTTGCCGCTCTTTTCTGACTGCCATGTTCCCGGGCGCATTGAGCCCATTTTTTCTTTGTTTTAAGCACAAACCTCCATAGTGCACGCATTTGGTACCAAACCATCACCTTTCCCTATGCACGACATTTGGCAGTCGCACTGTCCTCCCTACGTACCTTTATAAAAGGTCCCTCCTAGTGGGCTTGCCACACCTTGCACTATCCTCTTTGTCGAAAAGACAATTTACGGTGAACAGGCTGCTCTCGGGAATCGACTGGGCGACTTCACTAAAAATCATCAGACTGTCCGGTGGTGCACCAGACTGTCCGGTGAGTCTTCAACGCCCGCGCCCAAGGACTTCGGCAACGAACTCGTCGCTCTTGGGAATTCATCGAGGACACCGCGACTATAATTCACCGGACTATCCGGTGAGTCAGAGCCGCTCGAGCCAACGGTCGGCAGCGCAATTAAAGGGCGACGCGTGGCCCGAGCCAACAGTCGGTTGGGCACACCGGACTGTCCGGTGTGCATCGGACTGTGTCCGGTGCGCCAACAGGACCGCCGGCTCAACGGTCGGATGCGCAGATAAGGAAGGAGATCGCGCACCGGACAGCTACAGTACATGTCCGGTGGTGCACCGGGCACCACTCGACAGAAGGCAGGAATTGCCTTCCAAGTTGGTCTCCAAAGGCTCCTAGCTGCCTTGGGGCTATAAAAGGGACCCCTAGGCGGATGGAGCACTACATCAAGCCTTCTCTAAGCATTCTAAGACTCCCAGACTCTGCCTCCATGCATTTGATCGACTGTGTTAATGATTTGAGCTCCATTTGAGTTGCGAACTCTCTGTGCTGTGTTTCGAGCTCAAGTCTTGGCTTATGTGCGTGTGTGTGCTGCGGATTTGGGTCTTGCGTGTGTTACTCTCCCATCCTTACTCTTGAACTTTCTTTGTGATCTATATTGTAAGGGCAAGAGGCTCCAACTTGTGGAGATTCCTCGCAAACGGGAAGAATACTCAAAAGATAAAAGACCGTGGTATTCAAGTTGATCATTGGATCACTTGAAAGGGGTTGAGTGCAACCCTCGTCCATTGGGACGCCACAACGTGGATGTAGGCAAGTGTTACTTGGCCGAACCACGGGATAAAAATCGCGTGTCTCTTGTGTTGCTTTTTTTCACTATTGTTTTGTTCATAAGAGATCGCTTCATAACAACTTGATTAACTCACACTAATATTTCTATAATCAAGTTTGTGGCTATTTAGCGTTTGATTTTACAGGATCACCTATTCACCCCCCTCTAGGTGCTCTCAATTGGTATCAGAACCGTACTCTTCACCTAAGGGACTAACCGTCCAAAGAGATGGATCCTAAGGGAAAGGGGATGGTGGTCAGTGACAAGGAGAAGGAATCCCTCTTCAACAAGCCAAGAGATGATAAGTCCACTGACTCAGGCTCGAGTCACAAGAAGAGGGACAGGAAGAAGAGGTGAATCAAGAAGATCATCTACTACGACAGCGATGTTGCCTCTTCTTCACTAAGGGATGACGACGACAACAACGACTCGTCCAAAAGAAAGACGGTCAATCAAAATTATTCTTTTGATTACTCTCACATTCCCTATAATTCAAATGCGCATTTACTATCAATTTCCCTTGGAAAACCTCCACACTTTGATGGAGAGGACTATTCGTTTTGGAGTCATAAAATGCGTAGTCATTTATTCTCTCCCCATCCTAGCATATGGGAAATTGTAGAAAATGGGATGCATTTCGATAGCACTGATAACCCTCTTTTTATAAATGAACAAATTCATAAAAATGCCCAAGCTACTACTGTTTTGCTAGCATCTCTTTGCAGGGATGAGTACAATAAAGTGAGTGGCCTGGACAACGCCAAACAAATCTGGGACACCCGGCCTCAAGATATCACATGAGGGAAATGATGCCACCATGATCACCAAGATGGAACTGGTGGAGGGCGAGCTAGGGAGGTTCACGATGATCAGGGGAGAGGAGCCAACACAAACCTACAACAGGCTCAAGACCCTGGTCAACAAAATCCGAAGCTACGGAAGCACAAGATGGACGGATCATGATGTTGTCCGACTCATGCTCAGGTCATTTACTGTTATTGACCCCCATTTTGTCAACCTTATTCGTGAAAATCCTAGGTACACCAAAATGACGCCTGAGGAGATCCTCGGAAAATTCGTGAGCGGGCACATGATGGTGAAGGAGGCGCGATACGTGGACGATGCGCTAAATGGTCCACTGCCCATCTACGAGCTGCAGCCTATTGCTCTCAAAGCAACTGGCAGCAAGGAGGCACTACCAAGCAAGGTAGCACAAGTGGAGGCTGCCAGGCTCAATAAGGATGAGATGGCGCTTATCATCAAGCGCTTCAAGACCGCGCTAAAAGGACGCAAGGAGTACCCCAACAAGAATAAAACAAGGGGAAAGCGCTCCTGCTTCAAATGCGGTAAGACTGGTCATTTCATAGCTCAATGCCCCGATAATGATAATGATCAGGGACAAGAAAAGCATGGGAAGAAAGAGAAGAAGAAGAATTACAGGAAGGCGAAGGACGAGGCGCATCTTGAAAAAGAATGGGATTCTGACTGCTCTTCATCCGACTCCGACGATGAAGGACTGGCTGCCTCAGCCTTCAACAAATCTTCGCTCTTCCCCAACGAACGCCATACTTGCCTTATGACTAAGGAGAAGAAGGTACGTATTCAGGACACTCCCAAGTATACTTCTTCTAGCGATGAAGAGTCATCTGATGATGTAGACTATACTGACTTGTTTAAAGTATTAGATAGAAATAAAGTAGACAAAATAAATGAATTAATTGATGCCCTTAATAAAAAGGATAGATTGCTAGAAAAGCAAGAAGATATCTTGTATGAGGAACATGATAAATTTGTTAGTGTTCAAAAATCTCTTGCTCTAGAAATTAAAAAGAAATGAAATGATGTCCTCTGAGTTGTTTGCTTGCCATGAATCTGTCTCTAGTATAAAGGAGTTAAATGATGAATTAAATGCCAAACTAGAGAAAGCAAATGCAACTAGTTCATGTGTAGAACATGTAGTTATTTGCAATAGGTGTAAAGATGTTAATTTTGATGAACATGCTGTCACCATTGCTAAATTAAACAATGAGGTTGTAAGTCTTAATGCTCAACTTAAGACGTGCAAAGATGATTTTGATAAATTAAAATTTGCTAGAGATGCCTATACTGTTGATAGACACCCCCTCAATTGAGGATGGACTTGGTTTTCGAAAGGAAACCAAGAACTTAACAAGCCAAAGGACCTCCGATCTCAAAGGGAAAGGGAAGGCTCCTTTGGCGAGTAGCTCACATGATCAAAAGAAACATGCCTATCTTTATACTCATGTTAAGAAAGTTTCTCATTACAATCAAAGTTATGATCATGCTACTTATAATGACTCACATGCTATGTTTGCATCTAGTTTTGCTTTTGTTCATGGTAGAAGTAGGCCTAGGAGAAATTATGCTACTTCTCATACTTCAAGGAAAGTTTGCAATGGACCTACTGCTGTTTGTCATGCTTGCAATACTTCTTTTGTACTCTCATGTAAGAATGCAAAAGTAATTGCTAGGAAGTTGGGATCCAAATGCAAGGGAGACAAAACTTGCATATGGGTTCCAAAAACTATTGTGACTAACCTTGTAGGACCCAACAAGAGCATGGTACCTAAAACTCAAGCTTAAATTGCCTTGCAGTTTTATGCATCTGGGGGCTCAAGCTGGATTATCGACAGCGGAAGCACAAACCACATGACGGGGGAGAAGAAGATGTTCACGTCCTATGTCAAGAACAAGGATTCCTAGGATACGATCATCTTTGGAGATGGAAACCAAGGCAAGGTCAAAGGCTTGGGCAAGATAGCCATCACTAACGAGCACTCAATATCAAATGTATTTTTAGTAGAGTCGCTCGGGTACAACCTTCTGTTTGTAAGTCAATTGTGTCACATGGATTACAATTGTCTGTTTACAAATGTTGATGTATCTATCTTTAGAAGGAGTGATGGTTCATTAGCTTTTAAGGGTGTTTTAGACGACAAACTCTACTTAGTTGATTTTTCGAAAAAGAATGCTGATCTAGATGCATGCTTAATAGCTAAGACTAATATGGGCTAGCTATGACATCACCGTCTAGCACATGTTGGGATGAAGAACCTTCATAAGCTTCTAAAGGGAGATCATGTGTTAGGACTAATCAATGTCTGTTTTGAGAAAGACAGACCTTGTGCAGCATGTCAGGCAGGGAAACAGGTGGGAAGCACTCATCATAGCAAGAATGTGATGATGACATCAAGACCACTGGAGCTTCTTCATATGGACCTCTTCGGACCCATTGCCTATCTCAGCATCGAGGGAAGTAAGTATGGTCTTGTAATTGTTGATGATTTTTCCCGCTTCACTTGGGTATTCTTTTTGTAGGATAAGTCAGAAACCCAAGGGACCCTAAAGTGCTTCTGAAGGAGAGCTCAGAATGAATTTGAGCTAAAGGTGAAGAAGATAAGAAGCTACAATGGGTCTGAGTTCAAAAATCTATAAGTTGAAGAGTTTCTTGAGGAGGAAGGCATCAAGCACGAGTTTTACGCTCCCTACACACCACAACAAAATGGTGTAGTAGAGAGGAAGAACAGGACGCTAATCGACATGGTGAGAACGATGCTTGGAGAGTACAAGACGCCTGAGCGGTTTTGGTCGGAAGCTGTGAACACAGCTTGCCATGCCATTAATCGGCTCTACCTGCACCGTCTCCTCAAGAAGACCTCCTACGAACTCCTTACCGGTAACAAACCCAATGTCTCTTACTTCTGTGTATTTGGGAGCAAATACTACATTCTGGTGAAGAAAGGTAGACATTCTAAATTTGCTCCCAAGGCAGTAGAAGGGTTTTTACTAGGATATGACTCAAATACAAAGGCATATAGGTTCTTCAACAAATCATTGGGATTAGTTGAAGTCTCTAGCGATGTTGTATTTGATGAGACTAATGGCTCTCCAAGAGAGCAAGTTGATCTTGATGATATAGATGAAGAAGAAGTTCTGATGGCTGCAATGCGCACGATGGCGATAGGTGATGTGCGACCACAGGAACTACATGAACAAGATCAACCTTCTTCCTCAATAATGGTGCATCCCTCAACTCAAGACGATGTACAGGTACCTCAAGAAGAGGGGCAGGATCAAGGGGGAGCACAGGAAGAACAGGTTATGGAGGAAGAAGTACCACGGGCCCCTCCAACTCAAGTCCGAGCGTCGATCCAAAGACATCACCCTATCGATCAGATTCTGGGTGACATCAGCAAGGGAGTAACTACTCGCTCACGATTAGCTAATTTTTGTGAGTATTACTCGTTTGTCTCTTCTATTGAGCCTTTCAGGGTAGAAGAGGCCTTGCAGGATCCAGACTGGGTGTTGGCCATGCAGGAAGAGCTCAACAACTTCAAAAGAAATGAAGTCTAGAGCCTGGTGCCACGCCCAAAGCAAAACGTTGTGGGAACCAAGTGGGTGTTCCACAACAAGCAAGACGAGCACGGAGTGGTGACAAGAAACAAGGCTCGACTTGGGGCAAAAGGTTATGCCCAAGTCGCAGGTTTGGATTTTGAGGAGACTTTTGCTCCTGTTGCTAGGCTAGAGTCAATTCGGATATAATTAGCCTATGCTGCTCACCATTCTTTTAGCTTATTCCAAATGGATGTGAAGAGCGCTTTCCTCAATGGGCCAATCAAGGAGGAGGTATACGTGGAGCAACCCCCTGGCTTTGAGGATGACAGGTATCCCGACCATGTGTATAAGCTCTCTAAGGCGCTCTATGGACTTAAGCAAGCCCCAAGAGCATGGTATGAATGCCTTAGATATTTCCTTATTTCTAATGCTTTCAAGGTTGGGAAAGCCGATCCCACTCTCTTCACAAAGACATGTAATGGTGATCTTTTTGTTTGCCAAATTTATATCGATGACATAATATTTGGTTCTACTAACCAAAAGTCTTATGAGGAGTTTAGTAGGGTGATGATGCAAAAGTTCGAGATGTCGATGATGGGCGAGTTGACCTACTTCCTTGGATTCCAAGTGAAGCAACTAAAGGACGGCACTTTCATCTCCCAAAGGAAGTACACTCAAGATCTTCTTAAGAGGTTTGGGATGAAGGACGCCAAGCCCGTGAAGACACTGATGGGAATTGACGGGCATCTTGACCTCAACAAAGGAGGTAAGTCCTTTGATCAAAAGGCATACCGGTCAATGATAGGTTCATTACTTTACCTTTGTGCTAGTAGACCAGAAATTATGCTTAGTGTATGCATGTGTGCTAGATTTCAATCCGACCCCAAGGAATGTCACCTTGTGGCCGTTAAGTGAATTCTTAGGTATTTAGTTTCTACGCCTTGTTTCGAGATCTGGTATCCAAAGGGGTCTACCTTTGACTTGATTGGATACTCAGACTCCGACTATGCCGGGTGCAAGGTTGATAGGAAGAGCACATCAGGGACATGCCAATTTCTAAGAAGGTCCCTGGTGCCCTGGAGTTCCAAGAAACAAACATCTGTTGCCCCATTGTCACACCCGGTTTTAGAAGGTAAACCGAATGCGAACCATGTACGTGCCAGGATCAGTAATTCACTTACACAGCGATTACATAAATGACTCATCATAGCACAATGCTTCAAATTACAATGAAGAGTAAGTAATAATATTACTGACTAGATCCATTTACATAATATAAATCAAAGTACACAGAATCGAAACGTAGCCAACGTAAACAACCCACCACAGGCAGCTGACTGGGGGAAGTCGCTAGCCTAATCCTCGAACTCATCGACATCCTGGAACTCCTGGAGATCCACGTCGACGCCTTCTTCTCTTTCTTTACCTGAGCATAGATTGCATCAAAGGCAACCTGGTGTTTTGTGAAAGCAAGGGTGAGTACACATCAACGTACTTAGCAAATGTTCCGTTTGGCTAAAGTGGACTAGCTTTATGTGGGGTTAAGGTCAAGCAGCTGCTTTTAGTTGGTCAAGTAATTATTAATAGTAGAGAGCCAGGTTTTAACATTAACCCAAGTTGTTAACCCAAAAGTACTCTTTCCAAATGGAAAGAATACCAGAAACGATAAGCATAATCATAATCATAATTGAAACCAACATTCTCCTCATCATCATCTGTAAACAAAACATCTCTGATCAATGTGTCTCTAATCAATGGAGCTCCCTTGGCCGCTCATAACTGCGAGCACGGCTGATATATCAGTTTCATAACACTCTGCAGAGGTTGCGCACTTTACCCACAAGCTGTGATTCCCTCTCTAGCCTAGGATTGCAAGACCCTTGTTCACTCCCGAGGTGAATGGCCAGGGATTCACTACGAAGCCTTTACAAAGATTCCCTGAGGCTGTAGCCGCCCGTTAGGTTTCCTAAATGTACCGCACTCCTCCCCAAGGGGCAATCCACCCTCGGCAGAGCGAGCCGCATACACCGAGCCCCATTGACGGCACGATGGCGAAGCGAAATACACCTCAGTTCCTCTAATTAATTAGCTAAGGGCGTCCCATACCACCCTCATGGTTGCACTGTTTTCCCGAGTGGTCATCCAACGAACAGGTCCTTACGGAGAGGCACTCGAGAAACCGCTCGAGTCCCCTAAAATGCCACAAGTATATCATCATATCCAGAATAAAGCCATAGTATCATTATTATATCTCATCATGTTCATTGATTAAAGTAAAGCGCTAGCATGAAGCTAACCATAGTAACCCAAAAAGGTAATCAAGGACAAGGTAAATAGAAAGCTAGTCAATCCTTATGTTGTTCATAGTATGCGGGACAGTGAATTATAAAGTAAATGGGACATAATGGGTCAGAGGACACTTGCCTTCACCAAATAGACACAACAGGAGAAACATGTTTTAACCACGGGATATGTGGTCGTTAAAAGTCCATATGTGGTCGTTAAAAGTTTGTAACGACCACAAAAATGTGGTCATCGATGGTCGTTAAAAGTCCCGTCGTTAATTGTAATAACGACCACATGAGGATTCCGGTCGTTACATGATTAACGACGACATATGTGATTGTCGTCAATTATACAGTATTAACGACCACAATTATCGTAATAACGATGACATTTTTCATCGTTAATAATTGTGTACAGGCTGCCATGATTCATTAACGATCATATTTGTAACCTTTAGCGACCACATATGACGCATTAACAACCAAGTTTTTAGTTCTAACATCCATGTATGGAGCATTAACGACCAAATTTATTTCTTCTACCAGCCATTTTTGAAACATCAACAACTACATTCTTCTACCTGACACCCATGAAACATTAATAAACGACATCTTTCTGCTTCCCTGTATTAAACAACGATGACCATTCAATTTCACATTGAGATGCACCAATAAACCATTTGCAGCTTGTATATATATCGGTGGTAAACTAATTATTACATATAATAAATCCAGTATCACGTATTTATCCAATGGTATAAAAGTTGTAAATATTCATATCACTCAAACTCTACTCAAATCAAGATTTCTATGCTAACTACTACTTATTTGTTTCTTCAACTCTGCCCACTCCTTTTCCATTTGGCTTACACGACTGTTTGTAGCCCAATTTTCTTCTCGAAGCTCTCTGTTCTCCTCAAGCATTGCTCGTTTCTCATCCTTCGACTGTTTCAGCTTCTCTAACAATTCAGCCTTACTAACAGATGGACTTCGAAGATGTCTTGCTTTCACTCCACCACCATATCCAATGATATGGTCCTGCCGTTTTGAAGGGAAGCACTTGTCCATAAGTTGTGCATTGGAAAGAGAAGGATCTGATAACATTTGTTCCTGAATTTGTGCCTAGAATTCAATAAACACTTAACTTAGCAGCTTTCATTATGATACAATAGCAAATAGCAAAAACACATATTATTGTATAAGCTTACATGCTTGCTGGAGGACTCAGAACCAATAAAATTGTCACCCTTTGTGTGAGTCATAAAAAATAAGGCATCCAAAGCTGGTGGATTATTATCCTTGCCGCCCTAGTACAGCATAATGTAATCATAATCGATAAGTAGTATGAAAAACTAATTAGGTTGTTCAGATTGGTTAACAAATCCTTACATTGTCATAAATCACTTTCCTGAATGGTTTGCTGCCACTGTGATGAAGGATTGTCAAATTGGATCAGTTTCTAGAATTTCTCTTGCTCTTTGCCTAGAATATCATGAGGAATTACATGAAATGGATGCTAACAACATAATCAGAGGTAAAAAATAAATTGTTACACTATGCAGTAATAGGATAACTTACAATGAATTCCTTACTGCAAAAATGCTCTTTGACCAACCACTCCCAATCAGCTTGTGCAAAATCATTCGGACAATTCTTAATGGCTTGCTGCATATTCTTTGTCGGCTGACATAGTGTCGACTTAAGTCACCGCGCCAATTGTTCCACAAATCCCTAGCATGCTCCATGATGTCATTTTTGTAGACATCAATTTCAATGTTTTCATCCATGTTTTCAAACTTGTCCTGGATAATCAGCAAGCCGAAGTGAACATAAATGTACTACCTTTTTAGGATGAAACAAGGGAATAGTACTATGAAAGCATACCTTGACTGCAGCAAAAATATGTTTAGAGATGTCTCAGTAATGTCAGTCCACTTCTTTACTCTCACAGGGGTAATACTAGGATCACAAACGATTCTACCTATGTGTCGTGCGAATGTTGTACAAAGAGCACGGTTGTTGTAGAACGTTACTTTAATTTTTTCTCCAGGCTTTAGTTTAGCAAGTTTTTTACATTTGTTTTTTCCACGACCCCTCTTCTCTTCAGTTCTATCAGCTGAAACATTTATACTTGAACTATTAGTTGTGTTCCTATACCTAAAAGAGAAAAATGAAAACTGTGTAAATTAATCATACCTTTGTTGTAGCATTCACAATGTTTTCGGCATTGGATGCCCTGGTACAGTCCCTCCCCTCCTCATAGTTTTCAGAATTGGGTGCCCTGGCACTGTCCCTCCCTTCTTCATAATCATCCCTTCTGGTGTGTGAATTAAGCACACCATTTTTTGTAGCATTCAATTAAGTCTTCAGCATTAGATGCTCTGGCACAGTCCCTCCTATCTTCAAAATAATCCCTTCTGCTTGTTGGAGCATCTTGGTTCATGGCTGCAGGGCATGTGGAACAATTGTCAATGACTTAGAAAAAATGAAATATCAATTTATTGGTTATGCACTAAGTTATCAGGTCCTCACATTTTGACTTCTTTGGATGTCTCTCCTTATTCAGGAATCTTTTTTTTGAAAATATAAGTTCTTCTCCCCTGCTGTCATGTTATTCACTATGTTTTCATCTTCAGAGTACTCATTTTCAGAGTACTCATTTTCATATTCAGAATCATGTTCACTTTCATCATCTGTATCATACATAGGCTCGCCAGTGACCCTATTAATCTTCAGTCCCCATTTTTTGCTTTCAAGATTCACACATTCATCTTCTAAATTATCTGCAATGTCTATATTGTTAGTAACTCAAAATTGGCATATAGAAATTAGAAGTATGTTCGATATGACTGTAACATGCAGTACCATATGCTACTTTTGGTTGGTTAACATTGCCCATAGCTTTCATAGCTCGCTTTCTAGATGAACTCTCATTGTTTGTTCCTATGCCTGTATTGGGGTTTGGATATGACCTTTTCGCATGTTGTTGACGAAGCAATCCTGGGCTGATGAAGTGTGACCTTGGAGGGGATCTCACATTTCCATACTTGCTTTGCATTGCTACAGCCTACATAGATAACAAATGCACAAAAATGGTAAGCTATGAATAGAAGCAAGAAAACAGATTAATGGCAAGATAGAAATATAAAAACGCTATTGATGCAAGGATGTGGTTGATACAAAAATATTGATGCAATGGTCATACATAAGCTGCATTATAAGGAGGCACGTGGCTGCACCTCAACGAGACAATAAAAAAACGGCTATAAAAACTAGTTCATACATAAGCTGTCAATATAAAAACAAATATTGATGCAATGGTCACAGATTTCATATCCTAAGATACGGAAACAAAATTCATAACAATATTTCCTATTTCCACTCAAGGATGTGGTTGAAGGATATTCATCATGTGTCTTCCTCTGCATTGGCATCCTCATCTTCAACGTCTTCATCATCTGAAACGTTGGCTACATCATATGTGTCACGTGGCTGCATTTTGACAACCAAGTGCCATCCTTTGATCACATTGTCTTTAACAAAAAAGACTTGAGAAGCTTGGCTAGCTAATACAAACGGCTCATCTGTTCGAAGGAGGCACTTAAAATTGACACTAACAAGTCCATATGTATCCTTCTTTATTCCTCTCTTTTTATTGAATATGTCAACCCACTTGCAACGAAATAATGGCACACGTCTTCCACCAAGAACTGAAGCTCAATTATCTCTGTTAATACACCATAATATTCAGCATTGTCATCAGTTGTATTCCCTTCTGAAAAAATAGCCACCCCACTATTTTGTGTGCAGCGATTTCTATCACGAATCTCTATACGATATTTGAATCCATTGATTGTCATAGCCTGCAAAACATGTTGTGTTTTGCAAAGGGCCCCGAGACAACGATAGAAGGTCATCCATTTTTTCACTTGTATCATGTTCATACAAATTATGGATCTGCAAGGTGAAAGTATATCAAACATATACACAATATAAGTTAAGCATTGAATAGAGTCAACAGTCTGAATTGAAGCACTGAACCACCCAATAAAATATGTTACCTTCTCTCCCTGAACCATTCAATAAACTTATTGTTCCAGGAGGATGTAAATTGCAGCAATGAAGAGCCCTCACCGCTGTTGTACTCACTGCACAAAAAAATATCAGCACCAACATTAGAATAGGAAGTCAAACGAAAATATGTAAAAATCTGATGTGTCAAAAATGATTACCTAATAAATGGTTGCACCTCGTCGCAATTCCTGAGAACATATATATGAGCCTGCTGTAACTCAAGAAACTCAAGATCTCGAGTCTTGTGAGCACCAAGTGGCCTTCCGTGCAAGAAAATATTGGTAAACAAAACTTTTTATAGTTTGATGCATCATTGATTCGTCCAGGTCGATTTTGTACTATCTCTACATCATCCAAGTACCTCGAACACAACGTAATAAACTCATATGCAATATAACCCTCTTCTATGGATGCCTCTGGGTGAGCCATATTTTGAACTAGAGATTTCAGAAATTTTATATATCTCTCAAACTGGTATATCCAACAATACATTGTAGGTCCACCAATTAGAGCCTCAGAAGCTAATGAATAGGCAAGTGCATCATGCTAACAAAAATGAGGGTGGGAATTCCTTTTCCAATTTACATAAAGTGGTGGCTATAAGAGGCCGTAGTTGCTCTAACAGTTCAACTGATAATGCCTTTGAGTTCAGTTCTCGAAAAACATAAGAAAGTTCAAGTAAAGGCTCATAAATATTATTTGGTAAAAATCCACGTAGAGCATAAGGGAGTATATGATTTAATATGGCATGACAATCATGGGTCTTTGTTCCTGAAAGTTTCCCCTCCTTCAATTCACGCGTCTACTAATATTGGAAGAAAAACCATCTGGAACCTTCAAATCCTTAAAAAATGTAATACTGATTTCTTATCCATTTGAGACAAAGCATAATCTGCCTGTGGCATAACATATTTTCCACCATCTTCAACAGGATGCAAATGTGGCTTTAAATTCATTTCTTTCAAATCAAGACGAGATTTATTGTTATCCTTTGTTTTGCCTTTTATGCCAAAAACAGTTTCAATAATACAATCACATATGTTCTTCTCTATATGCATCACATCTAAATTATGCCTCAGCAGAAGTGTTTTGAAATATGGCAATTTAAAAATTCTTTAGTCCAATTATCCCCCCTCTCATCGTGTGAAATCTTAGTCTTCTTGCTCTTATCCTTGGACAAAATAATCCCCTCCAGATCGTCCACTTGATGCAACACTTCATCTCCAGTTAAGGGTTCCGCTGGGCTACGTACTTCTCTAGTTCCATCAAATGAGGCTTTGTCATTTCTCCATCGGTGACCTTTAGGCAGAAAGCGTCTATGACCCATGTAACAAAATTTTCGACGTTTGGTAACCACAACGAACAAGTTTCTTTGTGGCAAATTGGACAGGCTAGCTTTCCCTTGGTGCTATATCCTGACAGATTTGCATAAGCTGGGAAATCATGGATGTCCAAAGAATGGCTGCTCTGAGAGTAAAATTTATCTTTTTTGATGAATCATATGTGTCAACACCCTCCTCCCAAAGCTCAATCAATTCATCAATTAATGGTTGCAGGTAAATATCAATCGCATCCCCAGGTTCTTCCCGTCCGAGAATCAACATGGAGAGGATTACATTATGTTGCTTCATACACATCCAAGGAGGTAAGTTCAGGGGGACGAGAAATATAGGCCAAATGGTATGAGATAATCGGATGTTAGAAAATGGTTGGAAACCATCAGCAGCAAGGCATAGCCTGATATTACGAGGGTCAGATGCAAAAGAAGGGTGCAGCTCATCAAAATTCTTCCATGCTTTGGAATCTGCTGGATGCCTCATCACTCCATCGTCCACTCTACCATCACTATGCCATGTCAAAAAGTGGCTATTCTTCGAGACATGTACAATCGTTGTAGCCTTGGTTTCAGAGGGAAATAACGTAAAGTTTTTTCAGGGATTTTTTCCCCTTTTCCTGACTGCTTGTTTTTCACCTGAATGCTTGTCTTGCTTCCATCTTGACCTTCCACATATCTTGCAAAAATCAGCCATTGCTTCTTCTTTCCAATACAACATACAATCATTCTTACAAGCATCAATTTTTTTGTAACTAAGCCTAGTTCATTAATAGTTTTTTTTGCATCATAGTAAGAGCTTGGCAAAGTAGAGTTATTAGGTAAAAAGTCCTTCAGAAGTGTATCTAGTAAATCTGTGAAGGACTTATTACTCCACTTTCCCATATTCTTAACATTAAGTAACTTTACAAGCGCAGATAATTTAGTGGTATTGGATC